>OY747129.1:89788383-90988383 GCA_963556465.1 Berberis vulgaris | reverse complement strand
TGTCAATTTTCTTTGAAAAGATATCGAATTGTAGTGCAAACTTTTCTTATAGCACCAAAGCTGTGTTTGAAACCGGATGCCAATGATTGACATTGTAAAACTGTTTTTAGGAGTTGTGTAAAAAAAAAAAAATACAAGCCTCATTGTACCAACTATTGCCATCATATGGCCTCTATCCATTTGTTTATGTTTTCTACATAGTAGAATCTCGATAATCAGGGGTTGTTCCGATGTGGAATTCGTGTTCTTCCCTTGAGATACTCAAGCATGTCTTTGGGTGCGAGGTGCAAAAGTAAAGTTGTGTGGGATGAGATAATTAAAAAAATGGAAGCTAAGCTGGCATCTTGAAAGCACAAATGTCTCTCAAAAGCTGGAAGGTTGACCCTAATTAATTAAATTAAATTTTTTTTTTTTTGGATAGCAAGTGGGGTTATTTAGGATCCCCAAACCCAAAAAAGAAATAATTCAGTTATTACAATCGCCAATAGGTCTTGCCTAGCCTGTCTTCATGTACAATGTCTTTCAAGTCTTCTGCGAAAGAACTAGGAGTTATTTCCAGAAACACTGTGGTCGGGAGGAGGCTCGCCAGACAGTCTGCAAGTCTATTAGTCTATCTGTATTCATGACAAATCTGGTAGTCCTCAAGGTGCTCCAACATAGATTTGATCCTATTAATGATATGTCTTAGATCCCATGCTGAGGTCCTGTCTTTAGTTAAGTAGTCAACCACAGTGGTTGAGTCTATTGATAGTTCTAACTTCCCAAGCTGATGTAAGCGAGCTAGTTTCAGTCTAGCCTCGACTCCCTGAAGCTCATGTTTTAGGACAGATTGCCCTGTAGATGAACCTGAGCACGCTGCTACTACACTACCAGTTCCATCCCTGATCACTGCACCGTAGCCCCCTCTATTACCTTGCAATGAGCCATCTGAGTTCAACTTATGCCAATCATCTCTTGGTTTCTTCCAAGAGCATTGGACGAGCCTCTTGAGTTGAAACACTGTGTCCAGGTTCCAGTTACCAAAGAATTGTCTGTTGGAAGCGGTGTCCTCGACAACTAGCTCCTCTGCTGTGAATCTCAATCTGATGTCCGTGAAGATGCGCTTTGTAAGCTCAATCCCTGGGCTGGATTGTTGCTCATATAGTCTGTTATTACACTCCATCCATAGCGCATAAACTGTGGCATTGAAGGTAACTCTTTTGACTAAAGTTATACTGGATGCGCCTGTGAGATGTTGGCAGCACCACTGTAACTCAGCATCCCAGTCAGTAACCTGTCTATGGTAGTTGAGGTAGCGCAGCATTAGAGTCCAGACAAAGTTGGAATACGTACACGCAAAAAACAAATGCTTGGCTGTCTCTGGTTCCTGATTGCATAAGGGACAAACATCAGACTGAGCTATCCCCCATTTCTTGAGCTTGCTAAGTGTTTTTAATGCACCATGCATGAGTAACCATGTTACAAAGCTGTGCTTAGGAATGTGCCCTTTGAACCACACCAATGCAGCCCATTCCACCCTGTTGTTATGCTTCCTGATTGCTTCATATGTAGGTTTCATATGGAACAGTCCTGTATTGCCTGCTTTCCATAGCACCTCGTCCTGCTTGCTTGCATCTATTTCAATCTCAGCCAAATAAGTAGTGATTTCCGAGATTGAGTTCCCAACACTTGGCGGAAGACTCCAAGCATTATCACTGATAATTGATGAAACAGTCGCATTCTTATGCAACGTGGAATCATACATTAGTTCCTGTGGCAATTTGTCATGTAGAATGCCACTTGGATGCCATGGGTCCTTCCAAAAGAGGGTCGTTTCACCATTACCTATAGAGTGCGACAGCAGGCGAGAAGCCTTTTTCCTTCCTTTTAAGATCCTTCTCCAACACCAAGAGGCCTCTTTAGGAGCATTCATAATCCAGAAATCTTTGTTTTTGATAAGGTATTTCCAGACCCATTTGACCCAGATTGATGCTCTGCGGGTGACAATACTCCATATATGCTTCATGCTGGCTGCCTCATTGGCAATACAGATGTCTCTGATGCCTAGACCTCCTTCCTTGTACGGGAAACAAATCTTCTCCTAGTTGACCATAGACTTTTTAGTCGCCACATCTCGACCTGACCATAAGAAACTACGAAGAATAGCATTGATGCAATCAAGAGTTTGTTTGGGTAGTCCGAAAGAGGCCGTCCAGTAGATATGCATACTAGTGAGCACTGATTTGATTAGAACTAACCTCCCGACATAGGTAAGAAACCTGTTTTTCCATGAGCTGACCTTTTTTCTGATCTTTTCGATAAGAGGAGCACATTGATGGTGAGAGAGGTATGAAGAGATCGTCAGGAGGCCTAGGTATCTTACTGGGAGTGTACCTATTTGAAATTGGAGCAGGTCAGTGATAGAAGTGGTCTCCTCGATTGAAACTCCTGATACAAAAAGGGAGCTTTTGTCACGGTTCACCTCTAGTCCGCTGCATTCCTTGAAGATTGTCAGGGTATCATGATGGCTTCAATTACTCCTAATTAAATTCACTATAGCTTTCATCCCGGTTTACCTTTTGTGTCTTATTAAGGTGATGGCTTCAATTACTCCTAAAATGGATCAGATTATGCGAAATTTCTTCTGGGACTTTGTATTCGCACTATTGAAAAATGCACCTGGTTGGTTGGGAGAAAATTTGTTGCCCCAAATCTCAAGGGAATTAGGCATCCGCCAAGTGGATATCTTTAACTCGGCTCTCCTCACTAAGTGGCTTTGGAGATTTGCAAAAGAGAACGGTAATTTATAGAGACTGATAATCATTGAAAAATACGGCTGGAACATATGGGAGTGGGAAGCTTCAACCAAGTATGTCCCATTCGGATGCTCCATGTGGAAGTCTATCTCTCGTTGCTCTAACAAATTCTATCCTCACACCTTGATTAGATGTTCTAATGAGGAAATGATTTCATTATTGAAATATAGCTGGTATATCATTAATTCTCTTAAGGATATGTTCCCCCGTCTCTCTAAAAAATGATAACTCCTTTCTGTTGGAGAACAATCAAACAATATATAAATTTATTTGAAATAAATAATGTAACAATACAAATACTATTTGTATTATAAATTGATTACAACGAAATAAAATAAAATAAAATAAATCTGCTAACTTGTATTACAGATAGAGACTTGCGAAATCACTATCTTGAATCGGCAGAGTTGGTACGTCTTGATTTGCAGATAGAGACTAGCGAAGACGCTATGTCCTATAGACATATTTCGTCCTACTCGGTGTTGTAGTTCGTTAGGCGTCTGACTACAAGGATTCAACTATCTAATACCAACACCCTAGCACAAGGGTGTTGGTTCTGGCGAATTTACTGAATGTCTTTCTCTCTCAAATGCGATAGAATGAAAAAAACAATTCTAAAAAATTATATATTGAAGAACCTGTTTTTCTCTTCAATATATAAGAACAAAAACGGTTTATATCCGTTGAATGAAAAAGGGGTGTGTTGATCAGACACATCCGTTCTTAATTCAAGACAAAGGCTTGAAGTGCAAAAAGACTTGTAGTCAACAGAGCCCAAGAAGCCCAAGGTCCAATCTTTTGATATATATATATATATTATCATCAATAGCTAATAAGCTCAAGGCTCAATGTTTCTTCATAATTTATTAACACTTATAAATACATTATAATGACTTCACACAATAAATGTGAGACTATTTGTTATTTGCTATACAAACTCCAACAATACCCCACATTTATATAGTAAATATATATAGTTGTTTTTTGGAGAGAAACTTAGATATGATATGCATTGAGAGATGTGTCTTTTGGACTTGAACCTTCCTTAGTGAATACTCGTCGGATTTACTGGTTACGCAGTGTGTATTGGAGACATTGAACTGTTCACCATGTTTAGTAAATCAAGACAATGAGTATTTTACATATCATCTCTTTACATTTTCAATTCATACGGTTGTGTTCATTTTGGTCTTGAACAAATTCCGGATTCATGAGAGCTTTAGACAATTTAGCCATATCATTCTTATAAATGCAACCCCAATTACTCTCATATAGGTGACACTTAGATTATTAATACCTTGTTGTATTAATCTTATCTCTCAAGAGATTAGTGTCATTAAGAATAAATAAATATTCACCCTAACCATCACAGATAGTATACATTTCTTATCATAGGAATGAGTAAGTGTGTAACTTTATTATTTGAGTTTCACCTAACTAGTTTGCCTTTTTGAACCTAGGCTTTAGAATTTCATTTGGCTAGATTAGGTTTTCGCCAGGTATACTCCTCATTAGACTGACTTTAAGCCAATTCCCCTTGATAATTTTAACACTTGCTTTTTTGGTATACCCTTTGTAAGTTGATATGCAATATTCTCCTTTGACTTTACATAGTCAATGGAAATTATCTCAATTTTGAACAATTGTTTTATTGTGTTATGTTGCCGCCTTATGTGCTTAAATTTGCCATTGTAAATGTTATTTTTTGCTCATGCAGTCATAGTGAATACATATAAGAGTCACAGGTTGAGGCCATAACGGAATATTTTCTAGAAAAATTCTAAGCCAGTCCGCTTCTTCAGCAGTTTGATCTAAGACTATAAATTCAGATTGCATTGTGTAACGAGCTATACACGTTTGCTTTTGTGATTTCCCAAGTGTAAATACATATCCACTTGTGGATTTCGCAGTTTTACTGGATATCCAATTAGCATCAGTATATCCTTATAAAACTGGAGGATATTTTGTATAATGTAATTCATAGTTAATTGTAAAACTTCAAGTATCGCAATACTCTAATCAAAACTACCCAATGATCCTTGGATGGTTTGATAATATATCTAGCCAATCTATTTACTGAGTAAGCAATATCCGGTCTAGTACAATTTGTAATGTATTATAATATCCCAATGATCCGTTAGTATTCCAATTGAGAGACATTTTCTCCCTTATTTTTCTTGAGATTGCAACTTTGATCATAAGGTGTTTTAGCCGGATAGCTATCAAAATGACCAAATTTTCACAAAATTATTTCCACATAATGTGATTGGGTAAATATGTAGCCATCATTACTTCTTAGAATTCGTATTCCCAAAATTACATCAGACAAACATACAACGACAATAGAACCATTGTCAAATTGCTTGATGTAAACACATTTATCACATTAATTGATCCGAAATCTATGTGATATCATTGTATGATCGAACTTTTCATGTCATTGCCAATGGTGTAATGGTCGAGTGGTTAGGGCTGTGTGAGTTTATCCCCCATGTCCTAGGTTCGAGACCCGTCGGCAGCATGGTTACTTTCCTATGGTGTTGACCTGTAGGTCGCACTTTGTTGATAGGTTATGGGATCCTATAAAAACCCAACTCGCTTTCCAAAAAAAAAAAAGTCCATAAAGAGACTTTACAAGCTTACAAACATTTTTCTCTTTATCTTTTGCCATAAAACCTTTGGGCTGCTCCATATAGATTTCTTCATCTAATTCACCATTTAAAAATGATGTTTTTACATCTATTTTGTGTATCTCCAAATTGTAAACAAAAGCAATTGCAATTAACATCCTAATTGATGTAATTCTAGTTACTGGTGAGTAAGTGTCAAAGAAATCTAGCACTTGTATTTTACGGTATCCTTTGGTTACTAGACGGGCCTTATATTTTTCTATTGTACCAATAAGACTTTAACTTTCTTTTAAAAATTCATTTGTAACCTATAGGCTTACAACCTGGAGGTAAATCTATTAATTCACACATATGGTTTTGTAAGATAAAATCAATTTCACTATTTATTGATTCTTTCCAATAAATAGAGTCAGGAGAAGTGATACCTGCTTTGTAGGTTTGTGGTTCACCCTCATTGAGAAATGTTAAAAAGTCAAGTCCAATTTTTTTAGCAATTTTGACTATTTTCTCTCTCATTGACTCTACTTGTTGTTCTTAGACAACCGATGTAGACTCATTCGGTTCCAAGTCTTTGTTTTGAACACCGGATGATGAAGCGCCATTAACATGATTAAAATCATGTACTTTTCTTTTATTTCAGTAAGGCTATCATTATAGGGATAAATATTCTCAAAAAATTCAGCATCATTGGACTCAATGATAGTGTTTGTATGAATATATGAAATTCCCGATTTATTGACTAAAAATCGGTATACTGCACTATTATTGACATATCCAATAAACACACAGTCAACCGTTTTAGGCCCAAGTTTAACCATTTTTAGAAGTGACACTTGAACCTTTGCTAGACAACCCCACACTTTCAGCATTTTATAAGTTGGTTGTCCTTTGTTCCATTTTTCATATGGAGTTTGATCACTTATCTTTGGTGAGATTCTATTCAAAATGGTGTTTGCAGTAAGCAAGGCTTCACCCCACATTTTTAATGACAACACAACACTATTCAACATGGAAATAATCATGTTTTTCAAAGTAAAATTCCCGATTTATTGACTAAAAATCGGTATACTGCACTATTATTGACATATCCAATAAACACACAGTCAACCGTTTTAGGCCCAAGTTTAACCCTTTTTAGAAGTGACACCTGAACCTTTGCTAGACAACCCCACACTTTCAGCATTTTATAAGTTGGTTGTCTTTTATTCTATTTTTCATATGGAGTTTGATCACTTTTCTTTGGTGGGATTCTATTCAAAATGGTGTTTGCAGTAAGCAAGACTTCACCCCACATTTTTAATGACAACACAACACTATTCAACATGGAAATAATCATGTTTTTCAAAGTTATGTTTTTACGCTCTGCAACTCCATTCTGTTGGAGAGTGTAAGGCGCAGTCGTTTGATGAATAATTCCATGTGAAATACAACATTCTATAAAGGCATTGAAGTCATATTCTCCTCCTCTATCTGATATTAGAATTTTGATTTTCTTGTTTAGTTGATTTTCGACTTTAGCTTTATATGTCTTGATTATATTCAAAGCCTCATATTTAGTATGTAGTAAATAAACATAACAATACTTACTGTAATCATCTATGAAAATAATGTAATAATTATTTCCTCCACGAGTTAGGTTTGATTTGAAATCACCCAAATCTGTATGAATTAATCCCAACAATTCATTTGATTTTTCAATTACAAATTTATAAGATTTACTAGCAAATTTCGATTCTACACAAGTTTCACACTTATGTATATTGTCAATTGTACATTTAGGTAGTAAACAAAGATTAATCATTATACGCAAATATCTAAAGTTAACATGTCCTAATCTATCATGTCATAATGTAAATGATTCAAGCAAATAATTAGAAGCATTGTTTATATTATTACTGATATAAAAAACTAGTACATTGAGTTTAAAAAGCCCTTCAGCCAAGTAGCTTTCCCAACAAATGTTCTCCCTTTAGTGAGAATGAACTTGTTAGATTCAAATACAAGTTTAAAGCCTTTTTGGCTTAGAACAAGACTAGACACACAATTTTTAGTAATTTGAGGAACATGACACATCCATCAGGGTAAGGTCCTTGCTCGATGTAAATTTCAGGACCACTTTCCCTTTTTCAGCAACACTTGCAGTAGAAGCATTGCCCATGAACAACTTTTCTTCACCATTGATAGAAGTGTAGGTAGCAAACATATTTCGGTTTCAAGCATTGCCCATGAACATATTTATGTACACATCATACAATGTATCATCGAGACTGTTTAGGATATAGTTTCTGCATAAAAATTCACTATGTTTTCATGCATCGGTTGCATTAAACCGATCTGCGAAATATCATCTCCTTCAGTAACATGAACATCTTCCTTGACAATGTGAGCAAGGTTCATGGTTGTTAGATAGAACAACATCTTCTGTTGCCAGCGTTTGAAATTCATACCCTTGAACTTGTTTATTTTTTCAACATGGGCTTTGACGTCATTCACTGATTGTTCCATTACTTTGTCTATAAATTGTTGGAGAATAATTAGAACAATATATAAATTTATTTGAAATAAACAATGTAACAGTACAAATACTATTTGTATTGTAAATTGATTACAACAAAATCAAAATAAATAAATAAATAAATCTACTAACTTGTATTGCAGATAGAGGCTTGTGAAATCACTATCTTGAATCGGCAAAGTTGGTACGCCTTGATTTGTAGATAGACGCTATGTCCTATAGATAGATTTTGCCCCTACTCGATGTTGTAGTTCGTTAGGCGTTTGATTACTAGGATTCAATTATCTAATACCAACACCCTAGCACAAGGGTGTTGGTTATGGCAAATTTACTGGATGTTTTTTCTCTCAGATATGAAGGAATGAATAAAACAACTCTGAAAAATTATATGTTGAAAAACCTATTTTTCTCTTCAATATATAAGAGCAAAAACGGTTTATATCCGTTGAATGAAGAATGGGCGTGTTGATTAGACACATCCGTTCTTAATTCAAGACAAATGTTTAAGTGCAAAAAAGGCTTGTAATCAACAGAGTCGAAGACCCTATCTTTTGATTTATATTATAAATATATATAATATATATCGTCATCAATAACTAATAAACTCAAGGACTAATGGTTCTTCATAATTTATTAAGTGTTGAAAATCAACACTTATAAATACATTATGATGACTTCAAATAATAGATGTAAGACTATTTGTTATTTGCTATACAAACTCCAACACTTTCATGTCGAACATATCCTTTATTTCATTATTTATTTAGGACAATAATTAACTATATACATTGTGACCTATGCAACTTAAATAGTTTCTCTTTGGTCTGAGGATTGTTTGCTTCTAGTCTGCAAGCACAATATTACTGTTTCTAAAACATGCTAAGTTTACGAAGTATAGCGAAATATAGCCATTTTTACATAAACTTAATGTCGCCATCCCTAAAACAAAAAAATCAGTAATGCTCTGGACTGAGAAATATTCCCGGTAGCTTTCAATCTTTCTTAGTTTCAACAACTCTTGACCTTACGGAAACCGATTGCAACCTTGTGCATTATTGACTTAAATGTTGATTGATCATGGGCTCCGTATGATTAATGCTTAGAATGAGTACATTATTAAGTCAACAAATATTTCATATTGAATTCAACATTTAATTAAGTGTCTCCTAGCATTTGACGATCAATATTCATGGAGGTAATGTAGGTACAAATGGCTAAGGTTGTCTATGCTATGGTGTCAAGTGCAAATTCCCTACTCCACAAGAATCTTACTTCGTATTGGATCCAAGTACCAATTAAGAGGGTGTTTTTTTTTTAAGTGGTTAGAAACTAACTTCTAATTAGAGTTAGAAATTTTGAGTAAGATATGAATGAACTGTTTGTTTTGCTTCTGAATGAGCTACTGATTAGAATATGTAAAATTAAATGATGTTTGTTTTTAGGTGTTGATTAGAAGTTTTTTTTTACATTTTTGTCCACCACCGCAACTTTCACCACTCATCACAAATCACCAACATTAATTTTCTTTTCCATTTGTTTTCTCTCCTCCAAATACTATTGAGACCACTTTTTACCACTACTAGAAACCACCCTATATTATTCTCAATTACTCGTCCAATTTTCAATAGATAGGAAGAAAAAGAAAACGAGAAATAGGAGCACGAGCCAGGAGGAGGGGAGGTCAGGGAGGGTGGTGGCGATGGTGATGACATTGCTCGCATGATAAAGAAGAGGTGGAGAAAAAATGAGATGGTTGGTAGATGAGAGGGGTAGTAGTAATCATTATGAATTTATTGTGAGGTTATTATTGAAATGAATTTTCATTAAACACTTCGTACTAAGTGATCAACACCATATGAGTGCTTACTCTAATAAAAACTTCAACTTCTGATCAGAACTAAAAACAAAAACTTTAAACAAAGTGTTCCACTTCTTATTAAGACTTCCGACTTTATTCAAAATAAAAAATAAACACCATCCAAGTATTTTAGGCAACAACAAGTAACCATAAAAAGTTGATGTCACGATTTATTTGTTTGGAGTAGAAACTCTATCTACTATGCTCCATGGCGCATACTGATGATCAGGCTCCTAAAAATAAAAAGGCAAATTTGCTTGAGAATATTGTTGTTACCATAACCACTACCACTAGCTAGTCATGTTAGCATCGTTATAGCTTAGGCATGGCTACTAGTCCTATAGTACATGAATCTGGATAGACAAACATAATTAGGTAAAAAATTGGCTAATTTTAGTGACAGTCCACCTAACAATACATTTAATGGAATTTGACATTGATCTTGATGGTCTTGCATGAAACTTCCCTGTTTCTTCATGTGATGGCATTGTTATTAGGTGAAAATTTGGTCTTTTTGGAATTTCTTTTAAAAGATATCAAATTGTAGTGCAAACTTTTCTTATAGCACATAAGCTATGTTTGAAACCAGATGCAAATAATTGACATTGTAAGATAGATTTTTTTCTTATACCAATCATTGCCATCAGATGGCCTCTATCCATTTGTTTTGTTTTCTAGACAGTAGAATCTCGATAATCTATTACTTCGGTTAAATAATATTTTTTGTCAGTTTCGACTTGAGAATAACATGCTAAATTAATAATTCACTAATATATAATATAAATTATTAAAAACTTATATAAATTCCATGTAATATATAAATTAATAATTTTATGAGAAGTCTAATACAGTTTTTGATTCGTTAAATGTTTATAAAATAGAATAATGTAGTACATTAATTGTAAGACTGTCCCTAATCCCTCCCACCCCTTGTAAGACCGTCCTTAACCCCATTCAATTTGGATACCGGCTGACAGAGTTAGAATCCTGAACCCGTAATTTCATCCTGAATCAGAGATGAAGAAGGGTGAGAGAGGATAATGATTACAATAGATGAAATTGGTTCGTGCTGGAAAGTTAGGGGAATCTTTTCTTTTGGGAAAATTCTACATACTTCTTTTGTGTCTTTGGGGTTTTTGGACACTTCTATCCATTTTGTGGATGGTGTTTGTAATTGTGTTTCAAAGTATAATGTGTTTTTTTCCAACAATTCTAGCCGCCTTGTTTGCTAGCATTTTATTGATTTTTTTTAGATTTTTAATATTTTTACCCCTTTTATGAGTAATTCTAGATGTCGAGGGTTTGGGCGAGGTTTTGGGCGAGGGAAGTGCGTCGCACGCGAGCAGCTGATGTGGCTCAAAAAAAAAAAAAAAAGATTTGCGAGGGAAATGAAAAATTTGGGCGAGAAGAAGGAGGGAATGGGGAGAGTAAGCTCAGACCTCCCTCTCCCTCTCCCCATTTTCATTCTCAAGCAGACCTCCCTCTCCCTCTCCCCATTCTCCCGAAGCTCTCCCTCTCCCCCAATGAAGCTCTCCGTCTCCACCCTCTCCCCATCATCGACTCAAACGAAGCCAAAGAAGAAGAAAGAGAAGAAGCTCTCCTCGTCCCTTCCCTGTCGTAGGCCAGAGAAGAAGGAGCTCACCCTCGTCCCTTCCCTCTCGCAAAAGCTAAGGTAAGTCTCCCCTTCATTTCTAGATCTAGGGTTTTTAGATTTAGGGTTTCTTGTTTTTAGATCTAGGTTATGACCAGGTTGGTTAAGCTTGCACTTCTTCTTTAGGTTGGTTGTTTTTAGATTTGCACTTCTTCTTTTGTATTTTTTGCTGATGTTCTGTCTTGTTTTGTAGAGTCGATTGCAAAATGAAGGCACCCAATTTTTCAATCAATCCCTCGATAATGCCTAACCCAGCCGTCTTTGAAGCATCTGAGGCCCATGGTGAAGACGAAACCAGGAGTGAAGAAGGACTTGGAGTTCTACACCATCCACGAAACCAGCAAGACCGTGAAAGGTAACATTTTTTTTTGAGCTTTTTTTGAGCTTCCTAATTTTGCATGTTGTTTGTTTGATGAAATGACAGAGTGATGCGTTTTTTTGAATAATTTGTGAAATTTGGTGGTTTTGAAGTTAGTATGAATGTTTCAAGTTGCTTAGGATGGACTTAGTCTGAAGATTTCAAGTTGCTTATACTTATTGTCCATGCTTAGGATGGACTTAGTTCATTAACTTATTGTCTCATGCTTAGGATGGACTTAGTTCATTAACTTATTGTCCACTGCCACTACTTATACTATCACTATTCTGCAATCTAGTGTGTAGTGAGTGAGGGTAAGGAAAATGAGGATGTCAAGTTGCTTAAGGTTTAGTGCAATTATGGGGCAAATAAATTTTTGATGAAATTGTATGTAAGTTTGTTGTTGTGATATTGAGCAAGTTTTTGAGTTTCAAATATGTTTGTGATATTGAGCAAGTTCTGAATTGGAGACCCCATTTTGGAAAAACTGTAAAAGCATCATCCGTGAATCACACCTTACGTTTAACAATTGTATTGTTGGAGAGAAAGTTGATCTTATATAAGTCTACTTCTGTATTTTTCTAACCTCTGTCACCATTTGGTTCTCTGATACTTCATTTCCAAGAAATTTATGTCAAAATCTTAGATATTGTAACAAATGTGTTGTTTCTAGATTGTTTAGTTTCTAGCTTGCAATAAGAATTCGATCTATTCTGTAGGTAAGCACAACATGCTGAAGATAGTGAAGAAGCATAAGCTAGAGGCATGCTTGCAGCATTTATAGTAAGCAACCCCACCAATAAAATATTTTGTTGCTTCTTACATTTAGTTTTGTTATCATCTGTACGATCTTTGTCATTTTTCTTAATTATTATACATTTCTCTTATTATTAGTGATAGTATGTATCAACTGGATCTATTATAGTATTAGAACTCAGTTGATTTCCCAATGGATTAAGTAGTCCATGCACTGAAGTGAAGTTGGGGATCTAGACCATTGTATCATTTCATACGTTCGTTGTATCAATACCAAGATGTCCAATGTTTCAGAAAATTTTGTTGTTATATAAGAGAATATTATAGTGTTATATGGAAATAGTCAGTGTTTTATATATGCTTCTTCTTTCTTTTTCTATTTTTTCTTCCTTGAATTTCTACATTTTCAGGTGACCATCTCCATTTAATGATTTTATCAGATAAGATTGGAAATAAATATTGATTTCGAAAACTTTCGTTTTTTAAGTACGAAGTGTTTTTGTAAAGCTTGAATTGTCAGAATGCCCATTCTGAATTCTAGAATATAAAGAGGAACATGGGTGAAGTGAGAAGAATCAAGTCAAAATGCTTCTTAGAAAACCTGCAAATAAAGTCACAAGTTTATTACTTTGTAACTACCTATATAATTCTAGCAACACATTCATCAAGAGAATTGAAGTTTTTTGGAAAGAGAAAAAAAGGCCAATTCAACTCTGAATTTTGTCCCACACCATCATTTATGCTCCATTGTTTGTAATCCTTATCTGGGTATTCTTATAAATATAGGCTTCTATCCTGATGTGGGTATCCTTATAAATGTAGACATTGTTGGATGATAGGACAAGCTAATACCAGATGAAGCAACCTTTGAAATGAGTTTTTTTTTTTTTTTTTTCAAACAATCAAATACGGACACATAAAAATGAGATATATCGAAATAAATTCACGCAAATTACTAAAATCCTTCAGTGGAAGATATGAAACACTAGATATGCATACTTTTTAGTCATTCTCTTAGCATTTTTTTTACTGAACAGATCATACTTGACGAATTCAAGGGTGGTTAGAAGGAATATTCAAGGTGAATGACTGGAAGTAGAAACGAAAAGCTAAAATAAAAATTCAAATACAGGAATGAAATGTGCAGATGTTGCATGAAATTGGTGCTTTGAATTAAAGGGTGATTGGCAGTCATTGTTATATGTTTGCTGAGCCGAGCTTTATTTGGAACAAATCATTTTTGCAGGTGCACCACAGGCTCTTCTGCAGAACTGCCTCACCTTTGGAGCCTTCTCTTTCTTCATGGACGGGATGAACAAGCAGCGACCAGCACTCGCTTACCCATCTGCAACAAGCAGCAGAACGAAATCATTCAACGTCCTGCCCTTTGCACTCCCACTGCCAGATCACCTCACAAGGGACTTTTCTGCCTTTTGCCAATCACATCAAAGCTAAAAAAGCGATCTCCTCCAATCAGTCATTGAAATTTCATTCATCAAGCTGCTTCTTGAAATTCTCCAGAGTGAACTTGTAGCTTTAGTGTTCTGGGTTATGTAAATTTCTGGAGGAGCAATTTTGGGAACCTTTTTTTTTCTGCATAGTAGATAATGGAACTGCACAAGGTTGTTTTTCATTTGTTGCAATAGATGCCTTTTTAATTGAAGATTCATTTTTCATTGGAAATCCGTTCAACAGATAATTGTAGAGTCATGTTACCTTCTCTAGTTTATATAAGATACAGAGAGGTTTTCATTTAGACTCTATGGAAGCTACAGGTTTGTAGAGATTACTTATGGCTTGTTCTCCCTGAATATTGGAGCGGGCCCTTTGCGAGTTTGAATAGTGCTGAACTTGCAATTACAATATTCACTCAGAAATAAAGAATTACAATGTAATATGAATTGAATGGTAAAGGCTGTTCGAGATGCCTTAATCTCCTAAAGAGCATTTGTTCAAATGTACAATTTGTTTATACAATCGATGAATGCAATTCTATTGTTATTCCCCTATTTATATCAGGACCTCACAGAGGTCAGAGCAACTAACATAGCATTATTCTTCTAATAGAACATCCTTCTAACCACTAACAGAATATACTAACAGCGTACTGAGAACCATTCTAATCCACCATCTGACAGAGCACTCTGCAACACCTTAGCACTTGCACTCTCTACCATCTGCAGCACATTACCTCAGTACCAACTGGAGCAGCATTCAGAACTGGATTTAGTGTTGATTGACGAACGAAATCTGATTCAGATTCTGAAACAGAATCTGATTCTGAATCTGAACGAAACTCAACTGGTCTTACTCTATTCAGATTAGCTTCTAGTGGAGGGAATCCGTCATCATCACTGGAATTCATTTCCTTGACAGTTTCTGATATGGGTTCTTGTGAGGTGCTTGGATCATCGGCTATTGCTGTTTTAAAAGCTTCTGGCCTGCAGCATGTATCAAATGGAAGTATAAGAAATAAAATTGAAAATAATATAATAAAAAAGAGTGAACAAAGCACAAACTCGCAGTAGGCTATGCAAGGGTAAAGCAACTGAACTTACCTGGTGCCTAAGGTAAACCAAGAAAGGCTAACTACATCTATTTCATTTACAAGGAATAACTCATTAAACAGCATGTCAACTACTGAACTCCAACTCCAAGGAATAACTTGTGAAACTGTGCAAGCCACCTTGCTACCAGATTCAAGAGCTTTATCCCTCCCTTTTCCATCTATAATAACAAAGCTTCCTGCACAAAGAACCGCAACAATATATCAATCACAGAATCTCAAAAGACCACTGATAAGGAACCCCGTCCATACCATACATCTAAAATCTTTCGTCGGTCTAATAAACCAAACTACCTGGACATTTTGGATTTTGCAAGAAGTGGACATTACCATATTGAATACACTATTTAAGTATCCGACAATCCAAGACCTGATATCATAGTAAAAATCATGAGAAGTAACAATCACGATCCACTGATAAGGTAACCGACTAACTGGGAATTTGGAAGTATGAAACTTTTCTTTGATTAAAAAAAAACAAAACTACTTTCAGAAACTTCAACACCCTACTAATGGTCTACAGGTGCAATCAACATTTCCTTGTAACACTAACCTCGTTTCATCCACATGCTTTTCCGAAATTTGGCCGGAAGAATAGCCAATGATTTCCCACCTTCTGCATCGATTACCTAAGAGGTATAGTCATGAGAAAGGAAAGAACGAAAATTAAAATCGTACATGTGCAAAAAGACAAGGTTTAAGTTCATCTTCGCTTTAACAATAAGGAAAATAAAAGTAGAACTTGTTGTTGGAAATGAACATATAATCTACATATTGTAATCTCTCCCCTGTTGTTAATTTCTATCAACCTAAAACAACTTAAATGTCAGGAAAGAAAATACAAAATAAAACATGCAAGAAATTAAACTAACAACAATCCACATCCCAGCACAACCCAACATCAAAATCAAACCTTTATTTCCATTACTTCCATAGGAAACTACAATTCAAATTGGGTGAATTATCCAAATCAAACTATACATTAAAAACAATGGGGTTGCTTTGAATTCAACAGAAATACACAAAAACTAACCTCAATGAGATTGGAGCCTCGAAGGGATACAACTTCCATAGGGTTTCTTCCCCCTTACTACTTGTGAATAGAAGTTCTTCCCCTTGATCACTCCTCCATGAAATAACCTGACCACCATGTAAGCTAACCTGCATTGCTGACAGAGAAGTCATCAACAAATGAAGAACCAGGAGCAATTCACACGAAATCACAATCGATACAAATATAACTATTTTAATCTAATTACACCAATCCTTGAAATAGTTCTAAAATTCTAATCACAAAATCTACATACAAACATTAAAACAAATTCATCAAGCACAAACACAAAGCAAATAGGGAAGATGATCTAAAACTAACCCTAGCCAAAGCACTTCGTGGGGATCGAAGAGCGACTTGATCTATACCAAAAAGAAGTAGCTCACATAGAAAACATACTATCAACCAAAAGTATTTTGCAGCATTGTTGAACCAAAATAATTAACAAACCACAAGAAAGAATGACCTTGTCATTTCCTTACCTGCAGAATCGAAAACATAGCTAAAATAGAAACAAACTCCATTGATTCCTCCAAATTGTTGAAACACCATTAATCCAACACCAACCTAGACATCATATTGTTATATAAGCGCAATAATAATGTTTTTAATCATCATATTGTGAAATGAAGAATAGTAATGTCTCTGGTCATAAAACAGTCCCAACTCCCTTGCGGGAATAGCTCCTTAAGACACACTCACTGAAATTCATAGAAATTGTAGATAAAATTATACTCACAATGAAAGAAAACCAGTATCTTCTTTGGAACAAATCCAGCATTTTGGCTTTGGGTAGGTGCTCAAAAGTTTCCATGTATTCCTGTCATGCAACAAAACTCTTAGTCATTTGTCATCTAGCTTCATAAGTTAATAAATATAAACCAATAGGCATTGTATAAATATACGATAACGACCGAGTATTTATATTCGCAACATAGCTTCCGAAAGCAGAACATATATATGACAAATGACTGACTGTTTTGTATTTCAAAAGCTTAGAACGTAGGAGAAGTGACAACACTATATCATTTACGGAGAATTAGAAAAGAGGCCATTTTCTGGTCCATGAAAAAAAAAAAACACTATGCATGCCTTTTAAAGTTGGTTGTTCCCATTGGAGAACTACATACAAAAATCTAAATTCTCCAGCATCATTGGTGTAGGGACATAGAATTTTGTTATGATATCTGGCAATAAGGAAAGCTTCTAAAAAATTACATCTGAATTCTTTTAAGCCAGTTTCTATTTTCCTCAACCAAGAAACCCGATATCACACCAAACTCAGTTCTTCAATAAATTACGCCCTATTCCATACTTCAATATTCTTTTTTTTTTTCCCCTAAGGGATGGATGTATTCAGGTCCAAGCAAACTACAAAATTAATCAAAACTGGATTCAAATCCCACACAAGCATTTTGTCAAACACATTGTGGACAAAAGAAAAGGACCCCCAAACCATCATTCAAAATAAAATAAAAAAATTAGCCCTGAATTATATTCTAAATGAACCCTTTATAACAAAAACACAACCCCACTTCAGAATTAAAAAAAAAAGGATCAAAGAATTTCTCAATGACTTAGAAAATGTCATTTGTCTCTCAAAGCAATACAGTATTTCTTGAAAAAAAATCGAAAAGAAACCCTAGATCTAAAATAAGAAACCCTAGATTTAAAAACCCTAGATCTAGAAATGAAGGGAGACTTACCTTAGCTTTTGCGAGAGGGAAGGGACGAGGGAGACCTTATTCTCTTCTCCTTCTTTCCTTCTTCTTCCCTAATTTTCGTTCTTCTCCTTCGTTTCAGTGATGATGGAGAGAGGAGGAGCTTCGTTTGGGGGAGAGGGAGAATCTGTCGAAAATTATAGGTTCAGGGAGGGAGAATGGGGAGAGGGAGAGGGAGAGGGAGCGAGAGAGGGAATGAAGGGAGCGAGCGACAGAGGGAGCGAGAGGAGCGAGAGAGGGATTGAAGGGAGAGAGCTGACAGAGGGAGCGAGAGACAGAGGGAGGGAGAGAGGGGAACTGATTCATTCTCTCTTCTTCTTGAACTGATTCATTCTCTCTTCTTCTTTCGCCCAAAATTTTCATTTCCCTCGCAAACTTTTTTTTTTTTTTTTTTTTCACCACGTCAGCCCGCTCGCGTGCGACGCACTTCCCTCGCCCAAAACCTCGCCCAAACCCTCGACATATAGAATTACTCTTTATAGATAGCGTTTATGGTTATATTTTAAAGAAATTGATAAAAAGACTAAAAAAAAAAAAACAGAACAGCAAACGAGGTCGGCTAACACTCACTCGACCCTTTACTCTCTGTCTATTTCGGCGACTGAAATCTGGGCTTTTCTTTGTTCTTTCGTTTCTTCGAAAACCAACAAACCATCATCACTTTCACTTCTTCTTTGATGCGCGATCATCTCGTTCTTCGGTAAGTCAATCTTTCTCTCTCGAATTCATCTTCCTTTGTCGAAATCAAATCTCCAACTTCGATTCACCAAAATTTTCAATTTTTAGGGATTCGACTCTTAGTTTGTCTTTGAAACATTTCAGATCTTGAATTCAATTTCAATCCTTCGTTTTGGTTGAAATTTTGGTGAAACCTAACCCGAGTTAGCATAGCATGGCGAACGCCGATGTGATCAAATCTTGTTTCGATTCCATTCGGAATGTAAGCTTCCTTCTTCACTTCTAGCTTGTTGGTTAATTTACATTGATTTACATAATGATTATTTTTGTTAAAAAAAAAATGTCTATTGGCTTTTAGATATCGGAGCACATTGAAGATGCTATTGTTTACCTAGATGCTGGTTGCACAGAGGCTTTCCAGTTTCTTGGAGCATTTCCATTGTTGTTGGAACTCGGAGCACGCACTGTTTGCAGTTTGGAGCATAGCTCATCTCTTGATATTGTAAGTGTCACTTTGTTTTGATCATGATCGACAATGATTTCTCGAAATTTCAGAAATATTTCATATTTTAAATTTACCTAAATCTCTTTTTGAAATCCAAAATATGTCAAAATTTTAGAAATAAATATTTTAATCTCTGTATATTTTAACATGTTAACATGCTATAATGTTATTTTAGTATCAAAAGTGTGTTATGCACTGATAAGTAATTCTTATGGAATATCTAGTCTATATGAATGTTAGCATGCTATAATGTTATTTTAGTATCAAAAGTGTGTTATGTGACTGATAAGTAATTCTTATGTAATATCTAGTCTATATGACTGTACAAGTCATGTGAGACTTTTTATGTAGTATTTAAGAATAAAAAATGCATAACTTATATTGGTAAATTTGAAATCATAACTGAAATTTTTTCCTTTTTTCTACGCAAAATGAAATATTTGTTAAAATTAGGGGATCGAAATTAAATTGGAAAACGAAATTACAATCCTTGTCAACAATTTTATTTATGTTACTTGCTTTCTAGTTTCTTTACTTTTTCCTTTTATCTGAAGAGGCGATATTTACATGAAGGTGGTCATGTATGTTTAAAAATGCTTCACTGGTTCAACTTACAGCATATATAGATTTTCAGTTCGCATATTAATGCCTGTGCATTGAAGGTAGTCAAGTTTTTGTGTTATTCTAGGCATCAATGCATCTAGATGCATATTTTCAAGTCAAAATTACTAACCTTTTTTCTTAATTTTTTTTAAGATAGTTAAATTGAGATTTTGAGTAGCATGTTTCTCATTTATGTTCGCTGCATACATCTTGTGTATCTGACTTGATGTATATGAGATGTACCATTTTGTTTGTTCAGGAAGCCCAACCAAGAAAAAAAAGTATAAATTGTATGTTCTAAATCTAATTCTGTTAGTTCTTCTCCACATTTGATAAAATTTAACAGACAAATTTAAAATGAAATCATTGAAATTTTATTTTCTTATTGTTGCTTGTGATCTAATATATTTTTGAACTTTTGTTTACATCTAGGTTGCTGATTGGAAATCAAATCTCAACCATGCCAATAAAGTTCTGGTCATCACTTCACGCCTCCTAAGTGATTCACATCGGTACATACTACGTTGCCTGAGCACACATCAAATTGTTCCCAGTTGCACTATTTTTACAGCTATCTCTGAGGTGCTTTTTCATTTCAATGCCCGACTCTAATATTTTGGTTTAATACTCCTTTTCTAGGATCCATCAATACTTCGAGCATGACATGTTTTTAGTAGTGAAACACCAGCCCCTGTGGTGTGTCATAAAAACATTAGCAATCATAAGAAATTTTACTCTGACCGAAACACGGGCAAAAGTTGATTATTCATTGATATTTTAACCTCGACTATAAAGTATGCTTGATTTAAGGTTATTCTGATCAATCAATGCTGGCATAGGACAGCTCAAACTTATTTGATTGTTTTGTGATTTTCAGGTAGCTCACTCAGTCTATATTGACTCGCCTCTGGGACCAGATGCTTTCCATGAATATGAATCCTTACTTGTCCAAGATTATGAAGAGATTATCAAAAAGCGTAAGGAACATGGTTCACATCAATCTAGTGAACCTGGTAAGTCAGGAGAAATCAATGCTAAGAACAAGAATGCTCCAGAAGAAGAAGGTTTGATGCAACTCAATTCAAGTGAAGAGAGCATCCTTGATTCAGAGCTTAGTCCTAAAGAAACACACCCAGATGAAGCCATCTCTTTGAGTAAACAAGATGGTTCGCAAAGATTGATTGTCTCGGTGCATCACTTCCCAATGATCTTGTGTCCTATTTCACCAAGATTCTTTGTCTTACCATCGGAGGGAGCAGTTGCAGAAGCATGCTTGTCGAATGAACACAAAGATTCCCTCAGCCCTGGGTTGCCTCCAGTAAGTACTGGGTCGCCCCCAGATGGTGAAGATACACCTCCAGGAGCAATTCTTACTGCACATTTTCTTTACCATCTTGCTGAAAAGGTAGTGAGATGGCTTAATCATATAACTCGGTCCCAGTTATGTACATATTTTTCTCCATAAAAACTGGATCCTTCATTTCATGCTTACTTATAACCATTGATTGATATCTGTAGATGGATTTGAAGATGGAAATATACTCACTTGGGGACTCATCGAAAACTATTGGGAAGATTTTGATGGACATGTCAAGTCTTTATGATGTTGGTCGTCGAAAAAGATCAGCAGGCTTATTGCTTATTGACCGAACACTTGATCTCCTTACTCCTTGCTGTCATGGCGATTCACTTATTGATCGAATGTTCTCATCTCTGCCTCGTAGAGAAAGAACAACATCCGCTACTCATGTAACTCCAAACAAAAATGGATCTACAGATTTACAGCGTTCTCCACTTGATGTTCATGTACCTCTAAGACAGTTTGTTTGCAATGAGGAATCTGCAGTAGTTGACACCTCACTAGCTGAAGGATTCAAAGATTTTATGTCTGGATGGGATTCAAATAATTTGGAGTCTCAACATGATGATTTGACTAACCTTAGTAGATCAAACGATTGCCACGATTCCTCAAAGTCCGACTCTGGAATACTAAATGGCTCACTTGTTTCAACTGAGCACCATCAGGGAGTAAAGTACTTGGAAGCGCTGTTAGATAGAACAACCAAAGACGGGACCTTGCTGATTAAGAAGTGGCTGCTGGAAACTATGCGACGGGAAAAGTTATCCGTGATTGCCAGAACTCGCCCAGGATTATCTGCAGAGTTGACTTCTATGCTAAAAGTTCTGATGAAAGATCAATCATCCTTAGTGAGGAATAGAGGGATTATTCAAGTAGCAGTGGCTACATTGTTAGCTTTGAGTGAACCTCACAGTTCTAGGTGGGATGCATTTGTCAACGCTGAGAAAATATTAAGAAGAAGTGCTACTAGTAATACAAGTCAAAGTCTGTCTGCTCAAGTCCGGGACCTTATAAATAAGAGCGTGTTTAGGTCCCATGAACCGAAGAACGTTAAAAGGGACTTGGCACAAGGCCCATTTTCTTTTCAGGATGCGTTGCTTCTAGCAGTCAGTGGATATATTTTGGCTGGTGAAAATTTTCCAACATCTGGATCTGGTGGTCCTTTCTCTTGGGAAGAGGAACATTTCCTGCAGGAGGCTATAATAGATGCCATCCTTGAAGATCCAAGTGCTGCAAAGTTGAAGTTCCTACATGGTTTGGACAAAGAGCTAGAAGCGCATTTAAACAAAATGAAGGCTGATATACCCAAAGATTCAAATAATGATTTTGATGATGACCAATGGGGTGATTGGGGTGATGAAGACACTGACCATGGTAGTGATCATGGATACAGTGACATGCAACTGAAGTTGGAGTTGCGGGATAGGGTGGATAACCTCTTCAAATTCCTCCACAAATTATCCGGTTTGAAGGCACGGGATATCAGGTCTAGAGAAGGGTTCTCAGCCTTAGATAATGATAAATTTGGAGATGATGGTCTCTGTAAAGGATTGCTAAGTAAGCTTCTAAGCAGGGTGCTGAATAAGTACGAGATACCTGGTTTGGAGTACCATTCTTCTGCAGTTGGACGGATTTTTAAAAGCGGATTAGGTAGATTTGGCCTTAGACAGGTAAACATTTCTTCCCTCAGTTTGATTCATTTTTTCCCATGTCTGTTGCCTGGTCAATCTTGTGCATACATGGAAGGCTGCTTCCACTGCCACGTTTAATTTCCTGCTCATTCCAGGCTTCAGAGACCGGGTCAGGCTCGATGATCTCATTAATTTGCTAATCTGTGCTATCATCACTCTGCAGGCAAAACCACATCTTGGTGACCAAAGTGTTATTCTGGTGTTTGTTGTGGGAGGCATCAATGGCCATGAGGTATGGACTTAGAAACTTTCTACTTGTCTTCCAATGCGGCCTGTTTGTTCTCTTAGTTTTGTACATTGAATTTTTCTGAGTAATGATTACCAATATTCTTTTGCAATTTTCAAAAGGTTCTTGAAGCTCTGGAGGTGTTGTCACAAAGTGGGAGAGGGGATATAGAGTTGATTGTTGGTGGCACAACCCTTCTTACTTCGGATGACATGTTCGATCTATTGTTGGGCTCTTCTAGCTACTTCTAATCCCGGGTGACATTTTTGAAGTCCCTTACTTACCTAGCAAAAATTTGTAAAGTGAAAATTGAAAAAGAAGATAAAATGAATTATTTTTGCATAACATCTTCCTTTGCCTTCTAGCATTGTAATTAGATTGTATTTGAAGTTAACCAGACCTAGAAAAGCCAAATGGTGTTGTAGATTAAAAAAAAAAAAGAGGGAACAATCCCGGGACCAAAATGTTTTGATGGGAATTGATAAGATTTAGACATTTATTCATATCTGTTCATTTTATTTTTTTTAAATGTTTTTTTGTGGAGAATTTCTGCGAGCCTCAAATACAATGACAGAATAAGATCAAGTCAGGGAAAGTGCTTTCTCTGTTTTTTGGTAGTCTATGGGGCACACATAACATTTCATGTGACATTTACTGTGAACTATGATACTCAACTTTACATTGCTGTATTGCTTTTGAAGATGAATTCACAAGATTGTATCAGATTTTGAATCTGAAACCAAGATCACTTGAGCTACTTTACAACTATACAATGCATCTGTGAACTGAAATCTGATCTTTGAAGAGTTCACAGGATTGTATGATTTGTATCAGATTGGTGAACATTTTAAGATGAATTCAGTCGGGCATTTGCGATTTTGTTTTCCAACTTCACCTGATTATGGTATTTTTTATTTTTTATTTCTGTTGTGAATGCTATAAAATTGAATTATAGGCTCTGAAACTTATCACAATGATCAAAATTTTGTTAAATAAAATATGAAATAGGGACATCATGACAGATAAAATCCAATTATTTTGCATCATAATTCTTGGTCACGAAAAATATGTGCAAATATCGAGTGACAATAACCTAGAGTGCTAGGTTCATGCACTGACCAAAATAAAAAGAATTGAAATGGTAAGGCTAGCTACCTATGCTTTGTAGATATTTTAATGGTAAAAACATTTTGATAACATACTCCACTACTCATGTTGAGTCAATGGAGAAGCTCATCGTGGCCTCTAGGGTTATATCTGTTCTCCGCTAGCATATGAAATGGAACTTTGCTGGGGAACCAAATTTTGTGATTGATGTGGCATCACCTGGAACTAAATTTGTTCTTCTTGGGATCTCACCTGTAAAACAAGGTTAGATTGTCAAAAACCACTTGTTTGGTGGCCGAAGACAATTCGATGTTTAAGTCAATTAATTGTGAAAGAAATTAAACTTTGACAGACTATAGTTGTGATGTATTTTCTTACCTCCTTCATGAATCTCTTCATTACCTTCATTAACTCGATGCGTGACTTAAGTATGTAGGGCGCGATAAAAGTGGACATTTTTCACAATGGTCTCCTCATTCATTGAGACGCGTCCTTGGGGGAGTGATTCTCGCCATGATTTGTCTCATTTATAACGTCTCTTTTCTCAAAGGAAGATGTTCACTGGGCCTTTAACTTTGGTCATGATCTACCACTAAATACCTCTTTGAGCTTTATTGACTAGACTTGTTATCTATATTTAGTATGAGATGTCTGTTCCTAGTGAAGGATGATCTTTTTCTACGTGTACAACTGTGATCAAATGACTATTTAATATATCATTAATTTGTAAACTTGATATATAGTATTTATGACAACAAACACTTGCGTGGTTACCATATTGGTGATCAATACACTCTTTTTGTTTGTGTTTCTCAACATTTTGGCCTAAGCATTTAAAAGGTTAGCCAATGGATGATAGATATTCCTTTTGTTGCCAAGCATCTATTTATGTAGTTGCGTTGGCAAATGCCGATTAATGCCCTCTTTACATATTGGCTTATCGAAATTCAATTCTACTTTTATTAGAAGAAAAACGAAGACCAAATTAAGATTGCTCTTCAGATTAAAAAAGAAAATAACATATTGATGGAGTGAACTTAAGATTTCGTTACACTCAACACTACACAATCCCACCACTGAATCATGGGATGATGAACACACACGTGCGAAAGCTTTATCCTTTGTTGGATCCGAAGCAGTTGAAGCACGTGCGAGATAAATTTTTCCGACTCAAAAGTAACAGCTGGCTTCTCTTCAAAACTCTGAGGAAGAAGAAAAAGAAGAAGAAGAAGAGAAGACTAAGAGAGACCCCATGAGCATGAGCAGTGGTGACAGCTTAACAGTTCAAACACTTTAGACGTCAATCTCTACAACCCCATTTCTTCTTTACTCTGCTGTGCTGTGATTAGGTAACTCTAAAGTTCATTCCTTCTCATTGAATTGTTTGCATATGAAGTTGATCTTGATTGAATCTTAGTGGGGTTATTGTTTTGGTTGTAATCTTTGTGGGTTTGGGTTGATTTGGGGGAATTGGGGGGAGGGATGTTTGTCAAACTAGATTGAAAGGGAAGTTTTTTTTGGGTGGTGATTAATTTGTAATTTGAGGTGATTAATTGGCTTGTGAAGGTCAAATTGAAATACCCTTTATGGGTTATTAGGTTTTGTGGGTGGTGGGAGAAGAGTTTGATCTATTTGAATGAAATTGGTGTGGAAGAGAATTGTTCTGTAATTGGGGAAAAGAAAGAAAGGAGGCTCTTTTAAGTAATGTGTTTGATGAAATTAACTTTGAGAGACAATTGTTTTGTCTGAAATTATAAATAAAGGTTGACCATGTAGGGTCTGTTTTAATGGGGTAATCTTTGTGTTTAAGGGGGGAATTTTAGTACATGATTTGGGGGGATTACCTAGGGTTTAAATGGATATACATAAAAGTTAGGAAAGGTCAGCATGTGATTGAGAAGGGTTTGTGTAAGATTAAGGAACACCTGAGTGTTATCATGAAGAAAATTGGGACAAATTGTATCTCATAGGTTAGATCAGATGTTACCACATTTAGGTAGTAGGTGTATGTGCGCTTTGGATTGTCTAATTCCATCGGGTTGAAATTGAAATTCATCTTATGTGTCCATATGGTTTATTAAAGTTGGTTGTCAAAGTGTTGTGCCACTATCAGAAATATTTTCTCGTTAATTGTCAAAGGTTATAGATTCATTGCTCTTTTGGTTTGATGTAATATTGTGAAGATTCTGCCCATTTCTTTACAAGGGCTAAACCTTGACTAATTTGCTTTTGATGTGTGTATGGCTTACATTTAAAAGGGTAATAGTACATTTTTAAAGTTTGAGCATGCGAGTTTGATTTAAAAAATTTATATCGCAAAGAATGATCACATATATAGTACTACTTTAACAAGGAGGTCATTGACTCAAATAAGATGTTGATGAAGTAGATGACTATATTGAAATGTTTATGATGATTTTCTTTTCTCTAGTGTTCTCAGGAATGTAGAGGGGGCATATTTGGTCGGTGTGGTTGCTGGAGCATGGAGTCCTGTGACTGTATCGAGTCGCAATGGCCTGCTGATGAGCTGTTGGTGAAATATCAGTATATATCAGACTTCTTCATTGCACTCGCATACTTCTCCATTCCTCTGGAGCTGATTTATTTTGTGCAAAAATCTGCGTTCTTTCCATATAGATGGGTCCTCATGCAGTTTGGTGCTTTTATTGTCCTTTGTGGAGCAACCCATCTTATAAATTTGTGGACTTTCTCTATGCACTCAAAAACTCTTGCAATCGTGATGACAATTGCAAAAATTTCCACCGCTGTTGTTTCATGCGCAACAGCTCTAATGCTCGTTCACATTATTCCCGATCTGTTGACTGTTAAAACGAGGGAGCTATTTCTGAAGAACAAGGCTGATGAACTTGACAGAGAAATGGGCCTTATACGCACCCAAGAGGAAACTGGAAGGCATGTGAGGATGCTAACTCATGAAATTAGGAGCACCCTTGATAGGCATACTATATTGAAGACTACCCTTGTTGAGCTGGGTAGGACTTTAGGCTTGGAAGAATGTGCAGTGTGGATGCCATCACGTACTGGAGTAAACCTGCAACTCTCTCACACTCTAAGACACCCAATACCAGTTCAAAGATCTACTGTGCCAATTAACCTTCCTATAGTCACTCAAGTCTTTAATAGCAATGAAGCTATACGAATTCCACATACCTGCCCATTGGCAAGGATTATACCTCCTGCGGGAAGATATGTGCCACCAGAAGTTGTTGCTGTGAGGGTACCACTTCTACATCTCTCAAATTTCCAAATTAATGATTGGCCTGAGCTATCTGCAAAAAGCTATGCAGTGATGGTTCTGATACTCCCTATGGACAGTGCCAGAAAGTGGCATGAACATGAATTGGAACTCATTGAAGTTGTTGCAGACCAGGTATTTGTTTCTCTTTGTTGTTGTTATGAAACAATCATCAACAAGTTAGTCGATGTGTTAATATATGGAGTTGCAAAGGCCATTACTTGATAATAATGTTTGTATTTCGCTGTTCCTCAGCATTATATGGTGAAATAGCAGTAACTAGAATAGTTTTGACTTATGAGGACTGTAATGTTGTCGTCATTTTACTGGAGATCCACCAGAGATTACATTGTTTTGATAATTTGCTATCTCTTCTTGCTGAATTTATTTATATATTTATTTCAGTTATTTATAATTCTCAAACAACAACTTCTACTGTTCCACAACAACTTCTTCTGCTTTAGTTTTATAATTTTCTGTGATTTGGTGTCTTTGATAATAAATTAATAATACATAATTTGTATTAGGTTTGGCCAGCACATAATTTCTATGTCTTCATTTGTTTTGTCTTTGTCTAGGTAGCTGTTGCTCTTTCACATGCAGCAATTTTAGAAGAGTCCATGCGAGCTCGTGATATGCTCGTGGAGCAGAACATTGCATTGGATTTAGCTCGACAGGAAGCAGAGACAGCTGTCCGTGCGCGTAATGATTACCTCGCTGTCATGAACCATGAAATGCGAACACCAATGAATGCAATTATTGCTTTGTCCTCTTTGCTATTAGAGATCGAACTAACTCCTGAGCACAGGGTAATGGTAGAAACCGTGCTAAAGAGTAGCAATCTCTTAGCTACTCTCATTAATGATGTTTTAGAACTTTCTAGACTGGAAGATGGTAGCCTGGAATTAGACATTAAAACTTTCAACATTCATGCAAGTTTCAAAGAGGTAATTTTCTAGGTTATATTTTTAGTTTATTCTGGTGTTGATTCAAAGTTGCTAACCTACCAGATCTTAATAACCATGTCATATAACTATTTTGTAAATTGTAGGTCATCAATTTGATTAAGCCCATCACATCTGTGAAGAAGTTAGCTCTGAGTTTAGTGTTGACCCCGGATGTACCTCTCTATGTTGTTGGTGATGAGAAACGGATTATGCAGATCATATTGAACATTGTTGGAAATGCAGTGAAGTTCACAAAAGAAGGTCTTGTTTCTATTGTGGTTTCCGTTTGTAAACCTGAGTCCCTGAGAGACTGGAGAGCTGCTGACTTCTCTCCAGTTCCAAGTGAAGGCCACTTCTACCTACGTGTACAGGTTTGATAAAAATTGATGACATTTTTTACTTAGCGATTTAAATAAAAGTAGCATTACCAACAAAGTGGAAATTGGGTATTGTGGATCCAACTTTTGAACAGTTTGAATCCACTTTCTTAAAATACTTGTGTTGAACAAGAATTGCCCAACAGCATTAAAGGTTTGGTTGCCTTCAACTTGATATTTGATAGTTGCCTCACTGAAGCCAAAAAAATGCTTAGAGGAAGTAGTGCAGTTTTTTCTTGCTTATAGTGACAATATGCTAATAACTTTCTGCAGGTACGGGATTCTGGCTGTGGAATCAGTCCACAGGATATTCCACATCTTTTCACCAAGTTTGCTCAGTCACGGAGTGGATCAAGTCAAAGCAATGATGGTGCAGGACTTGGACTGGCTCTTTGCAAAAGGTATTAGCAATTAGATATAGTAGCATTTACGAGAAGGAACTGAGGAATGTAACACTTGCGTCAGAAAGAGAAATTATATAAACTAGCTAGGTTTCACACGATATTTTCAGAAAAAAAAAAGAGACTGGTTTAGGATTCTGTTCATGGATTTATATGGTCTTAATCTCACACTTCTCTATTGGACCCAGATTTATCAACCTTATGGAAGGTCACATTTGGGTTGAAAGTGAGGGCTTCGAGAAGGGTACCACAGCTACAATCATCTTGAAACTCGGAATATGCAACCCCCAGAGTGAATCATCAGGGCACATACTTGCGCAGAGAGAGCTCGATCGAATTGAGGGACTGATGTCTATGGATCCAAATCAGAGTCTGTAAAGATGACAGTCCTATATTAGCATCCGGAGCCCCTGGTATCATATGGTTTTTTGCAATGAGATCTGTCCGCGACATTGTGGAATATCATATACCTGTAAATTTCCCATTTCAGTCATTTCAAGATAGGGAGATGTCAGAACAGACTTCATGTGGAATTTTAATCTGTTAAGAACAGTAGTTAACAAAATGGATAAGGCCAACTATATTGACAAATTAGAAGTAGAAACTGTTGAAAAAATGTTTGTATTGAATGGAAGAGCTTTTAAAGATATGTTTTCTGTCTCACTGAATACATATGTTTACATCAGCTATCGTTTGATTTTCCCATTTTCATGTTCTCATTTTCTACAATCTGCCTTATACACACGAGAGTTCTCCTTAGGCATTCCATCTAGCATACCTTAACTTTGAGGTGGTGTGCCCAAGGAGTCTATTGGAATTCTTCACCTGCTAGATTCAGCCTTACCTGAGTCATGGTAGGAGGAAGTATAGAGAGCGTATAGCATGTAATAAATGATCAAAGATCAAGAAAGATCAACCACCAAATTGCACCAGTGGTCTAGTGGTAGAATAGTACCCTGCCACGATACAGACCCGGGTTCGATTCCCGGCTGGTGCATGTTTTCTTTTTTTTTGAGTTAGTCGCACCAATCTGATATGTTTGGTTAGCCGTTTTCTTTGAGAAATGGAATCCAAGTCCTCGGAGGAACTACGGGAAGATTATCGACCACTCACATTTCTGAACCAGGCTTCTAATTCAGTTCTATCATCTTCCGGCCTCAGCAAATCCTCAACATCACTACAATACCCAAACATAAAAATTCAAAACTTTAACTTGAAGTTTGAAACAAAACAATGAAAGAAAAAAAATCTAGTGTCTGGGTTTTGTACCTGGGGGTGCCGAAATCCTCCCCATGAAGTAGTCTCATGGAATCTAAATCAACTTGAGCAAAATCAATGCCGAGATTGTCAGCTTTTGCCTTTCGAATCACCGTCACCTCCGCCATCTTTTGAATTGACTTAATTTCTATATACCTATTTATACATTAAAAAAAAAAAAATCAAAAGAACAAACTTCTAATCGTAAAACAACAAGACTTCCTGAATTAAAATAATTTTTATTTCATAATTTAAGTTCTTAATATGAAATAAGACAGCAAGTTTTTGTTCTTTATACAATGGCACTGAGTGTGATCACATTACTATTACACATGAAGATCATATTCTGGTGCTTGGTGAAACAGATTTCTCGTTTTGCCTGGTGTAGGAACAACTAAACAATGACAGCTTAAACATTTTTCGTAAATTTACGCTAAGTTTTTGCTCATTTTACAAATAAATCTATGTCCAATACAGATAAATATATATATATTTTTTTAAATGATAAAGAGGTAGGGAACGGAAAGAGTCTTGATTGCCATTGAGTAATAATGTAATATACATATTAGCATGAACAAGATACAGCAAAAACTTAACAGCAGTTACATAGCTCTTTCTCATGGTTGTTCTAGGGCTATATAGAAACAATTTTCTGATTACGAGTGGAACAATGGAGGAAGAGACAAACAGCAGATATATCGTCCATTGCGAACCCTCGTCTCTTTCTTTTCCATGCACGGGCTGCACATTCAACCAGTCGTTTAGCTGCTTTTCCTCTTTCGGGTGTTGAAGAAACAATGTCCACAGCTTCTTGGTTAGAGATAACATCCCATACCTGAACCATAAGAACAAGATTGTTAGTATCAACTATGTTTAGCTCGATTTGAGCACTAAAAAAATAATCCAAAAACAACATTTATAAGTATATGCATACCCCATCTGTAGCGAGCACAACAAATTGATCTCTAGTTGTTATATTCCTTTGAGTAACTTCAGGGACAGATATAAGCCCACAGTGCTTGATACAGTGATCCCCGAAAGCCCTCGACATTGCCAGTCCAGGTGTTTCATCATCTGGTAGCCATACCCTATGCACCCCTGGTTCATCTTCTAAACAGAATACACGCCCATGGCACTGCGCTATACGCTCAGCCTCCTCTGTGACCAATATTAACAGTGTGTGGAGATCAGCTGAAGTACTTAGGAGTAAACTTGTGCATCTTTGATGTCAATTAAAAGCTAGAGGAACTTACGAGGCAAATTAGGCTTGAAATCAATGGTAAGCTGAACAGGTACTAAACTTCCGCCATCAGAAGTGGTAGCCAAAACAGCACGAGAATCACCAACATTTGCTATGATAATGAGCTCACCCTATGACAACACAGGTTTCATACTAGTTATACATAATGCTCCACAAATGATCATTCATAAACAAATTATAATCAGATACATGAATTTATAATGTAGAACTTACGTTAAACCTATCATACCCAAAAACACAAGCTATAGCTTCTTGTATATGATGTGATAGCGGCATGTCCACCATTACGTAAAATCAATAGTGGCAGCAGTTCAAGCTCTTGCATGGTCCACAAAGGTTGCCAGTCAAGAGTTCAAAATGTTACAATGAATGCATATTTCAGGACCATTTGACTTTAACAAGTTCAAGTGAATGGGCAAACTGGATAGTTGCATGAGTGGTTCAAAATTCAAAGTACGAGACATCTTGACATGGTCCATGCAGTGATTACTGGTTATCTAGCATAGTTATGACTTAGTAGGTAGGACTCACAGCCAACTACACCATTCAATAGATATTAAACACTCTCAGTTACATTCCCTCCTTTCGAAGGCACCGGAAATTTCTTTCCCTTCCTCGAAACATGAAGAAGGCTCTTGGTCATTCTTTTTTCTATTTTGCTTTTTCCATGTCCAGTTCCTCTCAAAAGCGCATATTTCATTTTCTAGTGGATTGAGAATCCCATGTGAACTATTGTTTAACGAACGCATTATCCACTCAAAGAACTTTAGGATAGGTAAAGTGAAGGGTCACAGCAATCCGACTCAGCATATATCATATTCGATAAGGTTCTTGCAGAAACAACCTTCTGTTTCCATTAACTTTTAGATAAAGTTGTGTTTGTTCAATTGAACTTAGTTTACTGGTAAAAATGTTAAACAAATAGCGCACTTTCTAATCTTTGTTGTTGATTCCATTTTAAGCATCAACTAGTCATCTTATGACGATGAAGTGCAGAGGTTCTCAAGTCGTCATGATTTGTTTATTCACTAAACCAACTAGTACATTTTAAATGGTAAATTTATGAGTGGGAGTAGAAGATGACAGGACTATACAATACCTTTTCCTCCAAATGGTACTGTTCTTTATTTTAGGATTCACATTTTCTTCTTTCTTAGATCAAATTGTAGTATCTTATTCGACAAAATCATTTAACCTTCAATGTTTCATAGATACTTTAGATTTAGACCACTTACATTTCACAGATGGAATAAACTACATTTAGCTATAATTTGAATATCAGTAGATGTCAGTGACAAAGAAGGTATAATTAACAAACAAAAGAACTAAATTAGCTAAAAGGTTGAACTTATGGCATACAAGTCAATTCATTGCATGAGTAGAATTCTAGAACTTGAACTTCATTACCTGTCTGACAATGGACAAGGCAGTGGTACCACTATAGAATGAATCGATCCCAGGGTGCAATTCAAGCTCATGATCAATGGAAGCACAAGTCTTCAAGTAGGACTGCTTCCATAGATCGAATCGATCAAGTTTCTTATCCGAATCCAAATCTCCTTCAAGGGAAGTTAAGGCCAAAGCGTCTTGCCAATTGCATAGCAAAGTCGATGGCATAGATTCCCGGACTTGTTTCGCCACAAAATGACCCCATGGACCATGTCCATCAAACACTCCACAAAACATCATGTCTTTTTGGCATCCAAATTCCTAACAAAACCAACATTCCTCAATTAATCAATGAAAAAAAATCTTCATATTTAATAACTAATAATCAAATTGAAAGGAAATCAATTTCCAACCTCCCACACTATGAAGCAATCCTGATTAATTCCTTTCTTCCCTCTCTTGGAAAACAAGGAAGCGAAATTATTCGATCCATCAACATTAACAATGCCCGAAGACCGCAAAATCAAATCATTCTTCTTCGCTTCTTCAGCCATCTCTTTAGACACTTCCTTCCCTATATCATTCTCCTTACTCCTCCCTTTTCTGATGGAGAAAGATCTTGCTAATCCATTAAACATCGACGAAAACCTCCCCATTTTTTCACTCTGCAACTCAAACAAAAAAAACCCATTCTTTTAGCTTCTCTACATCCAATAAAAATCACACAGAACACTACAAAATCAGAAAACAAACACAATTTCCAACCCAGTGTTCAGAATAATCAAAGAAACCAAAAAATGCATAAAATTTACAATAAAAAATGGAACTTTTAGCTACTAATCTGAAGTTTAGAACAAAAAAACCACTAAAAATCTGAACTTTACAACAAAAATTGCTTCTTTAGCTAATAACCTCATGTTCTGAACCCAAAAAACCACTAAAAATCTAAACTTTAAACCAAAACCCCACAAAAACTGTCGAAACTTCATGACCCATGGTTCAAAATTCACCTAATTTGAGTTCACAGAGTGATCAACAAATCAAAGATGAACAAGTTACAGATCCCGAAAGTGACTAAGAAGTCGGAAAAATCTCTGGGTCTGCCGGATTCTGACACAATTCGAGCTATTCTGAAGAGCTTCTTCAGATCTCTTGCACTCCATATTTGGTTTTGCTCCGTTTTTAACAAGTTGAGAACAGATAGAAAAACAACTTAATGAAGCCAAAAAAACAAAAAAATCACTGTTTATATGTACGTTTAGCTCACGAGCCATACAAGCTCTCTAGAAGAACCAAAAAATTGTAAGTGTGTGAAATGACAGTATTGTTCCTAAATAAAAGAATATATGCCGTTTGGATAAAGGGTATTTTGGGGAAGAGGAATTAGAGAAAAAGGAATTGACGATAACATGTGCACCCAAGTTTAGAGGGAAATTTTTTTGGCGGAGGCAATATTTGGGTATGTCAATGAGGAGCTAGGTAGCGAAGGAGCACTCATTCCTCGCTACCTAGAAGGACTCATCTTTGTTTCCTTGTAAAGTTTTGTCCTAATTTTCCTTCTAACAAGTAATTTGATTCCTTTGTGTGCTAATTAAGCATGGAGAAATTGAAAAATAATCTCAAGATGAATGCCATGAAATCATCAGAAGTGACCATGCATAGAGAATTTATGAACACCCACGATGAAATTTTGAGATGCAAATGCATTAGTTTGCAAACTGTACCAAACAGAGCCTAAGTTACAACCTTTCGAATTACCTTAGTAATGTTTTTCAGAGTGTTTTCACTTTGTGACTAGGCCGTAAACACTTCATACACTTATCTTCAATTATATAGTCTTTTCAATGTGAAATTTCACATGCTTTCAGCACTCCATTATACAATAATCAATTCTAGACAGTCTTAATCTACCATCTTTGATTAAGTTCCGTAGCAGGATTCACAGCACATCGAACGCACTTTAGAAATTTTATAAATGAGGATTTGATATTATAAAATTAAACCTAGCTTGTAATTTTATAAAATTGTTTTCTTCAAAAAAACAACTTGTTTTTTTGTATCTTTCTACTTTTGATGATCGACCAAGATTGGATTAAAGAAAACTGTGGGATGGAATGTTTCAGACTATAGTTTTGGTCCTTTTGGATTGATATACTCTTAATTATATTTTAATCCTTTTGATTAACATAAACTATGTTCCATACCATCCCATGTGGCTTAACGTTGGCCATTATATATTGAATTAATTAGTTCTATGTCCATACCTTCTTATTATTTTGTTGATTTATTGCATATTCGATCCCTACTATCGCGGCATGTCCTTAATAAATACGTACCACAAACAATTATTGAAAAATATGATGATATAAAATATGTAGTCGAACAGTATAGTAAAGTATTCCTCTTGATCGTGTGAATTCTAGGAAGAAAAAAAGAGTCACTATCACTAAATAATCATATCGCAATGATCATTAAACCATGCAACTTTTACTTGATAATGGGCCAAAGAAAATCTATCTTAGAGTCTTAGACGTATATGGTAGAACACAAATAAAATACAAAGGGTTTGTTTGGTTAATCATTTATTTTGTGAAATGAAATTCGTTTTCCTATTTATGCAAAATTTTTTTGTTTAGTTGTCTATTTACTGACACAGAAAATTGATTCTCCATTATACTGTATTCCTATTATTTATGGGAATTCAAGTTTGAGGGGGAAGGCATCGAAATCAGATTCACGAAAATAGTTTAAATTTTCATGTCGATTTTGAGGCATCTCCCATTAGACTTGGTCTCTCATGAATAGTGAGAAAACAATATTATATATAAACGATTTTTTATTAATAAATAAACAACCAAACAATAAAAATTTATATAATAAGAGAAATTAATTCATTTCTCAAAAATAAACCCTGAAATGAAAAATATCTAAGAAAAAGATGAAGTCATTAGGTTATCAAGCTTGATGTCACATTGATTTTGAATCTGCTTTTGGTGATTGAAGAAAGGGGGACACCTTTGCATCAATTCAATACATTATTGTCCTAAAAGTTTAAATTGGTGGACCAGTGAGGACCTTTTGTCAAAGTGGGAGGTGTTCTAGGTTTTTTGAGTGGTGGTTTGAGACTTGAAATCTTTGAATTAGCCATCTTTGAATGACTGAATCAATATGGGTAAAAACATCAAAATGGGTTTTTTTTTTCTTTCTACCTAGACCCACTTACCATATATGAACACGTGGTGGTGAAATGTAGAAAGGTTTAAACTATCAACATCAATGCATCATGGCTAGCCAGAGTTGTGTGAGATTGGTTGGACCATCATGGGTCAAGTCAATGGTTAGTTGAATTTGGCACATAAGTTTCATGTTATGGCCGGTGCCTAAATATTGTGAGCTATCAACATTTTATGGGTTTACACAATTGTGTTCAATTTGAATTTGACAAGATCGTGAATCAGTTTGACTGAAAGGAACATGGTATCCCCTAATGAAGTTTGTCGGAAGATGACCAGTGAAATATTATTGTGTTTTATTAAATAGATATTGATAAAAACATTAACAAAGAAGACTCGAATCATGACCTATACGTAGCAAACATAATCTATCACGAGGACTAAGTGTTTCAGTTTAGGATTGATTCGCGAAGTCTAAAAAGGTAGGTCAGTCATTAAAGCTCAAAAATGACCATTCAGAACAAATCGTAATCAGAGGCCAAAATTCAGGCCAAACAAATATCTTCTTCAAATAGGAGAAACGTTATGAACGAGACAAGTCATAGAGGAAATCACTTCTTCAATGGCGTATCTCAATGAAAGAGGAGATTGTTACAAAGAACGTCTCCCCTCATGACATGCCCTACATGCTTAAGTCACACAGAGAATTAATAATGAATATTATATAAGGTAAATTGAACATTCGACAAAGATATGCAATTTTAACTGAACTCTGTCCAGATTAAGTTCTCTCCTACAAATTTACTGACTTAAGAATCAAAGTGTCTTTAATCATAAAAAAATGTGATGTTTGACAATCTAACCTTGTTTTACAGGTTAGATTTCTAGAAAACAGAATTTGAACGCATCAGATATAATTTTGTCGACATAAATTTGTAAAATATTTTCAAAAGAACTCAAATGGTCTATACTTATCAAGAAGCTTATGCGCGAAAAAAGACAGGGAGATACGATAGATGAACAATACCTAAGTGATTTATATCATTATAATGTGTCGACCAAAAGCATAATAGTTGGTATCATATGTGACTAGAGTTGCTTGTACCATACAACTAAAGTAAGGTAGAGAATCTAATTATGAGCTTAAACATTTATTCTTCAACAATAAAATGGAATTCTAACAAGTCTTCTTTAGTAGGTTTGTGTCAAAGGAAGTATGATTTGGGCATAAATAGTGATGTGTTAATGGTGTCGGCATAAAGAATTAAGGGTAGGGTCTTCAAACCATGGGGGTCCCTTCTTCAGAAAAGCAGATGCCATATTGCCATGTGAGAGTTGAAGCAGGGTTTGTAATGGAAACAAAATCATGTGGGGGCGGCTTTACCAGAAAATGACATCCAAAACTTCCTGGAACTCTATCTTCATGAGTTATCACCTATAACCTTATAATAGTGTTTAAAAAAAATATGATGAATTCTATAATATTTTTGTTCATAATTAGGGTTAAAAATCGAACTGATGGCTCGGTTTTTCATTTAATTTGTCAATCGAATCGACTTTGATCGGTTTTAAAAATTTCAAATCGAAACCAAACAGACCATAACAAAATCGAATTGAAACTGAACTGATTCTAATTTATGCAAATCGTAATCGAACCGAATTGACTAAAACCGAACCGACCGACTATTTTAAGCATATTATATTATTTTATATAAAATATATATTATTTATTATATATTAATATATATTTGGTCGGTTAAAATTACATAAAAACCAAAACCGAACTTAAACCGAACCGATCAGTCTAATTTTGATCGGTTCGGTCGATTTAATCGGTTTTTTGTTCAACCCTATTCATAATATATATATGCTCAACAATATCTAGCGGTCTAAGCACGTGCGCGTATCTGGGTTTATTATTATTTATTAGAGAGTAGAGTACTCTTTATATTCTTAGATGACAACTCCATCTTAATTGATGTGAAATCATTCAAGCTAACTTTATCTCAACACAATCGCCGACTGCTACTATAATACTCTGACATCTTTGTCATTTTAAAGAAAACAAAATGTAATAGGTTAGTTAAAAAAAAAAAAATCATCGGTCAATCTTGTAGGAAAATATTCGACAAAGGTGTAATTTTTCAGATTATTTCCCTTAGTTTTAGACCATCTATGAGAAATTATGTGAGACTAGAAGAAAGAAAAATAAAGATGATAGTATCATAGTAATTATTTTTTTTACCAAGTTATGAGTTTTGTCCACAAATTGTACTAACCTGTTTTTGAGCTGATTTTTTCTTCTTATTCATGAAGATCCTTCTATGTTCTATGTCCCCCTTTAATCGTTACTCTCTGAAATCCTTCTTTAGCAGCAAATCCCTTATGCAGAGTTTGCTAATAGTGCCAGCAACTTGATTGAATAAGCACTATTTAGCATATTGAACTCAGTGATAGCAGTGCTTTCGAACTCCTTTCATGTTATATGAACAACATATAATGTAGCATAAAATCACATTTTGTGCAAAGTTGGGTTGTGATTCCTTTATGATCTTTAGTGCTCAATCCAAGTTGGGTTGATCCTGACATGATCCCGTCACAACTTGGGAGGAAGCAGAGCTGAAGTGCTTACTCCACAAAATTTTTGCAACTGTGCACTTCAATTATCGGTTATTGAGTTCTAAGGAATTCACTCTAGTGTCCATAAAATGAATGATATTGAATACTTCCCGTAAGCTTTAGACTAGGTTGCTCCTATTAAGATTAGACAATGCAGGAACTGAGGCAATTCTTGCAAGGAAGACCAAGTAAAGACATGATACTTTATTCACTTCTTTCAAATGAAATTGATTGCTGAGTTGTTCAAGAGATCGTTGAGATGGAAGAGTATGTGAAAGGAGTTGTGTTAGATGACTTGGAGGTTCACTTTCAATTACACTCTTCCAGTGTTTCATGTCTTCCAAAGATTTCCCGATCATCCATTCGCTCAACTCGATGCCATTTTCATGAAGGAGATTTTTGTATTCATGAATTACATCAAAATCTCTAGATATGCGTACCTCACAGCAAGTAAAACATTTGAATGCAAAGATAACTGCCATTATAGGTAAGACGAGAATTACTTCCGTAAGAAGCATAGTGTAGTAACATAAATCCTAGAAGAAGTGAATCAAATTATATGCAACATCAGCTCTCAAGAAAGGAAAATGTTCTGTTAATCAAATTTGGTTTTCATCATTCATATATTTGACCGCACCTATAGGACTGTCCCGATCTATGTAATCAACAGTGACATGCACTCTAATTGCAGTGGCTAAAGTTCCCAATAGGATGACAAGAATCTGCGTGGCAAGTATATCCCACATTGACCATCCATAATCCGAAAACTTGTGAAAGAACCTCAACTCATGGCTCAATGCCCCTACTCGCTTTCCAAAAAAGAAAAACTCATGGTTAACGAAAGATCTAAGGGTAGCTTGAATTGTGATAATTAATCAAGATGCTGGTGCTAATTAAACCCAACATATCTGCATATTGGCGAACTTTACATGGTACAAACTGAGGATTGGAGTCACAACCATGGAAGTAGCACACTTCCAGTCGTCGTAGCAAGCTCCCTTCACCCTTTGTAAAGATTTCTTTGTTACGGTCAGATAAGATATCCTTTTCGGCATTTCTATTTAAAGAGCATGACCACAATTCAAAGAGCAATGTCACCATAAAGAACATGATTATGACATGCTCTGGAATGAAGGAGAAAATCACACCTGTGGACATTTGCACACAAATATTGATAATAATGGTGATCACTAGGATGCTTAATGCAACCATGTTGCTTATGTTGTCGGAGGCATTTCTGGCTCCAACTGAAGGAAAAAAGAAACATGGAGATACATAGGATTGCAGTGCCCGTCAGCTTAGACAGTTGGTCTTGTGCACTAGGCATTGAGGTCGTAAGATCCACAAGGATTTTTGAGCATACAGAGAGAAGAGTCAGAGTGACTGAATTGAGTGAAAAGTACTGACATGGAATCCAGTGCGTCCTATGACGAATTCCAGAAATAAAATCACCCAAGATCAGAACAAAACATACCATGGTCGCTCCAGCAATGTACAAGCCAATTGCTGGCATTGGATCAGAATAATGGTTTTGGCCGGATGTTACATTTGCACACAAGGGGTTTGCCATCTCTGTGGTTCGTAGCGTGTTGGATGGAGTGAGTACTTGACAATTGAACTCTTACCTAATTATAAAGCTTGTTTGGGTTCAATGAGTACTGATGACTGTATTTTCTGCTTTTTCTTTTGGAATCCAAAATGCTTGGATGACAAGTCGTTCTTCTAAGCCAAGGAGATTACTCAAAGAGTATTTGAATTGTTGTAATGTATAAGATTCAGTCGCGCCTCATATAATCAACTGAGTATCCTTCGAGTTCTTTAAGAAATAGAACTAAAAATGAAAAATACACACACTCACATAAAGTTAAACTTCATAGTTGGAAATGCGTTATGTCAAAGATGCCATCAAGTCCAGAGTTGAAATAGGCAATATAATCTTTCATCAAAATATCTCTATAGACTGAGGGACTATCTTCTGATAACAACTCCTTAATAGGGCCACAAAGTTTTGTATATATGTCCGAACTTGTACTGTAAAGCATGCTATAGATATTCTTGGTCCTCTACAACTTGCAAGCACTCTATGCTCAACACTTTTAAGCTTGTCATTAGACATAAGCTGCAATGAATAGTATAGCAAATGAGCCATACTTTAAAATGTGTGGTATATATGCATGACATAAACATTTTGTTATTAGACCTGCATACCAGGAGAAGATCCCCTATGTTTACTACCAAAACTCCAGCGATGGGTTTGACATCAATCCAATGACCTAGATGAAGAACTTGGAGGTTGCCAGTGTTGTCTTGGTGAAGAATAGTGACAAAAGAGTGGTCGACGTGCTTACTAGCACCAAATATTGTTAGTTCTGGTTCTGGACATGTTGGATAGTAGTGCGACCTTACTGTAAATCCTTTAGTACAATCCATGGATTTCAAGTAATTCGATTCAAGTCCGAGATCCTCAGATAATAGCTCAAACGAATAGTCTCCTAACACCATAACATGATTTGTATACTCACTTGTTATGGTTTTGCATGCAACTGGCAGTTCTTGAGGATCGATTGGATCAGGAGCTAAGAGCATCTCCAATATAAGGTTCGGGGATCCTAAAAACCCGAGATCACTTTTCAAAAAAAAAAAAAAAAAAAAGCATCTCCAATAATAAAAGTTAAAATGGGGGATCAATCAAAAGCTAAATATAGGGATCCCTCTATTTATTCACCACTCCAACCACATCCCCTATTTTAACTTTCTCATCATTATTTTAATATATCTTCAACTTTTCTATACCAATTTAATTTCAATTATATTATTATTAATTTCAACTTAATATAATTATAATATTATTAGTTTTAATTATATTATTATGATATTATTAAATATATACCATTTTTAATTCCAACTTAAATATATAATATTATTTATTACAACTTTTATTTATTTAAAAATAAATTGAATAAAATAAAAGGCAAATAATTAGAATTTTTAAATAATTATAAAATTTTAATTAATCATTTTTCATCATTATTTTATTATTATATGGGATTTAGGGATAGTTAACTTCCCCCTAAATTTAGGAGGAGGTTGAAGGAGAAACTATTATTGAGAATGGTTTAGGGGGGTGATTGGAGATGCTCTAACATAGCTATATGTTTAAGGTGTCTCTCCAACTAGCTGCCTTTAACACAAAACAGTTGAAAATCATCACTAACTAGCCCAAATGTTTAAAGCCTAAAGCCCAAATCCATTATCTAGAAAATCCAACAAGAATGAGTATTCTCTAGATGGTTCAATGTCTAGAGAATTCTACACCTTTGTAATACTCTAGACATTTGAGAGAGTTCTAGAGAAGCAAAGATGTGTGGTTGAGATTGCTTCTCTAGAATCTTCTCACCTCCTTAGAGCTACTATAAATAGGGGAGAGGTTGTGAGGTGTAGCCATCAAGGAACAAACGTGCTCAAGTGTAGTAGTGAGTGTTGTGAGCATAGTAAGGGTGTGAAGTTGTAAGAAACTTTTGAGAGATTAATAAAATTAGTTTTTCTTAAGTTATAGTTCTTCCCAAATTTTCCAACAATTTGGTATCAGAGCCAGGTCACCATATTCATACATAGGGTACTATTCTCACCTTTGGTGAAACACTGTTAGTCGAAGATCGTTCGTGCACAGTTCGGGACTGTGAAGCGGATTGGTGTAAGATCAAGTTTGCTCGGTAGCACAAAGGAGGTTGTACCTTGTCACGATAGGAGATCTCGTTGGCACAACTGGTGGGCTTACAAAGCTCAACCACCATAATTACAAGAGTTGGCAGACAAGGATAAAATTCTACTTGCAAGGGCAGGACTTGTGGCAGGTTGTTGATGGAAGTGAGACTACACCACCGCCAAATGAGAATGCTGTCGAATTCAAGAAGTGGGAGATCAAAGCAGGAATGCGCTTTATGTGCTCAAGACGACGATCGAGGATGAAATGTTTCAGTATATAGAAGATGCAGACACACCCAAAGGAGCTTGGGATACATTATTATCATTGTTTTCCAGAACGAATGATGTGCTCCTACAATTCTTGGAGAATGAGTTGATGAACTCTAAGCAAGGAGGTATGTCTATTAGAGACTATTTTCTAAAAATTAAAATTTTATGTCGTGAAATTTCAGAGTTAGATCCTGCCTCCAAAGTTACTGAAGATAGGATGAAAAAAAAAAATAATCCATGGTCTAAAACTTGAATATACCGGGATTGTTACTGCCATTCGTGGTTGGCCAACTCAACCTTCTATTGTGGAGTTTGAAAGTCTGTTGTCCAATCAAGAAAGTTTGGCTAAGCAAATGGCAGGTATCTCTCTGGAAAATAAGGAAGAGGAGGCGATCTTCAATAAAATAAAGGGCGGGTATAAAAAGAAGAATTTTGTAAGATTAAATAAAGAAGAAGATAGCAGGCCCAAGAAGTCCCAGGAGAGGAGCTACAAGAAAGGGGGAGCTCAGCAAGGCAGAAACAACAACAACCGGAAAAAGGACGGTTGCTACAACTGTGGCAAGAAAGACCACTATGCAAAAGACTGCTGGTCAAAGAAGAAGACAGCTGAAGAAAGCTTGGTGACATCTCACAATCACCAAGACAGCAGTGAAGAAGAATGGGACTTTCAAGTATCCTTTGCAACTACCCAGCTTGTTCGTGAGGATTTTTCAGATGAAGAAATTGACTTCTCCAAGGATGAGGTAGCCATGGCCGCTGAAGATCAAGACGTGCAAGTCAACTACAGTAAGGATTGGATTGTTGACTCAGGCTGCTCCAACCATATGAATGGAAGCAAAGAGAAGCTGTCAAGCTTATGTGAATACAAAGGAGACCGGGTCGTGATAACTGTCGATAACACGAGATTGTCGATTGCTCACACTAGGAGGCTACATTTACTCCACGCTTCAGCCCTAATCAAGTTCAATTGCAGAATGTCTATCACGTTCCAGGTATGAAGAAAAACTTATTGTCAGTATCACAATTAACAACAACTGGCAAGTATGTGGTGTTCGGGCCGGAAGATGTTAAGGTGTACCGAACTCTAAAGCCATCGGGTACACCCATCATGACGGGAAGAAAGTTGGAGTCTATCTACGTGATGTCTGCGGAATAAGCATATGTGGATAAGACTCGATGCAGTGAAATTGCTAACTTGTGGCATGCAAGGCTAAGGCATGTTAGTTATCATAAGTTGAAGATAATGATGACCAAGTCAATGTTGAAGGGTCTACCTCACCTGGACGTACGAGGAGGAACAGTTTGTGCTAGGTGCCAGTACGGAAAAACTCATCAACTACCCTATCAGGAGTCGAAGTTTAGGGCCAAGGAACCATTGCAACTCATCCACTCAGATGTGTTCGGTCGGGTGAAGCAACCATCAATCAGTGGAATGCGATACATGGTGACTTTTATTGGTGATATTCAAGGTACGTGTGGTTTACTTTCTGAGGAAAAATCAGAAGTTCTCGACATATTTAAGGCATTTAAGGAGGACATCGAATGCAAAGTAGGAAAGAAGATCAAATGTCTGCGTACCGATAATGGTGGAGAATACACATCAGATGAATTTACCAACTTTCTGAAGGAGTGTAAAATCAGGAGACAACTAACATGTCTAGGCACCCCTCAACAAAATGGCATAGCTGAAAGGAAGAACCGACATTTGGCAGAGATATGTCGAAGTATGCTGCATGCGAAGAATGTACCGAGTCATTTTTGGGCCGAGTGTATGAAGACTGCAGCCCATGTTATCAACAGGCTGCCACAAGAAAAACTAGATTTTCTTTCACCGTTCCAGAAGTTATGGCATACCAAGCCTACAGTGAGTCACTTCCGAGTATTCGGATGTGTGTGCTACGTGTTCATGCCTGATCACCTAAGAAGTAAGTTCGACAAGAAGGCTATTCGTTGCATCTTTGTGGGATACGACATTCAAAGAAAATGGTGGAAATGTTGCAATCCTACAATCGGGCGGTGTTATACATCAAGGAACGTGGTGTTTGACGAAGTTTCATCGTGGTGGTCTACACAACAACTACTTCTGCCAGACTCCAAAAGTATATAAGAGGAGATGCAGGAAAATGAGTCATCACATGCAAATGATGAAGGAGTACGACCAAGCTCACCCAAAACACCAAATACATCTTCAAGCCCATGGCAGACTGGTGTATATGAAAAAACACCAGAAGAAGTTCAAGAAAGTGAAGAAGATGTGGGCCAATAGTTAAGAAGATCAACTAGACAATGCAAGCCCAATCCAAAGTATGCAAATGTTGTGACTGAAGAACACAACATTAGGGAGCCCGCAACATTTGAAGAAGCATCTCAGAGTTCGGAGTGGAGAAATGCAATGGAAGAAGAAATCCAAGCCCTGGAACAAAATCAAACTTGGGACTTGGTACCAACACCCAATGATGTAAAGCCCATATCATGTAAATGGGTCTACAAGATAAAGACTCGTCCTGATGGCTCGATAGAAAGGTACAAGGCTTGATTGGTAGCTCGAGGGTTCTCACGGCAATATGGGCTGGACTACAATGAAACATTCAATCCAGTAGCCAAGATTACTACAGTCAGGGTTCTACTTGCACTAGCAGCAAATAAATCTTGGAAACTATGGCAAATGGATGTGAAGAACGCATTCCTGCACGGTGAAATTGACCGAGAAATATATATGGAACAACCGAGGGGGTTTGAGTGTAAAACCCAACAAAACTATGTTTGCAAGCTAAAAGAGGCGTTGTACGGATTGAAGCAAGCACCAAGGGCTTGGTACGGGAAGATAGCGGAGTTCTTAGTTCAAAGTGGCTTCTCAATTGCACATTCAAACTCCAGCCTATTTATCAAATCCCAAGAAGGAAAACTAACAATAGTGCTAATATACGTAGATGATCTGATTGTTACTGGAAATGACACAGAAGAGATTCAAAGAGTACGAAGAAACATGGCAGTTCGCTTCAAAATGAAGGAGTTGGGAGAATTAAGACACTTCCTAGGGCTTGAGATAGAACGAAGTGACATAGGCTTATTCCTTTGCCAACAGAAATATGCTCGAGATTTATTGAAGAAGTACGGGATGCTTGAGTGTAAACCAATCTCAACACCGATGGAAACCAATGCTAAGTTATGTGCTGATAAAGGAAAAGACTTGGAAGATACAAAAATGTATCGCCAGCTTGTCGGGAGCCTAATTTACCTAACCCTTACACGGCCAGATATAGCCTACGCAGTTGGAGTAGCAAGCCGGTTCATGCAGAAGCCGAAAAAGCTTCATCTCGAAGTAGTTCGCAGAATCTTAAGGTATGTGGATGGTACCACTGACATTGGAATTCTATACAAGAAAGATGAGAAATGCAAAATGGTTGGCTAATGCGATGCGGATTATGCTAGAGATCATGACACAAGGAGATCGATTACAGGATACGTGTTTAGTCTTGATTCAGGAGCAGTCACTTGGTGTAGCAAGATACAACCAACAGTATCTCTCTAAACTACAGAAGCGGAGTACAGAGCAGCAGCTATGGCAGCACAGGAAAGTACTTGGCTAGTACAACTAATGAAGGACCTTCACCAGCCAGTCAACTATGCAATACCATTGCATTGTGATAATCAGTCTGCAATACGCTTAGCTGAAAATCCGGTGTTCCATGCAAGGACAAAGCACGTAGAGGTCCACTACCACTTCATTAGAGATAAGGTACTTCAAGGAGAGATAGAAATGCAAACAACCAAGACGGATAACCAAGTAGCAGATATATTCACTAAGGGACTTTGCACGACAAAGTTCGAAGACTTTCGGAGACAACTTGGCATGATCTTCAACGGAGTTAGTGATGAGGAGGAGTGTTGAAAATCATCACTAACTAGCCCAAATGTTTAAAGCCTAAAGCTCAAAAGTTAAAGCCCAAACCCATTATCTAGAAAATCCAACAAGAATGAGTATTCTCTAGATGGTTCAATGTCTAGAGAATTCTACACCTTTGTAATACTCTAGACATTTGAGAGAGTTCTAGAGAAGCAAAGATGTGTGGTTGAGATTGCTTCTCTAGAATCCTCCCACCTCCTTAGAGCTACTATAAATAGGGGAGATGTTGTGAGGTGTAGGCATCAAGGAACAAACGTGCTCAAGTGTAGTAGTGAGTGTTGTGAGCATAGTAAGGGTGTGAAGTTGTAAGAAACTTTGAGAGATTAATAAAATTAGTATTTCTTAAGTTCTAGTTCTTCCCAAATTTCCCAACAAAAACAAATCAAAATTGCTATTGAACCTCACCTTTCTCTTACTATCACCGACTGTAGTACTGTTTCTTTATGTCTAAACTTTGCTCATTAAATCTACACACCCCTTTGATCATCTCTTCCATCACACTTAAAAAGAACCCCATGATTTATCACTTGAAAGAAACCCCATGTCATTGATGCTTCAAGAATCTCCTTCACAATCTCTCTACCACGACCACTTACATCTCCCAAGCCTTGCAGGTCTATAAGAGGAATCTCCCAATGTACCTTCTTGGACAATAACAATTCAGAAAACTCTTCTGGTGGAAGGATGAATATAGGAAGAACTTTAGCAACTCCGGCATCTACCAACCCTTTGACGCCCTCTTTTGTGTCATCAGAAGCCTTTAGTTCTTTAGTAGTGTTTGACATGATGCACTGGCTGTTAGAATATGTAGGGCTTGCACTCAACATAGTCAAGTCAAGCTCAAGATTGATTCACATCTATAGAAGGAAAATACAATAATAGAAAGTCAAATTTGTGATGGCTCAGTGGTTGAGCAGTGGCGGATGGTATCACTAGGTCACAGGGTCGAACCCAGCCGGCCACATCTGGGGTGGGAGGGGTTAAAGGATAAAAAAAACAAGAATAGAAAACAGAATAGGAAAGTCAAAGGCAAGAGGCAGGGAAAGGAGAACAACAGCAAAAACCTACCTCAATCATCCATGCAATCAACAGACAATCAATCATCCTCAATAGACTTCTCTTCATGAAACTGCCACCTACAGCCAAAACCTCAACAAACTCATGTTCAACAATAGGACGAGCCATCTTTTTCTTTACGTTAGCAACAACAACCGCAAAACCACTGGACAAACACGTTCGTCCGTCACTCCTCGTCCTTCCGTCACCGTTCCACTCTCCCTTTGTCTTCTCTCTCTCTCTTTGTCACATGTTCGATCGCACATCAGATCGCACAACAGGGAAGAAACGAAGAAGAAACAACAAGAAAGAAGAAGAAACGGATGGAAGAGATCTCCACTATTCACACCCACCATCTTTGGTCAGTACCACCACATAAGCTTAAAAAAAACACTACTAACACAAATGCTGAGCAAATTTTTATCCGTGAAAACACAAACAAATAGTTGATCTTTGAATAGGAAAAAGAATGGATCCGCAGGGTCTCAAATGAATTGGCTTATTGACCATTTTATCTAAAATTTCATCCATAATTTTTATCCTAAATTTTATCCAGAATTGGAGAGTCATGACTACTCGAATCGAACCATTAGTCGTTCACTCGACACTCATGATTCCTTTGTAACAGAATTATCCAGAATTTTTTTTCAGAATCATCCAGAAACATCTAGAAACATCCAGAATTATCGAAGTCAAAGTTTCCTCCAAGCTGCACATTTCTTCTGCGTCTACATGTCCAGCTTGCGGGGGCGTGTTAGAATATGTAGGGTTTGCACCCAAATAGCTAATCTCAAGTCCAAAATTGATTCACATCTATAAAAAGGAAAGTATAAGAATAGTCAGAATAATAAAGTCAAAATAGAACACAATTAAAATATTTTGTATACGAAGTTTTAAGATTCATGTTTATGCAAGGTTATATCAAAGTTGGCTCTATATAATATTTAAATCTTGTATTCAGTCAAAGAACAACAATAATAATACAATTCTTCAATTATTTTTTTTACACTATCTACTGCAGATAAGCTTGAAATTGTCTCCACAAAAACGATGTCTTGTTAATATCTTCTTGAGAAATTCTAAATGGCGAGGAAATGGGCGAGGGAAGGGAGGTGGTGGGGTGGGGACCGTCCACCCCGCTCGAGATACGTGCACCAAAAACCACGGCATGCACCGAGCGGGGTGGACGGTCTCCACCCCGCCACCACCCTCCCCTCGCCCGTTTCCTCGCTGTGTAGAACAGCTCCATCTTCTTAGGAGTTGATGTTCGTCACAATCATCCTCAGGTCATACTTCACTAAAATTTTCCATAAAATATCCTTCATCATCAACAAAAGTTGGAGATAATGTCAAAGTGGATATTGTTGGCAGTGGTCTAAACTTGACACTATGGGGGGGCTAGAAGTTGACACGAATTAGTGCATGTATATTCAATCTCTTCAACTCAGTAAAATGACACTTGAATTCAGGAAAACCGCAAAAGTGTACCAGCTGAATTAGTGTAAGTGTGACTGATGGTATCACACATCATAAGTTGACAGGGCATGGGATGGGAAGGGTTAAGGGTAATTTTTTAAAAAAAATAAATAAATAAAAAATTCAGGAAAATCAAAGAATCATTCATCAATGGGTTCCCTTATCAGAAAATGGAAAGCAAAACATATGGGGCGGCTGACCAGAAAACCACGTCAAAACTTCCAGCAACTCAACACCTTTCATGGCCTCATTTCCCTTAATCAGATATATAGTTACTAAAATATAACCCAAAATACAATCTTTATAGACTCGCGTGAGAATGGTTTCAATGTAATCGAAATTGTTTATAATACAAAGTAAAGGAAAATATGAAAATTGAATTCAATTATGGGCGAGCATCCTATCCTGAGATTTCGATCCCATTCTATCATGTTCTAATTTTTTTTGGGTTTTTAGGAAATTGATCAAATTTATTTCGATCTCGTTCCGTCCCGAGCTAGAGTAGGATGAGATCGAGATAGATATTTTGAATCATGTTCATTTCATCCCATCCCATCTCGAACTTATTTATTTAATATTTATTATTATTAATTTTAATATTTTAATTAAGACTAAACCTCGGTTTACTTAATTTTATTTTTTTTACTATAAAATAGCGGCTATCTACTCATGCAACACTCTATTTAATTGGTCGTCCATCAAGAAACAGATTCTAATGTTGAAAATTTTTAAGTATAGCTTAATTGGTCGTCCAACTACAACCCAAAATAAGTTTGGTCTCTAATACTTTATCAATTGCTATCAAAAGCTTATATTTTGCAAAGCTTCAGCAACAATAGTTCAAACTTGTTTCTGTAATGCTTACAGTACTGTCAACCATGGGGAATACAAGTGCTATGGATCAGGTGCTGTCAACTAAGGGGAAGGGTTGGATGATCGCGCAACAATAACATGGTTGTAAGATCTGTTCCACGCGACGACAGAGAAACAATAACATAGTTGCAACTTGCAAGATTTGTTCAAGTATTAATATAGTAGGCAATAATGCGAAGCTGACTTGATTGCACTTGTTCTATATTATTTTCATCTCGTTTCCTTCCGTTTCGAATTCGAATCTATGTGAGATGAGACGAAGTTGGAATGAAGTCTATCTCATTTCGTAGATAAAACAACGGGAATGGCCCCGTTTCCCATAGTGTTTCTTCTTTAAATAAGATATAAGATGATAATAAATAAACCAACAAATAAAAAAAAAGTGCACTAGCCGGGAATCGAACCCTGGTCTGTACCGTGGCAGGTTACTATTCTACCACTAGACCACTGGTGCTGGATGAGCATATGATATTAACATAAGTAATAATAACAATATAACAGATACCAAGTTTTATTCAAAACACTTTCACACTTCTTGTATTTATATCCATTAAATCCCACAAGCACAACAAGGTTTGCGACGAGCTTTCCTGAAAGTAGCGCACTCCATACAAAAAAACGCAAAACAAAAAACATTCCCTATAGCAAACCAAAACAAGTTCATGATCCCCAGTTTTATTTCATTACATACTAGAGCTCTTAACTGGGGAAATTGATAAACTGATGATTTAAGCAGCACAAACAGTGGGGTTTGCTAGGAGATAGGCCTCCACTGCCTTGTAAGTTGCCAACATACCATCTTTCTCCAGGTTGAGTTCTTCTTGTGTATACTTAACTCCTTCAATGGCGTCGAGTTCAGCAGTCAGCTTGCAAACACTTCCTCCATTTCCACAAGCCTCGACTTTGATTTGGTATGTTGCTGATTTGAGTTTCTTCCCAATGTCATCTCCATCTATCATTGTATACTTGCTTACTAAACTATCCTTGTCAAGCACGTCAATGCGGTTCTTCACAAAGCCATAAGGAACAGCTGGAATTTGAATACAAAAATAGATTAGGATCATTGGTGATATAGAGCAAATAAGATTAGTGAAGAAAAGATATGACTCAAACCTTCAGTGAAAGTGTATTGCTTGATACTACCAACGCCTCCGTCTCCAGAAACAATGACAGCACTCTTGACCTCCTTAGGCACGACCTGTGGAAGAAGGTGATGCAAGTCGATCACCAGAGCCTTGAACAGCCTAGCTGGAGCAACTGGGGATGTAAACTCTGCATTGTAACCAGTGAGACCCATTCTTCAATATGATTACTATAGATTGTCTCCAAAAAAGGATTTGATGGATGTTTCTGTACTGAACATGGTGAAGGGAGTGAAGTATTTATAGACTATTAAGATGCCTTAGCTCTCGACAGAATTTCCAGTCTAGCACTAAATTCCTTATATTATCCATAAATGTCTTCAGTATCTTTTGACTAATTAGAATATTCAAAGGAGTAGGTGAAGAAAAAACAAGATTTTGTGAAGGTTTTCCAACATTTAAAAGTGATCTTCTATGGGGTGCTTGAAAATAAAGGTTACGTTGAAAGGTCGATATGTATAAGACAAAAGATCACAATTTTTTAAAAGTTACTTTCAGAAGAATGATCATGGCTGTTTAGCCATCACATTTGAATATATGAGATTTCCGCTTTCAACAAGAGAAAATTGTATTTCAACAACCATAACTTTTTTTCAGAGTGATAATATATAATAAATAAAGTGAAACCTCCTTCAGTATAACTAGAATGAAAGCAGCAGTCAAGCTGGTGGTGAATGACTCTCAATCCGCTTTCAATCAAGGCAGGCATATTCAAGACAACATCATGCTTGCCCATGAACTGGTCCGTAATTATCATCGAGACAAAGGGCCTTCGAGGTGTGCTGCAAAGATTGACTTAAGAAAAGCTTATGATATGATCCGGTGAGAGGCTATAGTGCACGTTTTACAGAAGATCCAAATTCCTACCATCTTCATAGATTGGGTCAAGGAATGCATATCGACTCCTAAATTCTCTATTTGCTTGAATGGGTCTCCAAAGGGATACATTAAAGCAACAAGAGGTATTAGACAAGGTTGCCCAATGTCACCATATCTCTTTGTTCTAGTAATGGAGGTGCTCCATGTGCTCTTAAGAAAGCAGGTGTTGGACGGTCACTATCAGCTTCATCCTAAATGTCAGGATCCCAACATCACTCACCTTTGTTTTGCGGATGACTTGATAGCATTCTTCCATGGCGATAGGCACTTATCAAGAGCCTTATTAGTTGTCCTAACAGACTTTCAAACATGCACTGGCCTAGCAGTGAACTGTGACAAGAGTCAAGTGTTCTTGGCTGGAGTTTCGAATGAAGAGCAGTCCAAAATCCTAGAACACCTTCAATTCTCAGTGGGCAAGCTTCCAGTCAGATACCTAGGGTTACCTATGATCTCCTCCTGTTTCTCTCACAGTCAGTGTTTACCTATCATTGAGAATATAAAGAAGAAGATAAACTCTTGGAAGAATAGATTCCTAACATATGCAGGACGACTAGTCTTGATAAAATCCATCCTAGCAAGCATGCATATTTACTGGAACTCTTGCTATGGCCTCCCTAAGCAGAATCTTGACTGTATTGATGCTATCTTAAGGAGCTTTCTGTGGTCAGGAGGTGATACAGCAGTTAAAAAACCACTTGTGAGCTGGGAGAATGTATGTTATCCGTTTAAGGAAGGTGGTCTTGGCATTCGAGACATCAGAATCGGGAATGAAGCTGCCAGTATGAGACATGTATGGAGTATTGTATCGCGAAGAGAATCCGTATGGGTTAAATGGGTATACAAGCATTTAATCAAGCAAAGAAATTTTTGGATGATGAACACTCCTAGAGAGGCTTCCTGGTGCTGGCGGCGTATTCTGGACTGCAGAGTGAAAGCCTCCAAATTAGCTATCCACTCCATAGGCAACGGGGATACAACCCTTTTTTGGAAGGACCCTTGGCACCCCTTAGGAATTCTTCTTGATAGATTTCCTCAAGAACTACTATACGACTCCATCTTGCACAAAGATGCCAAAGTCTCGGTTGTCTTGCAGAATAATAGCTGGAATGTTCCTCCTAGTGTAGAATGCAGCATCACTGAGATAGGCAGCTACCTCGATGAAGTTGAGATTGATGCACATACTCAAGATGAAGTACTGTGGACGGCTGGCAATGATGGTCAGTTTCATCTCAAATCCACATATGAAGCTCTTAGAAAGCGATAGAGTAGTGTTGAGTGGTCACCTCTAGTGTGGTTCAAGGGCAACATTCCACGACACAGTTTTATCACCTGGTTGCTAGTGCATAAGGCATTGAAGACTTTGAGCAAGCTAAAACAGTGGGGAGTTGTTCAACAAGATTTATGTCCATTATGCAATCGGGAAAGTGAAACAGATACGCATCTTTTCTTTGAGTGTCTTTACTCGAAATATGTATGGACCAAGATGTTGCATTATCTAAGCTACACACGACAAGTCTCAGGTTGGAAGGATGAAATTGCATGGTGCGGCCAACACTTCACAGGTGGCAACCTTAGTTCTCGGATTAAAAACGTTACGTTTAATGCGACGGTCTACTTCATTTGGACTGAAAGGAATAAAAGAATTCACGAGCAACAACAATGCATAGGGAGTGAACTAGTGAAATGTATTTATAATGATGTTCGATTAAAATTCAGTGTGACTGATCTCACTGTAGAAGACAATGCAGCCTCTAGACAGTTACTTGGACGCTGGAATCTAGATGCAACATTTGTTATCCAGAGACCTGTCATGTGCAGATGGGAGAAACCTCCCAGTGGTTGGCACAAGCTGAACACAGATGGTTCACTGCGAGGAGATTGTGGTGGATATGGGGTTGTGCTCAGAGATCAAGATGGTGAAGTTAGTGCAGCATGCACTGGCTCTGATTCAGGACAAACCGTCGTAAAACATGAATTACAAGGAGTGGAGGCGGGCTTGAAGCTTGCTAGATTGCACAGCTTTAGGCGACTGGTTATTAGCACAGACTCTACAAATGTGCTTTAGTACCTAACAAAGCCGAGGAACACAGCATGGAATTTACGACAGACTGTTCGAAGAATAATGCGACTGCTTGATTCCCTAGAGGATTACAACATAGAGCATGCCTACAGGGAAACGAATAGGGTTGCTGATAAACTGGTGAGTTTGAGGCCTAGTACAGAATTTATGGAAATCTTACCTAGTTCCTTTGCCCAGGATTTGAAAGACATTGTACATGACGATAAATTAGGCAAGTCTTACGCTCGGCTGTAACAAAATCATTTTATTTTCAGGTTTGGGGATCCTAAATAACCCCCGCTCGCCTTCCAAAAAAAAAAAAATTCCAAGCACACTACAATTTTCTACAGTAACAACCATACATTTAGACCTGCAACAAAGGTAGTGCATCCTTATATATACTGTACTAAGTTGTATGACGGCTTGTATGGTCAGATTGAAACTGTCGTAGGAGGAGCAGAGATTGCTGATAAAGATTGAGGTCCATGCAATCCACATTTCTCCCCACCCGAGCTTGAAGAATGGCCTGACACAACAGACAAAATTCATTAAATTAATTTCATTACTCGACAAAATGCATTGGAAATTAAGACTATCTGATAGTCGCATTCTACAAAAGCTTACACCCTTACTTCATTATCAGGTGTTATGAGTAGTTCACCAATGAACTAGTAGATGGAGCCAATACGAATATTGAGGTCCCTCAGGTGCTGGGTGTCGATCTTTAGGTTGAAACTTCCATCAACTATTGTATCATTCATCAATGGGTCCCCTTGTCAGATAATGGAAAGCAAAACATATGGGCCGGCTGATCAGAAAACCCCGTCAAAACTTCCAGCAACTCAACACCTTTCATGGCCTCATTTCCCTTAATCAGATCTATAGTTACTAAAATATAACCCAAAATACAATCTTTATAGACTCAGGTGAGAATGGTTTCAATGTAATCGAAATTGTTTATAATACAAAGTAAAGGAAAATATGAAAATTGAGTTCAATTATGGGTGAGCATCCTATCCTGAGATTTCGATCCCCTTCTATCATGTTCTGATTTTTTTTTCTTTTTTTTGAAATTAATCAAACTCATTTCGATCTTGTTCCATCCCGAGTTAGAGTAGGATGAGATCGAGATAGATATTTTGGATCATGTCCATCTCATTCCATCCCGAACTTACTTATTTAATATTTATTATTATTAATTTTAATATTTTAATTAAGTCTGAACCTTGCTTTACTTAATTTTATTTTATTTTACTATAAAATAGCGGCTATCTACTCATGCAACACTCTATTTAATTGGTCGTCCATCAAGAAACAGATTCTAATGTTGAAAATTTTGACAGAGTAAAACAATAACATAGTTGCAAGATTTGTTCAAGTATTAATATAGTAGGTAATAATGCGAAGCTGACTTGATTACACTTGTTCTATATTATTTTCATCTCGTCTCCTTCCGTTCCGAATTTGAATCCGTGTGAGATGAGACGAAGTCGGAATGAAGCCTATCTCATTTCTTAGATAAAACAACGGGAATGGCCCTGTTTCCCATAGTGTTTATGCTTTAAATAAAATATAAGATGATAATAAATAAACCAACAAATAAAAAAAAAATGCACCAGCCGGGAATCGAACCCGGGTCTGTACCGTGGCAGGGTACTATTCTACCACTAGACCACTGGTGCTGGATGGGCATATGATATTAACATAAATATAAATAAACATATAACAGATACCAAGTTTTAATCAAAACACTTTCACACTTCTTGTATTTATATCCATTAAATCCCACATGCACAACAAGGTTTGCGACGAGCTTTCCTGAAAGTAGCGCACTCCATACAAAAAAACGCAAAACAAACAACATTCCCTATAGCAAACCAAAACAAGTTCATGATCCCCAGTTTTATTTCATTACATACTAGTGCTCTTAACTGGGGAAATTGATAGACTGGTGATTTAAGCAGCACAAACAGTGGGGTTTGCTAGGAGATAGGCCTCCACTGCCTTGTAAGTTGCCAACATACCATCTTTCTCCAGGTTGAGTTCTTCTTGTGTATACTTAACTCCTTCAATGGCGTCGAGTTCAGCAGTCAGCTTGCAAACACTTCCTCCATTTCCACAAGCCTCGACTTTGATTTGGTATGTTGCTGATTTGAGTTTCTTCCCAATGTCATCTCCATCTATCATTGTATACTTGCTTACTAAACTATCCTTGTCAAGCACGTCAATGCGGTTCTTCACAAAGCCATAAGGAACAGCTGGAATTTGAATACAAAAATAGATTAGGATCATTGGTGATATAGAGCAAATAAGATTAGTGAAGAAAAGATATGGCTCAAACCTTCAGTGAAAGTGTATTGCTTGATACTACCAACGCCTCCGTCTCCAGAAACAATGACAGCACTCTTGACCTCCTTAGGCACGACCTGTGGAAGAAGGTGATGCAAGTCGATCACCAGAGCCTTGAACAGCCTAGCTGGAGCAACTGGGGATGTAAACTCTGCATTGTAACCAGTGAGACCCATTCTTCAATATGATTACTATAGATTGTCTCCAAAAATGGAATTGATGGATGTTTTTGTACTGAACATGGCGAAGGGAGTGAAGTATTTATAGACTATTAAGATGCCTTAGCTCTCGACGGAATTTCCAGTCTAGCACTAAATTCCTCATATTATCCATAAATGTCTTCAGTATCTTTTGACTAATTAGAATATTCAAAGGAGTGGGTGAAGAAAAGACAAGATTTTGTGAAGGTTTTCCACATCTCAAAATGATCTTCTCTGGTGTGCTTGAAAATAAAGGTTACGTTAAAAGGTCGATATGTATAAGACAAAAGAACACAATTTTTTCCAAGTTACTTTCAGAATAATGGTCATGGCTGTTTAGCCATCACATTTGAATATACGAGATTTCCGCTTTCAACAAGAGAAAATTGTATTTCAACAAACATAACTTTTCTTCAGAGTGATAATATATAATAAATAAAGTGAAACCTCCTTCAGTATCAACCAACTCCAAACACACTACAATTTTCTACAGTAACAACCATACATTTAGACCTGCAACAAAGGTAGTGAATCCTTATATATACTGTACTAAGTTGTATGACGGCTTGTATGGTCAGCTTGAAACTGTCGTAGGAGGAGCAGAGATTGCTGATAAAGATTGAGGTCTATGCCATCAACATTTCTCCCCACCCGAGCTTGAAGAATGGCCTGACACAACAGACAAAATTCATTAAATTAATTTCATTACTCTGACAAAATGCAATGGAAATTAAGACTATCTGATAGTCACATTCTACAAAAGCTTACACCCTTACTTCATTATCAGGTGTTATGAGTAGTTCACCAATGAACTGGTAGATGGAGCCAATACGAATATTGAGGTCCCTCAGGTGCTGGGTGTCGATCTTTAGGTTGAAACTTCCATCAACTATTGTAGCATTCCCGGTCTCTACTGAGTAGTCAGTTAGCCTATGGAAGACAAGTGCACCCAAGCTTTCAGTTCCATTCTAATTCATACTTAAATAGACATTGGAAGTGTTTTGAGAAATCAAAGTTTAAACACGAGGAAAACATGTTACAATCTATCATCCACCACAACCTACTCTTTCATTATATCTTTATGTTTCAACCAAATGCTGTGATCTTAAGTTTCTAGATGTGGTACCTTTGAGGATATGTTCGTTTGAGGGAATCATTTTAGGCAGATGATGTAATTTTGCTTATGGGAAATACAAAACTCTGTTGGTTTTATACCAAACCGTAAAGAGCACTAGGGAGATTCAAGAAGAAGAAAAAAAATGATTATATTATCACTTCAAGTAGGCTACAGCCTTTACAATTCAAGAGACTTAATACTCTACAATCTTTCTCACTTTTCTATCTTTTCTTCTTGCTTGCTTTCATTGCTAAACCCCAAAACAAGTCCTCTATTTATATTAGTAGTAGAGGACTCTAGATACATGTAATTTACCTAGAATGTAGAGACATTAAATACCATACATGAATATAACTTGAGAATGCCAAACATCATGTTCTAGATCTTCCAAGATACATCCAACTTTTCTTTGCATTCCCAACACTTCAAGATTCATCTAATTTTGGTTTGTATTTCCAACACCCCCCTTCAAACCAAAAACTGCTTCATGCCAAGTAGTGACCTCATCTTCTTGAACGCATCACTATGTACTATGTAGTGCCTTCGTAAAAATATCCGCCACTTGATCTGAGGTATTACAATACTCAAGCGAAATTGTTTTTTGTTTCACATGATTATCTCAAAAAATGATATTTGAGGTCAATATGCTTGCTCCTTCCATGTTGCACTGGATTTTTAGAAAGTTCAATTGTGGACTTACTATCCACATATATGACAGTAGAGTCTTCTTGTGGGTGACAAAGTTCTTTCAAAAAATTCTTCAACCATATTGCTTCACAAACTGCCAAAGATACCGCAATATACTCCGCCTCACAAGAAGAAAGTGCTACAATACTCTGTTTCTTGGATGTCCAAGTAAAAACAGTCAATCCAAGAAAGAATACATATCCTGTGGTGTTTTTACTTCCATCTTGATCACCTCCCCAATCACTGTCGGAAAATCCATATAATTCTGTATCATCATTATAAGAATAAAATAGGCCAAAATTCATGGAGCCTTTAATATATCGTAAAAAAAAATTTGCAGCAAGCCAATGAGATTCCTTTGGATTTTCTATGTACCGATTTACCAATCCAACACCATAGACAATGTCTGGTCTTGTGATTGTGAGGTACCGTAAGCCACCAACTAAACTCTTGTAGAGAGTAGCATCCACAGATTTCCCTTCTCCTTTTTTTGTTAAACACAAACTTGTGGAAATAGGAGTATCCACTGAATTGCAGTTACTCATTCTGAATTTCTTAAGTAACTCCTTCGCATACCTTTGCTGAGAAATATAAATGCCATCATCACGTTGTTGCACCTTAATGCCGAGAAAGTAGGACATAGTCCAGAATCAGTCATTTCGAATTCTTTGAACATGGCTTGCTTGAAATCATCGATAATCTTCTGGCTATTACCTATGAAGAGTAAATCATCCACATAGAGACATGCTATAAGCATTTCTTCGTTCACATTCTTCTTTAGATAGACAGCATGCTCAAATGGACATTTAACAAATCCATTTTGAAGAAAATAATTATCGATCCGAGAATTCCACGCTCGGGGGGCTTGTTTTAGTCCGTATAAGGCCTTCTTGAGACGATACACCATGCCTTCTTTTCTTACAAAACCTTCGGGTTGTTCTACATATTATTCTTCGAGTACCCCATTTTAAAATGCGGACTTCACGTCCAATTGGTATTCTGGTAAATCTTCCACTTATGGTGAGCAGCAAGAGATATCAACATCCTCACCGTGTCAAGCTGAACAACTGGGGCAAACACTTCTTCATAGTCTACTCCATACTTCTGCTTGTATCCCTTTGCGACGAGCCTTGCCTTGTAGCGGTCAATTTTTCCATCAGTTGTGCGTTTAATTTTGTAGACCCATTTGACACCAATTGCCTTTTGATCTTTAGGAAGTGTAGTCAACTCTCAAGTGTCATTCTTCTCGATGGCATAGATCTCCTCTTCCATTGCATTCTTCCAACAATCTTCATCCACGGCTTCTTGAAAGGATAAAGGTTCATGATCGGCATAAAGGCAAAATAAATCCATTGTCTCATTTTCTTCATAAATCTCTTGTAAGCTTCGCATCTTCAAAGGTGAAGATGAAGTACCACCAGAGCTTTGAGTTGATGTGGCACGTCCAGAAGATAATTGTGGTGAGTTACAGTTTGGAAGTACTCTTGCCCGAGGAGTCAAGATTGCTAGTTCTTGGTCTTCTTGAGTTGACACTTCTTCGATTTCAACTCGTGTCACCTTGCTTGTATCTTCTTCATCCCATTTCCATGCTTCATCTTCACTGATATGACATCTCTATTCACCACTAATTTTTGTGTAAGTGGATTGTAGAGTTTATAAGCTTTTGACTCCTCGCTATAGCCAATAAAAATGCATTGTTCACCACGATCATCAAGCTTTTTCCTTTTTGCCTCCGGTACTTGAGCATAAGCGACGCAACCAAAAATCCTTAGATGTTGAATGGTTGGACAATGGCCACTCCATGCCTCCTGTGGTGTCATGTTCTTAACACTTTTGGCGGGACACCTGTTCAACAAGTAAGTTGTACAAGCCGCGGCTTCGGCCCAAAAGTTTTTTGGCAAACCTTTTTCTTTCAGCATAGTCCTCGTCATGTCTAGAATGGTGCGGTTTTTTCTTTCAGCTACGCCATTTTGTTGTGGAGTGTAAGCTGCTGTAAATTGATGTTTGATCCCTTGCTCTCTGCAATAATCTCGAAACTCATTTGAGGTGTATTCACCACCTCTATTAAATCTGAGGATTTTAATTTTATAGCTACTTTCCAACTCAACAGAAGTTTTGAAAATGGCAAAACCAGCTGATTTTTCTTTTATAAAATACACCCACAATTTTCTGCTGAAATCGTCAACAAATGAAATGAAATATTTGTTACCTCCGAGAGTTGGCGACTCGAAAGGTCCACAAATATCGGTGTGCACCAAATGTAATGGCGTATGAGCTCTCCATGATTTTCCACTTTGAAAGCTATTTCTTTGTTGCTTGCCAAGAGTACATGCCTCGCATACAAATTATGGAGCTTCAGTAGCTGGAGTTCTTGACAAAAGCTTTAGACCATTGAAATTTAAATGCCCGAAACGAAGATGCCATTTCCATGACTCGTTCTTCACAATTCCTTGCAAGCATTTCTCAGGACTTGTGTTAATATGCAACGGAAACATGTGATTCTTCGCCATTTGAACTTTAGCAATAAGTCTCCCATGTGCATCTCTTAAAGAAAGGGAAAAATTCTCCATATGTATTACATACCCTTTTTCAAGAAGTTGCCCGAGGCTCAAAATATTACTTTTCATATTGGGTATATAATACACATTAGAGATAAATTGTGGAGCACCATCCTTTTGATAAAATTTAATTTTGCATTTACCTTACACCGGCACCTTTGATGAGTCTCCCAATGTAACATTTGCTTGAACACCTTCAACGAGATCCGAAAAAAAATCCCTTTGCCCGCACATGTGATTGCTAGCCCCGGAATCAATATACCACACATCTTGTTCCTTATGAGCATCTTTTTGTATAAACAATAGTGTACTCTCCTCGTTCTCCTGCTTCGAGTCTTGCTCGAAACTTGCTTGTGCCTTTTGGCTAGGATTGTTGTACCAACATTCTGAAGCATAGTGATCGTGCTTGTGACAGGTGTAGCATTCAATGTCTCGTTTACTTCCACATCCACGAGCAGACCATCCTTTAGCATCTTTTTTCTCAGAATTTTGTATCCTCTTTTGTTGATCAGGAGCACGATAATTTTCTCTACACGTCCTCTTCCTCGATAGGTGTCGCTACGTCCACCATATCCTCCACGCTTCGCCTTTTGGACATGTAGAGTTAGCTTTGACTCCAATGCTTGCTTGATAGTATTGGAATTAGAGCTCTTTTTTATGCGTTGTTCATGGACTTGAAGAGAGCCCATTAATTCCTCTACATTGAGGTTCTCGACATCTTTTGATTCTTCAATTGCTACAACCACGTGCTCAAATTTATTTGTGAGAGATCGCAATATTTTCTCTACTACACGAACATCATCAATCTTTTCGCCATTTCTTTTTAGTTGATTGACAATGGTAAGCAAGCGAGAAAAATAATCGGAGACAGTTTCACCATCTCACATGTGAGCATTCTCGAACTCTCCTCGAAGCGTTTGCAAATGCACCCGTTTGATTCGATCAACTCCTTTGTATAGAGTTGTGAATTTATCCCATGCTTCTTTGCTTGTCGTTGCTTCCGAAATATTCTCAAACAAATATTCACCGACTCTTTGGTAAAGCATGAACAACACCTTCTTATCTTTCTTGCGTAGTTCACGAAGAGAATTCTTTTGTTACGTGGTGTAGGTTGCTTCTACGGCCGAAGTTGGTTTTACATAGCTCTCTGTGACAGTTTCCCAAAGGTCTTGAGAACTAAATAACGCCTTCATTTGGATGCTCCAGCTTTCATAATTTTCTCCGGTGAGTTTTGGAATTTGTGGTTGCACCAAATTGTTTGACATGGTGAAACAAGTGTATGAGATGATTCCAACACTAAGACTTGCAAGATCAACCTGGCTCTGATACCAATATGTTGGTTTTATACCAAACTGTAAAGAGCACTAGGGAGATTCAAGAAGAAAAAAAATGATTATATTATCACTTCAAGTAGGCTACAGCATTTACAATTCAAGAGACTCAATACTCTACAATCTTTCTCACTTTTCTATCTTTTCTTCTTGTTTGCTTTCATTGCTCAACCCCAAAACAAGTCCTCTATTTATATTAGTAGTAGAGGCTAGGAAAATTTTCTTATAGTTTCATAATAAATATGCTTACTATCCACCATTAAGTCAATACTAGATTCCGTTTCAATCAAACAAGCCACACCGGATTCTCTTCTAAAAAAAGAGAATAATAAAAATAAAACTACTAAAAAATCAACATATCTTGGACATTGCAAATTCAATTTTTATTTAGCACTCGCAGAGTGATAAGAAATAATGTTGCAACAATGACTTCCAATCTAAGTTACGAAATAGTGAAACATGCATAATGAAAGAAGGGGAAAGTGCCAACTCTAATTTGAAAGAAATACCAGTTTGTGTATACCTACTTTCCTGTGACTCGAAGTGAAGCTCCATCCTTAAAGAAGGGAGAAGAAGGTTGTAGGTCTTGTAGAGTAACCAAAACACCAGGATTTATGGCAGAAGTTGCCATTGAACCGCTGTTCCACAGAAAAATAACCCCGCACTCTCCTGCAAATTTTGGCATGCAAGGGTTCACCCAGGCTACCAATTTGAAATATAGGTAAATAGATATTGTTTGATACACAAGAAAATTCTTAATTAACAAAATTGACTACATACAGTCCCCGAGCTACCTATTGTAAACTGTAGACTGACAATGAAGGAGCACATAATTCATATGTTTATCATTTTATGGTTATCACTAGGGCTGGGAATGGGCATTCCATCCCACAATCTCGATCCCGTCCCGATTTTTTGGGTTTTATTGGGATTGATCAATCCCATTCCGATTCCGTACCATCGCGATCTAGAGTGGAATGGGATCGGGATGGAGATTTTCAATCCCACCCATCCCGAATTAATTTTTTAAATATTTATTATTAATAACTTTAATATATTTTTAGGAGTGTAATTCTTTTTTAGATTAAATATTGATCATATTATGAGATACATACTGATAATTTGACTTAAGCATTCTAAGATACATAGATCATTTGATATACATATTCACTCAATGATGATATAAGCACAAGTCACTCTATAATGATATACGCATTCTAAGATACATATTGATCATTTGATTGTATCACCAACATATTCTCTCTCATTCATTCTTATCCATCCCCATTTTCTAACATCTATTCCCCAATATTTTACATGTACTGTTTATCTGGTTGTAGTTATAAACTTCATCTTGAAGATTTCTTTCTTTGGCACATTATTAGAAAGCCCAATGTTTGTCTCTTATTTCCATTAGTCTCTACAAATTAAGTATACAAAATTTTTAGCAAAATTTCAAATTGGTCTCCGCAACTTGTACAAATGAACATGTGCTTAGCACATTTATAGCAAATTTTTTATTGCCTATTGATTCCGTCCCGTTCCGAACCCGTTTGGGATGGGACGAGGTCGGGATGAGTTTATCTCGTCTCGATCCCGAATGAACATGATGGGATAGGGATGAGATCCAACCCGTCCCATGCCTGCCCCTAGTTATCTCTGATCGTGCATCAACACTTCAAATAAGCTAATGACAATTGGGTAAAAGTGATTATATGAACGCATTATGTAAAAGAAAATCATCCGTAAAAGTAAATGTGGGAATATATATACACACACACACCTGTATATGAAGAACCAAACATTAATAATCTCCCATTATCAGTAATTTTGAGCATTGACTACACAACTAAATTTGCAAACATTTCTCAAGATATGACACTCAAAAATTCTTTCTTGTTAATGGAACGATAGAACTACAAATATACGGTTTGTTTGACAGTACTATTTCACTATGTAGTTAAATCGAAAAGCGATCGCACGCGGTCCAGGACCGAATTATGATTAAGCGGGATTAATTGGCCTACTTTAAATATTAATATATAATTTTATTTTTACTAATTTACAACTGAATTTAATTTTGCAGATACCTAGACTTGTTTAGGAACAACATAACAACACAAGTAACAGCAAGTGATAGCAAGTTAGCACTTAGCAACATCACTCTACTAGTAAATAGCAATATGTAAACTCTAAAACTAACATTCAATCATTAAAAACTAAATCGATATAAGTTATATCGGTAAAAATAATTTGCATTCAATCATTCATAAATAAACCAATATAAGTTATATCAGTAAAAATAAGTTATAACGATAAATCGGCAAGTCAGCTGGCCGATTAATCGGTAACTCGCCAATTGTTCGCCGATTTTCGGAGTCCGCTAAACCCAGTGTTCTAAAAATCGGCCTAGGCAGCCGCCTAGGCGCTAGAAGGTGGAAAACAACCCAAATTAATGGCTGGGCGAGCAGTCTGAGCGGGGTCTGGGCGGCCTAGGCGAGCTCTAGGCAGTCTGGGCGATTTTTATTTTTTTTTATTTTTTTTTTAATAAGGCTGATTGTGTTCTTATTTTATTTTTCTTTCCTCTTTTTTAGAAATAAACTATTTAATTATTTTTTATTCAGCATATGTCTAAATGTAGCAAGGGATGATTACTTAATGGAATTCTCAAAAGATCTGTCGGTACCAATTTTACTAATGTAGATTTTATCAAACATGACTGAGGTTATTCATGCAATTTGAAGAAAAATAAAAGAGTAGGTTTGGGTATTTGTCAACAAATTCAATTTTATATAAAGTACCAATCATGACCAACTTCAGTGATTTGATTTTTTATTAAATTTTGTTCATGATTGTTAATTTTTCATGTTTTTAAATTTTGCATATGTATATTGGCATTAAATTGGATGTAATTGATAAGGTATTATGCTTAACTTTTGTAAATTATTAAAGTTATAATACAAAACCTAAGACCGCCTAGGCGCTAGGCACCTGCTCGCCGCCCGCCCAGCGCCTAGCGATTTTTAAAACACTGGCTAAACCCCAACCAATTTCACCCAATTCGGTTCGGTCAAACCTCGAATTACAATTAATTGCCGCATTAATAACATAGTTATTTCATAAGATTGTCGCTGAAGGAAATCAGTAATAGGTTTAAATGAATTTTAATTTTATGCCAATCACACAACCCCTCTCATAATCAGTCATAGGATTGTACCCAAAGGATCCAACTTGGCTAGTAGATTCGAAACTCATCATCGTAAGTTCATATGCAAGTCAGCATTGACATGGTGAAAAGGTGTGAGACCCAATAAAAAGCATTTAGGAAGAAGTTAAACAAGATTAGGCTCTAACCCATCAATGTTTCAGTTTTCACTAAATTTATACTCATTCAGATAGTTTTTGCAACAATAGGATCCAACCCATTCCTCCTCATACTCTTTCTACACAGACTTTCAAGTTTTTTTCGGAAATTTTCATTTCCAGTTTTCCACCGATACCAATGTGACTGATTTTATCTCAAAAAAAAAAAAAAAACCTACAACCCCAGATAAACCAAAGACCTTAAAACAAAATCATGAAATAAAATATGGGATATAATGAACAGATCAAGCTGAATAAAACCTTTTTTTTAATGAAAATCGAAACGATGAACAAGAGTGTAAGAAAACTTACCCACTAAAAAGTGCTCCTCTCCTCTTACTCTACAGCAGTTTCAGCCTTGCAGGTAGAGAGTGGTCGAGTGAAAATTTTGAAGTCCCGAGTGCTTTGGATTGACTATGTGCATCCACATATCCGCATGGTACCACCACGAGTATGTTCCGGTTCCACCACACCATAGAACTAAATTTAGTGGCCAACTCTAAAATCTGGCCTGTGAACTCGGTTTAGAGTAGGCTCTGGTGATGGTAGCTTTGAAAATTCAAATGGCTGGTAACTGCGACTCTGCGAGCAACCACTAGTTGCTAAAGATTGATAATCTCATTGGGTCTGCGGGTTCTTGACAACAATCCAAGACATTGAGAACTTTGTAATGAACAGTAAATTGGAGGGGGGAAATACTTTCAGGCTCTGTTTGGTTACACGGAAAATAGACATAGAAATTGAAATCGTTTTCGTGAATTCGATTCCGAGGCCTTCCTCTCAAACTTGGATTTTCATAAGCAGTGGGAAAACAATTCTTATCAAGAATCGATTTTGTGTCAGTAATTAACAACCAAACAGAGAAATTGCATAACAAGATAAATAAATTTTATATTAACAACCAAACAGAGAAATTGCATAACAAGATAAATAAATTTTATTTCCCAAGGAAAATGGCTAACTAAACATACCCTTAGCCTTAGAGCAAAATGATCAAAATTGTGCCACTTAGCACATCTACACACCACTCTTAAGAGGCAGAGAGACATTAGAAAGAAAATGACTTGAACACCAAATCTCTTGCACTATGTCAAGACACTCACTAACAATGAATCTTTACCATAATCCTCCAAAGAAGAAGAAAAAAAATCTTAATGAGGAAGAGTGTGTTTGCAATATAGAAACAAGAACATGCAAGAAAAAGCAAAGCTTGCAAAAATCAGCCAGTCTCCAAAGGAAATATATTATATTCTATCAAATTCGCCCATGGTAAAACTATATAGAAAAAATGTTTTATCTCGTGTTCTTTATTTCTGTAAAATTTCTATGCCATCTTGATACAAAAAAAATATACTGAGGCGAGTTTTAGCCCAAATAATGACAAGATCCATAATACAATTTCTACTATATAATTACACAGTTCTCATAGCTATGGTACTTTACATGTTTCTGATCCCTTCAAAGGGCCATACTCAATGAAAGACTTGAGGCGACGCATAGTATTCACTCTCATTAAACACTGGTCTTAAATCTTCTTCGCACATGAAATCTAACGGAAATGAAACAAGATTACCCCTGACAGACTCTAATCTATCCATGGGATCCATGGTTTTAATGTCTCCATTCTGATAAGATTCTAGCTTCTCTGGTGCTATCCCTAAGTCAATCGTCGTATGGCCTATTCTATCCTTCCAGTATGTCATGCTTTGTCTGATCGCTGACCTGCATATGATTAACATAATTTAAGTAACCCAAATAGTGTCTTGCAGATTCGACACAAAACATAACTAAAACAATAAAGGAATCGTCAAACATCACAACTGAACTGTACCTGGAGTGTATAAGATCATTGGGAATGCACGCGAAGACGTCTTGATAAATCATGGTATTGGTCTATATCAGAGAACATAGAAATTATAACTTGGCCAAGGAAAAAATAAAAATAAAAAGTAAAAATTAAATAAATAAGATAAGGTTAGTAGATGTTTATACACAAGCACTTATTTTCTTACCTTTGCCGTTGCCATCCAAATATCTTTGTATGTAGAATCAACCACGGGATCACTTATTTTGCTGGTCTGGAAGAATTAAGGCATACCATTAGAACCATTAGATATAGAGGTTTTAACAGCCAAAAGAATATCTTCTAAAGGTCATATAAAATGTCTTTCCTTCTTTCTATAACCAAGAAGAGTTCAAAAGTGTTAAACACTGGCAGCAATGAGCAACAACGATCAAATACTAACCTCTTCGTCACGAAGACCTAGGTGTTCAGACCACAGCGAAAGGCGAAGACTAAAGGCAAATTTGCCAGCCTTCCAAGGCTTTCCACCCATAGATGAATCAACAAACTCCTTATCTTCAATAAGGACGCCAATCTGATCGACATAGTTGTATTAAATTGTGAAACTTGGAAGCCAATAAAAAGATAAAGAGATGAAAATCTTGTAGAACAGAAAAAGGTAGAAAAATATTGCATATCTTCATATTAATTTCTTGCTTTGAATGTATGAAAATACGGGAGCAGACCAGATCCGGAAGAAGCAAATTAAATAAAAGGATTGAAATGGACCTACTACAGAAAGCATTTAGAACAAATAGCTTTGAAATGGACCTACTACAAATAGCTTTGAAATGGACCCACCAAAGAGCATTTAGAACAATTTTGTCTCTTAGACGCCATATGACATGAGTAAATAACTTACAAGAGTGTAAATAGCTTTGAAATGGACCTACTACAGAAAGCACAATTTACTAGACCACCAAATCCACAAAGGATGCATGACTGTCATGTGTCTTGACTAGCCCTAGAATCTGGAAACAAAGGACCTGTATGGCTGTATCTGTGGTTGGTCATCACTGCACATTACAGTCATCTTTTCCCAAAATATTTTATATGATGATCAAAGATTATATTCAACACTTCAATATTCATTTCCCATTTACCCTTCAGAATATTTTCCATTCGTTAAATTTCTGATTTTCAACTCGCAGCAAGTGATAAAACAGATACGGCACTACTCATAAGAAAATGCATTGATTTACAATCCTACGGAAGCTCCAAGTAGGGCATAAAATGGTACCTCTGAATCCCTTGATCCTAGCAAACTTCTATCATTTATGTTAGCTGATCCAACTAAGACCATGCGATCATCAATGATCATCACTTTGCTGTGCACATAGATCTGTGAGACATGACAAATCAAGAGGAAAAGCTCGTCAGTCATATGACTTGAACATGTTCCATCAGTGAAATAACAATAAGAGTGGCATATTTTCATGCAAGAAACTTCACCTGACTTGTTGCCACAAGGCCGCCATCAGAAAGACGACCATAACTTCGAAGACCATAGAAAGAAATGTAATCATTTGCTCTAGGCCCAACCAGGTTATAAAGATTATGCAATATTGAATTTGGTCCTCTGCAAATGGTTCGATACTGCCAATGCATTATAGCTCTGACTGAAGCCGCGCCACCATCATCCAAACCCCCCTATTGAGTCATCAAGGAAAAGTGACTTCATCATTAATTCTTCGACTTTGAAGTTTTACAGAATAGATCTCGTTCAATCAATTATATAGCTAGAAAAAAATATATATCCGTGTTTCTAAATAGAGAGACTATACCAAAGAGTTTGTACCTGGAAGCCTGGTAGAAGTGGAATTACAATGATAACCCTGAAAGGCTTTTGCTCTTTGTGAGCTCGTATTATGCGCCTAAACAATGCTTCCAAAACACGGTTACGAATTATTTCATCTCCGGAAAGACCCGATATGAAAAATTGGTTCTGGAAAAGAATATAACTTATTAGTGATATGCATCGCAGTTATATACTAAATATGGATTTTAAACATAAATTATGATGTGTCCCAAATTTATTTACACTCAAATAACAAAAATTATGCATCAGCAGTAAGTACACCTTGATGGAATTCAAAGTTAATAACTTGCTTTGGAAACATATTTGTTGCTCTAAAACATTGCATAACTAAGGGTGGCAATTTGACCCAAATCCGCATACCCGACATAAAAGGGTTAGGTCAAGGCTTGACACCTTCCTTGTCAACTCATTGATACTAGAATGAAGCGTCCACATAAAACAGTTACCTCAATGTAAATAAAATGTTCCGCCTTCTCAATAAGTGTGCAGTAGGCACTGTGAATACTTTCTTCGGTCAGACCTGTGCCAGCAGACCACTGACCAACACTTCTGACAACCTGCAGATAAGATATCATTAGTGATTTGTAGCTGATGATGCAGCATCCAATAGGCAAGGCAATCTCATGTATCTCGGAAGGAACAAAAAATTATATTTTCAAGCTAATTGTAATTGCTAGTATTCATACATAAGTAAGCTGAATATGCACTCATTCCTATGTCCTAAAGTCATTTTTTTTTCAAATACTCCTAGTTAAGAGATTAGAGAAGTCATTCAAGAAATCCAACTGATTTCTTTTTAATAGAATTTTAGAAGACCAAGCTTAGTTTGAAATCTTCGCTGCAATGGTCACTGATTAATTTAATGGGATGCACATAGCATGAGCAATCTTTTCCTAGATGAACTTCAAGGATTGTCATAGACTTGCATTTCCTTTGAGACGTACTACTCAGGAGTCAGGTCAATAGTCCAAAGTTTTACCTTCTCTAAGTATATAAACTATTTAAGGAAAATAAAATGCATCCAAACCTGCAAACAAAGTTCCCATTGGGCAGTGCTATGAGAAAAACCCATAAAAGTATAACACCCAATAAATTTAGTTGTTTGAATAAACAAATATCTAGAACACAAAGACAAAAAAGGAACCAATAGAAAACATGATAAGACTTGTTCTGCAGGAATTAGAAGATGTAACCAACCTGACAGCGGCATGGGGTACAAGGACCAACTTGTCGAGCTTCTTCAACAGATGCAACCTGATCACCCCGTTCTTGGGTTTCCCACCACTCATTATCCGAACCATGCATAACCTTATCCCATGACATTTCTCTCTGAAGATCCATGGAATCAAGGTCATCTACGAAACCTTTCATCTGTAAATGTGGAACTGAACTATCAATTTTGATCTTCCGGAAAGAGAATCGACTAACCCTGCTTGGATGATCAAGAAGATTGTGATTCATATCCAGGTCATTTAAGTTATGGTTCCCACTGAGAGCATCTAGTTCATCTGGCTCTTGAGGCAAAAGCAATGGGAGGTCTTGGACTGATGAACGAGAAGAAAATGAATCGTGTCGTTTGATTTCTTTGTGATTGTCTTCCACCTTCTTGCTTTCAGATTCTATCTCACTGCTTCTTCCCAGGTAATGGGGAATAACCATGTGCTGTTGAGGCATAAGTAGCGGTATCGCTTGCTCATTTGGAGCTTTGTTTCTCTGAAAGAAAGTGTAATGATGCTTAGAGTTGCAATACAATTAACTTAGGAAATATACGAGACATGACAAATAATAAACCTTGGCAAAGTTCCAGCGCTGAACAAAGTGCCTAGCTATATCACGGCAAGGCGGTCCCCATAGTGCACAATGGACATCATGCCATGGCATTCGAGGATACTTTGAACGGTCCAATTCATCTTTCATTGTATCTTCCCAAGAATTTGGTTCAGATTCCCTGACAAATAAGCATTAAAATTCATTACATTCATGCAAATTTTGAGACAAAGAAAACCTGCAGGGAAATGACTTTCATGGTTTATTGGCTAGACAGTTATATTATCCAGGCACCTATATATGAACTAGGTAACAGGGAGATATTTACTTACGCGATTAGGGCCTCCATATATAGAGAAGGCAAGTGAATATAGAATCTTCCAGAACAAAATAAAGAATCTTACCTAGGGTTATAATAATCCTTCCCTGGCCATGTTAGAGGAGGGGAATCGCCTACTTTATGCTCAAATGTATCATAACGGCCAAAGCATAGATCCAGTCCACCAATAAAGCAAACGCGATTGTCAACAATAACAAGTTTTTCATGGTGGGACCTATATGGAACGAGAAACCATCATCAGCATCTGCAACATGCAAGTTAGTAGAGAAATCTGATTAATCAGATTGACAATGCAATTCATAGTGTCAATCCATACTGGAACTTCAAGCATTTATACAACTGATTTGCGTACCATAGATAAACACCGGTTGAGAAGTGGTCAGGATAACGTAGCACCCTCACGTTTTCATGAATGCTAAGAAGTCTCCGCTTACTGTACACACTATTGATTTTCAAAGCAATAGCAACTTCCTTGTACATAAGAATGTAAATCTGCACCGAGAGAGTAAATGCATATAAACATAGACATATCCACATTCACATGAATATAGACTTCTAAATTTAAAAAATAAAAATAAAAATTTGATAAGTTGCAGATAAGAAGTGGCTATGGATGCCATTTTTACAGTTGTTAAAATCCTTGTGTGTCAAGGTGTGATTCTTAAGGAAAAATATAAAGATCATAAGTGGAGCAGTAAATGGGAAATACTTTCACACGTACGCCAATTAAGAAGCAGAATACTGTGGCAAGAGATTGATGTTATGCCAAATCACGTTTAATCTTCTTTCCTTTTTCTTTTTCTTTTTTTAAACGTAATACTCCATTGCAATTTAAGATCAAATTACTATGAATCCCAAGGTAGTGGTTGCCACCTAGGAACATAGTAAGTTCTAGAGTTTTCTTATTTTTAGGATTTTCTAATTTTATTAGGATCTCAATTTAGCAAATTTAGTTGTTTTAGGTATTTCAATTACAATAGAAGTTGTAGGTTTTCTATTTTAGCTAGGACTAGTTTTTTATTCGAAAATGCTAGGCAACCAGGTTTTTTCAACCATGTTTTGCAACAAAGGTAACGTGGCGTGATCTTGAAAGAGAAGTAAGCTTAAGCATCGTAACTATAAATTTCTCCCATTTCTTCTATTCCCCCTCGAGATCTCCGAATCTCTTTCTTTTCAACATCCGCTGCGCCAAGATTACATCAGACCATCTACACCCCCCCTCTCCCCCCCCCCCCGGGGTGCAGAACCTCCATCATTTTCGCATTCCAACATCCCTACAACAACATTGTCCAGTAGCTCCTTGCCCATGTCAAAGCCAAGGACAACGCGAATCGATCCAAGGGGCCCCCCAAGTCTGGAGTTAGCCTCGGTTGTACTACAGTCTGAGTTGAGAAGAAGATGTTACTACAGTCTGAGTTGAGAAGAAGATGCATGCTATAGAGTTCCATCTTCCTTCACCAAATCACACCACTTTTTGTCATTGTTCTCTGGATAGAGCTATTTTTTTTAAAAGGTTTTATTCAAAAATGCTTTGGGATACAACAAGGCACCTTGAAAGCATTAAGGCCCCAATATCATAGTTCTCCAATTGGCATAAAAAGAATCATAAAATATCTCTCCAAACTCAGGAATACCCAACTCCACTACGTGATTAGGACCTCCATTGCCACCTCATCAATATCTGCAACTTTTCGTGTTCCTTCCATACGATCCAACACAAAGCAAAATGAACCAATTTCTTACAACTTTTCCTTTTGTCATGAGATGACTAGGAGTCTTCCACGCCCTTACAATACTATCCATAGATCTTGGCATAATCCAATACAACCCAAACAAATCAATAAAGTGCATCCACAACATGTTTACCCAATTACATTAAGTAATAGATAAGTTGAATCCTCTCGCACCAACTCACACAAACTGCATCCAACATTCAAATTCATCCCCCTTTGAGCTAACTCTACCTTGGAAGTTTTTCCCATATACAGTTGTCCATATAAAAAAATGATCTAGGCCGCGGAACTCCTTTCTTCACAACCAATTTCGTCGGAAAATAGTTATACCTACCATCTAACATGTGATTTTGAGCCAGCCTAGAGAAGCATGTAGTTACTGAAAAACCGCTCTCTTTATCCTCTTTCCAAACCCATTTATCATATTCATCCTCCAAATGTATGTTTTCCAACAACCCAGACAATGTTACGAACTCATTCAATTCCCCCACCGAAAGACCCATATTGCGAAGATGTAAATCCCAAGGCATAACCTGATTAACGAGACTACCAAACTCTGATAACTTCCCTTGTTTTCTATTGCATGGCGCATATAATCTAGGAAATCTATTTTGAACAACTCATCCCCATTCCAAATGTCCAACCAGAACTTTACCTTATCACCTCTGCCCAAAACAATTCTATTCCTTGGACAATTCGTCCTTATAACTGAAAATAGTCTTCCACGTGTTAGATGCCTCAAAATCCAACTAGACCCCAAAGGATCATATTTAGCTCTAATTACCTCTTTCCACAAACATTCCTTCTCCATAGCATATTTCCACAACCAATTACTCAACAATGCTTTATTCATCAGTTGAAGAGGTCGAATTCCAAAGCCCACCCACATCTTTCGGTAAACAAACCAAATCCCAACTTACCACATGAAAATCTTTATCTTCTTTACCTCCACAACACAAGAAATTTCTTTATCATTTCTCAATTTTTCTAGATACAAAATCAAGCATGTGGAACGACATATAATAAATAAGCCTGTTCAAAATATCACTTCTAATAAGCACAAGCCTATCTCCCTTCAACAAAAGTTTTGCTTTCCAAATAGCTAGATGTTTCCACATCAAGTCAATCATGTCCGAATGCTCCTTTACTAGTTTACTAGCTTTTCGTTTTTATATTAATTAGGCATTGACCATCCCCAACCATTGTGTCTTATGTAGTAATCAAATGCTCCTTTACTCAACATGTTAGGAGGGCTTTCCTCAATGAATTCAATGTCACAAAACACATTCAGGGATCTATCTATGAGTGGGTGCTAGAATGAAAGCATGATAATCTCACCTCTATGGATAAGTGAATCTAAACTAGGGGTATCCATTTCGTTTCACAGAGTCAATGGAAAGAGAAACGGAAGTATTTTTAAGGCATAGGTGACACCTAGAAGAATGCTTTGGACACACTATATCTACCAAAACAAACGTGTCGGATACTTATGTCAACACTTACGAATACTCCCGTGTGACACTTAATGCTTAGAAGTTAGATCATCAATTTTTCACGCCTTTGAAAAGTTTATATTATGGCAAGTTAGTGATACAATACAACAATATTGACCAATAAGTAAATGAATAAATTTAGTAAATAATACTAAAATGTACAAGTGTCCTTAGTGTATCCCATATTGTGTTTTTTTAGCTACGCGTCCAACATCTCATATCCGTATCAAATACCAATACCCGTATCCATGTCATTTTTACATAGTTGGACATTAAGGAGCTGATATGGCAATGGGGATTAGCTCACAAATTCATCAACAATGTGGCCTTGTATAGTTTTATGTTCAATTGGGACTTTGGACAATCTATTAGTTGTGTAGCTTGCCTTGGTTCCTTTGTTATGTTTTGTTTTTCTCTTGTTTGCATTTTTGTGATCAGCTCACTCACCTTTGTACGTTTTGTCTTGGAATGTTTGTCTTGTTATATAATGTATGGTGTGTGTTTGACCTAGAAAAGAAATGTTATTCTATTAGTTGGTATCAAAGCCACTAATGCTCTTGGGGAAGTTGTAAAGATGATAGAAACAACAGTAAAATAGAAGAAAATGTTAAGGCAACGAACCAAAAGTGGGAAAGGTTGGCTTCCTCTCACACCACACTCAATAATTTCGCATGTTAAAAGATCAAAAATAGTCAGATGATGGAGAATAGAAAGATGATGGAAATGATGATCGAGGAGAAGGGGAAACCACCTCAGGGTCAGCCCAACTTACTAACAGACTGCCACAAGGCACCACTGCCTCCACCACCCAACCAACCAGCAGCATCACCATCGGCAGCACAGATGGCAGGTCGTGTGGTTGTTGTCAATCCCTCATGCCGAGAGAACCACACCCACCACCTCCTAATTCTAATCGTTTTGTTACTCTATCCGATAGAGAAAGGGGTACAGTGACTGATGATACATCAAAATGTTTTGCAGGTCCTTCCAGGAGGACGAGATTTGAATGCATCAGTGACTATGATGCGAAAATTTATAGGAGTTGAACTCTTGAATGTTATTTCGCTATCTTGAGTGCGTGGACACGGGGACATTAAATAGATATTCAGGTGTATGGTCGAACGATAGAAGTTGACGATTTCATTAACTTTGTTAATGAAATTGACAAAGCCTTCGAGTATCAGAATTTGAGTGGCATCAAACCAGCCTGGGGTTAATGGCTATCAAGCTAAAAAGATAAATTTGGCCTGGTCAAAACGCGGCCTTAAAGAAAACATTGATGCAAGAAATGTTTATTCCTATTTGGCAGGTTACATCAGTTGCATGAAGAGTCTTCTTTGTTACTGAGCATCCAGAAGAGTTTGTTTGTTGTGTAAGTCATTTGAAGCCAACTGATATGGAGGAAAAAAAGCCTTATTCAACACCGGCTTTACTCGAACATGAAATACATTATGCATTTGAACAAACTTTTTCAATGCTCTTAAGACTTTGATTACTGCAAAAATCCATATTCAATTTTAAAGACAAATTACTGAATTTGAATGCAGGTGCAACTCGAAAATCCGTTTCACGTGATTCATAAAGCAACAACTAGAAAACCCCTTCAGGAAATCCATCATCCATGGCCATTCCATGAAATGTCTAGACCACAATGCCAGTGACAGATGATAAGCAAGAACAACAGGATACTAAGAAAAGGACAGAACAACTTATGCACCTGAACACCTTGTTTGGCTTTTGCCTCCAATATAGCATCAAGACGAGACAAACTGTGAGCATCAAATGGACGTCGTAAATACAGTTCTGGGCAGAGCCACCAGTCAGTAATGAATATCTGCCATGAAATTTTCATTATTTCAGTATTTTTCTAATTGAGAAAACCAATATGGATGATATTCATTTTTTCTATTTATTTATCATATGAATGGATATATAAGTATGAATGTGCATTAACACTGGAAAGAACATACCTCGGATTTTGCTCCCTCAATTGCTGAGGCAATCGCTCCAAATGCAGCTTTCCCATCTACAAACCACTGAGCCTCACAACCATCCTCAGTCAAACCCCTTGGTGGAGCGAAAGAACCAAATCGATGAGGATGGCACCATCCCTCAGGAGGTCTTAACCCAGCATCATTGATTGCAGCAACCCAATCTCTAGTTTTAGAGCTAGTCCTGGTTCTTAACTTTATGCTCCGATTACCACATGAAACCTTTCAAAATCGTGAGATGGTTAGTTAAAAACTGGATTCTTACACATCATGCAATAAAGAGTAAAGACAATAATCAAGTAAAGATCATAGGAATCTTACTTTAAACGCATAACGTAACGGGTTACGTTCCTTTATATCTTTTGCTAAAGATACTCGGCCTTCTCCATTTCCATCTGATGTCGGTAATACATCAAAAACTATTATGTCTAACAGTTTGGCATCAAAGGGATCTTCTAGCAACGCCAAGAATCCAGGTTTCAACACACCCCACACCTACACACATATCTAGACTAAGATTATGATGTGACAAATGGTGGCATTATAATAATGCCTATTAGCATTGAAAAGAACATCCTAGATAGTTAATCTCAATGAACAAATGACACACAACTCATCTATATTTCAGGTCCGATAGTCGTCAAGTTAACTATGTAGTAAATGCAGATAACGGACCCTTCGCGGTTCAGGACGATTCAAGATTAAGCGGATTAATCAGGTTTAATCGGTCTACTTTTTAAAAGTATATATTTTTATACCCTAACTAATGTAAATTATAATAAATAACATATTTTGACAATAAAGATTAATAAGACAAGTATTATTGAGCAACAAAAGTCATATTATATAATCATGTCCAAAATATCAAACATTATAGAGCAGCAACCACCACCACCCAACAGAACAATCCCGGTTTCTCACCGTCTATCACTGATTTCTCAGTGACAACTAAATCCAACCGCTATATACCTAGTTTTAATCGGTCTACTACCAATTTACACAAAATCGCCGATTAATAGCTGCATAAATAACCTACACACATATAGGAGCAGATTATTTGGAGACCCCATTTTAACATACTATTTAAGACCCACCTGTGGGCCCATGGCATAAGATGAGCCTTTTTTGTGGTGAAGTGCACTTGGGCTTCATCACACAAAACTTCAATAAATAAATAACTAGATCAACAATAATCACAAAAACATCAGTTTTCTTAGACTCTATGCCACTGGGTCCATGGTAGGGAGTAAATTCTGTGTACATTGCAATGTATTACTTTACGAGCGCTTGATAGTAACTAACGAAAATCAATGCAAATTAGACAAGTGATTGTAGGTGGTGTTGATGATGCATTTAAATTCTGTGTACATTTGCAAAATGCATTATTTTACAGTGTACCAAGCGTACTAAGCGGAGCCTTAATCCCATTCTATAATAAGGGCCGCGATCATGGTATTTCTTCTTCACTATGGTACAAAGAGTTCATTTTGTAATTGAAACAGTCTGATGGACAAGTAATTTAAATAGAAAAAAATCATAAAAGATAAAACATTGTGCAGAATTCCCAGCTCAAAAATTAATAAACCTAAATGTTAAGAATCTAAAATTCAATCACAAAAAAAAGATTCACAACTTGCTAATTCTCGACGAAGACTCATTGAAGAGGTACATTAAAGAAAAGTATAGAAACCGATTGATCAGTGGAAAAGATAAAAGACGGTCAATCTTTTCTGGCCGGGAAACCCATTAAGATCAGTAGAAACCCATTAAGATCACATTCAGAAAATCTGTCATTGTCATATGCATTATCAATCCTAGGGAATACCTGATTCGCAGGGCCAACAGACTCCCACTTCCCTCAACACATAGCACTTGTGATTATGAACTTATATGACTCTATATGCAACCACAAACACCTAGTGACTGTCTGGACAAAGAAGAATGTACTACATTGTCTCAACTCGTGAAGGATACAAAGAATTACCTTTTGCCAGTTGTCATTACAGCAGTTAAACAATTGACATGAACAACATCTTCTATCACTACCCTTCCTCGAAATTTTGGGTAGATGTGACACCATTACATAATCTTCTTTCAGCTTGGGCCCATATTCCGGTGCAAAAGATAATCTGGAAACCTCCAAGAACTTGCAAACCTACAGCCCAGAAAGCAGCTATTGTGATGGATGGAAATTTAAAAGAGTGGAACAACAAAATTAAATACTAAGTGTCATTGACTTTGAGATTCAGAATACCAATTTAGTTGATTAGGATGGAACATTTTACTTGGTTTTTTACTTGGTTATATACCAGTGATTAGTTCCTTTATTTTACACTGTTGATTTTGAGAACCTCCACAGGCTTGTGATGAACTGTGAATACAAATTCTGTGGTGTTTAGAAATATCATTGTTGGGATTTTATAACCCGAGTAACTCCCGAGAACTGTAATAAGTGCATCCAGCCTAGTATCGAGCACATGGGTGCTATAGGGATTAGGGGTATATCAACCTAAATGTGTGTGAACTCCAATCGAATAATAAAATCGTCCAAGATGATAACAAGTGCTGGTGTTAAACTAACTTTTAAGTAAAACGGCAGAAAGCAATCTAAAGTAACTTAATTCCTCGTATACCCACCTCTCGGGAGTTAGCAATATCCAAGTTCCCCAAGAAGTGATTCAAATACTCTTGCATTGCCACCTTTGCATTGTCTGAGATGGATTGCTGTCTTCCCAAGGCAGGACGAATTATTGGCAAAGCAGCACTTGATGGAACATCTCTGGAAAATTAAAGAAAATAACTATTCTGAGTACTATCCATATGTGAAAATTTGAATCCAATTTGCTAAATGAAGTAAAATAAAAGTACCTATTTTTAAAACTTTCTTCGTGATGTAGATGAACTGCCTCGTCAGCATCATCGTCATCTTGGATAACTGTTGTATGATCTCCTATTCCTAAACTTTGGAGCCAGTCTTTAACCTTAAATGTGAGTCAGAGGTTGTCAAAATTTCACACCTCAACCATGACTTTTTGGATTATAAGAACTGTCATGAGGTTTCGAAAAGATAAAATCATGGAAGGAGACCGGCATAAAACAATACAAAAGTAATACCTGTCCTTGTTTCTCATGAAATTCCTCAATAATTGCTCGCTTCTTCAATGCAAAATGCAAATACATAACGTGTGCAGCTTTCTTTACCAAACGCCATTTGAACTAGTGAAGCAAACACACATATGAGATATTTCCTTTCATTATGACAGTAAATAATGATATTTAATATATACTAGAGAATAAAAGATAATGGGGTACAGATTGATTTCAAGATATCATGAAAACCTAAATGCCACACAGAATTCAATTTAATATTTATGAGACCAATAATTCTAGCCAGCCAGGATTGCCAGCCAGTTTTTGGGCTCTTTACACTTCTACCCCTTTTATAAATGATGTTTGTAATTATGTTTTAAAGAGAAGGGGTAAAAGTGTAAAAGAGCCCAACCCTGGCCAAAAAATGACTGGTAGCCCTGGCTGCCTAGACTTACTCCTATGAGATATAACCAACTTTTTCAATAAAATAAAATTTAAAAAAAAAAATCGTCCTTTTTTAGACACTCAAGTTGGAATATGGGTAGATCATAGATGGAACTGATTAGCATAGGAAATGGCTTAATCGTACCACCAAGGCTAACGTTTATTTTCCAAAACAACATCCCCTATGCTAGCCCATGCAAACCTCAATCATAGAGTATACCTACACTCAAGCATTTTATTATCCCAAACTGAAAATTATTATGTGTATTGGAGCTTGTCTTCGAGAGTTCTAACAAATGTTATTATTGCCTATAGTGCCTTTAACTGCATCAGTCGTGGTAGTGCAATCTCTATTGTAACCTCGCTTCCCTTTGTATTCACCCCAGAGTTTCTTGATCTCACAGAGTTCAACAACTTTTGATGAGATATTGTTTTCTTTCCCATAAGGAAAATAAAAATGGCACCCTTAACCAATTTTCAATTAAAAACATTACCCCCGTATGATCTCTCCCCCCCCCCCCCAAACTATTCTTCTTCAGCCTATCGAATCTCCTTCGCCTCCAGTATCTTGATCTGGCCGAGAAAAAAATTCTCCAAAACGAACTAAGGGTGTTGCTGGCAGGGGAGACTACTTATTTAAGAGAATTTTGAGGTTGCAATCATCATGAACTCTAGTTTTATCTTTTTTTATCAAATGTGGCAAAAGAATTTCAATGGACATACGAATCACATTCTTTTCTTTTTCTTTTTTTTTGGAGGGGGGATAATGACTCAAAATTGCCTTAAAAATCCATGGACTGGGATTCCATGCAACCAAACACACCCTAAGTGAAAAAAAAAATAGGGATTGACCATAATAGAGCGGAAGCATTACAATGCCTAACTTTTTTCTAAATTTAAATAAAACTGATTCCATTTTTCACTCCTTCATTTCTAAGTACAATTGGCTAGTACTTGAAATTTAGTTTGATCATCTTCAACACTAATTACATATCTAAATTACACATGGTAACAACCTAATGCCTTACCAAGCAGGAAGTGAATCCGCAGTCAAATTAAACATAGGGTTATCGAAAAAACTGAAATAAAACTAATGTGCACAACCGTGGTGTTTTCAGGTGATTAACTGCAAGAAAAAATCACTAATACTAACCACTTAAAATCTAAAACACGCAGAATAGGAACTAAATGAAATCAATTGTAATCAAAAAACGAACCTGTTTGTAACTGAATTCAATGGTGTATGAAAGAAGCATAGGGCTAATATCCCCAGGATCAGGCCGAGACACGGAGACAATCGAAGCCTTTGGCAATTCATCGAAAATCCAATTGGCTTCAGCCGAGTATGAAATAGAGGGTTCTGATTGCATTTGAACGTAGCGATGACCCCCACCACCACTTCCGCCCAACATGATTGGATCGGCTGCCATTGCTAACTATTTATCAAATCAAATCAAGAATAAGAATCTGTAATTGTTGGATCTAGGAATATTATTTCCGGGAATGACGGAGATCCGGAAGAGCGTGACCGGATGACCGGCTGGGCATGTCCTTTTCCGGCCAGTTTCGTGTCTTGTGAGAAGAGATGAATGAAAGCGAAGACGAAACGGTATAAATATATAATAATGAGAGAAAAAAAATAAAATTTACGTCAAAGAGAGAAGTGGGAGTCTCTGGTAGCTTCTTTCTCTCTGGATGGATTTTTGTAGATTTTGGGGGAGTTTGCCGTTGGGGACGGACAGAATGGAGCTAAGTTGGTTGTGGATGCTCTCTTCCAATATGACACGTTTTGTTTTTTTTTTTTTTTAATTAATAAATTTTATTATAGTCATTGCATACTAAAATGATACATAAGTTAATAATTGATACAATAAAAAAAAAAAAATCATTTTGAAATATGAAATGATTTCTTGGAGTGGTATATGCCGAAGGAATGTGAGGAAAATCGAAGAAGATGAGTGTAGTTTAGGATGACATGTGTGTTCCGTGAGGTCAAGGTTTATGATGCATAAGGTGGTCCTTATAATATGCATTACGCAAAACAAAAATAATTTATCTTATGGATGTATGGTAGATGTAGTCTATATTATTAGTCGACGAGGTGAAAGACAAACAACCCTTTGATAAAGAGATAAGGGAAGAGAATAAGTGCAAGACACAATTTTGAGATACAAATAAACACTTTGGAGATTTTATCATTCTTTTAAGATCATGCCACATCATTCTAATTGCAAAATATGATTTATTAGTATTTTCGAAAAATATATATATTAAATATTTTACAATCCTCTTTTTGTATTTATTTTTTTCCCTACAAATAAACCCTATAAAATAATAACATAGAAATTGTTTTATTAGTTACTTTTACCAAAGTAATTAACTGATTTTCAAAGGGATACAATAAAACATTATTCAAGAAAACAAAGTGAAAAGTTGGTTAATTAAAGAACAGACAGTTGTGTATGCACTAAGAACAACCAATCAATTGATACAAAAACAAAAAGGCAGGCAGGACTTATTGTTCCTTTTAATTTTTGTCTTCCCTTGATTAGAGATGCAGGTTTTGATTAATGCATTTGTATGTCATGTCTGTTTTCTTGCTTTATATTTGTACATTTGTTTGGCAAATCATGTTTGTACAAGCGAAAATTCTAAATGTCGAGGAAGTGGGCGAGGAAACAGCGAGTGAGGGAGAGAGCCGTCCATTTTCCTCGGGATGCGCACATAAAAAATGATGACACGCATCCCAAAGAAAATGGACGGCTCCCTCTCTCCCTCCCTCACTGTTTTCCTCGCCCACTCCCTCTACAGGTAGAAGTGCTCTTGTACAAGTAAACTCATTGTCATCTTTGTGTGAGGACAGCGCCAGGGGATTTTTGTTCTTGTGATTGTGTTCGATTAAAGCATTATAAGCATCTCTAGAATGATGAGGGACACTAGACCCGGCAGGCTCTTTAGACAAGTTGTTCTTCCAGATGCTACTTCAATTATATGCTACAATATTTTTTGTTGGCATTCACCAACTGCATTTTGGCTGCCTTACCAAGGGTCTACCAATCATTTATTAAGAGGATATTATTGGGATCTTATGGAACTCCAAATATTCAAGTCAACTAATACTTTAAGACACTTACATGGACTAATTTCAAACCTATATTTACAAGGGAATGAATCAGTTTTTTTCATATGAGTATGCTATAGTTTGTAACCAACTAGCATAATTTGTAAAATTGAGCTAAATTTTTAATATAGTTTTTCTGATATTAATTTGTACATTTTCTCAAAATTCTAGCTCAAAGTATTGGTTGAAGTGAGCTGAAACTTTAACACGTTATTCCTTATGTTAATCTGATGATTTTTTATTTAGAAAAAGCAAAAAATTTATATAAGTTGATTCATGCACAAGTCCATTTTACAACAAAATAAAAATAATTAAAAAAAAACTGATTTTAGTTCCTCCAAGCCATATAATAAAAGACTGAAAATTTTAGCTGAAATTTTTTTTTCAGATAAAATTCTACTTTTCAGTGTTTGATTAGTCACATAAGTAGGAAAATAGTTTTTCGGGTCCACTTGATTTTTCTTCATTTCTTGATTTTTTTTTCCGACTTCTCCGTAAGAAATTGTTTTCCGAGTAAGCATGAAAATACTCTAAAAAACTGTTGTTATTATTTTGATCAGTCGATCTAGAGAGTCAGACCCTTAGCGTCAGGGAGGTTATCTGGCACGTTTTTAGGAGAGAGATGAGAGTTTAAAAAAAATAAAAATAAAAAATAAAGTCGCCAGCAGGAAGAACCAGAATTTTCTATTTTACTATTTTAAATAACCATTTTTTATTTTTTATTTTTTTTGGTGGAAGAATTAGAGAACCTTGAACTGGTGTATTGTTTGATAGAAGTTTGTGTATGTTTTGAATTGTATCTATTGTAGAACTCATAAATAATAACTGAGTAGTTTTTTATAAGAATAAAATGCAATTTAGTTTGATCTTCTTAAGGGTGTGCATGAAAGCAATTTCATCCACTCTTGGGAGTGGGTTGAGTTTTCTATGCTTTGAGTGCACAAATTCTTTAGTTCATGGCGGGTGAATATTGTAAAGTATTTTCTATTGTTCAAATGCCTTGAGTGCACAAATTCGAGTGGATTGAGTTACTCCTGCTAAGTGAAATGGCATGTCCAAACTTTAGACTCCAAAGTCGTTTCTATTGTTCACGAATGGGATATGGTGTGTTGTTGTATGCTATACATTCAACATATTTGTTACAACATCATCTTTTTTTCTTTTTTTCAAACACGAAGATGTTTATTAAAAAAATAAAGGAAAACAAAATACAAAGGAAATCATTCATATATCAAGGAATGCCAAGACACCATGAAGGTGTCAAAAACCAAATCCCTAAACAAATTACAAGCCGAACCCATCCTCCACAACAATTCCCTAATCTCGATAACTATAGAGTGCTCTGATCTGTTGAGCCCTTCAAATACCCTCATATTTCTCTCCTTCCACACACACCACATGAGTACGTGAGGAACCCTACTCCATAACCACTCTGCCCGTTGGGAAGGATTAGCTTGGGACCACCAACTTAGCCAATCTAAAATGGAGTTTTGAAACATCAAACTCAAACCAAATTCTGACAAGAAACTGCTCCAAATTGATTTGGAGAATCTGCAGTGAAGCGACAAATGATCCAGCGTCTCGTTAATTTCATTGCAAAGCACACAAAGACTCCCTGTGTGGATACCTCTTTTCCTTAACCTATCTTTAGTCAAGATCTTCTCATGCAACACTGACCAACTAAAGAAATTAATCCGAGGAAAAAAAAATTTCACCCATACCAGATTCTTGTGAGAGGAAATGAAGGGATTGGAGTGAGTCTCATAATGAGAGACAGCCAACATATCAGAAAATTCTTTCACTGAGAAGCCCACACCTTTACCCTTCCACACCAAATTGTCAGATCCCTCTGAGAACATCTGTTTATCCAACAGATGCATTAAATTGGTGACCTCCTCTAGCTCCCCAGTATTTAGGGGTCTTCGAAATGAAAGATCCCAAGAATTGTCATTAGACCAAAAATTGCTCACACTCCCATATTGATTATTGTTAATGATAAACAACATTAGAAGCAGATCCTTCAAAGATTGGTTACTACACCAAAAATCATGCCTGAAAGATTGGTTACAACATCATCATAAACAGCAACATCTTGAACATTTTAAACAACAGCATCCAAACTTTGGGCTCCAAAGTCGTTTTTGTTGTTGTGTGCAATTTTTGTTGAAAAGGCTGAGATGGAAAAGGCGCCTTCATCTTCAATCTGAGATGAAAAGGAGAGTTTCGATCTGAGTTGAAAAGGCTTCGATCGAAAAAGATGTCTTCGTCTTGGATCTGAGATGAGAGGAGGAGCTTCGATCTGAGTTGAAATGGAGAGATCGAAAAGGTTCGGGAGCTTCGATCGAAGAGGCGTATTCGTTTTGAATCTGAGATGAGAAGGGGAGCTTCGATCTGAGTTCAAAATGAGAGATCGAAAAGGTTCGGGAGCTTCGATTGAAAAGGCGTCTTCGTCTTGGATCTGAGCTGAAAAAGGGGAGCTTCAGCTTGAGTTTTTGGGTATGCAGATGGAAAGTGAGAGAAAGTAACTAACGGGAGTGTTTTTGGGGGAAACAAAAATCAACGCGTCTCCTCGCCATCACGCGTGCTAGAGAGTTTCCCTGGCGTTGTCTTGGCGCTAGGTAGGGGTGGGCACGGGACGGGATGGGATGGGACGAGATATACCCATCCATATCCCATCCCGTTCATACGGGATCGGGACGGGACGGGATCAGCGTGCTAATTTGGAGAATACATTTTGAACATATTATCAACTTACATTGAAATGTGGAGCACCTTACATTGCATTTTATAATTTGCTTGGCAACTGTGAAAATGGAAGCACTTTTGGTGATTTTGCCACTAATGGTTTTAAACTTCAGGTACGTGATTATTGTCTTTCTTATATGATAGCAGTGACGGAGCCAGGATTTTTGTTGAGGGGGGCGGAGTGATGTCATAATTAAATATAATATAAAAATTAGTTACTTTAACATGAAATTTTTTTTTTAAATCCGAAATTCTTCCTGACCTGGAAAAACCGGCGAGGTTGCTGCCTGGGGAGGCAAAAATACACTTTTGCCCCCCTATTTAACAACCTTTTTGGAAAAGGTGTTTAAAGAGGGGGGGGCAAAAGTGTATTTTTGCCCCCCAGGCAGCAAACCAAGCAGGGGGACCCAGGCCCTGTAGAATTACTACTATATTCATTGATTACTACTATAGCAAAAAGGGGAGTACAACAAAGACAGTCATTGAAGATGATTACTATTATATTCATTGAAGATGATTACTACTTATAGAAACACAACAAAAGAGAAGGGTTTGAATCGTTGATTACTACTACATGAAGAAAATGAGGAAGAGATTGAGTTGCTTACGATTTTTTTTGTGGAGATGACCAACACAGTGATTAATGAAGGCACCTGGTACCTAGAAGAAGAAGAATAAGGTGGTTTGGATCCTACTGGATCTTGTGAAGATGAGCTCAAATAACTCAATAGTTATAGATCTTTGAAGATGATGAAATATAGGGGTTTCCCTCATCTTATCCAATCGATGGAGTGTGAAGAAGAAACTGTGGATTTTGGTTTCTTTGAGGAGCAATTCTAGCTAGCCTGGGAAACCAGCCCGGTCCCTGCCTGGAGGGCGAAAATACATTTTTGCCCCCCTCTTTAAAACACATTTTTGGAGTATGTGTTTAAAGAGGGGGGGCAAGCAGGGAAACCACGCTGGTTTCCCAGGTCCGCTAGAATTTCTGTTCTTTGAGAGATTTGAGGGATTTAACATCTATCTCTAGCTCTAAAAGTAGAGTTTGAATTTGATATGTATATGATTTGAAGGATGAAGTCCTGGTTGAAGTGAAAAGTGAGAATAGTCGAATAGATGAGCAAATTAAAAACTAATTGGGAGACAAATAAATTATTAAAAAAAAAAAAATCTCAAAAGTAAGTGGGGGCAAGTTTGCCCCCACCTGAATCCGTGCCTGTCCACAAACCTGCATACATAAATTAATCAAACCAACCAAACTGAAACACTAACATTACTAGTTAAAACGATTTGATATACATCATCGTTACTACTACTATCGAAACCAAATCGAACGGATGCTCACTGCGCCACCTCGATGGGTGCCATCTCAACAGCGGGCCCAGTGGCAGCCTCTTTACGGTCAAAGACCTTCGCAATCTTCTCAATGGGTATCAAAGGCAGATAAGCTGAGTCCCCATAGCCACTTTTAGGGATTTGGGGTATACATAATAATAATAATAATAATAATAATAATAATAATAATAATAATAATAATAATAATAATAATAATAATAATAATAATAAATTTAAAAAAAAAAAAAAATTCTCAAAAAGTCAGTGGGGGCAAGTGCCCCCGCTTGCCCCCACGTGGCTCCGTGCCTGTATGATAGTGACTGTATTTTTACAAGGAAGAGGTATAAATCAATGAACCAATGAGGGCTTTGAAGAATGCAAGTAGTGCTATATTCGAAGAATGCAAGTAATGCTATATGCTGCAAGTTGGACTGATGCAAGTTGGAAGTCTGCAAGTTGGACTGATGCAAGTAGTGCTACTTAGTCTCTGCAACTTTCTTATTGTTTTGGTTATTTGAGTGCAGTTTAATTTCATAAGCAGCTGCAAGTACCACTTAGTAAAATATTCGTGTAATTAAATAGACAGTAACTTACTTGAACCAAGACATAATAATTTAGTGTTGATTTTGGGGATGCACATACAAACGTTTGATTAGACTGATATGATCTAACTTTGTTTTGTTAGAACTCTGCAGATTTGGAAGCAATTCCCTCAGAAATCTATGGCAAAAACTAAATATATGATCTAAATAATTAAGTAAAAATATTAATAATTAATATTAATAAATTAGTTCGGGACGGGACGGGATTGACGGGATTGAAAATCTTCATCCCATCCCATTCTAGATCTGGACGAGACGGGATCGGGATGAAATTATTCAATCCCATTAAGACCCGAAAAAATCGGGACGAGAACGAGATCGCGGGATGGAATGCCCACCCCTAACGCTAGGAGCCTGACTCTCTAGAATTTTGTCACAAATGTGACTTATGGATTCAATAGATGAACAAGTAAAGAGAAAATAACTTGAAAAAAAATGACCAAAAAAAAAAAAAACACTCTGCTTTGGGTTTAGCAGAAGTCTCCTACTACAATTTTCTTAATTAAAACCCATTCATTTCATCTTCTCCTTCTCTATTTAAACACACAAGCAGCAACAAAATTTCAAATGGGACCAATCAACTTATAACATGTGTTGGTCCCATGTGCTAATAACAACCCAAAATTACATTATTACAATTTTACCAATCTATTTGAATCTTTTGCAATTTGAATACGCGCCTATTTTTCTCGCCACTTTTACTGTTGATATTCGTTCTCCCCTTTCGATTTGGGGATGTGACATTACCTTCCCCTACGAAAGCATCCTTGTCCTCAAGGAACATTGGGCCAATATTTGTCCAGTCCTCCCATGTCGCATTTTGAGGAAACGAATTGGACTAGTGGATGAGGACCTGAGTGATGAGGTGGTTGTCGCGGGGAATCAGTCAGCGAGCTAACACAACCGTTGGTTCAGCTCAGAATTTACCAAACTTGTCGATCAGTGGTAGCAATGGAGATGGAATCACAGTGTCGCCCAGTTTCTTCTTCAGCTGGGACGTGTGAAAAACATGGTGCACTTTGGAATTTGGGGGAAGCTATAACTTGTATGCAACCGGTCCTATTCGTTCGATAATCATGAAAGGACCATAGAATCGAGCTGAAAGTTTAAGATTCTGGCGAAGTTGAACTGATGTTTGCCGATACGGTTGGAGCTTTAAATAGACCCAGTCGCTGACGGTGAATTCTCTCTCTGTGCGATGTTTGTCGGCGTACATTTTCATATGTTCCTGAGCCCGTTGTAGCTTCTCGTTAACAATGGTTAGCATGTGTTCTCTGTCCATTAAAAATTGATGAAACTCAGAAGTTGAATTGGTTGGAGTGGGAGGGAGGGCAAACAGGAGTGATTGATACCCATACAAAGCTTGAAAAGGGGTCAATTGCAAGCTGGTATGGTATGAGGTATTTAACCAATGTTCAGCCAAATATAACCATTTGGACCAATGAGTGGGAGCATCGCTAGTCATACAGCGAAGATATGTTTCCAAGCAGGCGTTAGTCCTTTTCGTTTGCCCATCTGTTTGCGGATGATACGCTGAACTCATGCTGAGAGTGGTACCCAATGTCGTGAACAAGTCCTGCCAAAATGCGCTCATGAATATTTTATCCCTGTCTGAAACAATGGAGCTTGGTAGGCCGTGTAATTTGTATATGTTGTGTAGAAACAAGTCAGCCACTGTTGTTGAAGTAAATGGATGAGTTAAAGGCAAGAAATGACTATTCTTTGTAAGACGATCTACAACGACCTCAATGACTGTGTAATGGTTGGATGGAGGTAATCCTTCAATAAAGTCCATGAACAAGTGTTCCCAAGCTTGGTTTGGGATGGGTAAAGGCTGTAGAAAACCCCCGTATGATGCTTGGTCATTTTTGTTGTGCGGGCATGTATCATAGTCAGTCACATAGGTGAGCACATCTTATTTCATTTTGGGCCAGAAGAAGTATTGATGGAGGCGTTTGTAGGTGGTGTTGATTCCGGAATGACCTCCCAGTGCTGAGTTATGTAACTCCTTCATAAGCTATTGTATGAGACTTCCTGTTATGCCAATATACAGTTGGCTATGATGTTTAAGGATGCTATTGAGCAGGGAGAAATGAGTTGCAGGGCCAGACTTGATAAGTAGCCTTTGGATCAGTTGTTGAGCAAATTGATCCATTGCATAAGATGTTGTGACCTCCTATATCCAGAGTGGGGAAACAACTGTAAGAGCATTGCATTCAGCCTCATCTTCAGTACGTCGAGACAGTGCATCAGCCATTGTGTTATCTGCACCCTTTTTATAAAATATTTCATAATCGAAGCCTAAGAGCTTGGACAACCAACGTTGTTGTATCATGGTAGTCACCTTTTGAGCCAAGAAGTATTTGATACTTTGGTGGTCTGTAAAAATAAGGAACTTATAACCAAGGAGGTAGGATCTCCATCTATGTATTGCCATGACTATGGCAAGGAGTTCTTTCTCATAAGTCGAGAAAACTAAAATTATCGGGCTGAGTGTTTTACTTAAAAATGCAATGGGCCTCCCATTTTGAGCAGGCACGACTCTTACTCTCCGTGAACAAGCATCGGTTTCTATTGTGAAAGGCATGCTGAAATCTGGAAGAGCTAGAACCAGGGCTGAACACATAGCTTCTTTTAGTTGTAAGAATGCTTTAGTAGTTGAATCCGACCAATAGAAGGAATTTTTCTTGAGTAGGTCAATCAAAAGGCTGAGCTATTTGGCAAAATTGTTTGATGAATTTCCTGTAGTAGCCCGTAAGACCCGAGAATCCATGTAGTTGCTTGATGGTAGTAGGCATAGGCTAGGTAGACATGACTTCTAATTTTTGTGGATCAGCCTCAACACCTTGGGCACTAATGATATGGCCAAGGTATTCAAGTTTTGGTTGAGCAAATGAACACTTAGAGGACTTGAGAAATAGCTGATGGTGTTGCAATATGCAAAATACAGCTTGTAAATGTTCTAAGAGAAGGTTTAGGGAAAAGTTATAAATCAAGATATCATCAATGAAGACTAGTACATACTTCCTTAAGAGTGGCTAAATTTTTTTATTCATTAGTGCTTGAAAAGAGGCTAGGGCGTTTGTTATGCCGAATGGCATCACCTTGAACTCGAAGTGCCCATGGTGGGTCTTTAAAAGTTGTTTTGTGAACATCACGGGGTGCACTAAAATTTGGTGATAGCCGAGTCAAGTTTAGAAAAAATAATTGCACCATGGAGTTCATCCAATAACTCGTCAATGAGGGGCTTCAGAAATTTGTCCTTGATGGTTATCTCATTTAATTTCCTATAGTCCACACAAAATCTCCAACTCTAGTCTTTCTTTTTACAAGGAGGATAGGAGCAGCAAATGGGGTTTGGGAATGTTGGATGAGGCCACACTAAAACATTTCCTGGATAAGTTGTTCAATCACAACCTTTTGCATATACGGACCTTATAAGGGTTTTGAGATGGAGGGTGATGACCAATTTTCAAAGGAATGTGATGGTTGAGGTCTCTATTGGGAGGGAGGGTGGTGGGAGTTCTAAATAAGTCATGGAACTTGGTGAGTAAGTGTTGTATCTCTAATGGTGGTGATGGACAAACTGCAAATAAGTGGCAAAAAAAAGAATTTGCATGTTTTCTCAATAACTTTGAAATACCTTTGGCGTCCATCATATGCAAGTCCCCAGTGGTGGTGGTTTCTCCTTGTAGAGTCACTTTCTTTCCATCAATGTTCAAGGTTAACTGAAGTTTTTGAAGATTCATTGTGATGTCTCCAAATAATCTCAGCCAATCACATTCTAAGACCATATCGTAGCCTCCAAGTGGTATAAACCTTACTCTCCCCTCAAATTGGATCCCTTGCATTGTCCATTGAAGCTGCTGACAGACAACTTTACTGATGAGTTGTTCCCCATTTGCAACTTTAACAACCATCTGAGGGGTAAGACAAGTAGGCCAATTAGTGACCTTTATTATATGTGGATCTATGAATGAATGGGTGCTCCCCGTATCTATCAAAATAGTTATTAGTTGCTTTTTGATCAACCCTTTGAGCAGCAAGGTATTAGTTGACAAACTGTCATGGAGTGCATGTAAGGATATCTCCATATCTGAAGGGACTTGTTGGAAAAGATCCTCAGTGATAATGGTCGACTGTTGTTCTTCTCCTTCATTGGTATCTTCATCTACTAACAGCATGTATAGTTGTTGTGATTTGCAAATGTGGCCAGGCTTATACTGGTCGTCACAGTAGTAGCATGACCCCCTCTCTCTTCTCATTTTCATTTGTGTGTAGTTGAGTCTTCTTATAGGAGTATTGTTGGATATTGATTTATTTATATTGGATGTAGGTGGTGTGTATGGGTGTCTCTGATGCTAAAAATTATTGTATGAGTTGGGTGGTGCTGTCACAATATTTGTGGTATTACTTTTGTGAGGTACAAATGAGGTGGTAGAGTAGGTTGTTTGCTTGGGAGAAAAAACAGATGGAGTGGTTGAATAGGTAGACACAGGGTTGCTTTTTGTTTGACAAGAGGCTTCATGCATACGGGCTAGTGACAGAGCTTGGGTCACTGTAGTGGGTTTGAAAAGCTGAACTAATGCTTTAATTTCAGTCCTCAAGCCACTCAAAAAGCTTAGGACAAAGTAGGTTTTGTCCAAATAGCTATTATGACTAAGCATGAGGGACTTCAACTCTTCAAACCTGTCAAAGTACTCATTCACAGACGCTTTTTGATGTAATTTATTGAAGGAGTTGACGTAATTGTCCAATACTACCTCCTCAAATTGCTCACACAAGTCATTGCACAAACAATTTCCATTAAAACATTTCCTTGCCTACCTGGTAGTCAAGAAACCAAAGGTCGGCTCTCCCTGTTAGGTGGATCGATGCCATACTAACGTTAGGTTAACCTTACTGTCCTCACCAACTTGGAAGAAATTGAAGTAGCGCTCACATTTTTTTTACCCATGATCTCGGGTTGGATCCATCAAACAAGGGGAAATCCAATTGAGGAAGGCGAGTGAATGTACATTGGCCCTCCCAATGATTTTGGGAGTTGGATCTGTGATCCATCGTTCTTGAAACAAGAGTAGAAGAAGAACTAGGTGCCATGACTCTGGATGGTCCAGGTTGGTTTTGAATTAATTGAATCAGATGTTCGAATCGAGTGTCCAATCGTTTGTCCTGAGCCTCGTTAGCTTGATTTAGTTTTTTGAACTCGTTCTTCAAGAACTCTATCTGACCGGCCATCTTGCTTTGGTTCTTCCTCGTTTCCCTCATGAACTGTTCGACCTCTTTAGCTATGGTTTCCATGGTGTTTGAGAAGGTTGATTGCTCCACAGATCTGAAGGAATATGAATCGACTCTAATACCAAATGTCACAAACATGACTTATGGATTCAAGAGATGAACAAGTAAAGAGGAAAGAACTTGATTGAACTTGAAAAAGGCAAATAAAACACTCTTTGCTTTGGGTACCCTTCATTTCATCTTCTCCTTCTCTATTTAAACACACAAGCGGCAACATAATTTCAAATGGGACCAATCAACTTATAACACATGTTGGTCCCATATGCTAATAACAACCCAAAATTACATTATTACAATTTAACCTTTCTATTTTAATCTTTTGCAATTTGAATACGCACCTATTTTTCGCGCATGTTGATCTTCGTTCCCACCTTTCGATTTGGGGATGTGACAAATTTTTCCTAAAATAAACAAGATATTACCACGGTCAAGGTCGTAACATCTGCCGAACCAAAGCTCTTTCTTCTACCCGCTTTCTATTCGACTCACTCACCTCTTCCTCGAATTATCTCCCTCACTTCAATCTATTGACCTCTGTCTCTGTCTCTGTCTCTGTCTCTGTTACTCTCTCTGCCACTTTCAGGTTCGTTCGAAAACCCTTACTGATAGTTACCCATGACTGTGTAGTAGCTGTTTAGAAATGAATCAATTCAAATGTCTTGTGCCTGTCAACTGTTTGAATAAATGTTTCCTTCAACATTGTCTGTGATGGTTATAAGCTTTGTTCAAACATCAAAACTATTTGGTAAAATACATATGGATGATATTTAGTTGTTATCCTTAGAACCAAACAAACCCTTAGTGTATATTTTTCCTTGAAGTGCTAGGCGTAGGCGATGCTTAGGTACCCAGGCTGACCCCTGCAGCCTCTCCTCGCCTAGCATCCAATACGATGTAGGTCAAGACTGATGAAGAAAGTGCAATGTGCATTTGGCATATTCATGTTCTCAAGAATTATGGTCATGCCTTCAAAATTAGAAAATGTCAACATGTTAGGAGGGTTTGAAAATTGATTATCCAAATTCAGGAAGATGGCCTTATGCATTGGTTATGTTGATTTTCACTCGAATTATACAAGGGTCTTAATAAAATTAGCATAGAATATGCCTTGATTGCACTTCAAAGATGGTTTGCGTTCCTTCACGAGGTTAGCAAGTGATGTTGCCGTGTTTTTTCCTCTATATAAGACTTACCTTTATGCATAACTCGATACTCTCTTGTTATTTCAGACCTGACTTGCAGATTATACCATTTTCAGCTATTGTTATACGAGTAATAATCTTGAGAAGCTGCTTTTATTGAATATTTTCATTTCTTGCTTTATTTACTACACAGGTAGGTGGAAGTGTAAGCATTTGACCTGTATTCTTATATGTCAGGTTTTGAGGATAGTTGTATTTTGATTTTGATTATTATCATTATTTTTAATAGGTTTGAAGAAAGTGCCAAGTAGTATTACTGTTCCACTTTGGCTTCACTGAGAGGATGTAATTTCATCTGCTTCATATCCTGAGAAACAGAAAAAATACCACTGGCTATCTCATACAAGCTCTCTGTATTGATAACAACCTCTCCCAAGCCTAGGACGTTCTTCACCAACTCCTCCACTCTGGTATAGTCTCTGATGTCGTCTCTTTTACCAAATTGATTTCTGCTTTCACCAAGGAGAAGAATTATGCTAAAACCTCCGAGCTTCTTCATCTCATGATTGGCAGAAATCGTCATCCTGAAATTTGTACTTATCAGGTGATTGTTCATGGGCTTTATAAGAATGGAATGGGAGATGAAGCTTAATTTTCAATGATCTTAAAGAAAGAGGTATGCTCTTGATCTTGTTATGTACACAACAACGATTGACGGCCTTTGCAAGATGGGTCAGATGGGGGGAGGCATGAAATCTGTGGTTTGAGATACTTTGCAATGGATTTCTTCCCAGTGAGTACACATATAATGTGCTAATTGCTGGGTTTTGTAAGATTGATGATTTGGGGGAAGCTTGGAGACTTTATGAGGTGATGGGCAGTAGAGGCTTCAGCCATACTACATTGAACTGCAACAACATGATTGCTGGTTTTTGTCTACATGGAAGGATGGATCAGGCATGCCCTCTGTTTGAGGGAATGCCCAAGGAAGATGGTAAACCTGATGTCATCACCTTTAACACTATGATTCAAGGATTTTGCAAGATTAGGAAGACGAACAAGGCAATGGACATTTACCATGAACTCGTTGCCACAGGTTTGGAACCATCTGCTTCCTCTTACACACCTTTCATCAAATTGCTTTCTGATGCGGGGAGAGTAAAAGAATCGATAGATTTGTGGAATGATATGCTATACAGGGGTCTGGAGCCATTGATTTGCACCCATGATTATATCATTGTTGGATTGTGCAAGCAAGGAGATCTCGGCCAAGGCATGATTGGTAGGCAACAATGTTGCAGGGTAAGTTGAGACCTTTAAAGAAAACATTTGATGTAGTAATTGAATGTCTTACTTTGAACAATCAACTTGATGACTCCTTGCTGGTTTTAAATGATATTTTGGGATGGGTTATGGACTAAGGGAACCCATTTACGGTTCTCTGATCTTACAACTCTGTCGAGTGAGTCCTTATCGAACTAGGGCTAGAAGGGATCTTACAAAGAAATTGAATCTGAACTATCTTATTCTTTTGTTCAGTTATATTTTCGGCATGCATAAATGATGTCTAGACCATGTTATCATGTATCGCAGTTTTCATATTATTTTTTCTTGATTTTTCTATATCAAGACCAAATTTTTCTCGAAAATTTTCCATTTCCTCAGACTGGAAGTTTCATGAGAAACAAAAATTTGAACCTTTATAAGGTTTGAGATTTCCCAACACTTCAGACATTTTTATTTTTATTTTTGTTTTATATTTTCATGTTTTGCAGCATACTGTGAAGAAACTTGTTTCTTCGTAAAAAATGAAAAATTTTGGTATTTTTTCTTTTCGTTTTAAACCATTAAGATGGCTAATTAAATGTTATTGTCCAAGAAAAAAATCGCCAAAATACGTACTTTGTTTATATTTTTTATCTTTCAACTAAACTCTTTCAAAACTTAGAAATTAAAACGGACAATTCTCAGCTAGGTCTGAAGCTCCAAAGCATTCTCTTTCTAAGATGATAATATCATAAGTTGCTTTTTGCCCACATGCGTAATTGTGAAAACAGTCATACTTATAAATATGAAATTAATTCTTCAAAGAATGTAATTATTAAAAAAATTCTGTTCACTTTAGATTATTGATTTATAAAATTAATTGATCCCTATTGCCTGTTTTACTGGCGCATTAAAATGTTTGTCACGACATATGTTCTATCGCGTATTTGTGTGTTTAATTATTATATTTATCCGATCACATCACAATTCAGTCACATCACAATTCAGTTATTCATGGTATTTTTTGTTTCCTTAAGAAAACCAAAACTTTTTGGGGAAAAAATGTTACATTGTGGAAAAAACGAGGGAAATTGATATGTGAGGAAAAATGTAGATTTTTTTCAAATGTAAAAGTTTAAAATAAATTGTAGAAAACCATGAATCATGATGAGATGGTACAAATATATTAGGTATTTGTAGAAAACCATGAATCTATCAATAATTATGTATTTAAAACCTTGAATATATTATGAGTATATTAGGAATATCCTATGTATTTAAAACATGAATATTTATGATTATAGATAATTATGATTGTAGAAAATCATAATATATTTGCAGATCTATTATGTATTTAAAACTGTATCTGTGTGCTCAATTAAAATTGAATCTCAAAACCTTCTTCTGCCCCACCACCACTACCTCCTATCATCATCATTATCTCTCTTGCTACGCTACATTGGTTGGAGATGGCGACGAGCTACCCACTAGGGTGTGAACCACTAGTAGGTTCTATGATTCCTTCAAAGAAGAGAGAATACAAACTCACCCAAAAATTACAAGAAGGCAAACATCCCATCTACGGCATCGCATTCAACTTTCTAGATTCCCGTTACTTCAACGTCTTCGCTACCGTTGGTGGAAATAAGGTACAATATCCCTCCCTCTATCTGTACTACGCATGTTTTATTTCTCTTTCATTCAATACATGCATCAATATTTACTTCTGGTGATTTACTTGATCGAAATGTTGTTGTTGTAATGTGGGTAGGTGACAGTATATCAATGCCGCGAATGCGGTGAAAGTTCGACTTTACAGACATATATGGACGAGAATGTAAGAATCTTGTGCCTAAGTTCATTACAATGTTCTTATTTATTGATATTATGTGTGTTTGGAAATGCAAGCTATTTTGTGTTATAAAGAATTGTTTGGGTATATTCACCAGAAGGAAGAGGTTTTCTACACCGTGAGTTGGGCATGCAATATTGATGGAAGTGCATTATTGGTTGCTGCTGGACTCACTGGTACCATTCGGGTTATTGACACTGCCAAAGAGAATATATACAAGGTATCTTGTGTTATAGATGGTTAGCATGCAATACAATCATTTCTTTATGACCCTGCGCTTGGCCGTTGTGATGGTTTTGGTAATTTTGTTTTTAATTATAAAACTAATTCTAATGGAGATTTTCTGAAAAATACAATTAATAGAAAGACAACAAGAATAAAGCGCACATCTTGAAGTATTTCCCAAATGTGACACGAAAGTATTACACATTAACAGATCAGTTTAGACACATCAATAACATTCAGCATACACGGTATATTACAAATATAAAAGCTATATGGGGTATTTGTGTGCATGCAGAGCTTTGTTAGCCATGGGGGGTCCGTAAATGAAATCAGGACACAAGCGTTGAAGCCTTCTCTTGTGGCTTCTGCTAGCAAAGTAAGTTAATAATCTGTCACAGTAGTTGCACTTTTGTTTCTTAGTTGAATGTTTCTGAAGTTTTAGTTGAATATCACAGGATGAATCTGTCCGGCTATGGAATATTCATACTGGTGTATGTGTTTTGATATTTGCTGGAGCTAGGGGTCATCGCAATCAAGTCTTGAGTGTGGTATAGAAATTTTCTGTCATCTTATTATAATCTTTTTTCTTCTGAGTCACCATGGATATCTGTTTGTTTATAGGATTTCCATCAGTCAGATATGTACCGCATTGCAAGCTGTGGCATGGATAATACGGTTAAGATCTGGTCAATGAAAGGTATGGTTTCCTTTAGGATGGTATGTCTTGTTGATGAATCTTCTTTGGTATCCGTTGAGAGAATAAAAAGATCCTTACTATACGATAAAGAATTGCCAATCACGTTGATGCAACTCACTGCTTTTCATTCTCTGCAGATTTTCAAAAAAGAATTTTACGTAAACCATTTATGTTTTAGATCTTGATTGTATTACTAGGTCCAAAGCTCATATTGTTTGTGGGTGTCTCGTCAAAGAATATACAATTGGCATTAGCTTTTAGGTTTTCTGTATCTTTATTGTGGCATTGGCATGTTTGCAGAGTTCTGGACTTCTGTGGAGCAGTCATTTACTTGGACAGACCATCCATCGAAATTTCCAACCAAATATGTTGAATTCCCAGTAAGAACATGGCATATAATTTTGCATAAAGATGAGATAGGTATCTTTTCCTCATTGTGCGCCACTTCTGTTGTTTCAGGAGTTTGTAGCTCGTGTTCACCCCAATTATGTTGACTGTAACAGATGGCTTGGAAATTTCATCCTTTCAAAGGTGAACTTTTATCTGTGATTCTTTTTTGTTTTAAGGCTTGAAATGGTGTAGGTATTACTCAATTACTCATCTTATCAAAGGTGACTGTTATTAGCACCCTATACTTGGATTAAAGCCGCCACTAATTAGAGAGCCCGCATTAAAAATGGTGGTCAACCCTATACTAAGCCTTGGTCTCTCCTTTATGTTAGAAGTGTGATGAGTCGCTGAACATTTTAGATGATAAATATCTGAGTTACAATTTGCATTAGTCAAATCATCCTCAATATTAAAATAACCAGATTTATAAAACTTTAGTAATGCTTATACTAATGGGGTTTGCTGATATTCAATTCAAACGATGGTCCTGAGATCCAGTTTAATGATGTCTGTTGCATAATGCAGAGCGTGAACAATGAAATTGTCTTGTGGGAGCCAATAGCTGACGAACAGATACCTGGGGAGGTAAGAATACTAATCCATATTCTTATTTTTAGTTGGATCTTGTAATCGATGTTATTATTTTTTTATTTTGTACATATGTGTTTTTAAATTTCACAGTTATATACTAGTTATAACCTCTTGCTGGCAAGTTTTGAGGACTTGAGTTTTGAGCACCTATAATTGATGTGAGAGTTCCTCCTTAGGATAGTTGATTTGTTAGGCTCATGATAAGATGGTGCAGAAGATTGAAAGAACAACATGAATCTATGTTACACAATGCTGGGGTAGATTTTAAAAAGAAAAGGACTAGTTAACCATTGCACTCCTGCAGCAGTTCGCCATGTCAGAAATTTGTAAAAAGAAGTTTTCATTTGGGAAGTTTGCTACATAGTTGAGCAATGATGTAGTTTAAGCATGGTTTTCAATTCACCCTCGTTTTTTGGTCTATCAGATAAACATTCTCATCCTCAACACTCTGTTATTGGCATCAAAAATAGGTGATTGGTATCCAGGAGAAGGCCAGAGGAAGGGAAAATAGCCATCTCCCATGGTCCCTTTCGCCAAAAATTGGTTAATGAGGTCTACCTCAGTGACAATATGAACTGTTTTCATGGCAAAATAATATCTCAAGATCAAGAGAATATGGCTGCCAAACACTCGCGCTGGCATTTTTTTTTGTTTGGGTTGTGATTCAAGGCAGAGTGCTCCTTAGAGTCTAGAGACAACCTGATGAACAAGGGTATGCAAACAACTAGCAGCTGTGTCATGGGTGAATTGGGAGATGAAGACCCTGATCATCTTTCTCAGGGCCAGCCCTGACATTTGGGTGCCCAAGGGGAACTCTCGAAATGGTACCCCTTTATATATCGCTTAAAATAATTAAATTAAAAGGGAGTTGAACTAGAGCCGTGACCGATGGTGATCTTAAAACAATGAAAAAATAAAAAAATTTCACCTCGTCAATTTTGCAATCCGTCTCTCAAGGTGCGACATGAGTGCATAAACCCAACATGCACACAATTTTTTTTGTTTAATAAATAACTTGGTGCACCCAAGGTGCGGTGCCCTAGTCCCAGGCCTCTTGGGCGGCCTACCCTCAGGCCAGTACTGATCTTACTTTAACTGTCAAACGGCTAGTAGACTGTATGGTGTCTTTCTTGATGATTTCAAGGTGTGGGAAAGTATCCAAGGGAACCTGAACCTTTGGATCAAGCATCAGAATGTGATGGACCTGCTGAGTGCATTAGATGCTTGACTGTGGGACAAAAACCCTAATGCAAGTACGCAACACTGGGTGCTTCTAAAGGAAAGAATGCCCATATATTCGAATCTAGATCCATTGTGCTTGAACAACTCATGCTCCAAATGAAATCATTATTGTGGCAAATGGGCATCTTCGAGTGGTATTTCAGGGAGGCTTAGGGTGGAGATTTCGGGTCCTTGTGGGAGGGTTTTACCTTATGTAACTGTTTTGTTTTAGGCTGTTTGTGTCGATTACTGTAGTTTTTATTTATTTTATTTTTTTTGGAAAGTGAGCTGGGGTTTTTAGGATCCCCAAATCTTATATTAATGAAAAAGATGATGATAAAGTTTACAATCGCTCATACGTTCACTCGTTTCATCATCTACAAAACAATAAACTTGCTTCAAAGCGTCAACAAAGAACCTAATTAGTTCTAGATTCACCGTCTCCAGGTTAGGGAGTAACTTTGCAAAGTGTTCTGCTACTAAAATGGTTGCATGATAGACCTGTCATAACTTTTCTTCCTCGTAATTACCAATCAATCCTTTTAGCACTCTCATGACCTGATGTATATCTAATGTGGGCCCCAGGATGTATGAGAAGTCGTCATAAGGAATCGAAACACAATGAATCATGATATAGAAACCATTGAATGCTAGCACTAATCTATCATCCCTATAAGGTTCTAATAAGCATTTGCATTCTACCTGTACTATCATCATCAATTACCTGAATTTAGGATTTGTCTTCTTGCTTCGAGAAGACCTTCGATGAACATATTCCGTGGGGGGCTGTTTTGTGGTAAGCTCATGTTCTTCTTCAATAGTGTTTTGCCCCACCTTTGTTGTTGTTGCTTCAAGTAAGCTTTTAATTTTGGTGACCAATGCATCTCTGCCTATTCTTGCAATTTCTGAATTCAAAGCATTGATGTCTTGGGGTGTTAGCCAATCCATGGCCGCTAATGGATCTTCCCCCTGTCTTCCATCAGTTATCACTCGTCCTACTTCAGGAAGTGTAGAAGCTGATTTTGGGGTTGCATCAACCTCTTCACTGCATCTTTCCTGACTTGGTCACTGCATCTTTCCTGACTTGGTGCTGTTAGCTCTTTTCCTATATGGTTATCCTTCATGTTGTCTGCTAGGCTAGGTTCTTCACTATCTTTATCTAGACACTCAAAAGTGTTGCTAGTGGCTATTGCTCCATTCTCCATCATTGAATCACTCTTCTCCTGGGCCTCCTCCACTAGTACTAGTTGCAAATTATTAGCTCCATTGGGTGTGCACTCATTGGTTTCTCCTGTTGTAGTCTCCGCTATGGTCTGTGCTGTTGCATTATTTGCATCAGTTGGCATCTCCTTTGTTTGCTTGCGCGGCGTGAATGCTTTCTTTCCTTGCACAGTTATCCATCCATCCTCATTCTGTCCTTCAGCACGATTGGGTTTACTCACTGGTTTCCAGACTCTCTGGTCAGCTTTCTTAGTGTTTGTTTAGTGCATTGCTGCCTCGAGTGCCCAAACACAGCACATGTGTTGCATTTGCTTGGAACCCATGCATAATCTACCTCTACTTTCCTTGTACTCGATTCATTAATCACCACAGATATCTCCCCAGGTAACTGATTCTGGATAGAAATTTCAACACAGACCCTAGCGTAGGCCATCCTGGTGCCTTCTTCCGTCTCCTTGTCTAGCATGATAGGAACACCTATTGCGTTTGCAATCCGTTGAATGCCCTCAGGATTCCATAGGAACAATGGAACTCTCTTAAAAGTTACCCAAATAGGGATTGAGGTAAGTGTCTCTGCTTCCTCATCCATTGTAGGAGATTGTTAGGCCCCCTATTAGACTTACCTATACTAGGAGAAGGAAGGCCAATGATAAGGAAGTATGTTAGTGCTCTGTGACTGCCAGTTAGGTGCTCAGCTAGGTGCTCTGTTACATAGCAACTTCTGTTAGTTTTTCTGTTAGTAAGGATGCTATAAATAAGAGACTAGAGGTAGACAGAAAATTCATTCATTGATTTGTAAAACTTGTTACACAGAGCTTATGCTCTAGGAGACATTGAGCTTCTCGAATTGCTCTACAAGGAGAGTAGCCTTCTCGAATTGGCTTGTAATCAGAATTCATATTACATTTCCTTCTTATTGAATACCAATTCATTTCCAGAATTCATCCAAACTGGACCTCTGACATTGCAATGCTTTTCTTCAATTTCTACAGTTCTTGAGTTGCTTTGTGATTTGGCTGACTTGAATTGCTTTATTGAGTGAAATTCTGCAGGAAAGAATACAAATATAAGTCAGATCATATCAATTGGTATCAGAGCATCCTCGATTCCTTGTGGTAATGGCTGGGAAAGGAGCGGCTACTGTTGCAAGAATGGAGATGATGGAAGAATCCATGGTAAACACGCAAGAAAAACTTGAATCATTAGAAGGAAGGATGAACTCTTGGGATGGAAATTTCCAAGAATTAAAACAGATGATGGAACAAGTGTTGAAGGGGCAACAAGAACCACCTAAAGCTACTTCCAACACTGTGAGGGATCAGATCTCACCAGTTCATCAAGAAACACTACATCCTAATGGCGGTATGGGCGGATCTTCTTATCAGGGATTCCAATTTGATAGGAGATCTAGAAGATTGGAGATGCCGATCTTTGAGGGTTCAAACCCTGATGGATGGATCTTGAAGGCTGAAAGGTTCTTCTTACTACAGAAATACAGTAACGAGGAGAAGATGGAAGCCTCGGTGATGTCTTTCGAAGCCGATGCTCTTCTCTGGTATCAGTGGGAATGTAAACGAAGACCGATTCACTTCTGGGAGGAACTTAAGAGCCTACTGTTGAAGCAGTTCCGATCGGTTCAAGAAGGATCTCTCTGCGAGCAGTTTCTGGCTCTCAAACAAGAAGGCTCAGTTTCCGACTATCGAAGGAGCTTTGTATCTCTTGCTGCACCGTTGGAGACCGTCACTGAGGAGGTATACCTCAGTAAGTTTATCAATGGCTTGAAGCCTGCCATTAGAGCTGAAGTGAGAATGCTCGACCCGGATCAGTTGGGTCGAGCCATGGACCTTGCCCAGCGGATCGAGGAAAAACAAAAATACTCGGGTTGGGCTAAAACGGGCCTCCAGGGTTATAACAATCGGCCCATGCTAGGCCCAAGACAACTTGCTAATGGCCCGTTAGGGCAACCGACTCCAGCTTTGTCCAGAGAGTTCGAGAGATCTGGTTTTCACCAATCAAACTTCTCTAGGGACAATGAGAGAAGCTCAGCTGCGAGAGGCGAGACCAGACGCTACTCAGATGCAGAATACCAGGAGAAGAGAGCGAGAGGTCTGTGTTTCAAATGTGACGAGAAGTACTCTCCTGGTCACCGATGTAAGAGGAAGGAGGTTAGTGTTTTGATTGCACAAGCAAATAGTGATGAGGAAGAAGAAGAACCTCAGGGGTGTGAGGATCAGAAAGAATTAGATGTAGCAGAAATAGGATCAGTGGTTGAAGTATCTTTGAGCTCGGTTATGGGTTTGACGAACCCTAAAACAATGAAGATGCAAGGTGACGTCTTGGGTCAATCAGTCGTGGTATTAGTCGACAGCGGAGCCACTCACAATTTTATTTCCCACAAGGTCGTTGAGCAGGTGATGCTTCCAATTTCTTCGACGGGTGTTTATGGAGTGACGTTGGGTTCGGGAGACTCAGTTCAAGGCAGCGGAATTTGTCGGGGTGTTAAGTTGATGTTGCAAGGAGTAGAGATATTGGATGATTTTCTTCCTCTTGGGCTGGGGAGTTCAGACGTGATTCTGGGCATACAGTGGTTAGAAAAATTAGGGACTACTTTCATTAATTGGAAGGAGCAGACACTGAGATTTAGAGTGGGATCCGAAACTTTAACTCTCAAGGGGGATCCTTCTCTGGACCGGTTCCAGTGGAGTTGGCAGCTCTGTTAAGGCAGTATGAGGTGGTGTTCCAGATACCGGTTGGGTTACCTCCAAAAAGGGGACATGAGCATAGTATCGTGTTACAAGGAGGAGCCGGACCAGTCAATGTTCGTCCCTACCGCTACCCCCAATTTCAGAAGAACGAAATAGAAAGGCTGATCAACGAAATGTTGGAAGCCGGCATCATCAGGCATAGTGTGAGCCCGTTTTCTAGCCCAGTGCTGTTAGTCAAGAAGAAGGATGGGGGATGGAGGTTTTGTGTAGACTATCGGGCCCTGAATAAACAAACGGTCCCCGATCGTTTTCCAATTCCTATTATCGACGAGCTATTGGATGAGTTACATGGCGCCGTGATTTTTTCGAAGCTAGATTTGAAGTCGGGTTATCACCAGATTAGAGTTCAGGAAGGGGATGAGGCCAAGACAGCGTTCCGGACCCACGAGGGGCATTATGAGTTCCTCGTCATGCCGTTTGGATTGACGAATGCTCCGGCCACGTTCCAGGCTTTGATGAACGCAATTTTTCGACCTTATTTGCGTAAGTTCGTCCTCGTGTTTTTTGACGATATATTGGTCTACAGCCCAAGCCTAGAGATACATGTACTTCAGTTGGAAACAGTCCTGACATTGCTTCAAACACACTGTTTGTATGCAAATAAGAAGAAATGTGAGTTTGGGAGTCGACAACTGGGATATTTAGGACACGTAATTTCGGCTAATGGTGTGTCCATGGATCAATCTAAGATACAAGCCGTTTTGGATTGGCCTCAACCCCAGAATGTTACGGAGCTGAGGGGATTTTTGGGTCTTACGGGCTACTACCGAAAATTCATCAGCGGGTATAGTAAGGTGGCATGGCCACTGATTTCTCAGTTGAAAAAAAATGGGTTTGCTTGGAATGATGAGGCAGAGAGTGCTTTCCAGAATTTAAAGCAGATTATGACCACGGCTCCGGTTTTGGCCATGTCGGATTTCTCTAAGGAATTTGTAGTGGAGACTGACGCCTCCGGGTTTGCAGTGGGAGCAGTTCTGATGCAAGAGAAGAGGCCCGTCGCATTCTTTAGTCAGGTATTGGGACAACGAGCTAGGCTCAAGCCAATTTATGAAAAAGAGCTCATGGCCATGGTGTTGGCCGTCAACAAGTGGCGTGTTTATTTGTTAGGCCGAAAATTCGTTATCCGCAGTGATCAGAGGAGCTTGAAGTATCTGATGGAGCAAAGGGTTATTGGTCCGGATTATCAAAAATGGGTGAGCAAATTATTGGGATTTCAATTTGAGATTCAATATAGAACTGGGGCTTCCAATGCGGCGGCAGACGCACTTTCTCGCATTTCTCTATCCCCGCTCTGTGCATCGGTGAGTTTTCCTGTTTGGCGAGATTGGGACGTCCTTAGATCTGAGATTGCCAGTGATACAGAGATTCAGCAAATCAGGAAGGAGCTGTTGCAAGGTTCGGTGAAGCAAGGATATGCAGTTGTTGATGAATTTTTGTATTACAAACAGAGGTTGGTCATACCTAGTGCTTCTTCCCTCATTCCCATTATTTTTAAAGAATTCCATGAGACAGCTGTGGGCGGGCACTCCGGCGAGTCTAAGACTTATCTGCGGGTGGCGAAGGAGTTATATTGGGTAGGGATGAAAGCTTATATTAGAAGAATGGTCAGTGAGTGTGACGTGTGTCAACGCAACAAGTCCATGGCCACGTCTCCTGCCGGTCTTCTTCAGCCTATTCCGCTTCCGGTTCAAATTTGGGATGAAGTCACCATGGACTTCATAGAAGGGTTGCCATGTTCTGGTGCTGCTGATACTATTCTAGTGGTCATTGATCGGCTTAGCAAGTATGCCCATTTCGTTGGCCTTAAACACCCTTATACGGCGAAGACGGTCGCTTCAGTATTTTGCAAGGAAATTTGTAGGCTTCATGGCACTCCCATATCGATTATTTCAGACAGAGATAAGGTATTTCTTAGTCTCTTTTGGCAAGAACTGTTTCGGGCTCAGGGAACCAAACTGAAACGAAGCTCGGCCTATCATCCGCAAACGGACGGTCAGTCCGAGGTATTGAATCGCTGTCTTGAAACCTACTTACGGTGTTTTACTTCGGAGCGTCCCAAACAGTGGTTGCAATGGTTGCATTGGGCGGAGTATTGGTACAACACCTCTTCGCACTCAGCTACAGGGTATACTCCCTTCAAAATACTGTATGGAAGGGATCCTCCTCCACTTCTCAGGTATGCCCCTAGTTCTACAGTTGTGTCTTCTGTGGAACAACTTCTGTCCGAAAGGGATGGGGTATTGGCGTTGTTAAAATTACATTTGTTGCGAGCGCAACAACGCATGAAGCACCAGGCTGACAAAGCCAGAAGAGATGAAGTTTTTGCTGTGGGTGACCATGTTTTTCTAAAACTTCGGCCTTATCGACAGCGCACTGTGATCAGCCGAGGGAATCAGAAATTGTCGGCTCGGTTTTATGGCCCTTTTGAGGTAATGGCACGAGTGGGAGCAGTGGCATATCGACTGGCTCTTCCGTCCTCTTCCAGAATCCATCCCGTTTTCCACGTCTCCCAGTTGCGTAGAGCTAAGGGACAGGGTTATAAGGTCCTTCCTCTTCCTTCTCATATTCCTGGAGAATCTGACTCTCTGGCTCATCCTGAGTCTGTTTTGGATGTGCGTCAAGGGGTGGGAGACAGGTTGGGTTCATGGGATGTATTGATTAAGTGGCAAGGGCTCCCTGCTTTTGAGGCCATTTGGGAAGATTCTACGTTTTTGCAGTATCAGTTTCCTGATTTTCACCTTGAGGACAAGGTGAATTTTGAGGGGGGGAGTATTGTTAGGCCCCCTATTAGACTTACCTATACTAGGAGAAGGAAGGCCAATGATAAGGAAGTATGTTAGTGCTCTGTGACTGCCAGTTAGGTGCTCAGCTAGGTGCTCTGTTACATAGCAACTTCTGTTAGTTTTTCTGTTTGTAAGGATGCTATAAATAAGAGACTAGAGGTAGACAGAAAATTCATTCATTGATTTGTAAAACTTGTTACACAGAGCTTATGCTCTAGGAGACATTGAGCTTCTCGAATTGCTCTACAAGGAGAGTAGCCTTCTCGAATTGGCTTGTAATCAGAATTCATATTACATTTCCTTCTTATTGAATACCAATTCATTTCCAGAATTCATCCAAACTGGACCTCTGACATTGCAATGCTTTTCTTCAATTTCTACAGTTCTTGAGTTGCTTTGTGATTTGGCTGACTTGAATTGCTTTATTGAGTGAAATTCTGCAGGAAAGAATACAAATATAAGTCAGATCATATCAGAGACCATGTCCTTATGATAAAAAGCCTACTGGCTATATGTAGAGATCCCATCTCTAACACTTTGTTCTTGTCTACCCCCTCTTTAAATCTGAACACAAAGTTTTTTTCACCATGGATGTGCATATCAAAGATCCTGGTTCCCCACGCTTTGATAAGAGAATCCTTCACAAAGTTGTAAGCTAGCCGCTTCCCTACAAATCGGCCTATGATAAGTTGTTCGCACTCTGCAATCTGTGAGCGAACTCTTCAGTCTGTATCTGGACTACTTTCCTACCATCTACCAGTGTAGGTGGTACATACTTTAGCCTGGTTGATCCAGCATATCGTTCCTGTGTGAACTTTGAAGCCCAACTACCATTAATCATATTAGGCTGCATACTTGCAACTGCAGTTGAATCAGTTTTGGCAGCTGTATGGGTTTCAACCCCTGTCTTAGAACATTCAGTCCTCTTCTCTAGATCCAGGTCAGAGTGTTTGAGCAGTCTTGGTAATGCCTTGCCTTGTTCTCGATTAAGAGAACCTAGTATCTCCTTAGCTTGTTTGTCATATTCAGTATTTGCAGTTTCTAGTGTACCAGATCTCCCTTCATGCAAACGAGTACCTCCACAAGGGGTGATGGAGGAGACTCTTTCATCCTGCGTCATGGTATGCTACATCAGCAGCCGTCAACAGTGAGCAGCGTCATCCAAAACCTTAGTTTCGCCACAATCGCCCAAACCCTAGCAGAGCAGCAAAAAGCAAACCCTAGCAGAGCAGCAAAAAGAGAAGAACCGCCTAAGATTTTTCGGTAATGTTGATTACTGTAGTTTCTTTCTCAGCATCCTTTTTATTTATTTATTATTATTATTCATGTTTAATCAATAAATTTATTTTGTTTAACCTGATTTTTTAAAGTCAAATTTATTGTTCATGACATTGAATTTCATTATGGATTTCATGATATATGGGAAAAGATACAAATGCTCAGTTGTTATTTAGTGTTGAAACAATCATGTCTTTCAATGGTGGGAAAGCGAAGGAAGCAGATTAAATTAAAATCTTATGTTATACTGTGGCATTCTAATGTATATGGCTTTTCATTTAATCACTGTGTTATGACACACGATTCTTCTCCATGTTCTATGTTAGGGCAAAGTTGACGTCCTTCAAAAATACCCAGTTCCAGAGTGTAATATTTGGTTCATGAAGTTCTCCTGTGATTTTCATTATAATCTAGCAGCAATAGGTAATCTCACAACACGAGTTTTCATCAAGTTCTTTTTTTCATTCGGAAATCTTTCAGATGTGCTTTTGTTTAGTTCCGTCATGATTGAATTTTTTTTCTTGCTCGGAGAAAGTGGATCCAACCATGGATATTTCAAATGCAAAAAATGCCAACTGACCAACTTGAGCTGTAACCTTCCTGCTTATCTGATTATTTTGCACTGAAACTGATTGGACGTCACAATATCTGTTCCCAGTCACCTATACTCTTATGTGCCAAAACAGCTTCTAAGTTCTAACAGATTCCTTCGATCTATTTCAGTTATACTTGGGGTTTATAAGTTGATTAAGAATGAAGAGACATGTACATAAACATGAATTGAGTGTATTAAAACTTCATCTAGCCAACATTAACTTAATTAAATCGGTTTTCAACTATCTATTCAATGCTTAGAATATTGCAGTTGTTACAAGTCTGTCTTTTGTCAGGTAACAAGGAAGGAAAGATGTATGTTTGGGAGCTCCAATCCAGCCCACCTGTTCTCATAGCCAAGTATGGTTAATTTCCATTTTTTTTAACCTCTAGTTGTTAGATAAAACTTATTTCTTCACTGCATCTTCTTTGCATTGTGTTGTATTGACCATCCAAAAACACTTTGTAGATGGCTTGTTTTTCTACACACAAGTTTGATCCTTAAGGTCCACATGTTAGTCATTTATGTTATTACTGGATTATACATTCTGATATATATTAATAAATAAATAAATCAGTGCACAAAACTCGGTAAGTTACTGGTGTTATACAGGCGAGAACTATGTCCAGAATACAAATCAAATTGTATGAGCTAAGAACTGCGCTCTACATGTCAAGGAAATAAATCCGATACATAAAGAACTGACCATTTGTGAACCTGGTCAATTGAATTTTGAGCTGACCTATAAAATCTCTCGTTCAGGCTATCACATGTACAATCCAAAGCTCCAATTAGGCAAACAGCTGTGTCCTTTGATGGAAGGTAAATCCATATCTTCCTCAGTACCAAAACTAGCTGCATTTAATAGACATTAGAATGTAATTTTGCTTCTATGTTATTGCAGCACTATTCTTGGCTGCTCTGAAAATGGAATGATCTATCGGTGGGATGCAACATCAAATTCCATCAAATGATCGAAGAACTGGATCTGAGTTGCACATGAACTTTTATTTGGTTTTGTTTGTAATAAGGCTGTTACTAACACCGCCATTTCCACTCCATTACTCAGTAGACTAGGATAGATTAGGGTAACAGAGTGAAAATGGTGGTGTTACAAAGCAACAGCCTTGTAATAATATGTTGCAAGTCAGAAACTCTGGCCTTTATGCAAACCATATGTGTAATTGTTGATTAAGGTGTTACCGTAAGTTTTTTAAGACACGACTTTAAATCCCCTCTGACAATTCTTGCAACAAAGAGGCAACACGAAATTTACAGGTCAAAGGGGTTCACACGAATCAACCCATTTATCATCGAGTAAAGTAAGTTGAATTGAGGTTAAGAGTAGGGGTGGGCATCTCATCTCGCGATCCCGATTTCGTCTCGTTCCGTCCCAATTTTTTCGGGTCTTAATGGGATTGAATAATTTTATCTCAATCCCGTCCTGTCCCGATCTAGAATGGGATGGGATGAAGAATTTTAATTTCGCCAATCTCGTCTCGTCCCGAGCTAATTTTTTAATATTTATTATTAATATTTTATTTATTTATTTTTATTCATATAAACTTACAAATGACTGACAGAAACTCATGGTGTTTGCAGTGGTAACAGAAATGTTACTTCAAGAAATAAATATTCATTAAGCAAGAGAAATATAGCAGACTGTTGCTTGGATTCCCAATAAAAGTGGCTTCAATTATTTAAGTTACAAATATTCATAATACTCAGGTGAGGATGAAAAATAAAAATTAACTAGTAATACATATTCAGAAGGGAACATTCAGGGGCGGAGCCAAGAATTTGAGATGCCTCGGGCTGTAAAAATATTTTTTTATAATTACAATATATGTATTGATGGTAAACCATTATGAATATGTTAGAGCATCACCAATAGGTCTATATTTCTTTCCTAACAAAAGATGAAATGTCATTTTGTCAAGGAATCATAAATTTTGTTTTCCATAGTAATGAAATTGTAAAATCAGTTGGGAGGCCATCACATCTACACAATACTCTTAGTGGATCCCTTTTATCATGTAATTTTCTAAAAGTCAGCCCACTCTACTTCATTGTTAGAGGATTTAGTGGCTACCCTTATATTTGCATGTCACGTCTATATCTAATTATAAGAAAATTATTTTTCACACTCTTATATGATGATAATCTTCGCAGCAGTCACAGGCAGCACGCTGATCCCGTCCCGTCCCGATTTCGTATGAACGGGATGGGTATATCTCGTCTCATCCCGTCCCGTGCCCACCCCTAGTTAAGAGTTTCAACGAGGTTGAACAAAAACCCATGAAATCGATTAAACTGACCGAATTGATTAAAATTGAATCGATTGGTTTGGTTTAAATTTGGTTTGGTTCGGTTTCGGTTTTAAAAAACTCAAAATCAAAGTGGTCTGTTCGGTTTTCGGTGTCTATGCGATTATAATCGACCGAATATATATAATAAATAATATATATTTTATATAAAAATAATATAATATGTTTAAAATAGTCGGTCGGTTCGGTTTTGGTTTAGTTTTAGCAGGTTACGGTTTGCATAAATTAGAATCAGTTCAATTTCGGATTGATTTGAAAATTTTGAAACCGATGGTTCAGTTTTCAACCCTAATTTCAACACGATAGTCTCAATAAATAAACGGGTTTGGATTTTGCCAAAATGACCCATTAACTTGAGATAACCCGACACAAATCCGACTCATTACCCAGTGGATATGGACATGTCTAAAACCCTTCTTATAGACTTATACCCTAAACTGCGAAGTGAAAAGCAAAATGAGCTTGTCTAGAGAGCCAGGCCAGCATCTCGAGGATGATGGACGGTATTGGGACAGGCCTGGCGCGGGCCTGGCTCGTAAGAATTAGTGGAAGCAAAACACAATGGCCTTAGCACGAAGACCCCTCGGAACAATCCTCTCTCAAGCTCTCTCTTCTTCCCCATCTCCTTCAGCACAAGCAACTCAGCCCCGAGTCACGACCCTTCTCAACTCGCCCCAAATCCTCTGGTTCAGGTTACTCTCCCTTGAACGACCCCTTGCCGAACTGGAGCAATAGACCACCCAAGGAAACCATTCTCCTCGATGGGTGCGATTACGAGCACTGGCTCATCGTCATGGAGTTTCAGAACGACCCCAAGCCCTCTGAAGAGGAGATGGTCGCTTCGTATGTCAAGACCCTTGCTTCTGTTGTTGGAAGGTTCGTTTTTTTTTTTTTTTCTTGTTTCAGTCTCATTTGTTGTTTCGAATTTTGAATTTTTTTTTAATGTTTTGGACAATGGGTATTACTGAAGATGAACTAAGTTCATTGTTTTCGTTTTCAATTTGTGAACTTTTTCATGCTTTGTTTGTATTCTAAGCAATGGGTATTAGTAAAGATGAGCAAATTTCATTATTTTTGTTATCAATTTTGAAACTTTTTGATGTTTTATTGGTCTTCTGAGCAATGGGTATTAGTGAAAATGAGAAGAATTTTGATATTCTTGTTTTCAGTTTGTGAAATATTCGATGTTTTATTGTTTTCTGTGGAATTGGTATTAGTGAGGAGGAGGCAAAGATGAAGATTTATTCGGTTTGTACTTCTACCTATACTGATTTTGGAGCTTTGATCTCGGAAGAACTTTCGCACAAAGTTAAAGGTATTCATTGTTGGGTGGTTTTAGGTTTGGGAGTGTGTTATGTTTTGATTAGAGTAAATGGGTTGTTATTGAATTGGTGATATTTGGCATGAAGAGGCCTGCCTGGTGTTCTTTGGGTATTGCCCGATTTGTATCTGGATGTTCCCAACAAAGATTATGGAGGTGGGTATTCCCTCGAGTCAAGTTGATTTACGTTTTTTGTTCAAACTGATGGTATGAATGTAAAAATGTGCAAGTTTTTGTGTGTTAGGGGATTTTTTTGTTGATGGGAAAGTCATCCCTAGGCTGCAATATCGTTTTGGCCAAAGGCAGCAAAACAATCGCAGACCTCGCCCAAGGTATGATAGGCGCAGGGAAAAACAATGCAGGTTGAGAGGAGAGAACCAATGCAAAGAAGAGAGCCCGGTGTTCAAACAAACACGATGGGCGGGCAAGGTTCATTTCAAGGTGGAGCTAGAGAGCCCTAATTTGGACAAGGAGAATTCAATAGGAGTGGCTCATGAGTATTCAGGGTAAAATTGCATAAAATGGATCTTCCGAAATGCATCAAGGTTTGTGGAAATGATGCTTTTATAGTGACATGGATATGACGTTAGATGAAATGTCTATTTTAGAAGCTATTTGCATATATCAATAGATCATTCCGTGTCATGTTTTCAATTCTTTTATGTTGGCTTCCTGCGTTTACCCCTCGCAAACTTGATTGCCTTCAAACAGCTGTGATTGTAATGGTAAAATATTGCATAATTTTGCCAGACTCAACTCTTTCACTAGCTGTTAATCTATGACATTGAGCAGTAATTTTTCTATGATCGCACTTTTGTTAGATGAATTGCTTATTTGGTAAGTTCTCATACGTCATTGGATTTTAAGGTAGAGAATTTTAGGCAAAGTTCCTTGATGATAAGGCCATGATGTTGGGTTGGGAGAAGTTTGAATTTGGTGGCAATGGACCAGATGTTGTATTTGGCCTTCCGTTTTCCCAGAGGAAAATTTGGATCTAGCTTATTCAAAATTTAGCCAAGCAAGCTTCATTATGATTCATTGCTGGTCATTTGTTTGAAAGTGTCTGTATGTTACAGTCTCTCATCATTTGGTATGTACTTTGATGAGTTAACTTAGATTGTCTTGAAAATGTCAGGAGCTGAGGCAATTTTATATCTCTACACTTTGGCCGTCGAGGGTGCTCATATTGTGACGTAGTAGATGGTGAGGGCTTTGACATAGGTGTTGGCTGTGTGATACTTTGGAGATTGACGAAGAGTCGCCTCACTGATTTTTTTGCTTTGGGACGTGGAAAACAGAGATATACGATGAGAAGACAAATTAGGGCTCATGGGGTCAGTAATGTTTGCTTGTCTAACATATGCGTATTGTCCATCGTGTTGTAGAGGACATTGGAAAACAGTTTTATGACTAACCATTCTATCTTGCATTCTATATCCATGGCTTCAGATACTATAACAGATGGGCTAGGTTCTTTGCAGCTTCCTCTGCTTAAGCATTCTTGCAGTGAAACAAAACCATCTCGTTGTATATAATAGTTCATTTGGGTCTCCCATTTTGTAGACTGTTGTAGGTTCTAAAGTGAAGAGTTAGGGATGTAATTCAGTTTCTTTGACCTTCCCCTCCATTGGTATTAAGAACTGACCTTAAAAATAGGTGTTCAAGGATTAAATCATGCTAAAGGCTCGAAACCTAATCAGGATATTTGGACAGACCACTACAATCGCAGGGGAGAGATGTTGATAATCTGTTTTCGTTTCCCTGAGTATTTGCTTTCAAGTGTGCACTGACGGTCTAAACTCTGGCAGTTTCAGTGCAAGCCTGACTATCATGAAGGCCTCGAAATCGGTTTCAATTTCCATATCTACTTTCCGTGCAACCAAATGAGACCCCATGTTTATTTTTATTTTTAAAAGAAAAACAAACTCTTTGACACCCAATTTAACGTTGTTTATGTGGAAGGTCCCAAATTTATCCTCTGCTATCTTCCCTAAACAAATTTAGACAATTTAATTCGTTTTAAATTTAAAATATGATTTTGTTGATTATGGTTTGTTTAAAAAATTATTACAGTGTAGACGTCCTACATTAATTGATGCTCAAACCAGAAGAATTCTTTGTTATAATAACTAAACTTGCTCAATCATCGTCATCAAAGTTTATTTTCGATACTTTTAGGGTTAGTTATATGAATTTTGGTTCTCCAAGCCATTCAATTTTTTCACATATCCTCACCTAATTTCAGCTCAAATATGTCTTCTTTCACCGCATTTTTTCAAGTTTTCAACGGTCGTCTCCTCTGTCTATATCCTCCATTAACTTGTCAATTTAAACATTTTCTAATAGGTCGTGCTTGATCTCCTCCGTACGCAATCAAATTACATTAAACACATTTATCTAATTTTATCCTCTATGAGTGCTACACCTAAGTACCTCATACTTTTTTCATTCCTAAAACATCTAACTAAACTTACCCAATCTAAATTATAAAACTAATTAAAACATCTAGATGTCTTATTTCATGCTTGAATCAATACCAGATACAAGAGTTTGATAAACCACCCTTACAATAATATCAACAATTAAGTAAATAAAATATTAGAATGTCTTGTCTCTTTTAATTGTAATTATACAAGAGTATGGCCCGTGCCGTTGGCACTTCACATAATTTTATTTTTATTAAACATTTTGTTACTTAATACCTTCATCACAATCTTCATTTTCGCTCTCAATCAGTATTAAAATGTAAACATATTCTAAAATAAAAATATATATTATAAAATTTAGGGTTAGACTCAGTCAATTTGAATCAGTTGGAGGAAATATTTAAACGTCGAAAATGAGTTCTTCACCAATCTTTGAATTCGCAAAAATATGAAGTTTAGGGTTTTTGTTTAAATGTGCATTAAGATGTTCAGCTAATTTTTTTCTGGTATGATTAGCCCGTCTCATTGCTTTGAAAAATATTGAAGACGTGAAATGTCTTATATGTTTTTTAATTATAAAATATATATTTTAAAAATTTTGGAGCTTGTATTGATCAATGATTTTGTTGGAAAAATCTTCAAAAATGCATTTCAAGCATACTAAGTTTACCAAAATCCGACGACGATGTAGATAGTTATGATAATTTTCAATTTGCTAAAAGAAAAACACAATACTTTTTCTCTCCGCCACATGTACATTCCACTAACTTTTTTTTAAAAAAAATTTGTTATTATTTTTGCCCTGCTACATATTTTATATTTACAAATATGTTAAATGAATCTCAACCCTCAAATTCAATATATTTTCCAACTTTCAATTCTAACCATATTTTATCTATAATCCTTTCGATTTGACTTTGTCCCAGTCAGCAATGAATAGTAAAACATCATTTTGAATCGTAATATAGACTAGTGTAATACCCATGCCGTTGGCACTATCACAAATTACATCCTACCTTCACGGCTATGTCGAATACTCACATTTGGAGTTTTATTTCAATTTCTAAAAACACTTGCATAATTGTCCATTACAACAGTTATGATGAATTAATTTTGTGAAAAGTTAATACTCTTGAACAGTAAAACAATGTTAATAAAACTGATCAACGCAACCAATGTGCTAAGGAATTTAATCTCCACCAAATGTCAGCTTAATTAAAAATAAGAAATATCTCATGTTTGTCCAAGTGAGTTTTGGCTGAAATTGATGCTCGGTTTAGTAAAATAGCAGTTGAAGAAACATAATTTAATTAGGACAAACAGAACTTCCCCTTTTTCAATATTTAAACTTGTCATAAGCATTTGTACCTCACATAATTTGGCATTCACAAAAAATTGTTACCTCAGCGCAATATATAATCACCGTTTCCAGTATTAGAAGAGGTTTTGTAGTAAAACATGGTTTTAAACGGTCGAAGATACATGCACACAATATGATTATATAAAAAAAAGTCATTTTTTGAATAAAGTAATTTGTTTGAAAATGTCTTTAGAAATTATACTTCACATAAGTGATTATAATGACAATCAATATCATGAACAATTAAAGAGACTTACAATACCATTAGGCCAAAATAACTTTTGAACAGTTAAAAAATCAAAATTTCGACAGAGTTTCCCCTGCATTTTTCAATATTAAAATTTGTTTGAACCAGTCATAAAAATTTATAATGGCATGAACACCACATAATATCTCCACACACCAAAATTATTAATTATTATTTAATTATCAAAATATTAATAAAGCTATACGATAGTTGTGACGACCCCCTCCCGCACTGTACAAATATTGTCCACTTTGGGACACTATCCGGCCCTCACGGCTTTAAAACGCGTCTGTACAATGGGGAGCTGACCCTGCACATATAAGGATCATCCTCCTCTCCTACCCAGGCGATATGGGACTATGATTCCCCTTGTAGCTCGTCCAATCTCTCTCGACCTGTTGGGTATATTGGGTCTATTAGGCCTCCAACCCTCACCCTCACCCTCACCCTCACCTCAGGTCCGCCCACTTAGGGTCTCACAATAATTGTCTGTTTCTTCTAATTCTCATGTTGCATTTAAATATGATAAAGTGATTAAACCAATATAAATCTACTTCTATAGTACTCGAGGATGATAGTAAGCAACATTAATCATTTAGCAGCTCACACCTTAAACACACAATAAACGCCACTCTGAAAATCGACTTAAAATAACCTGTAAGCAAGTTTTGTAGTATAGACCAAAACACCGCGTTAAGGTAGTATCTCACCGAGGAGTTTGAGAGGAAGAGTCCATATTACAAGTATTATTGTGTCGTGTCTTGTGAATGTGACAAGAAAAATGGACATCATACTGGACCATGGCCTTTTACTTCTGTTTAATTTGTCTGTCGACCTGCCCAATTGTGAATTTATGGTAGTTAGCTGGTGTTTTCATTTGTTGTTTTTCAAACTTCAAATTTCAACCAAATCGTAACACAACATGGTCGACAAGGACATATTGCATGGATGCATGCGATGATTTTTTTTTTTTTTTTTTACAGAGGGTTAGCTAATCTTGTCCTCTATGAGTGCTACACCTAACTACCTCATAATTTTTTCATTCCTAAAACATCTAATTAAACTTAACCGATCCAAATTATAAAACTACTTAAAACATCTTAGATGTCTTATGTCATGGTTGAATCAATACCTCATACAAGAGTTTGATAAACCACCCTCACAATAATATCAACAATCAAGTAAATAAAACATTAGAATGTCTTGTGTCTCTTCTAACTGTAATCATATTAAGTTAAAAATGTTAGAAAATTGGATTTTTGTAATCATGTTTTGCAATCAATGTGATATAGTGTTATCTAAAAAAAATGATGAAATCACCACAAAATTTATATGTGATTATAAAAAACCCGCTCAAACATGACTGTAAAACCTGATTCCTAATCTCATTCTAATGCATTTTTCAAATCGCCCATGCACTAATATACAAACAAACAAAATGATAAGATAACCTCGTATCATTAGTTTGAATTTCTTGTAATCTTCAAAAAATAATAATTTAACACATCGAACAAAAATGATATAATTTAACATATCGAACAAAAAGAATATCTAAATTTGTTACCACAATGATAAATTAGAGGCGAGGAAGATTCATGGTGGTTTCGCCCTTCGTTGTTATAGGTCCCCCCTCCATTTCCCCACATATCACCTCCCTCATATACGCACTCTCACACTTCACCAAAGCACCAAAAGGCAAAAACTCAGGTCTATATTCCGTGGTGTCGTATAGATAGGTACGTACGGGTAGTTCACGTTACTGGCCCCACCATTTTCTCTCTTTATCACCACCACCCCCACACCACTAATTTCCGTACAAAATAAAACGTTTACTGTACAAGAAACGGTCCTGTACTACCCACTTCTCGGGTTACCCCCGTACTCAGTAACCACCTCCCTTCCCAAATTACCCCTCCAAAATTTCTATCAATAAGGGTAGTTTAGTCATTGTTCCTTCTATAAGTGTACCCCACCTTCATCTTAGTCTATTCATCAAGATTGGGTGATTTGGTGAAGGTGGTTCTGGTTTGGCTTTGGCTTTGGCTTTGGTTATCTTCTTGCTCTGCTCCTTGTTCTTGTCATAATTTATTAATAGAAAATAGTGTTGTTGTTGTTGTTGTTCTGGTGGATCCGAAACGATGATAGCGATTCAAAAACATTTAGGGAGAAACACCCGTTTCGGATTGAGACTAGATTTAATGCATGTTTTTGAAACCAGTAGTCAACCTTACCTTCGTCTTCGGGTTCTCTTCTTGTTTGTCCCAACCTAATCATCATCATCGCTGTGTATGTGTATCTCGATGGGTAAACGTACGGCTATGGTGTCTTCTTGTTTGATCTTGAATGTATTAACAGAAGATCTTCTATTAAAGATAATTAGCAAATTAACTGAGAGTTCAGATTGCAAAACATGGCGTTTACTGTGTAAGGATTTCCTTCGTGTAGAATCGGTGAATCGGAAGAGTTTGCGAGTGTTTCGACACGAATCGCTACCGAGTTTAGCAAGGAGGTACAAGGATCTTGAGCATTTAGATCTGTCTGTGTGTCCCCGAATTGATTATCGGACCGTTGGGTTTGTGTTCGGGTCCGGGTGGACTCGGAAGGTGAAGAAACTAGTGCTCTGTAGGGCGACTGGGTTGAGATCGGCCGATCTGAAGGTGGTGGTGCGGTCGTGTCCGTTGTTGGAGGAGATAGACCTCTCTTACTGTTGTGCACTCGGAGATCGTGAGGCCTCCGCGCTATCTTGCGCCAAGGGTTTGAGAGATCTGAAGCTGGTCAAGTGTCTTGGTGTCACTGATGTTGGGTTGGCCAAGATTGTTGTTGGGTGTGTTGGGTTGGAGAAGTTGAGCTTGAAATGGTGTTTGGAGATCACAGATCTTGGAATTGAGCTTCTTTCCAAGAAATGCTCGAATTTGCGAGATCTCGACATTTCTTATCTCAAGGTATATTGCACTCAAATGTTTGGTTTTTATGTTAATTTGATCAATTTTACATTCTGGGTTGTTCTTCATTTTTTTTTGATCGATTGTACATTTATTAGTTTGGTTGATTACACTCTAGTTGTTATGTTATTTTGATAAGTTTTACAATCTGGATTGCTTACTGTTATAGTTTATATTGCTAAATTGATTGATTTTACAATCATTTGGGTTGTTCTCAGATTACCAACAAATCACTCAACTCAATCTCTTCTCTGCGAAATCTGGAGAACTTGTCCATGGTTGCGTGTTATAATGTGACTGATGAGGGCTTGCATTTTCTACGAAATGGCAGCGGCTCAATCAAGGTTTGCTATTGTATTTTGCATTTGACATAATACTATGAAATGGATTTGGAAAATTGTGGATTAGTTATCAGAACATGTGCTGTATAGTCCATCGGAAACTTAAATTTAACATATACATATTGTAACATATCATGTTTCTGATAAGATATGGTGTAAAAAATTATTCAGATATAAAATGATATTGTATATATCACTTTAAGCATATCCTCGTGTCGCTGTATTGTATGATACTTGTTGATGATGTTTGATTTGATTGCGTGTTAAAATAGAGATTTGTCATCCAATATTTGCAACCCATCATGAAATTTTAAACAATATGGTTGTTGTTTATGACTGCAGAGTATTGATGTGTCGAGGTGCAACGAAGTGAGTTGCTCTGGTGCAATGTCAGTGGTTCAAGGTCACAGTGATATCCAACAAATTGTTGCTAGTTACTGTTTTCGAGTGAGTATTTTTGGAATATTAAGTTGATGCATTTGTTATTGGTCGTATTTTGGTTAAAGTTTAATTTGTTAAATTTGATTCAGGAGCTCGCTACCCCATTTGTCTCAAAATTTAAGGACTTAAAGAATTTGAGTTCAATAAAACTTGATGCTGCACGCGTGTCTTCTTCAAACCTCTGTGTTATCAGCGCGAACTGCAAGAACTTGGTTGAAATCGGACTGAGCAAATGTGCCGGAGTGACTGATGAAGGCATCATTGAGCTTGTAACCAGCCAAGTCAACTTGAGTATTCTTGATCTCACATGTTGCCATTCAGTTACCGATGCAGCGCTTTCTGCCATAGCTGACTCTTGCAAGAAGCTCTCGTGCCTTAAATTGGAGTCTTGTAATTTGATCACAGAGAAGGGTCTTGGTCGGCTTGGATCAAGTTGTTCCCTTCTCGAAGAGATTGATCTCACTGAGTGTAGTGGCGTAAACGATAAAGGTAATACAGGGAAACATCAATGAACTGGTATATGGTTCCAATTGTTTAAGTTAATAAATTTCAACATTAACGTAATTTCATCTATGTTTCAGGACTCAAATATTTATCCAAATGTTCAAAGCTTATATCCTTGAAGCTAGGGCTTTGCGTAAATGTATCAGATAAAGGTCTCCTTTATATTGGATCTACCTGCATTAGTCTTCAAGAACTTGATTTATATGGGTAAGTTCACTCTTCTGTATAACGAGAACTTGAAAATATTGTATCAAGTTTTCTTCTGTAAGTGCCAAACTGAGGATTATCATTTCCATTTGCAGATGCACAGGTATCAGTGATTTTGGGTTGATGGCCCTATGTAACGGCTGCAGGAAACTAAAGAAGCTAAACTTGTGCTACTGCAATGGTATAACTGATAAAGGGTTGAAATGTATTGGCACTTTAGAAGAGCTATCTGATCTAGAGATGCGTAAGCTGCTTAAGGTAACAAGTACAGGATTGTTCGCGATTGCTGCTGGCTGCAAAAGCTTAGTGGAATTAGATGTGAAACGATGCTACAATATCACCGACACAGGCTTTTGGGCTCTGGCTCAGTACTCACCAAACCTCCGACAGGTATGCTTTCTGTTCTTCATTATTACTATGTTAACGAGTTATTCACAGGGATTCAGTTATCTAATTAGTGTTGTTGGTGCAGATTAACGTTAGTTATTGTACAATATCAGAGATGGTTTTATACATGCTTATGGGGAGCATGAAGTGCCTTCAGGACGCTAAGCTAGAGAACCTTCACCTAGTTTCAGTGAAGGGGTTTGAGCTTGCACTCAAGGCAGGCTGTGGTCAACTCAAGAAGGTGAAATTGCTGAATGCTCTCAGGCCAATGCTTTCCTCAGAGTTACTTAAAATACTGAAAGCTCAGGGTTGCAAAGTTAGATGGGTTGAGAAGGAACTATGGTGTGGAAAGTAGAGAAACTAGAACAGATTGCTTTAGAGTACTGTACCTGTCGCTGTGAAATTGAAGTCTACAAATGCTACTAGTAACTGTGCTGTGCATGAGTTATAAAAATAGAGCAGTTATAGTCAGTACCGCATCCCGCTATAGATGTTGTTGCTATGGTTTGGAGGATGTGTGTGTTGTACACGAATCTTGTTACGTAATAAAGCAAACTTCGTAAGGGTTTCTACTTGGGTTGTGTTTTGGTTGCATGGATTTTTTTTTTTTTTTTCAGGGTAACAATTTTTAGTTGGGAATGAGAAAATATGTGATTCTACGAGGCCAATCAAAGGGATTATTTTGGGTGTCTTTTAAATTTTTTCGAGATGGCCCTTGCGTAAAACGGATAAAATCCAACATCTCTTTCCTCTACTCGAAGTTTGCACCAGCGGCAACACCACCTGTCGCTGACCACCACCTTCACCTCCATTTAGGCTAGACCACCACCGCTACTTTTCTTCAGACCCACTACTACCACCTTCGTTTAGATCCACCACCACCTCCCGTCAAATATCTAGTATCACCATTTTTGTTTTCTTTTTTCTGTTTGTTCTCCAATATTGAGGAAGGCCTTGTTAGTAGTTTATTTAGATTATTTTTAGGGAATTCAATCTCTTTTGAATGGATTTTTTTAATCAAAACCTCATGGGAAAATTGATTTCTCAAGTTTGTAAAAACATATTTGCTCAAGTACTTGGCAACATATGTGCCATCATCACAATGACCATGGGATATCTCAATCTTTAATTTTGTACTGTATATGTTGTTATGTCATTTGAGTACAAAAAATGAGTCTTAAGACTCATTTAGTATATTGAGATCTAAATTGTTTCATTCATAAAATATTGATATTTATAAAGCAAAATCTTCGCTCAGACTTCAATAATAGCATTTGCAGTTATTGTTTTCAAATTTTTTTTTTTGCCACAATTGGTGTGGCAGATGATACCACACGTCACGAATTCGAACCCAACCAGCAGCATGAGGTAGAGAGAGTTAAGGGTAAAAAATAAAAAGCCCTCAATGCCCTAAGTGTCATGGTGAAGTGTTGAAATATGGAATTTTGGTTATGGCCTGCCCAGGTTGTTCCCTATGTATTGATAAATCTATATCAGTGTCTAATCTCATGTCTCTGGCTTCATGTTAAGATTTTATTATTATTATTATTTTCTTTGAAAGACAAGTGTGTTGCCGTGGCCATAGAATTCAAAACATAGAGGTTAAACCACCACAATCTTTGATAAAACATATTTGCATGTGATACATTTCATCAACATGAATTTAAATATTTATTCCTCAACAAAATAGGAAAGAAAACATTGTCGCGCACTGCTGGCCTTAGCAAAAAAAATGATAATAAGAATAATAGCTGGAGGGGTGTGGTAGGATAATCCTTGCGCATCAAAAAAGTAGATTGAGATTAACCAAAAAAAAAAAAAAACACGAGACCTTACAAGTTACCAAGCATAATTGAATCAATCATAAAATTCAGTATCCAAACCTGACCCATTGCCATCCCTAATTTGTTCAAACACTTGGGCTATTAAACCTCATTATTGGCAGATTTACTCTGAAGTGAAAACAAAAGGTTTCAACGAGTATAATGTCATCTTGTTGTGTGGCAAAAGGTGAAAAGCCTCAAGTTTACACCCACTTAAGCCCTTGTTGATGTCTGTGGGGAAATAGCAGGTGTTGGAAGGAGAGCTGTCTAAGAAAGCTTTGCAATGGAGAAGCTTTGATTTTGGTTGGAGCAGATTGGAGAGATCAAATGATTTAAAGAAGTAACCCTTCTTGTCTGTCTTGCCACTCAAGATATAGAAGGGAGCCAATTCATTGCCATTCTCATCAGTTGCTAAACATGCTAGTCTTGCCACAGCACCTATAAAAATCAGAAGAACATTAAGGATTTGTTAGGTTAATCAATCATTTTACGCCTAATGTGCATTGTACATACTGACTTAATGGAAAATCGGAAAGCATACTTATAAAAAGGGGCCATGAGCAAAATAGTGATATAGAATGAGATCAAACCGCCATTATTAACAAGAGAAACCAAATTCAATATTTGTCTAATTCTAAAACTTTACTTGTATCAGTTAGTGCTAGTTTAGTTGATAAGATTTTTAACGAAAATAATTTGATAATTACCTTCAAGTGGGGTTACTTTAGAGCCTAATTGACACAAAACAATCCCTTGAACACCAATCTTCTTGTAAACCTCCTGTCCTTGCACCTTTGGGATTTCAGGCTTAGATTTTGGCTCATAACCATAAGAGTTTGGCAATGGAGTGTTAAGTTTTGGTAAGTGCCCAATAGACCCATCCCCCCCTAAGTTTGGCTTCTCCAAGCTTGGTTTTGGGACATCATAAGCAGATGCACTAAGGGAGATAGAGAACAAAACAAGAGACAGTGGTAGCAAGAGATCGGTGAATGCCATTTGCATGAAAGGAGCTTTGAAATCACAATGAATTGGGTTATAATTTTGGGCTTTTTATATAGAAATGTTTGGTGTTATTATATTTGGTTGTTGGAGGAATTTTAAGAAGTTTACATGATGAGTGCATGATAGAGATTCTCTCAAGGACTTGCAGACACGATTATGAGAAGAATTGGCATCTACTCCATTTTTATATAGTGATATTCGAAATACATGGATGGTTGCAGGTTTTGCCTGAGATGAACTACTTGTGGAGTGGGAAAGTTTGAGTACTGTGCAACATGGAGTAGACAATTTCAATTCTAAATCGATATTACAGATTACAGAAATTCTAAATGGCGAGGAAACCAGCGACGGGAAGGTGTGACCGGTCATCCCCCTCGAGATGTGCACTTGCACTCTCGAGATGTGCAGCAGCGCGAATCTCAAGGAGGATGAGTAGTGACACTCTCCCCCTCGCTGGTTTCCTCGCCCCTTTCCTCGACAGTTAGAAAGGTTCTACAGATTATGGTATAGAAAAAAAAAATTGAAAACAGTAATCGACATTATGGAAAATGTGAAAAAGAGCTTGATTAAAATTGATGCGTTCAAATATGATCTCCTAGAAATCTGACCTGTAAAACAAGGTTAAATTGCCAAAGATCACCTGTTTGGTGGCCAAAGTCACAATGCTTAAGTAGGTTAATCTGTGAGAGATGATTAAATTTGGACAGAGTATAGTTCAGTTGTGTTTGTTTACCTTTCTTCGATTGTCCATTTTACCTTATATAATGTGCGTAGTTAACTCCTTGCGTAATTTAAGCATGTAGGGCTTGATGAGAGGAGAAGTTTGTTACAACAATCTCCTCCTTCATTGAGATGCGTCCTTGGGATAGCATTCCCAGGGACAGATCTAGGGGGTTAAGTTGGGGCACTTGCTCTCACTGATTTTTTTTTTTTTTTTAATTTGCCGATCTTTCATTGTTGACGACACTATGCCTCACTTCCTCACTTCTCCCTTTCTTCTTTTCTGCTTCCTCCAGCTATTTATTGCGAGATCGACAACTGCCCCGCCTCATCCTCTATTCGTCTTATTCCCTCTCTGTTTAATTTAGTTCCCTTTCCCAACATCAGCAACTCCAACCTCTTTTGTCCGCTTTGAGAAAGAAGAATGTTTTTTAAAATATTTTTTCGAGTTGAATTCGTATATTGAGGTCTTGTTTTATATTTTATTCATAGGATTTTTCTGGAGATACATGAAAATTCGACTCATTAGTTTTTCCTCAAGATACATGTTTGTATCTCAAGATTCATCTATGGATTATTGTTTGATGGACATTTTAATAATCAATGTGAGTTTTTTGACATCCAACACATGTTGACTACTAGTTCTGGGGGAGACTGCAATATTGATTAATGTTTGGAGTATCCTCTAATTAACAATTTTTTATAGGAAAAAAAATCTCAAATAACTAAAAAAAAATTGTAAACATATAATTTACATTTGAAAATTAATTTGCCCCTTAACTTTATACACCAATTTGATTTGTCCAACATATATTCATCTTTTATGCTCCTACAAAGTAGCTTGTTGGATCCATTTTTTCTCCTAAAATAGATTAGATGAAATTTTATGTAGCAATTGGTGTTTTGTATATATTTATGTAGTGTTCAAATTTTAACAAAAATTATGTTAATGTAATTAATTATTATATTATCGTTAATTAATTATTATTCATCACTTTTATGTAGTGTCCATAGATTGGTGTTTCTCCTTCATAAGGTCTCTTTTCTCTGAGAGAAGAGATTCGTTGGGTCTAGACTTGGGCCTTTAATTATGGTCTTATTATTAAGGACCTTTTTTAAGTTTTAATGATCGAGTCTGCCTCTTTAGATTTCTGAGAGTGAATATGTTATAAAGATGTCGCAAGTTGGGTTTGAAACCATGATCTAGTAGTACCATCCGTCAAGCTCTAACCGTTGAGCTGTCATGCCATTGGCAACGTGCAATGTTATAAAAATAGAAGAAGCAAAAGTCTAAAAATATGTGCACCCGATAGTCGAAACCCTATCCAATGGCATAACAGCTCAACGGTTGGAGCTTGACGGTACCACTTGGTCATAGGTTCGAATCCAGCTTGCGGCATCTTTATCAGTTTATGGTGTGTTGACCAGTTTTGGTATTTAATGAGTTCTGAATCCTATAAAAATCCTGCTTGCCTTCAAAAAAAAAAAAAAAAACCCTGTCCAAAGTAAATTATGCATAGGCCACCAAAGAATGTGTACTGGTCCAAATTATGGTGGTTCAATGAATGTGGATGGATGCTCTAAAAGTACGGATATAAAGTTTGATGATAGAGCCTAGATTATTTTTTGAGCTTTGCTAGGGGTTGAGGGAATGGAGCGAGGGATGGGTGTATTTCCTCGAGATGAGTGCATCATCATGGAGATGCTCGCTGACGCTTATCTCAAGGAGGATGAGTGGTCACACCTATCCCTCGCTCCCTTTCCCTCGACCCCTAGAATTTTCGTTATTTTTTTTTCTTCCATAGAAGATATTTGAAAAAGGGAAATTCTAAATGGCAAGGGAACCAGCGAGGGAGGGGAGTGAAGCCATTTATTTCCCTTGAGATACATGAAAGTGCGTATCTCAAGGCAATTTTATGCATCTCAAAGAGGTGAACGGCTTCACCCCCTCCCTCGCTGTTTAGACAAACCCTGAAAAATGATACATCGTAAGATCAGACTGGATGACAAAATTGAAGTTAGGAATTGGTGTCATAGGAAGATGACATGCAATCAAACAAGGAGACACAAACAGAAAGGCCCCTCCTTTTATCTTCCTCTTTTGGCTGCTTGCTTAAAAGCCATGTTTCTGCAAAACAACCATATTCCATGCTTCATATTCCAGGAAAGAATCGGTCTAGAGAGTTAGGTCAGTGTAAGAGAGTCTCAATGCTCTCCATCCACTACATTAAATTGATATTTTTGTAACAATCTCGAAAACAATAATACTTTTGTGCTGTTACAATCTACCAAACAATTTCAAGTTAAAAACTTAATTTAGTCTAAAAAATGAAAAAACGGTTACAAAAAAAAAATGATATAATAAATTATATCACCATGAATAGTATCACTTGTAGGACCATACTATTCATGGTGATACAATTATTGTCACTTTGTTTGTGAAAATGTGTAAAATTGTTTTGTGGATTGTTATAGCTAAAAAATGTTATTGTTTTGAGGGTTGTTACAAAAATGCCAATTTGATGTAGTGATCATTCTAGAGATCCTCATAATCCACCAATCAAACACAAACACTCAGTCGGAGAGCCTCCTTGACGCTAGGGGCTTGGCTCTCTAGAATTTTCGTTCAGGAAAACCTTGAGTTCACATGTACCCCATTTTTTAGTTATTAGTGATAAGTTTTGAATTAATGAAGTACATTGTTGTCTTCGACTTTTTATGATATATTGATTGATATGCTTAATTAGTGCATATATTGGTTCATTGTATTTCAATGTGTGAAAAAAACATAACACTGAAATAAATACAGAAAAAGAGTTAAGTATGTAGATTATTGCTGAAGATTGATGTAATATGATTAAGAAATCGTTGAAATGAGCTTACAAGATTGATTCAATTACTAATGTCTTGGTTCAAATCAATGAATTTGACATATAAATGTTATAGATATTGAGTCAAGAGTAATTCTACCTGTCGAGGAAATGGGCGAGGGAGGGTGGGTCGCACGTACCCGACCTCTGTTTAAAAAAAAAAAAAAAAAAAAAAGCGAGAAATATTTTTGAATTTCATTGCTAAAATTTAAGAGGGAGAGAGGGACAAAAAAACAGAGAATCCCAATTACTGAATTCAGCAAGTGGGAACTATGAGATTGCAGACCATCAGTGACGGAGCCAGGATTTTTGTTGAGGGGGGCGGAGTGATGTCATAATTAATTAAATATAATATAAAAATTAGTTACTTTAACATGAATTTTTTTTTAAATCCGAAATTCTTCCTGGCCTGGAAAAACCAGCGAGGTTGCTGCCTGGGGAGGCAAAAATACACTTTTGCCCCCCTATTTAACAACCTTTTTGGAAAAGGTGTTTTGGAAAAGGTGTTTAAAGAGGGGGGGGGGGGCAAAAGTGTATTTTTGCCCCTCAGGCAGCAAACCAAGCAGGGGGACCCAGGCCCTGTAGAATTACTACTATATTCATTGATTACTACTATAGCAAAAAGGGGAGTACAACAAAGACAGTCATTGAAGATGATTACTATTATATTCATTGAAGATGATTACTACTTATAGAAACACAACAGAAGAGAAGAGTTTGAATCGTTGATTACTACTACATGAAGAAAATGAGGAAGAGATTGAGTTGCTTACGATTTTTTTGTGGAGATGACCAACACAGTGATTAATGAAGGCACCTGGTACCTAGAAGAAGAAGAATAATAAGGTGGTTTGGATCCTACTGGATCTTGTGAAGATGAGCTCAAATAACTCAATAGTTATAGATCTTTGAAGATGATGAAATATAGGGGTTTCCCTCATCTTATCCAATCGATGGAGTGTGAAGAAGAAACTGTGGATTTTGATTTCTTTGATGAGCAATTCTAGCTGGCCTGGAAAATCAGCCTCGTCCTTGCCTGGGGGGCGAAAATACATTTTTGCCCCCCTCTTTAAAACACCTTTTTGGAGTATGTGTTTAAAGGGGGGGCAAAAATACATTTTTGCCCCCCAGGCAGTGTTTTCCCAGGTCCGCTAGAATTTCTGTTCTTTGAGAGATTTGAGGGATTTAACCTTTATCTCTAACTCTAAAAGTAGAATAGTGAGAATAGAGGATGAAGTCCTGGTTGAAGTGAAAAGTGAAAATAGAGAAGCAAATTAAAAACTAATTGGGAGACAAATAAATTATTAAAAAAAAAAAAAAATCTCAAAAGTTAGTGGGGGCAAGTGCCCCCACCTGAATCCGTGCCTGCAGACCATGTATTTGTCTTTGTTTTTAACATAAAATGGTGTTCGGTAGTTTATGTTACGTCATCTTTTAATTGGGAGCTGCTACTTCGATTGTTTTTGCTTGGGAAGGAAGGGAAGGAGAGCAGGAAGATCAACCTATTATTGTCATTCTACATGGCGAGGAAATGAGCGAGGGGAGGGAGGTGGCGGGGTGGGGATTGTTCACCTTCCTTAGGATGCGTGCACCAAAAAAGATGACACACATCCTGAGAGAAGTGAACAGTCCCCACCCCACCACCTCCCTCCCCTCGCTCGTTTCCTCGCCGTTTAGAATTTCTCTATTATTAATTCTTGGCGTGACTTTACAGGGTGGATGTTACAAGTTTCACAAGACATTAATTTCCTAGAATTTATAAGATGGGAGGGTTGGATCAACTTTTCTTCTTTTAGAATGGTGAGGTGCTGCTCAAGCCTTCATTGCCTTAGGAAGGATGAGGTGGCTTGAGAATTTGGGTTTAAAGGTAATGTGACTTTTGAATGGAATCTCCATCTTAGGCAGGATCTTTGGGAGAACGAAGTTGAAGAGGTGGGATGATCTTGAGTTTCTCGCTCGGTTAAATGCAATGCTGTTTTAAATAACACGATTCTTAACCGAGTTCAATTTAAAGAACGAAATTTCAGCTAAGTGTCAAGTAAATAGCAATAAAGATTTAATAAGCCAAATCAAAACGTTAATAACTAGTAGATAAATAAATAAATAAATAAGTATCACAAGTACAGAAGCATACTAAATCCCAATCACTTGCTCAGCTACCAAATAACAAATGCACGAACATACTACCCACTAATGAAGAACAAGAAGTAAACAATGGGATCAAATACAAAGATGCATATATCAAATGTAAAATTTTGTTTCACCTTGTCCTATACACTAAACAAGCATATATTAAAAAATATACTTTAATTAGATAGCCAAATATTGACCGACGAAATTAAGAGAAAATGAGCAACAAAATCATGTCCAATCCTAACAAATGAAACAAAATAATTGGATACACTAATAAAAGAATTCTCTAAACTTGAATGAAAGCCATGGTATTCTAACCAACCAGGTCCCCACTCTGAAACACAGGACAAAGAGAAAGTTACACATCATCACATAAACCCAGATGGATGAATAGGTAGATGCCCACCTGGCTCACTGAACAGAAAATCAGCCATGAATAATAATTACAAACCAACAAAAAAGAAACTGGTTCTAGAATCACCACAAAAATAATAATAATAATAATAATAATAATATATATTCCATTAAAGAACTCTCAGAAGAAGCAGTACCCATGGAATAATCAACAGAAATAATTAGAGGTGCAATGAATCTTTAATGAAATCAATAAGAAAAACCCACCATTTTTTCTTCAAAAAATGAGGCAGAAATCACAACATGAGTTGATAAGAATCAATTGAAAGAAGAAAATGAAAATCAAAACTAATGATCATACCAACATGCAATAAAAGAATTCATCATCACATCAAATAAGCAAGGAGACATTAAACTAGGAGAACCCAAATCGTTTTCAGAAATTTAGACAGAAAACAAAAAATTAAAAACAAAAACCACCAATTTTCTACAAACAATCAATCAAGAACCCAGATTTAACAACTACATAAATCTAATAAAATTTTCTCAAAATGTGATAAGCCCCACATCTTGAACCAAAACCTTTGAGAGCACAAGCATGATAATACCCATTAATTAAAAACCAATTTTCAGGGCAATTAGAACCGAAATGCAAATACCCATCACGTTAATTGTACAGATTCAACAAAATTTGATGATCAAACAAGATAAAATTTTGTGGGTGTTGTCACACTTACTTAGAGGAAGTGGTACGAAGGGTGGAAGCCATGACAATCTTGGGAGATCTGAGATTAGCTGCTGCTTGAGGAAGACCAAATGATGGGTATTTCTGAGATTGGAAGGAGATAGAGCTAAGCTTCAAAGCCAACATTTTTTCTCTTCTCTTTCTTCTTCACAAAACCAAAACTTTTTGCTTCGCTGAGTTGTTGTTGCTTTCTTCTTCTTCTTTCCTCCACCAGTGCCTCATTTACAAACGTCCAGACCATTTGAAATCCAATTTGACCAAGGCTTCTCTTCTCCTTCTTCGGTCTTCTCTTCTCTTCTCTGTCGAGTTTGGGGAGAGGGAGAGCTTCATCTTCTCTTCTCTTCTGATTTCTTCTCTGTGGAGATGGGTTTGGGGAGAGGTCTTCCTTCTCTCTCTGTTTTTTGGTCCCTCCCTCCCTCTTAAATTTCAGCAACGAAATTCAAAAATATTTCCCACTTTTTTTTTTTTTTAAAAAACAGAGGTCGAGCACGTGTGACCCACCCTCTCTCGCCCATTTCCTCGACAGCTAGAATTACTCTTGAGTCAAACATTTTCCCTAAACTTGACTTGATTTGACATATGAGATTTGGGATGAGCTCAAATCAGAATAAACAAGCATTCAAATTAAGAGAAGTGAAACGATGAGAAGCATTCAAATCAACTGGTTTGGTAAGGCTCTCTCCCAACTTGTGATGCAATATTTGCTAGTTGAGTTACAAGTTTCCAAAAGTGCAAGTTCATACCTTAATGCAATCATTACCTTATTTTTAGGTTAGACGCCTTTTCAGAACATCATCTCCGCTTCAGGGTTTAAGGGTGTTACAACTTAGAAAATAAATGTACTCCCCAAGTTAACCAGTTAATATTGAGTCTAAAAAAAATTCGATAATATAACATTGTCATTTATTTCTTAAAATTTTTATTCACAGAATAGAATGCAGGGGTTGTAAACTTGAACAACTGATGGACCAAACGTTTAACACTTATCAATAATTGACCAAAAATTTCAAATTTTACTTTTACTGAACATATTTAACATAGATTCAACTTTTAAACGTAAATTAAATGTTTTACAAATTAACTTTTCTATAAAATAAGTCTTCGAACTTGTTAGTTACCTTGAATATCTATTGGCAAAAGTAGGCTTCGACCAAAAAAAAAAAAAAAGCCTTAGATAGAACACACAAGAGAATATAACAAGCTAAATTTAATACATTTGTATGCATTACATCGAATTTTTAATCTAGATGGAATGTAAGCGTTATAAATTGGACCAGCTGATACCGGCAAATATTTAACGTTTAGTAAAAGCTATAATCCATGCCGATGCGTGGAGTGGTTATGGCGTAGGGTTCTTCACATCCTCATGTAGTGTGTGTGGAAAGAGAGAAATATAAGAGTTTTTTAGGGGTTCAACAAATAAGAACATTCTATCTTTATCAAGATTAGGGAATTATTGTGGCGGATGGATTCGACATGTAATCTTTTTAAAGACTTGTTTTTTTTATACCTTCTTGGTGTCTTGACATTTCTTGCTATATGAATAATTTTCCTTGTACCTTATTTATTTTCTTATCTTTAATAAAAAAAACTTTTGTGTTTGGCAAAAAAAAAAAATATAAAAAACCCTGATTCTAGGGAGTTAGGGAGGGCCTCCCACCGCCCACCCTCCTCGAAATTGGCGGTGATGCGCATCTTGAAGAAAGTGGGTAGTGAGAGGCTGTCCCTCGCTCCCTAGACTTACTCATAAAAGAAAGATTATTGAAATGTCAAGTTTATAAACGTGCAATGTTATAAAAACAGAAGAAGCCAAAGTCTGAAAATACGTGCGCTCATAGTCGAAACCCTATCCAAATTAAATTATGCATAGGCCACCAAAGAATGTGTACTAGTCCAAATTATGGTTGTTCAATGAATGTGGATGGATGCTCTCTAAAAAGTACGGATATAAAGTTTGATAATAGAGCCTACATTATTTTTTTCTTCCATAGAAGATGTTTGAAAAATGATACATCATAAGATCAGATTGGATGACAAAATTGAAGTTAGGAATTGGTTTCATAGGAAGATGACATGCAATCAAACGAGGAGACACAAACAGAAAAGCCCCCTCCTTTATCTTGCTTTTCTGGCTGCTTGCTTAAAAGCCATGTTTCTCCAAAATAACCCTATTCCATTCTTCATATTTCAGAATCGGTCTAGAGATTCAGGCCAGTGCAAGGGAGCCTCAATACTGTCCATCATTTTAGAGATCTTCAAAATTTACCAATCGAACATAAACACACAGCCAAAGAGCCTCCCTGACGCTAGGGGTCTGGCTCTCTAAAATTTTCGGTCAAGAAAACCTTGAGCTCACTTGTACCCCATTTTTGAGTTATTAGCAATAAGTTTGGGCTTAATGAAGTACTTTGGCGTATTCGACTTTTTATGATATATTAATTGTTATGTTTAATTTGTACAAAAAAAATGGTTCATTGTATTTCAATATGTGTGAAAAAAAACAGAACACTGAAATAAATACAGAAAAAAAGAGTTAAGTAGATTATTGCTGAAGATTGATGTAATATGATTAAGAAATGGTTGCAATGAGCTTACAAGATTGATTCAATTACTAAAGTCTTGGACATATGTAGTCATCTTGGTTCAAATCAATGAATTTGACATATAAATGTTAGAGTATCTCCAATGGTAAAAGTTAAAATTGAGATCCCCATTATAATCAAAAGCTAAATTTATGGGTCTCATATTTCTTTACCACTCCAATCACATCTCCTATTTTAATTTTTTTATTATTATTTTAATATATCTTCAACTTTTCTATACCAATTTAATTTCAATTATACTATTATTAATTTCAACTAAATATAATTATATTAATTAGTTTCAATTATATTATTAATTTCAACTTAAATATATAATATTATTATTTTCAGTTATACTATTATTAATTTAAACCTGACTAATTAAAAAAATTTAGAGTTTAAATTAAATAATATTAATAATTAATTTTTTTAATCATTATTAAAATATATCTTCTATTTTTTACATCATTATTTAGATAATTACTATTAATAATTTTATCATTATTTAAATTAAAATTAATAATTACTTTTGTTTAAATTAGTATTAACTTCTCCCTAAATTTAATTACTAGCAAAACGGTCCCTAGGTTATTATAGGGGGAAGTTGATGCAAAAGTTATTATAAAAAATGAGTTAAAGGGATGGTTTGAGGAGAATTTTTTTTCAGGAAAATCATTGAAGATGCTATTATAGGTATTGAGTCAAACTTTTTCCCTAAGCTCGACTTGATTTGACATATGAGATTTGGGATGAGCTCAAATCAGAATAAACAAGCATTCAAATTAAGAGAAGTGAAATGATGAGAAGCATGCAAATTAACTGGTTTGGTAAGGCTCGACCTCCCCCAACTTGTGATAATATTTGCTAGTTGAGTTACAAGAACCATTACCTTATTTTTAGGTTAGACGCATTTTCAGAACACTACCATCATCTCCGCTTCAGGATTCAAGAGTGTTACAACTTAGAAAATAAATGTACTCCCTAAGTTAACTAGTTAATATCGAGTCTAAAAAAATATTCGATAATATAACATTGTCATTTGTTTCTTAAAATCTTTATTCACTGACTTTAGAATGCAGGGGCTGTAAACTTGAACAATTGATGGAACAAACGTTTAACACTTATCAATAATTGACCAAAATTTACTTTTACTGAAGCATATTTAACATAGATTCAACTTTTATACGTAAATTAAATGTTTGACAAATTAACTTTTCTATAAAATAAGTCTTCGAGTTTGTTAATTACCTTGAATATCTATTGGAAAAAGTAGGCTTCGACCCAAAAAAAAAAAAAAAAAAAAAACCTTAGATAGAACATACGAGAGAATATAACAAGGTAAATTTAATTCATTTGTATGCATTACATCGAATTTTCAACCTAGATGGAATGTAAGCGTTATAAACTGACCAGCTAATACCGGCAAATATTTAACGTTTAGTAAAAACCATAATTCATCCTGGTGTGTGGAGTGGTTATGAAGTAGAATTCTTCACGAGCTCATGTAGCGTGTGGAAATAGAGAAATATAAAGATTTTTTTAGCGATTCAACAAATTAGATTTTTATCAAAATTAGAAAATTGTTGCAACGAATGGATTTTGTCTGTAATCTTTTTAAAGACTTGTTTTTAATAACGTATAACAAGACAGCTCAACATATAACAAAACGGCTCAACGTCTATCGAGCGTTTTTCGAAATTATTTTGACCAAAAGTGAAATTAGTTCTGGAACTTTTGCCCGTACTCCAAATAGCTAAGAATGTCGATGCCTCTTGTGGATGTCGCTAAGAATGTCGGTGCTACTTGTGGATGTCGCAGGGTATTTTAGAAATTTTATTTTCCGTGAGGGTCATTTTGTAAGTAGATCACTACAAGTGACAATGCCTCCCTCCGGCTTTCCTCTCCCCAGGCCGTTAAATTTTGGAACCACATGCCTCATCCGTTACAACAGCTGACGCCACCAAATCTGTAAGATCCAACGGTTCATATCGGTTCCTAAATCTCAATCAACGGTTCAGATTGCTCCATGTTTTACTGTGTTCATACAATTTGCTCAATAAAACCCCCCCATGAGTTTCGTCCTTTGCTACCAATTTACTGTGTTTCTTCTTTGAACAAGATGTGTAGAGGGGGTGTCATCCAGGACCTTATCATCGACGGAAACCTGTCGACGAAGGGGCTGTTGGAGAAGTTTGACAGGATCTCCACCCGCCTGAAGTTGAAGTCTCAACGTAGGAATCAAACTTTCAAGGCTCAGTTCAACAACAAGGTTGGTTTATTTATTGATCACATGGTGTTAATTGAGTTGCATTAATTCGTACCTTTTAGAATTGTGTTTATGATCATTTGTTATGATTTAATAGCCAGCTAGTCCTAACAAGAACGCTAAGAAGCATGAAAATGAGGACAAGAATCATGCAGCAGGTCTAGCAAGAAAGAGTGTTTTCCGTGGTATACGCCAGCGTCCGTGGGGCAAATGGGCCGCGGAGATTCGCGACCCTAGCCAAGGTGCCCGTGTTTGGCTAGGAACATTCAACTCAGCTGAAGAAGCTGCTCGTGCTTATGACACTGCAGCGAAACGCATCCGTGGCAACAAGGCCAAGCTGAACTTCCCTGAACTACCACCACCACCACCACCACTCATGCCACAAGTTGGTACAACATTTCTTCCGGCGGCACAATGGGCTTTTCCTGAGTATGCCGATCCAACTCAGATGACTCAGATGACCGTGCCGAGTCAAATGACTCAGCCGAGTTACAACTCGTCCAAGGCGGAGGTTTATGATCTCAATTCACCACCAACTAGCTTTGAGGAGTTCAAGGATCAGATCTTGAGCCTGGAGTCGTTCCTCGGTCTGGAGCCGGAGTCGGATGCATCAGTCAAGAACGTTGGAGCTGGATCGGAAACTGAGTCTGATTTGGAAGCATGGTTCTTCGATGGTTTTTCTCCTGTGACTAGCGATTTTGTGTTTTGAGTCAAGTGAATCGCTTGTAATTTAGTCTATAAATAAATAATGTTAATAATAATAATAATAAATGATCTCAGTTCTTCCGCCATTGAATTTTGTCATTTTTTTACGACTTTTATTTAATTTTGGTAATGGTTAGTTATGCAGGTGGATGATATATAGTATATACTTAAACATGATTATAATTTTGTTAGTTGTATGATTATTAATTAACGATGTAATGCAAATAAAGGCGGTTCCCGATACTTGTCTACACACTACTCCCACATTTTATCTGTAGAGTTAGGTCATTCTTCTTTGATGTTTTCGTGCAGTGATGATTTACTTGTCGTGTAGTGGTACGGAAAATATAATAAAGGCCTAATTGATAATTTGTTTATGGTTGTCGACGGCAAGTTGTCCAAGTTAATTTGTAGATGAGGATAATGGGGTTAGGGAAATGAAGAATTTTTGGCCTAGTAATTGGGATCATTAATGTCAGCATTGAGTATATTATACAAGAAAGTACAGACTTTTTTAAAACTTGTCGTATTCGTATTTGACATACGATACTCATTTGACACATCTTTGACACGTGTTAAATGCTTGGTAAACGTGTTGACAGGTGTCAGACATATGGTCAATGTGTCAGACACATCTTCGATACACTTGAACTTGATCACGACAAAGTCAAGACTCGAAAACCAACTTTATTTTATTTTTTACTTTTAGATTTTTGCAAATAATCACGTAATATAATAATGGTTGTTAATCTATCTGAAGTGAATGACTATTTCAATTAAAATTTAAGATAAATAAGGTAAAAAATCACTAAAGCATAGAAATAGTCTATGCTTCTTATTTTTCTATCATTTGCTTATTCTCTCTTCTACTATATTTTTTTTCTACTTTAAATTTTTTTCTTGCAATAGTGTCATCTTCTTCATGATACTCTAAGAAAACACTTTATTAGATTATTATTTATATTTATATGACTTATTAAAAAACAGTGTTCTAAAAATCGCTAGGCGTTGGGCGAGCAGGTGCCTAGCGCCCAGGGGCCTAGGCGGGTGCCTAGGCGGTCTTAGGTTTTGTATTATAACTTTAATAATTTACAAAAGTTAAGCATAATACCTTATCAATTACATCCAATTTAATGTCAATATACATATGCAAAATTTAAAAACATGAAAAATTAACAATCGTGAACAAAATTTATTAAAACTCAAATGACTGAAGTTGGTCATGATGGGTACTTTATATAAATTTGAATTTGTGTACTCTTTTATTTTTCTTCAAATTGCATGAATAACCTTAGTTATGTTTGATAAAATCTACATTAGTAAAATTGGTACCGGCAGATCCTTTGAGAATTTCATTAAGTAATCATCATTCGCTACATTTAGACATATCATCATCATCATCAAAGCCCATTCCCGAGATTTTTTAAAAAAACAATTAAATAGTTTATTTCTAAAAAATATGAAAGAAAAATAAAATAAGAACACAATCAACCTTATTAAAAAATAAAAAAATAAAAAAATAAAAAAAAAATAAAAATCTCCCAGACCGCCTAGAGTCCGCCTAGACCCCGCCTAGCCCGCCTAGACCCCGCCCAGACCCGCCCAGACTGCCCGCCCAGGCATTAATCTGGGCGATTTTCCACCTTCTAGCGCCTAGGCGCCGCCTAGACCGATTTTTAGAACACTGTTAAAAAATAGTATGACATGTCGACGTGTCCCCGAGTCCTAATTTTTGAAAATTTGTCGAGGAAAGACAATAGAATTAGTGGATGTCATGCGTAGGAGGAAAGTAAACATAGTTTGTCTTCAAGAGACAAAATGGAAGGGGAACAAGGCTAAAGATTTGGGAGGAGGGTTCAAACTCTTCTATTCTGGTAAAGATGGCACTAGGAACGGGGTGGGAATAGTGGTAGATAAAGTTTTTAAGGATGCAGTAGTCGACGTTAGGCGGTTTGGGGATAGAATCATAAGTATTAAATTAGCATTAGAACTAGAGATAGTGCATGTTATTAGTGTGTATGCACCCCAAGTGGGTTTGGACGAGGAGACTAAGAAGGATTTTTGGGACTCTTTAGAGGAGTTAGTTCTTGGAATTCCCTCTTCCGATAGGGTTTTTCTAGGCGATGATTTGAATGGCCATGTCGGTAAGGATAGAGTTGGGTATGAGAGGGTACATGGAGGTCAAGGCTTTGGGGATCGAAACACTGCGGGGATTTCTATTCTAGATTTTGCTTTAGCTCAGGATTTTGGGATCGTAAATACTTTTTATAAGAAGAGGGAAGATCACTTGGTGACCTTTGCGAGTGGGCATAATAGAAGTCAAATTGATTATTTTCTCGTGCAGAGACACGATTTAGGTAGGTGTAAAAATTGTAAGGTTATACCAGGAGAGTGTCTGACATCCCAACATAGGTTGTTAGTTCTCGATTTTTGTCTTAAGAGTAGGGGTCGTATTGCTATAGAACAGGTTAGACCGAGAATTAAGTGGTGGACCTTACAGGGAGATGTGTGCCAAAGATTTAGAAAGAGGATTTTGGGTGGCCAGTCAGTTTCAGAGGGTGGGGAGAATCTAGAACCAAATGATAGGACTAGTAGCGCGGATCTTTTTGAACATTTGGCAAACCGAATAAGAAGATGTGCAAAGGAAGAGTTAGGACAGGCCAAAAGAAGAGGTTTCTATTATAAGGAGACATGGTGGTGGAACGCGGATGTGCAACAAACCATTGCGGAAAAGAAAATATGCTTTAAGGCGTGGCAAAAATATAGGTACCTAGAGTCTTATGAGCTTTATAAGCAGGCTAAGAAGTTGAGTAGTAGAGCAGTAGGGGAAGCTAAGAAGAGAGCGTATGATGCTCTTTATAATAGGCTAGGTACGAAGGAAGGGGAGAAGGATATTTTCAAGATAGCGAAGGCTAGAGAACGAAAAACTAGGGACTTGAGTCATGTTAAGTGTGTTAAGCATGAAGATGGAAGAGTCTTAATGCAGGATAAAGCTATTTTAGATAGATGGAATGATTACTTTTGGAACCTACTCAATGGAACACATGTAGGGGAGTTAAACTTGGAGGGGTATGCTTCACAGGAAGGGAGCGATCGCGTGTTCCATCCCAGAGTTAGTGCCACAGAAGTGAGAGAAACTTTAAAAAGAATGAAGACAGGGAAGGCCGTTGGACCGAATGATATACCAATTGAAGCATGGAAATGTCTGGGAGAAGTTGGGATTCAATGGCTAACTAAGCTCTTTAATAGGATTTTGGAAACTAGAAAAATGCCAGATTCATGGCGGCATAGCATTGTGGTACCAATTTATAAGAACAAAGGGGATATCCAGAATTGCTCGAACTATAGAGGGATAAAGCTTATGAGTCATACGATGAAACTTTGGGAAAGGGTTATAGAACACAGACTTAGGAGTTTAACCACGATTTCGGAGAATCAATTTGGATTTATGCCAGGTAGGTCTACTACGGAGGCCATCTTCCTGCTTAGGCAAATTGTAGAAAAATATCGAGAGGCACGTAAGAGTTTGCATATGGTTTTTATTGATCTGGAGAAAGCATATGATAGGGTCCCCAGGGAGTTAATTTGGTAGGTGCTTGAAAGGAAGAAAGTGTCTCAATGTTATGTCGATATCATTAAGGATATGTATGAAGGGGTTGTAACAAGTGTTCGCTCAGTAGGTGGGATGTCTAGTGAATTTCCAGTGACAGTAGGACTACATCAAGGGTCGGCGTTAAGTCCATATCTCTTTGCTTTGGTCATGGATGAGTTGACGAGACATCTGCAAGAAGATGTACCTTGGTGCATGTTATTTGCAGATGATATTGTCTTGATGGATGAGACTAGTGCAGGTTTAGGTCAGAAATTAGTTAAGTGGCAGGAGGCTTTAGAGAGTAAAGGTTTTAGAATTAGTCGTTCGAAGACGGAGTATCTAGTGTGCAACTTTGGGTGTGAACAAAGAGGGAGAAGTAATGCAATTGAGATCGAAGGTGTCGAGGTCCCGGAGTGTGAGGCTTTTCGATATCTAGGGTCTATAATTCAAAAGAATATCTAGGGTCTATAATTCAAAAGAATGGGGCTATTGGAGCAGATGTAGACCACAGGATTAAAGCTGGTTGGTTGAAATGGCGAATGGCGTCAGAAGTATTGTGCGATAGAAGGATGCCTGCAAGGCTAAAAGGGAAATGCTATAAGACAATTGTTCGACCAGCCATGCTATACGATTCAGAATGTTGGGCTACTACGGGACAACATACGCATAAGATGGCAGTAGCAGAAATGCGTATGTTAAGGTGGATGTGTGGTAAAACTCGTAAGGATAAAATTAGAAATGAAAGAATTAGGAGATACTTAGGTGTAGCGCCCATAGAGGAAAAAATTAGAGAAAGACGTTTAACTTGGTTTGGTCATGTGCGGAGGAGACCAAGCACGGCGCCAATCAGAAAATGTTTAGATTGGCAAGTTAATGGAGGGTATAGATGGAGGGGACGACCGTTGAAAACTTGGATGAAGACGGTGAATGAAGATATCATTGAGCTTGGATTAGGTGAGGAAATGTGGGAAGATCGCATTGCTTGGAGAACCAAAATTCATGTAACCGACCCCAAAAATCTCGAGAATGGGCTTTGATGATGATGATGATGTCAAGTCAGCGTACTGTATTCATATCTGACATAATATACATATCCGTATCCATGCATCATTGAGTATATATATGTTATAAGAAAATAAACTGCCACATCGACTTTTTATACCACGTGACTTTTGCTAATTCCTTGAAAATTTTGGATGCCTGCAATACACTGTGAGTTGAGTCTGAATATAAATGTTTGTTAAGCATATCCATTGTGTATGCAATTTTGCATAGACAATTTTCAGTCTTTTTGTTTAACTGACTAATGTGCAGCGTATAATTGTTGCCGACATATCCCTAAGTTATGTTTTCTCAAAAGGTCTCGTCGCTATTTAGTACATGTCCAATTATTTATTAACTTCACGTGATATTGCTCGTTACCGAATGTGAGACTAAATTTGTAAGCTTAAATCAAACCATCTCCAACACAAGTGACATTTTGTCTGACGATACAAATTAAAGAGTTGAGGCTTATCCCTAAGTAACAGCAAACAATCCCAAAACTGTAAAGTACCTATTAGCTATTCAGGTCGTCTTAAATTAAATATTTTTCACAAAAATAATAATAATTTAATTATAAATGAGATTAACCAACAAAAAAAAAAAAAGACCTTACAGGTTACCATGCATAATTAAGTTAGTCATTCTTATGACCTTAAAAATTTATTTGAAGCAAAACGGCTCTGCCTAGAGGCGATTTGAGTTTTTAAGGGTATTGGCGTCTTTTTTTGTGCTATCTTTTTTCAATCATTAGATCTCTCATGACATCTAATCTTGACTATCCAACATAAGGATTTTTCCTCTTGTTTCATGGCGGCTCCTCAAGTCGCCAATGGAAGGGAGCACAAGGATGGGGATGGAGGCCCTTCGGCTACGGTTGGTAAGCCTCTTCGAAGTTTTCTAGAGGCATTGGGTGTGGTGAAGAAGGCTATCATTGTAGAAGAACCTATGAAGGGGAATCGTTTCGAAAGAAAGGTTGTTCGACAATTTCAATGAATGCTTCTGAAGCTAAAAGATGTAAAATGAATGTCGAAAAATTTGTTATAGTTCATAAGTTTTCTAGCTTTCGCCCTTCCCTTTGAGGCTATTCGTGAAGCCATCCATAGATCTTGGGGAGTTATGAGTGATTTCACTATGGGATTGTTAGATCCAAGACATGTGATAGTTAGATTTCAGTCGAAAGAGGAAGTTAGTAAGGCTTTGTCGAGGGATTCTTTTATGATCCGAGAGGTTAGATTCAAAACATTACGCTGGCATCAAGGATTTAGCCTTAGGGAAGATCCGGTTCTAGCCCCTTTGTGGGTGGATCTTCTCAATCTTCCTTTGCAATTTTTTCATCATTTGTTTTTAAACGAAGTTTGATAACTTAGAAAATATTTCCTAAGTTAATGATCGAGCCTGCCTCTTTGGACTTCTGGGACTGAGCCTGTTATTTGTGTTGAGATTGGAGTGTCTGTTTCTCCTGAAGGATTGTCTTTGTCATCCGTACAATCGTGATTAGAGATTGATTTGGTGTATCATCAAAAAATACTATAAAGAACGGTTAGTGAAAGGTCAAGTTTACAAAGGTGCAATGTTATAAAAACTAGAAATTCTAGGCAGCCTGGAGGCAAATTTTACATTTTTACCCATTCTCTTTAAAATATTTTTCAAAAAATGTTTAAAGAAAGAAAGGGCAAAAATGTAAAATTTGCCCCCAGGCAGCAATACTCAAACTGCCTAGAATTGCTCTATAAAAACAGAAGAACAGAATAAGTGAAAGTCTAGAAACAGGTGCACCCGATAGTCGAGCCCTATCCAAAGTAAATTATGCATAGGGCACCAAAGAATGTGTGCTAGTCCAAATTATGGCTCTGTTCAATGAATGTGGATGAATGCTCTCTAAAAAGTACGGATATAAAGTTTGATAATAGACCCTACATTATTTTTTTCTTCCATAGAAGATATTTGAAAAATGATGCATCATAAAATCAGATTGGATGACAAAATTGAAGTTAGGAATTGTTTTCATAGGAAGATGACATGCAATCAAACGAGGAGACAAACAGAAAGGCCCCTCCTTTATCTGCCTCTTCTGGCTGCTTGCTTAAAAGCCCTGTTTCTCCAAAATAACCCTATTCCATGCTTCATATTTCATGAAAGAATAGGTCTAGAGAGTCAGGCCAGAGCAAAGGGAGTCTCAATAGCTTCTTTATTTTAGAGATTTTCATAATTTACCAATCAAACACAAACACACAGCCAGAGAGCCTCCCTGACGCTAGGGGCTTGGCTCTCTAAAATTTTGCGTTCAGAAAAACCTTGAGCTCACTTGTACCCCATTTTTGAGTTATTAGCTATAATTTTTGAATTAATGTAGTACTTTGGCACTTTTTATGATATATTAATTGATATGCTTAATTAGTGCAAAAAATGGTTTACTGTATTTCAATGTGTGAAAAAAACATAACACTGAAATAAATACAGAAAAAGAGTTAAGTATGTAGATTAATACTGAAGATTGATGTAATATGATTAAGAAATCGTTGAAATGAGCTTACAAGATTGATTCAATTACTAACGTCTTTTACATATGTAGTCATCTTGGTTCTAATCAATGAATTTGACATATAAATGTTATAGATATTGAGTCAAACTTTTTCCCTAAACTTGATCGACTTGATTTGACAAATGAGATTTGTTTGGGATGAGCTCAAATCAGACTAAACAAGCATTCAAATTAAGAGAAGTGAAACGATGAGAAGCATTCAAATTAACTGGTTTGGTAAGGCTTGACCTCCCCAACTTGTGATGCAATACAAGTTCATACCTCGATGCAATCATTACCTTATTTTTAGGTTAGACGCTTTTTTCAGAACACCACCATCATCTCCGCTTTACGATTCAAGAGTGTTACAACTTAGAAAATAAATGTACTCCCTAAGTTAATATCGAGTCTAAAAAAATATTCAATAATATAACATTGTCATTTGTTTCTTAAAATTTTTATTCAGACTTCAGAATGCAGGGGCTGTAAACTTGAACAACTGATGGACCAAACGTTTGACACTTATCAATAATTGACCAAAATTTACTTTTACTGAAGCATATTTAACATAGATTCAACTTTTATATGTAAATAACATAGATTCAACTTTTATACGTAAATTAAATGTTTGACAAATGATCTTTTCTATAAAATAAGTCTTCGAGTTTGTTAATTACCTTGAATATCTATTGGCAAAAGTAGGCTTCGACCAAAAAAAAAAAAAAAAAAACACTTAGATAGAACATACGAGAGAATATAACAAAAAGCTAAATTTAATTCATTTGTATGCATTTACATCGAATTTTCAATCTAGATGGAATGTAAGCGTTATAAACTGACCAGCTAATGCCGGCAAATATTTAACGTTTAGTAAAAGCCATAATTCATCCTGGTGTGTGGAGTGGTTATGAAGTAGAGTTCTTCACGAGCTCATGTAATGTGTGGAAATAGAGAAATATAAAGATTTTTTAGCGATTCAACAAATTAGATCTTTATCGAGATTAGAAAATTATTACAGCGAATGGATTCCGTCTGTAATATTTTTAAAGATTTGTTTTTAATAACGTATAACAAAACAACTCAACGTATATAACAAAACGGATCAACGTCTATCGACCGTTTTACCAATTATTTTGACCAAAATTGAAATTAGTTCTGGAACTTTTGCCCGTACTCCAAATCGCTAAGAATGTCGGTGCCAATTATGGATGTCGAAGGGTATTTTAGAAATTTTATTTTTCGTGAGGGTCATTTGGTAATTAGATCACTACAAGTGACAATGCCTCCCTCCGGCTTTCCTCTCCCCAGGCCGTTAAATTTTGGAACCACATGCCTCATCCGTTACAACAGCTGACGCCACCAAATCTGTAAGATCCAACGGTTCATATCGGTTCCTAAATCTCCATCAACGGTTCAGAATACTCCATGTTTTACTGTGTTCATACAATTTGCTCTATAAAACCCCCCCCATGAGTTTCGTCCTTTGCTACCAATTTACTGTGTTTCTTCTTTGAACAAGATGTGTAGAGGGGGTGTCATCCAGGACCTTATCATCGACGGAAACCTGTCGACGAAGGGGCTGTTGGAGAAGTTTGACAGGATCTCCACCCGCCTGAAGTTGAAGTCTCAACGTAGGAATCAAACTTTCAAGGCTCAGTTCAACAACAAGGTTGGTTTATTTATTGATCACATGGTGTTAATTGAGTTGCATTAATTCGTACCTTTTAGAATTGTGTTTATGATCATTTGTTATGATTTAATAGCCAGCTAGTCCTAACAAGAACGCTAAGAAGCATGAAAATGAGGACAAGAATCATGCAGCAGGCCGAGCAAGAAAGAGTGTTTTCCGTGGTATACGCCAGCGTCCGTGGGGCAAATGGGCCGCGGAGATTCGCGACCCTAGCCAAGGTGCCCGTGTTTGGCTAGGAACATTCAACTCAGCTGAAGAAGCTGCTCGTGCTTATGACACTGCAGCGAAACGCATCCGTGGCAACAAGGCCAAGCTGAACTTCCCTGAACTACCACCACCACCACCACCACTCATGCCACAAGTTGGTACAACATTTCTTCCGGCGGCACAATGGGCTTTTCCTGAGTATGCCGATCCAACTCAGATGACTCAGATGACCGTGCCGAGTCAAATGACTCAGCCGAGTTACAACTCGTCCAAGGCGGAGGTTTATGATCTCAATTCACCACCAACTAGCTTTGAGGAGTTCAAGGATCAGATCTTGAGCCTGGAGTCGTTCCTCGGTCTGGAGCCGGAGTCGGATGCATCAGTCAAGAACGTTGGAGCTGGATCGGAAACTGAGTCTGATTTGGAAGCATGGTTCTTCGATGGTTTTTCTCCTGTGACTAGCGATTTTGTGTTTTGAGTCAAGTGAATCGCTTGTAATTTAGTCTATAAATAAATAATGTTAATAATAATAATAATAAATGATCTCAGTTCTTCCGCCATTGAATTTTGTCATTTTTTTACGACTTTTATTTAATTTTGGTAATGGTTAGTTATGCAGGTGGATGATATATAGTATATACTTAAACATGATTATAATTTTGTTAGTTGTATGATTATTAATTAACGATGTAATGCAAATAAAGGCGGTTCCCGATACTTGTCTACACACTACTCCCACATTTTATCTGTAGAGTTAGGTCATTCTTCTTTGATGTTTTCGTGCAGTGATGATTTACTTGTCGTGTAGTGGTACGGAAAATATAATAAAGGCCTAATTGATAATTTGTTTATGGTTGTCGACGGCAAGTTGTCCAAGTTAATTAAGTTAATTTGTAGATGAGGATAATGGGGTTAGGGAAATGAAGAATTTTTGGCCTAGTAATTGGGATCATTAATGTCAGCATTGAGTATATTATACAAGAAAGTACAGACTTTTTTAAAACTTGTCGTATTCGTATTTGACATACGATACTCATTTGACACATCTTTGACACGTGTTAAATGCTTGGTAAACGTGTTGACAGGTGTCAGACATATGGTCAATGTGTCAGACACATCTTCGATACACTTGAACTTGATCACGACAAAGTCAAGACTCGAAAACCAACTTTATTTTATTTTTTACTTTTAGATTTTTGCAAATAATCACGTAATATAATAATGGTTTTTAATCTATCTGAAGTGAATGACTATTTCAATTAAAATTTAAGATAAATAAGGTAAAAAGTCACTAAAGCATAGAAATAGTCTATGCTTCTTATTTTTCTATCATTTGCTTATTCCCTCTTCTACTATATTTTTTTTCTACTTTAAATTTTTTTCTTGCAATAGTGTCATCTTCTTCATGATACTCTAAGAAAACACTTTATTAGATTATTATTTATATTTATATGACTTATTAAAAAACAGTGTTCTAAAAATCGCTAGGCGCTGGGCGAGCAGGTGCCTAGCGCCCAGGGGCCTAGGCGGGTGCCTAGGCGGTCTTAGGTTTTGTATTATAACTTTAATAATTTACAAAAGTTAAGCATAATACCTTATCAATTACATCCAATTTAATGTCAATATACATATGCAAAATTTAAAAACATGAAAAATTAACAATCGTGAACAAAATTTATTAAAACTCAAATGACTGAAGTTGGTCATGATGGGTACTTTATATAAATTTGAATTTGTGTACTCTTTTGTTTTTCTTCAAATTGCATGAATAACCTTAGTTATGTTTGATAAAATCTACATTAGTAAAATTGGTACCGGCAGATCCTTTGAGAATTTCATTAAGTAATCATCATTCGCTACATTTAGACATATCATCATCATCATCAAAGCCCATTCCCGAGATTTTTTAAAAAAACAATTAAATAGTTTATTTCTAAAAAATATGAAAGAAAAATAAAATAAGAACACAATCAACCTTATTAAAAAATAAAAAAATAAAAAAATAAAAAATAAATAAAAATCTCCCAGACCGCCTAGAGTCCACCTAGACCCCGCCTAGACCGCCTAGCCCGCCTAGACCCCGCCCAGACTGCCCGCCCAGGCATTAATCTGGGCGATTTTCCACCTTCTAGCGCCTAGGCGCCGCCTAGACCGATTTTTAGAACACTGTTAAAAAATAGTATGACATGTTGACGTGTCCCCGAGTCCTAATTTTTGAAAATTTGTCGAGGAAAGACAATAGAATTAGTGGATGTCATGCGTAGGAGGAAAGTAAACATAGTTTGTCTTCAAGAGACAAAATGGAAGGGGAACAAGGCTAAAGATTTGGGAGGAGGGTTCAAACTCTTCTATTCTGGTAAAGATGGCACTAGGAACGGGGTGAGAATAGTGGTAGATAAAGTTTTTAAGGATGCAGTAGTCGACGTTAGGCGGTTTGGGGATAGAATCATAAGTATTAAATTAGCATTAGAACTAGAGATAGTGCATGTTATTAGTGTGTATGCACCCCAAGTGGGTTTGGACGAGGAGACTAAGAAGGATTTTTGGGACTCTTTAGAGGAGTTAGTTCTTGGAATTCCCTCTTCCGATAGGGTTTTCCTAGGCGAGGATTTGAATGGCCATGTCGGTAAGGATAGAGTTGGGTATGAGAGGGTACATGGAGGTCAAGGCTTTGGGGATCGAAACACTGCGGGGATTTCTATTCTAGATTTTGCTTTAGCTCAGGATTTTGGGATCGTAAATATTTTTTATAAGAAGAGGGAAGATCACTTGGTGACCTTTGCGAGTGGGCATAATAGAAGTCAAATTGATTATTTTCTCGTGCAGAGACACGATTTAGGTAGGTGTAAAAATTGTAAAGTTATACTAGGAGAGTGTCTGACATCCCAACATAGGCTGTTAGTTCTCGATTTTTGTCTTAAGAGTAGGGGTCGTATTGCTATAGAACAGGTTAGACCGAGAATTAAGTGGTGGACCTTACAGGGAGATGTGTGCCAAAGATTTAGAAAGAGGATTTTGGGTGGCCAGTCAGTTTCAGAGGGTGGGGAGAATCTAGAACCAAATGATAGGACTAGTAGCGCGGATCTTTTTGAACATTTGGCAAACCGAATAAGAAGATGTGCAAAGGAAGAGTTAGGACAGGCCAAAAGAAGAGGTTTCTATTATAAGGAGACATGGTGGTGGAACGCGGATGTGCAACAAACCATTGCGGAAAAGAAAAGATGCTTTAAGGCGTGGCAAAAATATAGGTGCCTAGAGTCTTATGAGCTTTATAAGCAGGCTAAGAAGTTGAGTAGTAGAGCAGTAGGGGAAGCTAAGAAGAGAGCGTATGATGCTCTTTATAATAGGCTAGGTACGAAGGAAGGGGAGAAGGATATTTTCAAGATAGCGAAGGCTAGAGAACGAAAAACTAGGGACTTGAGTCATGTTAAGTGTGTTAAGCATGAAGATGGAAGAGTCTTAATGCAGGATAAAGCTATTTTAGATAGATGGAATGATTACTTTTGGAACCTACTCAATGGAACACATGTAGGGGAGTTAAACTTGGAGGGGTATGCTTCACAGGAAGGGAGCGATCGCGTGTTCCATCGCAGAGTTAGTGCCACAGAAGTGAGAGAAACTTTAAAAAGAATGAAGACAGGGAAGGCCGTTGGACCGAATGATATACCAATTGAAGCATGAAAATGTCTGGGAGAAGTTGGGATTCAATGGCTAACTAAGCTCTTTAATAGGATTTTGGAAACTAGAAAAATGCCAGATTCATGGCGGCATAGCATTGTGGTACCAATTTATAAGAACAAAGGGGATATCCAGAATTGCTCGAACTATAGAGGGATAAAGCTTATGAGTCATACGATGAAACTTTGGGAAAGGGTTATAGAACACAAACTTAGGAGTTTAACCACGATTTCGGAGAATCAATTTGGATTTATGCCAGGTAGGTCTACTACGGAGGCCATCTTCCTGCTTAGGCAAACTGTAGAAAAATATCGAGAGGCACGTAAGAGTTTGCATATGGTTTTTATTGATCTGGAGAAAGCATATGATAGGGTCCCCAGGGAGTTAATTTGGTAGGTGCTTGAAAGGAAGAAAGTGTCTCAATGTTATGTCGATATCATTAAGGATATGTATGAAGGGGTTGTAACAACTGTTCGCTCAGTAGGTGGGATGTCTAGTGAATTTCCAGTGACAGTAGGACTACATCAAGGGTCGGCGTTAAGTCCATATCTCTTTGCTTTGGTCATGGATGAGTTGACGAGACATCTGCAAGAAGATGTACCTTGGTGCATGTTATTTGCAGATGATATTGTCTTGATGGATGAGACTAGTGCAGGTTTAGGTCAGAAATTAGTTAAGTGACAGGAGGCTTTAGAGAGTAAAGGTTTTAGAATTAGTCGTTCGAAGACGGAGTATCTAGTATGCAACTTTGGGTGTGAACAAAGAGGGAGAAGTAATGCAATTGAGATCGAAGGTGTCGAGGTCCCGGAGTGTGAGGCTTTTCGATATCTAGGGTCTATAATTCAAAAGAATATCTAGGGTCTATAATTCAAAAGAATGGGGCTATTGGAGCAGATGTAGACCACAGGATTAAAGCTGGTTGGTTGAAATGGCGAATGGCGTCAGGAGTATTGTGCGATAGAAGGATGTCTGCAAGGCTAAAAGGGAAATGCTATAAGACAATTGTTCGACCAGCCATGCTATACGATTCAGAATGTTGGGCTACTACGGGACAACATACGCATAAGATGGCAGTAGCAGAAATGCGTATGTTAAGGTGGATGTGTGGTAAAACTCGTAAGGATAAAATTAGAAATGAAAGAATTAGGAGATACTTAGGTGTAGCGCCCATAGAGGAAAAAATTAGAGAAAGACGTTTAACTTGGTTTGGTCATGTGCGGAGGAGACCAAGCACGGCGCCAATTAGAAAATGTTTAGATTGGCAAGTTAATGGAGGGTATAGACGGAGGGGACGACCGTTGAAAACTTGGATGAAGACGGTGAATGAAGATATCATTGAGCTTGGATTAGGTGAGGAAATGTGGAAAGATCGCATTGCTTGGAGAACCAAAATTCATGTAGCCGACCCCAAAAATCTCGAGAATGGGCTTTGATGATGATGATGATGTCAAGTCAGCGTACTGTATTCATATCTGACATAATATACATATCCGTATCCATGCATCATTGAGTATATATATGTTATAAGAAAATAAACTGCCACATCGGGATGAGCGCATCGCGTTGGAGATACACGCAGGCACTCATCACGAGGAGGATGGGTGGTTACACCCATCCCTCGCTCCCTTCCCCTCGACCCCTAGAATTTTCCAAATTTTGGATGCCTGCAATACACTGTGAGTTGAGTCTGAATATAAATGTTTGTTAAGCATATCCATTGTGTATGCAATTTTGCATAGACAATTTTCAGTCTTTTTGTTTAACTGACTAATGTGCAGCGTATAATTGTTGCCGACATATCTCTAAGTTATGTTTTCTCAAAAGGTCTCGTCGCTATTTAGTACATGTCCAATTATTTATTAACTTCACGTGATATTGCTCGTTACCGAATGTGAGACTAAATTTGTAAGCTTAAATCAAACCATCTCCAACACAAGTGACATTTTGTCTGACGATACAAATTAAAGAGTTGAGGCTTATCCCTAAGTAACAGCAAACAATCCCAAAACTGTAAAGTACCTATTAGCTATTCAGGTCGTCTTAAATTAAATATTTTTCACAAAAATAATAATAATTTAATTATAAATGAGATTAACCAACAAAAAAAAAAAAAGACCTTACAGGTTACCATGCATAATTAAGTTAGTCATTCTTATGACCTTAAAAATTTATTTGAAGAAAAACGGCTCTGCCTAGAGGCGATTTGAGTTTTTAAGGGTATTGGCGTCTTTTTTTGTGCTATCTTTTTTCAATCATTAGATCTCTCATGACATCTAATCTTGACTATCCAACATAAGGATTTTTCCTCTTGTTTCATGGCGGCTCCTCAAGTCGCCAATGGAAGGGAGCACAAGGATGGGGATGGAGGCCCTTCGGCTACGGTTGGTAAGCCTCTTCGAAGTTTTCTAGAGGCATTGGGTGTGGTGAAGAAGGCTATCATTGTAGAAGAACCTATGAAGGGGAATCGTTTTCGAAAGAAAGGTTGTCCGACAATTTCAATGAATGCTTCTGAAGCTAAAAGATGTAAAATGAATGTCGAAAAATTTGTTATAGTTCATAAGTTTTCTAGCTTTCGCCCTTTCCTTTGAGGCTATTCGTGAAGCCATCCATAGATCTTGGGGAGTTATGAGTGATTTCACTATGGGATTGTTAGATCCAAGACATGTGATAGTTAGATTTCAGTCGAAAGAGGAAGTTAGTAAGGCTTTGTCGAGGGATTCTTTTATGATCCGAGAGGTTAGATTCAAAACATTACGCTGGCATCAAGGATTTAGCCTTAGGGAAGATCCGGTTCTAGCCCCTTTGTGGGTGGATCTTCTCAATCTTCCTTTGCAATTTTTTCATCATTTGTTTTTAAACGAAGTTTGATAACTTAGAAAATATTTCCTAAGTTAATGATCGAGCCTGCCTCTTTGGACTTCTGGGACTGAGCCTGTTATTTGTGTTGAGATTGGAGTGTCTGTTTCTCCTGAAGGATTGTCTTTGTCATCCGTACAATCATGATTAGAGATTGATTTGGTGTATCATCAAAAAATACTATAAAGAACGGTTAGTGAAAGGTCAAGTTTACAAAGGTGCAATGTTATAAAAACTAAAAATTCTAGGCAGCCTGGAGGCAAATTTTACATTTTTGCCCATTCTCTTTAAAATATTTTTCAAAAAAATGTTTAAAGAGAGAAAGGGCAAAAATGTAAAATTTGCCCCCAGGCAGCAATACTCAAACTGCCTAGAATTGCTCTATAAAAACAGAAGAACAGAATAAGTGAAAGTCTAGAAACAGGTGCACCCGATAGTCGAGCCCTATCCAAAGTAAATTATGCATAGGGCACCAAAGAATGTGTGCTAGTCCAAATTATGGCTCTGTTCAATGAATGTGGATGAATGCTCTCTAAAAAGTACGGATATAAAGTTTGATAATAGACCCTACATTATTTTTTTCTTCCATAGAAGATATTTGAAAAATGATGCATCATAAAATCAGATTGGATGACAAAATTGAAGTTAGGAATTGTTTTCATAGGAAGATGACATGCAATCAAACGAGGAGACAAACAGAAAGGCCCCTCCTTTATCTGCCTCTTCTGGCTGCTTGCTTAAAAGCCCTGTTTCTCCAAAATAACCCTATTCCATGCTTCATATTTCATGAAAGAATAGGCCTAGAGAGTCAGGCCAGTGCAAGGGAGTCTCAATAGCTTCTTTATTTTAGAGATTTTCATAATTTACCAATCAAACACAAACACACAGCCAGAGAGCCTCCCTGACGCTAGGGGCTTGGCTCTCTAAAATTTTGCGTTCAGAAAAACCTTGAGCTCACTTGTACCCCATTTTTGAGTTATTAGCTATAATTTTTGAATTAATGTAGTACTTTGGCACTTTTTATGATATATTAATTGATATGCTTAATTAGTGCAAAAAATGGTTTATTGTATTTCAATGTGTGAAAAAAACATAACACTGAAATAAATACAGAAAAAGAGTTAAGTATGTAGATTAATACTGAAGATTGATGTAATATGATTAAGAAATCGTTGAAATGAGCTTACAAGATTGATTCAATTACTAACGTCTTTTACATATGTAGTCATCTTGGTTCTAATCAATGAATTTGACATATAAATGTTATAGATATTGAGTCAAACTTTTTCCCTAAACTTGATCGACTTGATTTGACAAATGAGATTTGTTTGGGATGAGCTCAAATCAGACTAAACAAGCATTCAAATTAAGAGAAGTGAAACGATGAGAAGCATTCAAATTAACTGGTTTGGTAAGGCTTGACCTCCCCAACTTGTGATGCAATACAAGTTCATACCTCGATGCAATCATTACCTTATTTTTAGGTTAGACGCTTTTTTCAGAACACCACCATCATCTCCGCTTTACGATTCAAGAGTGTTACAACTTAGAAAATAAATGTACTCCCTAAGTTAATATCGAGTCTAAAAAAATATTCAATAATATAACATTGTCATTTGTTTCTTAAAATTTTTATTCAGACTTCAGAATGCAGGGGCTGTAAACTTGAACAACTGATGGACCAAACGTTTGACACTTATCAATAATTGACCAAAATTTACTTTTACTGAAGCATATTTAACATAGATTCAACTTTTATATGTAAATAACATAGATTCAACTTTTATACGTAAATTAAATGTTTGACAAATGATCTTTTCTATAAAATAAGTCTTCGAGTTTGTTAATTACCTTGAATATCTATTGGCAAAAGTAGGCTTCGACCAAAAAAAAAACACTTAGATAGAACATACGAGAGAATATAACAAGCTAAATTTAATTCATTTGTATGCATTTACATCGAATTTTCAATCTAGATGGAATGTAAGCGTTATAAACTGACCAGCTAATGCCGGCAAATATTTAACGTTTAGTAAAAGCCATAATTCATCCTGGTGTGTGGAGTGGTTATGAAGTAGAGTTCTTCACGAGCTCATGTAATGTGTGGAAATAGAGAAATATAAAGATTTTTTAGCGATTCAACAAATTAGATCTTTATCGAGATTAGAAAATTATTACAGCGAATGGATTCCGTCTGTAATATTTTTAAAGATTTGTTTTTAATAACGTATAACAAAACAACTCAACGTATATAACAAAACGGATCAACGTCTATCGACCGTTTTACCAATTATTTTGACCAAAATTGAAATTAGTTCTGGAACTTTTGCCCGTACTCCAAATCGCTAAGAATGTCGGTGCCAATTATGGATGTCGAAGGGTATTTTAGAAATTTTATTTTTCGTGAGGGTCATTTGGTAATTAGATCACTACAAGTGACAATGCCTCCCTCCGGCTTTCCTCTCCCCAGGCCGTTAAATTTTGGAACCACATGCCTCATCCGTTACAACAGCTGACGCCACCAAATCTGTAAGATCCAACGGTTCATATCGGTTCCTAAATCTCCATCAACGGTTCAGAATACTCCATGTTTTACTGTGTTCATACAATTTGCTCTATAAAACCCACCCCATGAGTTTCGTCCTTTGCTACCAATTTACTGTGTTTCTTCTTTGAACAAGATGTGTAGAGGGGGTGTCATCCAGGACCTTATCATCGATGGAAACCTGTCGACGAAGGGGCTGTTGGAGAAGTTTGACAGGATCTCCACCCGCCTGAAGTTGAAGTCTCAACGTAGGAATCAAACTTTCAAGGCTCAGTTCAACAACAAGGTTGGTTTATTTATTGATCACATGGTGTTAATTGAGTTGCATTAATTCGTACCTTTTAGAATTGTGTTTATGATCATTTGTTATGATTTAATAGCCAGCTAGTCCTAACAAGAACGCTAAGAAGCATGAAAATGAGGACAAGAATCATGCAGCAGGCCGAGCAAGAAAGAGTGTTTTCCGTGGTATACGCCAGCGTCCGTGGGGCAAATGGGCCGCGGAGATTCGCGACCCTAGCCAAGGTGCCCGTGTTTGGCTAGGAACATTCAACTCAGCTGAAGAAGCTGCTCGTGCTTATGACACTGCAGCGAAACGCATCCGTGGCAACAAGGCCAAGCTGAACTTCCCTGAACTACCACCACCACCACCACCACCCATGCCACAAGTTGGTACAACATTTCTTCCGGCACAATGGGCTTTTCCTGAGTATGCCGATCCAACTCAGATGACTCAGATGACCGTGCCGAGTCAAATGACTCAGCCGAGTTACAACTCGTCCAAGGCGGAGGTTTATGATCTCGATCTCGATTCACCACCAACTAGCTTTGAGGATTTCAAGGATCAGATCTCGAGCCTGGAGTCGTTCCTCGGTCTGGAGCCGGAGTCGGATGCATCAGTCAAGAACGTTGGAGCTGGATCGGAAACTGAATCTGATTTGGAAGCGTGGTTCTTGGATGCTTTTTCTCCTGTGACTAGCGAGTTTGTGTTCTGAGTCAAGTGAATCGCTTGTAATTTAGTCTATAAATAAATAATGTTAATAATAATAATAATAATAATAAATGATCTCAGTTCTTCCGCCATTGAATTTTGTCATTTATCGCATTTTTTTACGACTTTTATTTAATTTTGGTAATGATTGGTTATGCAGGTGGATGATATATACATGAATCAGACCTAAACATGATTATAATTATGCTAGTTGTATGATTGTTAATAGAACCTGTCTAACTGTCGAAGAAACCAGCGAGGAAAACAGATGTAAGCGTGAATCTCGAGGGAATGAGCGGTCACACTCCCCTCCTTCCCTGTTTTTCCTCGCTGGTTTCTTCGCCATTTAGAATTTCCGTTGTTAATAAATTAAAATTTTGATTTTAACGATGTAATGCAACTAAAGGCGGTTCGTAATACTTCTCTACACGCTCCCACATTTTATCTGTAGAGTTAGGTCATTCTTCTTCTTCGATGTTTCGTGTAGTGATGATTTACTTGTCGTGTAGTGGTACGGAAAATAATAATATAGGCCCAATTGATAATTTGTTTATGGTTGTCGACGGCAAGTTGTCCAAGTTAATTTGTAGATGAGGATAATGGGGTTAGGGAAATGATGAATTTTTGGCCCAGTAATTAGGATCATTAATGTCAGCATTGAGTATATTATACAAGAAAGTACAGATTTTTTGAAAATTTGTCGTATTCGTGTTTAACACACTTTCGACATGTGTCAGATTTTTGGTAAACGTGTTGACAGGTGTCAGACATATGGTCAATGTGTCGGACACATCTTCGATACACCTGGACTTGGTCATGACAAAGTCAAGACTCGAAAACCAACTTTGTTTTATTTTTTACTTTTAGATGTTTGCAAATAACCACGTAATATAATGGTTGTCGATCTATCTGAAGTGAATGACTATTTCAATTAAGATTTAAGATAAATAGGGTAAAAAGTCACTAAAACATAGAGATAGTTTATGTTTCTTCTTAATATTTGCTTCTTATTTTTCTCTAATTTGCTTATTCTCTCGTCTACTTCTTCTCTACTATTTTTTTTCTCTATTTTAAATTTTTTCTTGTAATAGTGTCATATTCTTCATGACACTCTAAGAAGACACTTTATTAGATTATTATTTATATTTATATGACTTATTAAAAAATAGTATGACGTGTTGACGTGTCCCCGAGTCCACGTGCCGTATTCATGTCTTACATGACATACATGTCCGTATCCATGCATCATTGAATATATATATCCTATTAGAAAATAAACTGCCACATCGACTTTTTATACCACTTGACTTTTGCTAATTCCTTGAAAATTTGGGATGCCTGCAATACACTGTGAGTTGAGTCTGAATATAAATGTTTGTTAAGCATATTCATTGTGTTTGCAATTTTTTCATAGACAATTTTCAGTCTATGAAAAAAAAAAAAAAAAATTTCAGTCTTTTTGTTTAAATGACTAATGTGCAGCGTATAATTGTTGCCTGCTTATTTGTGTTTCTTTAAAAGGTCTTGTCGCTATTTAGTACATGTTAAATTATTTATTAACTTTATATGATATATTGCTCATTACCTAACGTGAGACTAAATTTGTACGCATAAATCAAACCAATATCTCCTACACAAGTGATATTTTGTCAAGGATACAAATGAAAGAGTTGAGGCTTATCCCTAAGTAATAGCAAGCAATCCCAAAACTGTAAAATACCTATTAGCTGTTCAGGTCATCTTAAATTAAATATTTCTCACAAGAAAATAAAATTTTCCATTTTTTTAAATTTTTTTTTTTTTTTAAAGTAGGCCATTAGCTAGATGCATGTAACAAAAATTTTCTTGATAGTAAATGATTTCAGTTTGTTGCTTTTTTGACCTTTCTACTTGTTAGAATCTTCTATTTTGGTCGAAGAATGTTTTAACAAGTTGAAAACTTGAAATAGGTCAAAAGAAGGTTTAAAATCTATCCTAACTTTGGTCAGTTCAAACATTGTGTCATTTTCAATCATGAGGTTAATGATAATCTTCAGTGGCGAAATTCTAATCTGGCACGCATACATTTTACATGATACCAGTGTGACGACCTACTCTCTAATTAATCGAAATATGTCTCTTGATATGCATTATGAGGCACAATTCTAAAAAAAAAAAAAATCTAAAATAAATCGATCACGTGCAAATCACCCTTCCAAACACAAATTAGACTAGACCCTTCCGACTAGACTCATTAGAAGCTCTGAAAATACATGGCTAAGTGAGCATGAGTGATGCACTGGGAACTGGGTAGGTGTTGAAAGTGAAGATTGACAAATGCAATGCTTTTGGGCTAATTGAACTGTTTGGCTTTTGGAAACTTCTTATCTTTGTCGCCAATATATAATTCCACATTCAATTAACTCATTCTTAAGAAGATTTAAGATCAAAATGTTCAAAGAACGTTTCCATATTTCTGACTTGATTGGCAAGGCAAAGTTGGGTTGAGTAACTTTTGAGCAAGTCTTGTTAAGAACATTGTAAAAAGAATTCCCACTTGGAGTTGTTTATAACCCAACTTGATGTTAAATTATCGGGAGTGTTACTAAAGTAGTTGAGCCCTTCTTGGCGGCGGCGAGGGAACCAACGAGGAAACCAGGGGGGCCCTCGAGATGAGCTCGTTGGTTCCCTCGTCATTTAAAAAATGAGAAAGTAGTTTTATCGCAGACAGAGAGAAATCAGAACTGGGAAGGTACAACATGAATAAATTTTTTTAGGGAGTGGCTACGTGTACCTCAGTGTTTGGCTCAATGCCTTCAATTTCATTTTTTACGAGAAAAATGACTTATAAGGTTTTTTTTTTTTTTTTGTAATTATAGACCACTTCATACTTTAATAATTGAAAATTCCTCAAAATACCGATTTTTAATAATGAAATACTCTTAAAAGCTAGAAACCCGACCCATGTTTTAGAAATAATTAGAAAGTCATTCATACCTTTTAACTTAAGTGATCAATTTTCAAAATTAATTCACCTTATTAAAACCAATCATAAGTCTACTTCCAGGTTTTTAGTTTTTATTTTTTTATTTTCAGATTAGCCAGTAAGAATAGATCAGTTGTATTTTAGTGACATGAAACAATTTTATAAAAATATCAAATTGCGTCAAAATTACATATTTCGCTTGTTTCAAAGTAACTAAAATTTGAATACATAAATAACAACATCGCGTCAATATTTTTAGGAATATGGGTATTTTTTTTTTTTTACATATCTTTTAGTCATGATTTATGTTTGTGGCTTTTAATAGTCTTGAATTACAAAAAGTAGGGTTTTTGAGGCATTTTCAATTATTAGGATCTTATATGGTTTGCAATTATAAAAATTAGGCCTTATAAGTCATTTTTTATTTTTTATTTTTTATTTAGCTTTTATAAATTGTTTCGTGTACCCAATCACATTTTGTTAACCTTAAAACAACCCTAATTAATCACCAAGAAAAGAAAAATACCCATGTTATTGATTAAGGACTTTATAGAAAAGCCAATAATGAATTTTTGGATTGAAGATTTTGGGTTCTAAATATATTTTTTCGAATTTGTTATAATAGTTGCACTTTTTTTTAAATTGATGCACTCACATATGTATTTTTTTTTTTTTAATATAATTGTGTTTGATGAACACATTGCACTCTTCTGCACTTTAGATTAGATGCATGGAGGAGAGAATTTTTTTTGAAATGTGGTTTTATAAGTTTTTTTAAGACATATTTCTTATTTCAATTACACAACATACCATAGTGTTTGTTAATTATTGGAGAACTTGTGACGATAGTTAGTGTATATTTGATATTTACACGTAAATTTGAAAGTTAAGAATTTGTGACTGGAGTTTAGTTTTATTAAATTTGAATAATGTTTATAAATGAGAAAATTTAATCATCAAATGATTTTTACTGATAAAAAATGGTAAGTCGGTGTTACATATTTTAGTTTAAACAAAGTCTAAATATCTCAAAATACCGGTGCAACAAAGAGTTTGTGCAACCGAGCCAAATAGTTGGGTACACATAGCAACTCTTTTTTTTATACACTTACCATGATTTTTTTTTTTTTTTGTATTATAAGAAAAATAGATGTGATAATAATTAGGGTTATTATCCTTTTGACTTCCATTAGTTTATATCTATTCCTCATTAGCTCCTAAGTTTTTTTTTTTTATCTAAATCTCGTCTAAGCCCCATGGCCGTGAGGTCAATATTGCGGGCCAACTTTTTTCCATCCAAAAAATTCGAAATGGCCAAGCTACCCTTCACTTAATGCACATATACAAAGCATATGTCAAAATTCATTTAGATTGAAGTAAATCTAACCACAAATCTTATAATCAAACCTTTCCATTTGTTATCGTTCATTTTAGTTCTCAATTGTCTCATTACTACTACAATCCACCATCATCCAACCCTAACCCCCTATTCCACCAATGCATAGTTCAAAGACTTTGTTGAAGAACTCGCGATTCATTTGGGGTTTGAAGATATGATTGTTAACCATCTTTGTAGGACAATTTTTGCACTATTGTAGAATTTTTGAATGAGTCCAAATTTATGGTTTGGGTTATGAAATAGAGAGATTTTGGGTATGTTATGGTTGTGGATGGAGGGATTTTTTTACCAAAATGATGTTCTAGGGTTTGTAAAAACAAAGATTTGATTTTTCTCATTATCCATTTCAAGAGAATACGGATTGAATGAATTCCTTGACTTGTCAAGCCTCCAAATGACCAAATGTTGGTGTTATGGGGTTCTTGTAAAACTTCTGCAAGTAATAAAAGCATAATGAAGAGGAGAATATGGGTTTGGGTTTGGGTGTGGCATGCCCCATTATCTGTTTAATATTAGATAGGTTGTTAGATTTAATTCAATCTCGATGAATTGTGACACGTGCCTTGCACATGTGCGTTAAGCGAATGGCAGCTTGGTCATTTGGAAATTATTGGATGGAAAATACTGGTCCACGACATTGACCTCACGGTCATGGGGATAAGACGAGATTAGATAAAATCTTTGGAGACCAACAACAAGAGGGCCAAAAGGGAAATAACCCTTATAATTAATTTTTCTAGAGAGTCGGGCCTGCGCCAGGCCTGCCCAATACCATCCACCATTCTCGAGATTGGGCAATTTTCAGTATCTCTAAGATGATGGATGGTATTGGACTGGCCTGACTCTCTAGAATTGTTGAAATCCATCTAGAGGGTGTTAAGAAAAAAAATTGATTAAGAAAACTTCTACATCATTTTTAATAATTATTTATATTAACCACTCCATTTCTATATATAAAATGTAAGCCCTAATTTTTCAAGTACTAGAAAGAAAAAAAAAACAAATAAAAAAATTATAGAACAAAAAATTCTCATTAGAGATTTCAACATATTGAGCATACTGTTGGGGTAAGAACTTGTTTTACATGTATCTTGGGATTTTGAGGTTTTCTAAGGTTTGGAGGGTATTTTTGAAATTTATCAAATTCGGAGAATATTATTGAAGATTTCAAAAAGAGAAATTCTAGCTTGCTTGGGAAACCAGCGAGGTTTCACTACTGGGGGGGGGGGGAGGGGGCGAAAATACATTTTTGCCACACTCTTTAAACACATATTCTAAAAAGGTGTTTTAAAGAGGGGGGAAAATGTATTTTTGCCCCCCAAACAGTGAAACCTCGCTAGTTCCCAGACATGCTATAATTGCTCTTTCAAAAATATTATTGAGAGTCTAACAATAGGCCTATAGATAGACCATATAATTAACATTATTCAATGTATGGAGACAAAGTATGAGTAATGATATGCATGAGAGAGGACATATGTACTGTTGCTTTTTTTTTTTTTTATAAAAGGCGAGCATAATTTTTATTGGAGACCAAAACATTAAACGCCTTTACCAAGAATTGGGCTTTGAATGTGTGATACCATTCAACACAAGTATAATAACTGAGCAAGTATCTGTTGGTCATATCCACCCTTGTTTTACAGACTCTACATCTTTAATGCAGTTCAAACTTGAACTCTGTCTTACCCTGTTGCAAGCCTATAACCTTGACAGATATCACCTAATCCATTACATGTGTTAGGCCACATTAAAAAATCTTTTCTAAATACACCATCAAGCTTTAGCTCAATGTGAGCTCCAATACATTCAATGACAAACATAGTAGATCGGTGCCTGTCAACCATGGTTATAAATGATTTACGACAGGCAGAAGGCATAGTTTAGGTTTGGATTGCAATAAAATGGAAAGGCTTGCGAGACAAGGTAGGATATCTTAGTTCATGTTAAGAATCGGTACTGAATAAGAGCGTGTGAAGCCATCTCATTATCTCTTTGTTCTACTTGATATTGAAATCATTCGATGAAAGAGCCTAATAAAAAAAAAAACCTAGAAGAAAAAGGTTAGATCTTTTAAATTGTTCAATTCATTTCGGTAATAATAAGTTTAATTTGTTTTACCGAGAAGGTATACAGTTCGAGGCTTTGTAAAACAAGAAAATTATGCTTGGAGAAGTATTCAAATATTGTTTCCAAGCCACTAAAGAGGAAAAGTTATTTTTAGGACTGACTCATTATAGAGAAACCAACCGAGTAGTTGATAATCTTGCAAGGCTCTATCCATCTTTTGAGTTCTTTGAAATAGTTTCCTAGCTCATTGTCACATAGCCAAATTGAATTGAAGAAAGAAACATCAACAATAGAAATGGGCAGCAAAAAATGGCGCGGTTTTAAATTGTTTATGTTTTTTTAATATAAGGGCAAAAGGGTGCTAGTACCAAAGGTTGTTAGTATTCCACAAGGACTAAACACGTGTTAGTCCATGATTGGATTCTTTTGAATTTATGTTAAGCCTTACTGTTTAAATAGAGTAGAAGAGGGATTGCGAGCATAGAAAAAATGTTGTAAGCAAGGACTTATCTGTTCAAGTTAGAACAGGAGGTAGTGTTCTCCCATTTGTTCAATCTATCAATTGATCTTTTCTTCCAAATTACATTTGGAATTGAATCCAAAAGTCACGAACGTGACATTTGGTATCAGAGCGGTGTCGAACTCTCGGATCTGTGGAACGGGTAATCAGACAAACACCATGAAAACAAGAGAAAAAGAGATCGAACAGTTCATGAGAGAAGCAAGGAAGAACCAGAGTGAGATGTCTGGTCAGATCGAGTTCCTAAAGGCCAAGTTCAAGAAATTAACTCAGTCTAATGAAATTCTAGAGAAACGAATTGATACTCGATTCGATCATCTCATTCAGTTGATTCAAAGTCAATCTGGATCCACTAGAGTTACGGGACCAAGTTCATCGTCTTCTCCAGGTTCAGGAACCAAGGATCCACTCCCCACTCCCAAATTCATTGGGAGCAGCAAGGTACGTATCCCCGATTACCTAGAATTGATTTTCCTACATTCGATGGATTGAATCCTAGGGCATGGGTGAAGAAACGTGATTGATACTTCAAGTTCTTCCAAATCAGTGAGGAAAACAAAGTAAGCATGGCCTCTATCCACCTGACTGGTAAGGCGAATTTGTGGTTTCTCGACTACCAAGTGGGGAACGAAATACCTCAGTGGAAACACTTTGTGAATGATCTCTGTGAGAGGTTCGAAGAAGCTATTTTAGATAACTACGTAGACTCATTTAACAAATTGAACCAAGTTGGATCTATGAATGATTACTACGACAAATTTGAGGAATTAAAGTCCCTAATGCCATCCCATATTAAGCATTTAGATGAGTATTACTGTGTTAAGTTTCCTAAGTGTATTAAGAGTTGAGATCAAAGCATTGGTACAACTTTTTAAGCCAACCATTGTCACACATGCCCTGTCCCTAGCACGAATGCACGAGGCCTCAATTCAGTTGAACAATAACTCTAAACCTACCAACTCATCAACTTTTACTCCTAGGCATAACACCTACTCAACCACTTCATATGTACCTCACAATAGTAGTCACACCAATACCTTGCCTACTACACAGCCTACAACTAGTTCATACAATACTTACCAGTCAAATAGGAATGCGTACAACTCAATTAATCCCACCAACACCAAACCACCTACTACACTACCATCTCCCACTCGACCACCTATAAGAAAACTCACCTAAAACCAAATGAAGTTGAGAAGGGAGAAAGACTTGTGTTACTATTGTGATGGGCAATATAGGCCCAGCCATATCTATAAATCTCAGCAGTTGTATATGCTGATCTCAGAGGAAGAACAAACCGATGAAGAAGAAACTCACACCATGCTGGCAACATAGGACTTAATTCAACAAATTCCATCAGATATGGAAATCTCTTTACATGCCTTACATGGAAGCCTTTCTACTAATACTCTCTTGCTCAAGGGTTTGATCAAGAAGAAGTACATATTCATATTGATAGACACAGGCAGCACACACTCGTTCATAGACCCATGAGTTGTCAAGGCCACAAATTGGCCTACTTGTCTAACACCATAGATGGTGGTGAAAATGGCTAATGGGGAGCAAATAATCAGCAATGCACACTGCCAACAACTTCAATGGACTATGCAGGGCATTCTCTTTGAAGGTAAGGTGCGGGTTCTTCCACTTGGAGGCTACGACATGGTGTTAGGAGGAGATTGGCTGAAATTATTTGGGGACATAACACTGAACTTGCAAAAACTCCCGCTCACTTTGAACCACAATGGTAAGATGGTGACTCTACAAGGTGGGCTAGACACATGTAATCTCTGTCTTATGGAAGCAAAAGGGGTTTCTAGGCTTATAAAAAAACATGCAAGTTCCTTCCTGTGTCACTTATTCTCCATGACAACAACATGTCCATCAACCCCCATTGAAGTGCAACACATGCTTACTGACTTTAGTGACTTATTCCAGCAGCAACCCACCTCACTCCCACCCAACAGAACACTAAACCATCACATTCCATTGAAACCCAATCATCCACCCCCATCTCAGAACCCATATAAGGTACCCTACATGCAAAAGGCTGTGATTGAACAACTAATACAAGAAATGCTTGCATCCAGCCTCATCCAACATTCTCAAAGCCCATTTGCTGCCCATATCTTGCTAGTAAAAAAAAAGTATGGAAGTTGGAGATTTTGTGTTGATTATAGGAAGTTGAATGAGATCACCATCAAAGACAAAATTTCTATGCCCCTCATTGATGAGTCGCTTGATGAACTCCATGGGGCCACAATCTTCTCTAAACTTGATTTAAGATCAGGTTACCACCAAATATTGGTCCACCCTCTTGATGTTCACAAAACAGTTTTTAAAACCCATCATGGACACTTTGAGTTCAGAGTGATGCCTTTTGGCCTAACCAATGCCTCAGCATCCTTCCAATCACTTATGAACCAAATGTTTCACCCTCGCCTGAGAAAATTTGTTTTGGTCTTCTTTGATGACATTTTAATATATAGTTCTACTCTCACCTTGCATCTGGAGCATTTACATGTTATTTTCTCTATTCTAAGACACAACCAAATTTATGTTAAGTTATCAAAGTGCTCATTTGCTCAGCCACAACTGGAGTATCTTGGACACATCATTAGTGGCCAAAGAGTTACAACTGATCCTCAGAAAATAGATGCAATGACCAACTGGCCTACACCCACTGCAATCAAGCAACTACGGGGATTCTTGGGTCTTACGGGCTACTACAGAAAATTTATTAAGCAATACGGCCACATAGCTCAGCCTTTGACAAGTCTTCTAAAAAAACTACATTCATTTGGTCTACAACAGCAACTACAACATTTACACAACTCAAGATAGCCATAAATACAACCCCTGTTTTAGCATTGTCAGACTTCAACTTGCCTTTCACGATTGAAACAGACGCTTGCTCCAAAGGAGTAGAAACAGTCCTTGTTCAAAAAGGCAAGCCAATTGCATTCTTTAGCAAAGCTCTCAGTCCAAGGAATCTAACACTCTCTACATATGAAAAGGAACTTCTTGCAATCGTAATGGCCGTCTATAGGTGGAGATCTTACCTCCTAGGGTCTAAGTTTCTTATTTTTACGGATCATCAAAGCATCAAATATTTCTTGCCTCAAAAGGTTACAACCATGACTCAACAACGGTGGCTTTCCAAGCTTCTTGGCTTTGACTATGAAATATTATACAAAATAGGGACTGAGAATACAATGGTTGATGCCCTGTCAAGATGCACTGAAGAAGAAGGTCACTACTCAGTTATATCTATGGTTGCCCCACTGTGGTTACAGGAAGTGATCTCCTCCTACAACAATGATTCAAGGGCTCATCAACTCATTCAGAAATTACTTATCAGCACAGACTTGTCTTCTCCATTCTCCTTGTCAAATGGTATCTTAAAACATAAGCACCAACTGTATATAGGGTCTTCACGACAGCTCCGGACTCAGATTCTACATGAACTTCATACATCAGCACTTGGGGGACACTCAAGAATCAACACTACATACAAACGAATACAATAATATTTCTTTTGGCCCAAAATGGAGGAAGAAGTCCTACGATATGTTACTGACTGTGATATTTGTCAACGAAACAAAAATGATCAATCTTCTTACGGGGATCTACTCCAACCCCTGCCTATTTCGGAGCAAGTTTGGCAACATGTGTCTATGGATTTCATCGAAGGCTTGCCACCTTCAAATCACAAGACAGTGATTATGGTTGTTGTTGATCGACTTACCAAATACAACCATTTCTTGGCCTTGTCTCATCCATTCACATCTACTATGGTGGCTGATCTATTTCTTCATAACATATACAAGCTCCATGGTCTACCTCAGTCGATTGTGTCTTACGGGGACAAGATTTTTCTAAGCGCCTTTTGGCAAAATTTATTTGCAGCCTTGGGAACAACTCTAAGCATGAGTTCAGCCTATCATCTATAGACAGACAAGCAAACAGAGAGGGTGAACACATGCCTTGAAACATACCTGCGTTGCATGGTTAGTGATGCACCAACTCACTGGTATAAATGATTGCACCTTGCTGAATATTGGTTTAATACATCGTACCATACAAGCCTGCAATCCAGTCCTTTTCAAGCTTTGTATGGTTATCACCCACCCTTACTGGCCCTCCCTCCCACTTCAAACATTTCCAATCCTGATGTTCAGCAGCATCTAATAGACAAATATCATATGCTTGATATTGTGAAGGAGAATTTACACCGTGCACAGGTACAGATGAAGCTCTACGCAGATCAACATAGGTCAGAGAGAGAGTTCGCCATTGGCGATTGGGTGTACTTAAATTTATATCGGTAGACTTTAGTCCATCTCCGCAGGAATCTAAAGCTTTCAGCCCGCTTCTATGGTCCCTTCCCAATCATCAAAAGAATTGGGACAGTCGCCTACAAACTACAACCAGTGTTGTTAAGGCAGACGCCTAGGCGAACCTCGAGGTGTTTTGGCAAAGGGGCGCCTCAAATTGGGGCGAGGCGGAGCGGTAAAGTGAGGCGACCGCCTCAACCCGCCTCAAACGACTCGGGCCGCCTCATCCATTTTAAACAATTAAACCTTAAAACCCAAAAAGCTCAAAAGCTTAAAAGCCCAAAAGCCTTTTAAGGTTTGGGGTAGGGTTAATTACGGTTTGTAATCAAGAGACTGATGGATCAAATTGGGGGCTGCAGGCTGCTTCCTTTCACTCTTTCCTTCAAGCTTCAGCTCAACGTTTTCCTTCAACTTGCTTCCTTCAAATCAACAAATCAGAGGTATGTTTCTTCCTTTCTTCTAATCTTCTTCCCTCTTCAAATCATGTTGCGTTTTTATTTTTATTTTTTATGATCTGTTCACAAAGTCAGACCATCATCAAACTGCTGCGTTTTCTAATCTTCTTCCCTATTTTTGTTATGATCATCCATCATCAGAAGGAAAAATATGGAAAATACGCCCTTTTTTATGATCTGTTCACAGAGTCAGATCATCATCAGACTGTTGCATTTTCTGCGTCTTCTAATCTTCTTCCCTCTTTTTGTTATGATCATCCATCATCAGAAGGAAAAATATGGAAAATACGCCCTCTTTTTTTATGACAAAAATCAAATAAGGGTTAAAGTGCATAAACTCTGGATAGAGTCAGTAAGTTATCCTGAGTATGAACCAGACCCAAGTATATTTATGGAAGGTAAAGCACATTTTGCGCATAGCTCCACATTTTCTCAATATGAATGGCTTAGACGAGTCCCATGTTTGAAGATGAAAAGGAGAAGAGATCAAGAGAATATAAATTAAGGTTGTGTTTGATTGCATTTCAAAAGAAAAATCAATGAAAACAGTAAAACACATAAAAAACCAATCAATCACTTCCAATGCCTGATTCGTTCATGGCTTAGCAGTAAGCTTGGCTAAGCAGTAACCAATCAATCACATAAATTAATGACCATGTATGTCAATCTGTTGAAATTTTGCTCAATTTTTTTTTTCCATGATCAGTTTTAACAATTGTCATTCACTCTTACTGTGCAACATGTTATTGCCTGTAAAATTACAAGTAGATGGAGGAGAAACCAGCTACATTGGATTCTTGTTTGTTTAAAGATATCAAATACGCAGGTTTCTTGTTTGTTTATTCAATCCAAAGTCCAAACCTGCAAAAAACCACATATGGAAATATTTAGTTAGTTATATCAAGAACTTTTGTTACTATCTTTCAAATAGGTTTTGGTAAGGGCTGACTAATATAGCTACAAATAAATAAACAAAGAATAAAATGGTGTTGAAAAATTATTATTATGGGATATTTGGATTTTCCCTTCATCTTCTTTCTTTACTTTATGATTGTCACCACCTGTTTTCACGAGTTCATTGGATTCCAGCTCGTGAATAAACTCTAGGACGAACCTGCAGGAACCAAATCAGTAAAGTTTTTATTTCAGTTTTTTTCTACTATGTTTCAAGTTTTCATACAAGTTTTTGTTTTTGTAACTAGTAGTTCTTTATTTGGTAATTGCTATGTAAATATGTAATTATGCAGCTTTAAGTACTTGATATGGACGCCGAATCGAACAAAGATATTGGATGGCGATATGGTCGATTAGAAAACCCACTCAATAGAAACAACATTGTTTGTGCATTATGTGAGAAGGTTACAAAGGGTGGAATATATAGGCACAAACAACATTTGGCTCATGTGGGGCACAATGTAGCTAAGTTCAAAAGTTCTGGATGAAGTGAAAGAGTTGGTGCGAAATTATATGCAAGAAAAAAAGAGCATAACTTCATATAGAGATGTGTCATCTAATGAGTTGTATTTGGATGATGATGATACTATGAGAGACTCCGATGAGTTTGGGGCTGAGATCAGTTATGGAAAAAGTCTCGGCACTCCTTCTTCTACAAATTCTAATTCTGCCCAATCACGAAAAATGGGTGCTATTGAGTCATTTTTTAGAAAAGAACAAGTTGCGAGTACACAAAGAAAGGGAAAACTTAAGCAAACTACAATCGATGACAAAGTTAAGAAAGATAAAAGAGAGGAAACATGTCAATACATTGCTCGGTGGTTTTATCAAGTCGGCATTCCATTTAATACTGCTCGCCTCCCTAGTTTTCAAAAAATGATTGAAGAAATTGGAGAGTTTGGGAAGGGTATGAAAGCTCCAAGCTACCATGAGTTGAGGGTGCCACTCTTAAAAAATAAATTGGTTATACTGAAAATTTGTTGAAAAGCCACAAAGCGGAATGGGTTAAATCTGGATGTTTGATAATGTCAGATGGTTGGACGGATAGAAAAGATAGGACTTTAATCAATTTCTTGGTGAATTCTCCTCAAGGGTCAGTCTTCATGGAATCAGTTGACGCCTCATCATATTCCAAGACTGGAGAGAGATTGTTTGAGCTACTTGATGGATTTGTAGAAAAGGTTGGAGAAAAGAAAGTTGTACAAGTCATAACTGACAATGCATCAACATATGTGCTTGCAGGTTAGTGACAAAAGATTTATAATATATAATTTTATGTGTTGCATATTTGTGTTTATTATATTATAAATCTAAATAATATGTAACAATTAACATTCAAAACTCAACAGGTAAAATGTTGGAGGCCAAGCGCCCAAATTTGTTTTGGACGCCATGTGCTGCGCATTGCATTGATCTAATGCTAGAGGATATTGGGATGATGCCAAAGATGTACAAGTTGATCAAGATGGCAGTTTCATTGAGTGGTTATATCTACAACCATAGTGGTGTTCTAAATTTGATGCGGCAATTCACAAAGCAAAGAGAGTTGCTTAAGCCTGCAAAAACTATATTTGCCACATCATTTCTCACTATACAAAGCTTGTATAAACATAGGCAGTCCTTGAGGCACATGTTCAATGATGAGAAGTGGAGGTCAAGTTAATGGGTGAAGGAAGTGAATGGAAAGGTGGCAGAAACCACAGTCTTGACACCTGCATTTTGGAATGGAATCACCTACGCTCTCAAGATAACATCCCCCTTGGTTCGTATGCTCAGATTGGTGGATGGTGAGAAAAAACCAACTATGGGGTATATATATGAGGCTATTGATAGGGCTAAGGAAAACATTAAGGCTTCATTTAATTACAATGACGATAAATATAAAGAAGTATTGGAAAATTTTGATAGAAGGTGGAATTTCAACTCAATCGTCCTCTTTATGTTGCTGGTTACTTCTTGAATCCAGAGTACTTTTATTCTGATCCATCCATTCAAACAAATGCAAATGTGATGAAGGGTTTTTATGCTTCTGTTAAGAGACTTGTACCAAATGAAAGAGACCAATTAAGACCAGATTAGTGTTGAGTTGTCTTATTATAAGGCTGCCCAAGGCTTATTTGGGGATGAAATGACAATGAGGCAAAGGAAAATCCTATCACCAGGTATGTTTATGTCTATTTAATTTATGTTAGTCCTAAACTAAACTTTCTATAGTACATAATTGATTTATAATATAATACAGCTGAGTGGTGGAATTCATGGGGGCAAGAGGCTCCAACTTTGTGGCAATTAGCTATTTGCATTCTTAGTTTGACATGCAGTGCAAGTGGATGTGAACGCAATTGGAGTATATTTGAGCACGTGAGTAATGAGTATATCGTATTATAATATGGTTAATATTAATTGGTTATTTTTTTATATATTGTGCTTATATTTATATTATTTTGCATAACATTCAGATCCATTAAAAAAATAGGAATAGATTGGAGCAAAAACGTCTGAATGATTTAGTTTTCATCAAGTACAATCAAAAGCTTAAGAATCACTATGCCTATCGTGATACGATTGATCATATTTCCTTGTCTAACATTGACGATTGCAATGAATGGTTAGTTGGAAAAATGCAGGAGGAAATAAATGCAGATGATGAATTGGTATTTCCCAATGATACCTTGACGTGGGGTCAATATGCAGAAGCTGCTGGAGTTGGTGAAGGATCATCACAACCACGTAGAAATTCTAGAAGTAGTACAACTCCTACAACCTACTCAAGAAGAGGCTTTACATCAGCACCTACATCTACGTCTACGCCATTGCGATTGTTGGATTTAGAAGAAGACATGGCTGATTTTGAAGATGATGAAAATTTTGAAGTGGATGCTGAAGGAATTGTAGAAAATGAAGATCAGGAATTGGGTATTGAAGAGGAAGAAGAGTGACATAATGAGAAATGAGAAGTTGGTGTCTTGATGACTTTGTGAACTAGTTTACATTATGCTTTGATGTTTTTCTTGTTTGTTTCTTTTTTAGTGATTTTGTGAATGTTGGCATGTTAAGTGTACACTTATGTAGTGCATATTTTTCTATGCTATGCAACTTTATTATGTTTCCATTTCAATTCTAAATAGTTGTATGACTTTTTGTACATATTGGCTTATGCAAGTTATCAAAATGATGATGAATATTACTTATCTAAATATGTTTCAATTTATTATAATAAATTTTTTTTTTAAAATGATACAGACCGCCTTAGTGAAGTGAGGCGTCCGCCTCGCCTATGAGGCATTTTCAGGCTCGTCCGCCTCCCCACCGCCTCGACGCCTTAACTACACTGACTACAACTACCCCCTTACTAAAAAATTCACCTTGTTTTTCACGCCTTACTGCTAAAGAAGAAGTTGGGAACCACTATAATTTCGGCTCCCATGCTACCCTTGGTCGACAATACTGGCAAGTTTAAAGCAGAACCACTTGCTATCTTGGCCTGTCGCCTCGTCCCTCGCCATAATCAGGTTGTAACACAGGTTCTTATTCATTGGTCAAATTCGTTTCCACAGAATGCCACATGGGAAGATTGGACCAATATTCAAGTTATGTTCCCTACATTCCATCCTTGAGGACAATGATTCTTTCGAAAGGAAGGGTAATGTCATATACCCAAATTGAATTGAAGAAAGAAACATCAACAACATAAATGGGCAGCAAAAAATGGCGCGGTTTTAAATTGTTTCTGTTTTTTTAATATAAGGGCAAAAGGGTAATAGTACCAAATATTGTTAGTATTCCACATGGGCTAAACACGTGTTAGTCCATGATTGGATTCTTTTGAATTTTTGTTAAGCCTTACTATTTAAATCAGAAATTCTAATTGTCGAGGAAACCAGCGAGGGAGGACCCTCCATCCCCCTCGCGATGCGTGCAGGGGATGGGAGGTACACATCGCGAGGGGGATGGAGGGTCCTCCCTCCCTCCCTCGCTGGTTTCCTCACTGGTTTCCTCGACAATTAGCCTCTCTCCTATTTAAATAGAGTAGAAGAGGGATTGTAGAACGTAGAAAAATGTTGTAAGCAAGGACTTATCTGTTCAAGTTAGAACAGATGGTAGTGTTCTCCCATTTGTTCAATCTATCAATTGATATTTTCTTCCAAATTACATCTGGAATTGAATCTAGAAGTCACGAACGTAGCACTCATTTGCTGAAGATGTAAAATAAAACTATGTTTACGAAGATGCAATGGGCAAAATATATATCCGCTAGAAAATTTCTAAAGGTTCTTGGATCCCAACCAAACTCTAACTCAACTTTTCGAAAAAAGGCGAGGAGGAAAATGAGATATATATATTTGTTTTTTTTGACCATTTTTATTTATTTATTTATTTATTTATTCATGCCCGAAGGCTACATGACTAACCCTATAGGGTTAACCAAACTAGGCCCGAAGGCTAAAATATTGTTGCCACTCAATATCCTCGTTGCCTTCATTTTGCATAGAGACTTGCTTTCGCTTCGGTCCATCGCCTCCACCTTACATGAAGACTCACTTTCGCTTCACTCTAGTCCATCTAAGCAACTGCATTCAATACCGAAAGGTTTATCAACGGCGGAACAAATATGCTCCTAATAATCGGGCGAAAATTCACAAAATCCTAACTGGTCTTTAATACAAACAATCTTTATTCATTTAGAATTCCCCGTCAAACAGGATAGGAAAAGTTTCCGAAACCGAAAATCCAATCCATCGACAACCCTAGGTAATAAAGTTATCCACACCCCCAGTTTGTGACAATACCAGGATTCCTAACCAAGTTGTAATAATCTAATTAACACTCTAAACAACATTATTATGAAGTCTTAATACCTAATTCAGAAGTAGTGACTAGGATTCCAGCTTAGCCATCCAAGTAAGAAACTTGGACTCTGACCAAACACACAAACAAAAAAAAAAACAAAAAAAAATAGCCCACAAATCTTACTCGTAGGCTCTGCTGTCACCCACACGATTCCCTCTGTTAAATACGCCCACTCGCTTTCGCATTTTTTTCACCGACTTGAGTTGTCGTCATTTCACTCTCTCTCTCTCTTTTGTTCTGTTCTCATCTCTGCAACTCTGTACAAGTCTATATAGTGAGCGGTTTTGGTTTGTGATCTGAACAATCTTTGAAGTGTTTTTACTTACTGGGGTTTTGTGAAAATGTGTCGTGGTGCGATTATCTCTGACTTCATCCCTCGCAGCAGTCGTCGTCGTCGTGTCCCAGCTTCGTCTAGTATTTCTGACTCTTCCAACATCTTCAACTTTGAGTCGGAGTTTCAGCGTTTCGTCCATGAAGAAGTTCCCGTAGTGAAGAAGAAAATCACCCCTTCAGGTAGAATTGTGTTTCATTTGCGGTCTTTTGATTTGTTTATTTGTTTTTGGTGGTTTCTGAGTTCTTTGGTGAATTTATTCAAACAGGTGGTGGGGTGGTGGAAAAGAGCTGTAATGGAAAGAGGAAGAGGAAGAATTTTTTCCGGGGAATTCGACAGAGACCTTGGGGAAAATGGGCTGCTGAGATCCGTGATCCTCGAAAAGGGGTTCGGGTTTGGTTGGGTACATTCAACACAGCTGAAGAAGCAGCGAGAGCTTACGATAAGGAAGCTAGGAAGATCAGAGGGAAGAAAGCAAAGGTGAATTTCCCTAATGAAGAAGATGGGTTTCTTCAGAACAGCAATTATCAGATACCCAATCATCCCCATAGCTCAAAAGTGTGGGATTTTGGGGTTTCTGAGAATTACTGCAACACTGCAGGAAAGAAGTTTGAAGAAATGCCACAGAGGCAGAAGGTTGTGGTGGGGGAGATGGAGGAGAGTCATGAAGGTCAAGCTGAAGTGAAGAAGCTGTCAGAGGAGTTGATGGCGTTTGAGTCTTACATGAAGTTCTATCAGATTCCTTATCTGGAAGGTGGGGTTGAACATATGGGTTCAACTACTGTTGAAGAAAGTGTTGTTGGTGATCCATCAATGGAGCTGTGGAGCTTTGATGATGATGATCATGTTCTTCTTTCTTAGTGCAGTGGTTACTCCTGCTATGTGAAGGTGATTTGGTTTGTTTTGTGAACATCTGAAGCTGAAGTGGTGATGGGATTTGTAAATTTGGGGGGTTGTTTTATTGGGTAATTTTTTATTACTAGTTTTAGCTGTTTAGGTACTCTGATTAACTACTGTTTTGTTTGTTGTTATTGTTAACCTCCCAAATTAATTGTGTATGAACCTTTGATTAAGTGGAATTGAAGTCTGAATTTTTCTCCTTGAAATCTATAATTTGCTTTGGTAATGTGAATTAGAATACATGCAATTCTGATTTTAGAGAGGTCCTTCTCTGATGTTTATTTGCTTTGGGCGTGGTTAATTTCTTATGGTGTTGACTTGTTGGTCGCTTAAAAAGGGTAACTGTAATGTAAAGATGGTGTTTTTGGACTGCAATGAATCCAAACTGGCGCACCTGGTTTTGTTGTGAGACCATTTGCTGATGAAACTATGGGCAACTCTGCCATAGAGGATGGATGTATCATGGTTAATTTTAAGAAAGTATTTTTGTAACAAGGTATAATTCACTTTGTGACCTTCTTCATATTTTTGACATGTATTTTTCAAGGAAAGGTATTTTTGACTTGATGATAAATTTTCAAAGAAAGGTATTTTTTATGGGATCCTATATTCCTATACTACTCCAGCAAAACCCTCCATCCCCATTTAACCATTCCCCATGACCTCCTTACTTGTCCTTGGATACTCCATCAACACCACAACCATCGTTACGTCTTAAGATCATATTGGATGCTATAGTTGCCTTCTAATACCCCTGTTTGGGATGTCAATGGATGAGGCTAACAATCAATTTAGATTGTAGGCACTTGCTTTATATCCCTTCCATTGGCATCCATGTACCTTTAGGATTATGCTTGCTTTTGCCATTTGTATCATCAATCCTATTTAACACACTATGATTAGTATCAGATCTGTTACCTGTTTCGATGACAACTGAACAAAAGGCAAGATGAACAAAGAAATATGACTCAAAACAACTTTCCCATTGATTTTGTTGTTTCAGATTAGGCTATTACGATTACAATACAATTCCGTAGAAATGCACAAAATTAAGTTTTGGTCAGTGCATGAATAAAACTCCTTTTTATTGATTCTACCTTTTCCAACTTCCTCTTAGGATACAAATCCTTCTATGTACAAGAAGCGCTTCTCCTGGAAAGTCCCAAGTAAAAACCTGAAGTATCCTGGAGCTCAGTAGGCAGAGATGGCACTTAAAATTTTCTTTGTAACTGATTGATGCTAGTGAACTCTGTTTTGTAATGGACAATCGCACCTAGTTTGAACGATTTTTTTCACATGTTTGTGTATGAGATACCTTGAACTAAAGTTCATTTTCATGAGCTGGGTAAAATAACTTGCTTGTACAGCTTATCTCCACCTTCTGCAGAAGAATAGCTGAAGGTGGACTGCCTAGTGTCATCAGCTTCATCAGGTGCCATGACCGCTTTTGTATTCCAATACCATGGTTGAAGATGAGTCAGATGATCTGAAGAAGAAGATTGAATAGAGGAACACGATGAAGGATGAAGTATAACAGAACCCCAATCTCTCAATCCAAGCTTGGGTTCCTTCACTCTCCTCCTCACCAATAACCTCCCAATGTCTTCTCTTGTTATCTCCGAAACACTTTTAAGTATAGCAATGCATAGCAATAACACCAGCACTGCATCTTCTTCTGGGGTAATCTCCATAGCGAGTAGTCTCCAATTCATCAATGCAGTTGTTCTTCCATTTGGAAAATCCTCTGTGTACCGAACTATGGTCACGAATCCTTCTTCTTCTTCTTCGTCTTCTTTGTTAACTTGATACTGCATTCTCCTCCCATTTAGCAATCTCACCTGCTAGTTAAATTGTTATCAAAAGTCACGACGAAGAAAAAGGAAACAAAGAGAAACTTATTGGGGAGATTAAGACCTCGCCGGGAGTGATATTGTTGTGAAGGTGGAAACTAGGACCAGTTGGAGTCCATTCTATGGTGAGCTCATCTCCTGTTGACAAAATCCAGGAAGCTCTCTGTTCTCTCTGTCCGCCGTCTTCTTCTTTTGGGGTTGCTGTTCCTACAACCTTCTCTGCAGACGCGTAAAGCAAGCTCCAGCATCAAATAATCAAAATGTGAACCTTATATATAGTAAATAACATACCTGGCGCGTTGCCAATAGAGCCAGCAACATAGTTCCATGATCCTTGACGAACTTGTACAATCCTGTCCTCCCTCTTCACTGCCCTTGGAATGTCATCTCCTCTTTGCCAGATCCCAGTTGCCACTCTAATCCTCACAACGAAGCATTCTCGTCCATTATGATCCAAAACTGTCCTAGACAACCACCTTCCCTCTTGGGGCCGATACCCATTCATCTTAAGTATCTCTTCTGACACCATAGCACCTGAATCATCAGTAACCCGATCAGGCACACATTTTATAAGATATGGAGCTTGTGCTGGTGGTGTTATAGAAATCACCACTCTCAATTCTTGATCTAAATCTTTCCCTTCCAGTGTCAAATTGGGTGCACGAAGTAAGTCGTTATAGAGAAAGGTCATGGTCCTCTGCGGCCTACTACTACTCTTGACACACAATGTCAGTTTTCTACTGGTGTTGCGTTTGAAGTCGATACTGAGACCCCTAGTGCCGAATTCACAGTAGAGGTGGCATGTTCTTTGCCAAGCCTCGAAGGGAATGGAGGTGATTGGTGTCTCCATCTTGAGCTGCCTGTGACATCTAATAGTCCTTATGCGAATAACATTGTTGCTCTTCTTCTTGTCATAGTTCTTGTGCTGCTGGGGTTGCAAAATGTTAAGATTGTTGTCCAATTTCCTTCTCATAAACACACAAACCTGCTTATTCAAGATCAAAATCACTATTTACAAAACAGCTGAAACAAGATTAAAAAAATATATATAACGACGCCTGAGAGATTCGAACTCTCGCGGGAAAATCCCATGTACTTAGCAGGCACACGCCTTAACCACTCGGCCAAAGCGTCATTGGTGTACATGTTCGAAATCAAATATAATTACTACATTCATGATTTGAAAATATATTCGAATTGATATATTACATTACAAAACTTTTACTATAAATATTTAGCTTTCTTTTCATTTTATATTATTTGAGCAGTTCGTGCATAAACCAATATTATCTTGCTCGACGGACCAATAAACTTTTCCATATTTTTTTTTCCAAATAACATTGGGCCAGAGTTGCTTTCCGCGCTTTTTCGATATGCATGCATTGAGATTCAAATTGTTCTTATTCCAAGATCTATTGAAGCTAAAATATGCAAAACCAACAATGCTAGTTTATATTCAACTCTTGACTTGTTAAGGCCTAAAATCAAGTCAAGATTGTCATCTTCAAAGATTTGTAAATCAATGGGTTTTGGTAAGAAGGAATTCAAAGATTAAAAAAAAAAAAAAAAAAAAATTGTGTACTAACCTCTAGTAAGAACCTTGGTTCCAAAGTCTTGTACTTGGTGTTGACATCAACATCCCAAACTTCCCAATGAAGAGGCAACTTCATGGAAGAAGAACCACCACCAACAACAATTCCATCAAGTGTCCCACTTGCTTTTTCATAAGGTTGATCAAACATTCCTTCCCATGTCTTCTTACTTACTTCAACATCTTCTTCCCAAACCCCAACCACCTTTGCCAAATCCTCTCTCATCTCCTTCACATCCTCTGCATATTTCAATGGGTAACTCTGTTTCAACCATCCTCAAATCAATTATCATGCAATAAAAAAAACATGAAAAACAAAGGAATTTTAGAATTCTGGTCTTACATATTTATTGTACCGAACTTTAGGTCCTACTTTCGTCCAACTTAATGTTTAGGTACATGTGTGAGTGAGTTCTGACCCTAATTAGGCCTGTCGTTTTAAGGCTAAAAAATAATTATAACCTTGTGCCCAAACCTTGAGCTCGACAAAAGTAGAACCCAAACTCAAAGTTGGTAAGAAACCCGAATTCTAAAATAATTTCAAAAAAAAAAAAAATCCCTCGGAGAGAAAAACTTACTTGGTGAGTCAACCACATTAGGTGAATATCCAAAGTAGGCACAAATCTTACACACCCATCTTTCAATCTCTGCAACAGATACAAAAATGCTATGTACCTTTCTCTTGCTGATATTAGATAAACCATTTCAGGCAATCACAGTAAGTCTGGTAGCTCACCTGACAAAATGGGTATTTTATAGCTTCTAACATGTTTGCGAAAATATTGATCAAATTTTCTAGATTTGAAATAAGTTTTTACCGGGTTGAGAGTATGGCAGTGCCAGACCCATTGGATGTCAAAAGGAGGAAGTAGTATTGGCGGAGATGAACTAGTTGATATATCAGAAAACAATGGCATCCATAGCTCATCATACCTGCAAAGCGCACACTGATTCAATATCTTACACTAGATCAGAATACTTAGAAAACATGATCAATTGTGACCTTCGGATTGAGTGAAGAAGAGTGCAAGTGTTGTAAGGCAACTGAGACGCGGCGACTGTCCTGAGGAACGCCAAGTGTCTTCTAGCTGCTGTAACCAGATCCAGACTTGCTTGTATATCTGATATAGTTTGATTTCGGGTATTTGTAGTGTCCGAAACGCCAGTTCCGTTTCGTACTAAAGACATTATTGATTCACAACAAGATAGAGAAGTGATGGGATTCTTCTGTAATTAATTGTGTTGATTTAATGATTTGTATAGAGTGGAATAACAAAAGTACCAAGTGACTTACTTTGATTTGTTCACAAAAATGATGATACATGAAGGTGAGGTGGGGTTGAGGCTGGACTTTATTTATATTAAGGAATGATTTAGCTGATTTGATAGGTTATCAGGTCCATTCTAGACCTAACATAATAGAATCCCATTTGAATTAGAGACCTTGGGTTGAATAAAAGCTTTACATTGGTCTTGGAAAGTTTCAAAGTGAATTCTTACAAGTTACAAAGACATGGTGGTCTAATCTTAATGTCATATAAACGAAATGGGATGCAAGGCGTAAGGTTAGCAAATGAAGAGTTGAGAATGACGTTTCGAAACTGTTATGAACTAAGATCCGTAAACACGAATTGTCTCCACTCTCTCACTTAATTTTATTCCAATTATTGGCTCCTGTAGACTTACGGTCTGATGTTTTTTCTGTTGGAACGCGCACCTAGGTCCTAGTTATAAACTTTAGATTTTCGGTCCTCGTTACTATTAGAAAGTGGATCACTCCCTTATAAATCTTAGTGACAACTTCACCTTATTTAATGTGAGACTATTCAAGCCAACTTCGTCCCAACATTTTCAACAAAATTATTTAGAAGATAATGTGATGATTGAAAGGGATAGTGGAACTACTACTGTTCACGTGCTTTGATTGACTGAAAATGCACTCTTCCATTAAAATAGTTCTGTATGGAACCACAATCATGAATCATTCATACCATGGCACACTTTGCAGAAAATATCTAACTAGTGAATTATTCAGAAAACACGACTCTAGAATATCTAATCGATTGGATTTTTCACGAAACCAATCCAAGGACTAGAAAAACAAGATACTTTTAAAAAGGTTGAGAATGATGGTGTGTTGGAAAGGATCTCAACTCGAGAATGTGATGGTTGCGTCAAGAATGTGTCACACACTTGTGATTTCGTTTTTGGAGGTAATTTTAGTACTCCTGAAAGTTTTTGCTGTGTATAGAAAAAAAAATGTAAAAAAATTCGGTTGTAATTTTGAAGTTATTAATATAATTTAAATATTTTAAACACTTGACTTGTAATGTCATACAAATTACATATTGCATAAAAATTATTTATATAATAAAATTTTAATACTAAACTAAAGTTATAACGAATTAAAATGTACAAAATTTGAGATTGGCATGATGAAAGAAATAAATATATTGGTTTCAAAAGAAATTTCGGTAACTAGAAAAAGATCAACCATCTGTTAGACAAATAAAGCTTAATAAAACATAATTCAGAGCGCCTTGTTAAAAAGGCAAATAAAGCTTCATAAAATATAATTCAGACAGCTTTAAAGAGAAGTGACTTGAATGGGAACTATCCCCAAAGGAATATGAATATCCACAGACATTACCTTCAAACTTAAAACAGATTTTCTATATCATCGGTCTCTGTGGAAACTTATTTTCATCAGCAATATGTAAGGCACATAAAAGGGTCATAATATCAAACTACACTAAATGTATTCAGTCAAGTTTTCCAAAGGAACTCTGAAACCATTAGGATTACACACACATAAAACTCCAAGAGGTTAAATGTCCCATATGGTTCTTCGGCAGCTTAGTGAAGAACATGCTTGCATCTCAAGTTCTTAACTAGCACCTGTCTGAACCCTTTGCGTTCTTAATTCATCTGCTGTTAAGAGAAAGATCCATTATCCCAAAGCAAGCTCAAACCTTACCCAAATTTGAAAAAAAAAAGCTGGTTGGCCGCATAAATTGACACAAGGGTTGCAAGCAAGAAGTTGACTATAGATACTGGCTAGAAAATAGAGGCTAAGGAAAGGACTTGTAAGGGAGTCTCTCTTCCAAAGTTTGGCCACATTTTTTACCTCAAGTTTTTTTTGGACTTGCACAAGTGTACTAATAACTTGATAAATTAAATATTGCAAACCTTTTTCTATATCATCGATGTTGTATACAACCATTTAGGGGGGTAAAAATGTATTTTCGCCTCCCCCCTCAGGCAGAAAATCAGACTGATTTTTCCAAGCCAACTAGAATTTCTCCACACTAACATATTAGGCACTAACACTCAGATGCCATCATAAAACCATCATCACCATTTTATGTCATCCAAGCTTAAAAAAAATGAAGAAGGAAGAACTATCAGACAGTCTATTAACAAAAAGGAACAACTATCGAACTCTTTTGTTCACAAGTTATTCAAGTACCCTAATGTTTACCTAGAAATAAACATTAAAAAAATAAGTAAAGCAATATTTATAAATATACAATTATAGTAAAGTCGATGAAAATGGCCTAATTAAATCAATTCTAAACTTCAACTTTTGAGAGAGTTGATTGATTCATCCCAATTAAATTTTGAGAACCAATCAATCAATGTCATCTAACCCTTCGCCGCGAAGGCTCTTCGATTCCATCCATCATAATCTCAATCAGTCTCTTAAACGCAAAATTCATACTACTGGAAAGCACAATCCATATAATTACGTCATTCATAAAATAGAACACGAAGGGGAAATTCCAAGAATCTCCCTCTCCGTCGTCCTCCGGTTCAAAATTCCACCTTCTACCGTCACTGCCTCTTCTGCCACCGTCATCGCCGCCGCTTCCGCCGAAGGCGAAATCGCCGGAGAAGAAACCAGGCTTGTCGTCGGAGTCCCCGGTAGCGGACCTCTTCCGCGTGCAGATTTTCCACCTGGGAGGGCAACGGGAGACCTTTCGCGGACGGGAGATCGGTGGCGCGATGGCGTCGACGGGGGAGAATCCGGCGGAGATCGAGAGGACTCCGTTCGGAGAGGTGTTGCGGAGGAGCTTTGAAAACCCTAGGTATTGTGCGGCGGTGGTGGTGAGTTTAACGGCGTCAGTTATTGCGATGATATCCATTGCTGAGAGTTAACGGAGACGAGAGACGGAAAGTGAATACGTTCTCTCTCTCGAAGTGGGAAATATTTTCCTTTCTTTGATTGTAACGCGTGAGGGAAAATTGAGTGAGAAAATCTTGCACGTCACTGCATTTGGATTGGTAAGTTCCTGGGCTGAGACATTCCCATCATCTAGCCTAGCCCTCTAAATTGCTCGACTATTAAAAAATATTTACTTAAGAAAGTAAATCAACCATAAATAAATAAAATAAATTTATTTTCATGAATCAACTAAATTACAAAAAAAAAATGTTAGGAAATCAGGTTTTTGCAACCATGATGACGTGTCATGATCGGAAAATAATGATGAAATCCTCAAAAATTTTATGTGCATCTCAAAAAACTCTTCTAACGATGTCATATCATCTTGATTGTAAAACATGTTTACAAAACCTAATTTTCTAGCCTCATTCAAATAACAATGAGCATGCGTAGCCATATTATAACTAACATAACTTCTAAAACAAACTATAAATCTAATAGGAAATAATGTCTTAATTGCATTGTTACTAAATAAGTCATGTTACAATATAATTAATAAATATTATTTCTAAAATGAACCTAATTACATCAACCTTTCGGGTTAAAGAAGTTCGTCCTTGAGCTTGAACCTAAGAAAGTCATACGAGCACAAGCTGCAATAGAATGTGAAGTATTCAAATAAAAGTCGACCTCTAACATTTCCTTTGTAGTTACTCATTTAGTTTTAGTAATTACAGATGTGTACTTGTGCAGTGATAATGTAGTTGATATTGTTGGTTATTTTTTAACTCAAGATTTGCTTTAAAAACATAGCAAGGTTGTACATATGAATTATTTCGGATGCATGAAAATTTTATGTCAAACATCCATAGTATCAATTATCTAAATCCATATCATATATTATCTAAATCCATATCAGATATTACATATGAAGTCGTAATTTAAGTCTTTTGGTTTGTATGTGCTAATGAAGATTGGTGATCCAACGAGGTTACTGACACAATCATCCTACGAAGACACGCCTATATATACTCCATTCCATATTGTTAGATAATTATTTTTCCTATTTCGAGATCGAAAAGATCAAATCATTATTCATAGAGTAACGAATGGATGATCATTGTTGGCAAGAGAAATTAATTTTCACATTTAAAAAATATATTGATATTAAGTTATCACCTTTTCATGGATCGAACTTCGGGTGAGATAACATGTTCCTCGATGTGGCACTCCACTTAGAATATGTACACTTCGAGTGGTTTTGAAGGCAAGGGAGACACAATTGGGTAAGGTGTGTTCGGCACAATGAGGGTGGTGCAATTGTGAAAAAGAAGCGAGATTTTTCTGATTGCCTTAATGGAAAAAAATAAATGTTCATTCGACCTTAGAATGAGAACTACATGTCTTTCTTAAGGTAAAATGTATTTGATTGACATTTAAATAACGGTGATTATGAGTATGATCTGTATTTATTTGAAAATAATTGTATTCATGATAACCGATAAATTATGAATTTTATTCATTTATTTTTTAACGTTCTGTGCGGAATGGTAAGTCTACTATCATTTTTTTTGCCAAACTTACCACGTTCGACCTTCACTTTGTAAGTGTTAGTAAAATAAATATATATTTTAAGCATGATAGAACTTTGTAGTATGACATGTTTGCCTCATGGAAGAACTACCAGCTAGTGATGTGTTATTTATTGTGTTGGAACATTTCATGTTAAAGCATGTAACTTATTTTATTTATAAGGAAATTGAGATTGCTCACACCAGCTACCTCGCTGATCCAAGTAAGATTATGCTTATTAGATACATTCTTATATGAACGTAACCATTTAGCCATTCACAGGTTTAGAGATTTATGAGCAGTGTTACTGGAGTTTCGTTAGTGGAGTTAGCGACGTCTGAATTTCATGGTTAGATTATTTTTTTAGTTTGATTTAATTTTCTAAATTAGGTTTTAATTGTTGTTCCTAAACGTTATGTTGTTATTGAATTTTCACGTTTTGAGTTTCGGAAAAATGGATAATCTTAGTTAAAATTTAGGATTTTCGTTTTCTCGAAAATTGGGGTGTGACAGTTTGGTATCAAAGCATTTAGTTAGCCTAGGCTGGGGCAGAGTCTAGGTGGTCATCGGAATGTGGATATGGGTGAGTAAGAGTGTAAATGTCTAGAGATAAAGTGAAAAAGGTGAACCTTGAACTTTTCATATTGTTTCTTTTTCTTTGTGAATCTCGCGATGAGACTCCTTTGACCTATGTATTCGGGGTTAAGCATAACTTATTTTAATGTCAGTAACGAGTGACATTATTTCGTGTAGTTTCCTTATAGCGGTTTGTTATCCTGAATCTTTAATTAATCCTTTGAGCGTCCCGAGATTCCTTTTGAATTGTATAAATTATAACACCCCGTATTTTTAATACTTATTAAATTCTATAATATATCTTTCTGTAATTGTCTTTATGAAGTTACGGGCATATGCTTGAGCTATTTGTTTGTCCATGTAATTGTCTATAATAAGTTGTTGGCTTATTATAGAATTAATTTCCTAATTACCCTTTCTACCGAATCTCGGGACGAGATTCTTTTGAGGTATATATATTGTAACACCCGTATTTTTCATTGACCTTAATAATATTTTTGTACATAGTGTTTCAATTTATTATTTTAATTTCTTTTTAAAATAATATATGTATATGAATGTAGTAGCCTCGTGTGTATGCATGTATGGTGTTTTGCTTTGTTTGATGTGAAATTTTTATATGAGTATAAAATCCGAGTAATTTTTCATCTGAAAATATATTTTAAAATTTCATTTCGTTTGCCATGTCATTTTTCATATTCGCATGACTATCTTACCTTCCAAATCTCGGGACGAGATTCTTTTAAGGTGTGTATATTGTAATACCCGTCAAATCACTTGCCAATATAATGTTACTATTTTAATCATTAATAATATTTATTTATTGGTAATATTTATTAATTGGTAGTATTTACAAATATGTAAGTACTTTATGATATGAATTTTGGGACCTAGGTTTAGATTGGTGGTGGGTAAAAGAGGAGTCGTGGGTGTGTTTAGCTAAAGCTAACAAATCCCTAATTATTTTATGATGGAGGCTACTACATGCATATACCTATATTATTTTAACAAGAAATAAAAAATAAAAAATTGGAACACTATGTACAAAAATATTATTAAGGTCAATGAAAAGGTCAATAATAAATCAGTTATCAATCGGGGTGAGACAAAATTTAGGATTTTCGATTTCTCAAAAATTGGGCCCTAAGGAGGGTAGATTGTAAGACCCTGAGTGGGCGGGCTCTGAGGCTGACGGGCTACCATATGTGGGCGGGTTCTGAGGCTGACGAGCTACCATGTGTGGGCGGGCTCTGAGGTTGGCAGCTCTGTGTGTGGGCGGACTCAGAGGCTGGCAGGCTATCATGTGTGGGTGGGCTCAGAGGCTGACAGGCTATTAGGGGGTTATAGTCCCACATCACCTGGGTGAGGGAATGATATGTGCTATATTTGTACGAGTTTGGATTCACTTGACACAACGCGTTTTAAAGGCACACGGGTAGTTAGGTTGGGCCCAGAGCAGACAATATTGTTTCATGTGGATTGGGTCGTGACAGAATAGTATCAGAGCATGTCCCAGTCGAAAGTGTGCCAACGAGGACGTTGGGTCCTAAGGGGGGTGGATTGTAACACCCTTAGTGGGCGGACTATGAGGCTGACGGGCTACCTTGTGTGGGTGGGCTCTGAGGCTAGCAGCTCTATGTGTGGGCGAGCTCAGGAGACTGACAGACTACCAACTGTGGGCGGGCTCAGAGGCTGGCAGGCTACCTCGGTGTTATAGTCCCACATCGCCTGGGCGAGGGATGGATATGTGTTATATATGTGTGCATTTGGATCTACATGACACAAACGCGTTTTAAAGCCGTGCGGGTAGTTAGGTTGGGCCCAGAGTAGACAATATTGTGTTATGGGGATCGGGTCGTTACAACTGTTGTTCTTTGTTGAGTTGATAACTTTTTTTTTTGTTGGAAGCTTGTGATATCTTCTTGCGCTTGCTGTTTGGCATCAAGGTGGAAGACCTAGCTGCGTGAATTTCTTGTTGTTTGAAGATTTTGTTGGCTAAATCGTGATCTGAAAATCTATTTGTTGTGTGAGTCACCGGAAGCTGCGATGTCAAATCTGTTAGGGAGAGAGGAAGCAAGGCGATGACTTGCGATGGTGCGTAAACTCTATTAGAGAATGCGATTTTCCTTCAATTTGGTTGAACTTGTTGTTGAGGATGTTCAACCTGCTGTCATCCCTTCCCCACCTTTTGCTTCTAGTGTAGTCGTCGGAGGTGGGGAAGAGCTTGAATCCCCGAAGTCTTTGGTCACTAAAGAAAGTTGCTCTAATACCATGTAAAGAAAATAATTGAGAATTATATTATTGTCGTGTTGTATTTTTTCCTTGACTGAATATAAGCTTATATAAGCTAACTTTACTAACCTTATGGAAGCAAGAAACTTAAAATTTCTTATACAAGATATTTTAATTGTGTCCTATTTTATATTCTGACTATTCTGACTTTTCTATTTGTGACTTTCCTATTCTTGTACTTTCTTATTTTTGTATTTTCATGTTCTTGTACTTCCTTATTATTGTACTTTCCCATTCGTACAATCATAGACTTGGGCTTGGCTATGTTGAGTGCAAGCCTTACATATTCCAACACGTATTGGATTCGTGTCATAAGGGGTTAGTGTGTTACTTGACCGAAAACTAAGTTTTGCTAGTTCTGTGGTTATTCTCCAGTTAGGCCTCACTTCAGTTAGGGGTATAACACAATGAGACATGGCTAGTTTTGGTAGAGCTGAAATTGTTCATGTTTGGAAAATTAAGCTCTAACATTGAATAGATCAAACTCAAACTACCATCGATTTATGGTGTGTTGATAGTTATGGTCTTTGATAGGTTATGGGATCCTGAAAAACCCAGCTCGCCTTCCAAAAAAATAAAAAAAATTTGTGATGTGCTAGTCCAAGCTTTTCCTGAAGTTGTGTTTGGTTCGATTGCTTCCAGTTTTGCTGACCCAAGTTTCATCCCTGCTTTAAGTTAGTACAACTACAAAAGAACAACATATTTTGTATTAAGATAACACAAACATTACATACGTCCCCTCTTAGATGCCATGAGTGAGTCAAGTTCATTAGAAGGGGTATTTACAAGAGATTAACTCGTGTTATAATACAAAGTATGCAAAATCTAGATACAAACAAGTCACATGATATCATAAACCTTACTCTCGAGGCCTTACTTCCATGCCTTCAATAATAAGCCCACACTTTTTTTTGAAAGGCAAGCAAGGTTTTTATAGGATCCCATAACCCATAAAAATGCCGCAAGCTAGGTTTGAACCCATGACCTAGTGGTACCATCCGCCAAGCTCTAACCGTTGAGTTGTCATGCCATTGGCAATAAGCCCACACTCAGCATAACTGCAGTCCACATTCTTCACAGAAATCTTTACTTCATCATCTCCTTCGTCATTGTAGAAATCACCTAGTTTAATCTCCATCCGCCCATCTTCTCAGTGGTTTGGTACTTGTACTTCTCCGTCAACTGCACCCTACCATGACATAATATCTTAGTGTTGTCTGGACATAAACGAACAATACTTCTTGTGTTAAGCACGAAACCGTTATAAATGCCAAAATGCGAAGTTACAAAGCAAATACAACTAATACCGAAGATAAACAAATTTACGTGGTTCGACAAACTTGCCTACGTCCACGACAAATAACAACTTTACTTACTTCAGATTCAGTTTACAAACAGATTACAAACACCCCGTACAAATTGGTTTTTCGAAATAAACCCAAATACAAAATCCGAACAATACCTCAACAAATAAGCAAATGAAAATCCAATCCAAACAAATCCAATGTTGGATTTTCCGAAACAAATTCCAGATACAAATGAGATCTCTCACTGGAGTGATTACAAATGGCTAACGGGGCTTAATTACTAAGGCCCCACAAGGGTCCTTATATAGGCCTCTTGAGGAGGTGCAAGAGGCGACAATAGACACTATTCACAACTCATTTTTTAGCTGTCCATTAGCGGGCAAAAAGCTCCTCTTTGTTTTGCTTCTTCACTAAGCATCAAAGCAACAACTCACGCTTAAGGTGTGGCGGTGGTGGAAGCTTCTACCACCTCCTCACCTATTTTTTTAACAATTATCCACCTCGAATAAGATTTTTCAAATCTGAGCCGATCCCAACAAATAGATGTCACATGTTCAAAACATAAACACAGACTTCAATTTTTCAAACGCGTTCATATGCGCCATACACCCGAATGTGCCATCTACCAAAGCATACTCAAGCAAACAAACCAACTCCACCTCGAATAGGATGGAGTCTCAAACCAGAATTTTCGGGAACACAATGTTCACAAACATCCATGTTACACAACATAAATTTGGAAATGAGTACGAAATGTCAATAAATTCATTCTCTCATTATACGTATGGTTTGCTAATGATCTTCTAATATTTTCAAAGCCTATCCCTCCTCCCTAGAAAGCATCAAAACCTCCCTGGCTACCTTCAAAGCTTTATCTGGCCTTAAAACCAATTTGACTAAGAGCCATTTCTTGATTGGGGGAGTTCCTCTAGACGATGCTAATCAGCTTGCTAGCACTATTGGCATCCCCTACTCTGAACCTCATCTCACTTACCAGGGGTTCCTATTATTACCACTAGAATGAAGAAGTCGGACTGCCTTTCCCTTGTTGAAAGAATCACTTCCAAAATGAAAGTCTAGAAAGCAAGATATCTATCTAAAGCATGCAGATTTAGCTTGGTCCAAGCCATACTCTTTGCTATGCAGGTTTATTGGAGCATAATCTTCATGCTTCTGGACACTATTGCCAATGCTTGCAACAAATTATTGTGGAAATGCCCAGAGATTAACAAAAAGGTGAATCCCTGCTCTTGGAAAATACTTTATCTTCCCAAACTAGAAGAAGGTGTGGGTCTCATCAGCCTTAGAGCTTGGAATGCAACAGCTAATATGCAACACCCCTTCGCTATTAGAGGTGAGAAGCCCCGCAAGCTAAATATTGAAGTCCCAAGCAGAAGCCATTGTTTCGTGCAAGGTTTCTTTTTTAACCAGGAAAAGTAAAAAACAGTAAAATTAGTGTATGCATCTCTTGTTGTCCAAGTGAGAAAGTCTTGTCCTGCCGTTCCGGCTCAGTTCGCATTCTTTTTAGCTCATCCATTGGGAATAATAGAATCTCTCAACTTGTTATGTTAAGCGGTAGGAATTAAGGACTCTTTCTTGGTGTTGGCTGATTAAACCTTTCGGAGCCCATGTATATTAATCAAACAAAATATCTTCAACCAAACGTTTCTTCAACAACTCGTGCATATATTTCTCACCTTTACTACTTGTATGTAAATGTCAAACCCTCGAGGTATTCAAACAAACATCCTTGGAGCTATCAATAACTCCACCAAAAGCAACATCCATAGGGCCTTCAACAACACATGTTGCTCAACTAAATTCAACCTTATGATCACATATAATTGTACTCCTCTGCAAAAAAATACAAATTACCCTTCCAAACTGCTTTCAGAACCACCAGTGTACCGAAAACAACCATTAGAGCTCCACCATTTACCAAAACCTTGTAACCTTCGGACTTTAAAGCACTAACGGAGATGAGATTTTTCTTCAAATCGGGCACATACCGAACATCATTCAAAACCCGAACAAGTCCATTATGCAACTTCAACTTGATTTTACCTATCCTTTCAATTTTACATTCATCATTGTTGCCCATATGGACAACACCACCATCCATCTCTATAAAGTTAGAGAACCAGTCCATACAAGGACACACGTTATACGTAGAACCCGAATCAAGCAACCACTCATCAGAATGATTCACCAATGCTAAAGTTGCAGTCAACAAATATGCATCATCCTCATCCAAATTGTGCACCACATTAGCATCAGACTTTTTCTTTCATTTTTCTATTGCAGTTTTCAATTTCTCACAGTCAATCTTCCAGTGGCCCCCCTTCTGATTACAGTGGGCACATTTATCCTTCGGTAAAAACCTTATGTCTACAAATTTTTCTCTTCACTGTGATATTTCCCTATCACCAATATTCCTCTTTTCAAATCTTCTTCTCGCTACCAATACTTCTGATGTTGCATCCCTATGAACTTTGAGATCATTCCTCCTGAATTCATAATTTAGCAATGCCGTAGTCACTTCATCATAATTCAATTCTTCTTTTCCTGTTAACAAAGTCGTAACGAAATGTTCATATTCTTCTGGAAGGGAATTCAAAAGGCACGAGGCCTTATAATTCTCTGGAACATCTTTTTCCAAATTCAATAGGTCGACAATAAGCTTATTGAACTCATCCAAGTGTTCAGACAACGTACTCTCAGGTCTCATATTCATCCGAAAAAGTTGCTTATTGAGGAAAAACTTATTTTGGATGTTCTTCGTCATGTACTTGTCTTCCAACTTTTTTCATAACACCTTAGCGAAGTTCTCCTTCATAATGAAGTGTTTTTGTTTATTTGCTAAATACAATCTGATTGACCTGCATGCTTGCCGATTCAACTTGTTCCATTCTTCTTCTTTCATGTTATCCGGCTTGTCTCCTAAAGCATCATCCAAATTCTCCTTTGCCAACACATCCAAAACTTTGCATTGCCACATTATGAAGTTATTCTTTCCATTAAACTTCTCTGTGTCAAATTTACCGACTGTAGCGATAACAATCCTTGATCCAGAGGTTGATGGATTTGACATACTTTTCACCAACCACTGGTTCACGCAGCTCCAAACAAACCCAAAGAACTAACCCTCGAATCTGATACCAATTTGTTACGCGTGAAAGTGTTACAAATAGGAAGTTACAAAGCAAAAACAACCAATATCGGAGACAAACAAATTTACATGGTTCGGCAAACTCGCCTACGTCTACGACAGATAACAACTTTACTTACTTTAGATTCAGTTTAAAACAGATTACAAACACCCCCGTATAAATTGGTTTTCCAAAAGAAATCCAAATACAAAACCTGAACAATACCTCAACAAATAAGCAAATGAAAATCTAACTCGAACAAATCCAATGTTCGATTTTCCAAAACAAATTTCGGATACAAATGAGATTTCTCATAAACTCTCATTGGAGTGATTACAAATGGCTAACGATGCTTAATTACTAATGCCCCTCAAGGGTCCTTATATTGGCCCCTTGAGGAGGTGCAAAAGGCGGCAAGAGACACCGTTCACAGCTCATTTTTTAGATGTCCATTAGATGGCAAAAAGCTTCTATTTGCTTTACTTCTTCACTAAGCACCGAAACAACAACTCACACCTAAGGTGAGGCGGTGGTGGAAGCTTCCACCACCTCACCTATTTTTCAACATCTTGACACTTGGTCTCCGATTTCAAGAGTTACTTCGATTGGTGTAGAAAACATCCCATACCAATTTTCTTTGAATCCCACTACTAGAAATGCAGAATAAGTTAGTCTTTTTCAATAGTATAGAAGCATTGATGGTGCCAGAGATGTCTAGCCACCACACGAGTTTGAGGTTAGAAACTTATGAGAACCTATCAATAAAAATTGAGGAGATGAAACATTTATCAGTATCAATTCACTGATTTTAGTGTTGAGTGCTAGGTCAATCACTCAGTTATATTCACCATCCATCCATATAGCAAATGAACAAGAAATTATACTTGATATTGAGATCATGATTGGTACATATCGTTGAGTAACTGAAGCTATTGTATATACATAATTTCTTATATGTTAATCTCGATTCTGAGGCATAAAAACCCAATTCAAAGTTCCATTTATCACAAGAATTTCCAGAGTATATATAGGGATGGCAACGGGGCGGATTGGGGCGGATTTGAACAAATCCATCCCCGCCCCATCAGGAATAACGGATCCCCAAATCTGCCCCGCCAATCCATTTATAGATTTATTTAAAAACCACCTCCGCCCCGCACGGATTGGCAGATATCCGCCCCGCACAAATCTCGGTTAAAAAAATATTATGTAAATCAGTTAGAGATATCTCAGTTCAATCCTAAAAGCAGGTTATCTATGTAAAATATAGATCATTCATTAACACCGGTAATCCATACAAAAATTATAACAAAATTTTTTAAAAAACCATACAAAAAAAAAATAAAAAATTTCGATCAAAGATCTGAGATCGATATTTGATCTTTGATCTTTCAGGGAAAGGCGGGGGAGGGAGGAGAGAGGAAGGCGGGGAAGGGAGCTGGCTTCGCTAATGGAGGGGAGAGGGAGGCGACCGGGATGGAGACGACCCTTCACTAATGGAGGGGAGAGGGAAGCGACCAGGATGGAGATGACCCTTCGCTGTGAGCTGAGCCCTTCGAGTGTCGGAGTGTCCGTGAGAAGGAGAAGAAGGACTGAAGGAAGGAGATGCTTCGCTGCCTTCGCTGTGAGAAGGAGATCGTGAGAGTCGAATCTTGACTCGAGTGAGAATAAGTGGAGAATTTAGATGATAGTCAATGGTTTAATCCCTTTATATAGTTAGAGGGTATTCTTGTAATTTTATCGATTAAACCGATATCCATGGGGCGGATATGGCTAAATCCGTATCCGCCCGATTAATAAACGGATACAGATTAAAAATTCGTATCCGCCCCAAGATCCAAGAACTCTTTACCAAATTCGTCCCAAACGGGGCGAGTGGGGCGGATATCCGTGAAAATCCGCCCCACTGCCATCCCTAAGTATATAACTCTATCAATGACATGATGCCATTATGACCGAATCAATAATTTATGATTGATATGGTACTTTCTGTTTTTCGAGTTCCAGATTATTTGCACCATAGTAGAAATCTGGTCTCTACTCCATAAGACGATGAAGCACGACAATACATGGTTGGTAAAGATATGAAATGAATTCCTTATGGAGTAGCGACTTGCACCCTAAACCATAATTTGACGATCCTTGTCATAATACTAGATAGATACATTTCATTTTTATAAAGATCAATACATCATTTATGAAGTCCAAGTCAAATCCGATCAAAATGTTACTTAATTCCTCATTACCTTGATTCAAGTATGGATTTCCTTCGTCCAATATACAATTTCATCTCCCCAAATGATCTGAAGATGTTTGTTTCCATATAGCATTTCTTCCCAGCACATCTATCCAGCCAGAAACTTTGAACAAATTCAAGTGTTTTTCTACAAATTAGTTTTAAAATTAAATGTTTAAAAAAAACCTACTTTGACATTAACATCATGTTATAGAAAATTTTCACTCACTAGATCAATCACACAAAAATTCAATTCATTCCAAAACTTTTAGCTTGGATAACTTTGTTATTAGAATCAGAGTATTATCATCCATTTGGTTTTACTGGGTTTTATCATTAAATTCAAGAACTTATTTGACTGGGCTAGAAGATTTGAAAACCTATAAATCTTGGTAGACATGTTTTTCTCGCCATAATATAGAGACGTCATTTTGTAGGAAGTTTTCACCAGAAATGCAACAGTAATTCTAAAACCAATTTTCACCATTCTAAGATCATTTTCACCTAAGACCGTAATAAACATCGCGAAAACCCGAGATTTTAGGGAGAAATTGTCCAATACTAAGACCATAAACAAATAAATTGGCATGAGTTCGACTCGCATTCGTAATTTGTTTATCAGAGATTATGGGATTTCAATTACAAGAAAATCAAGAAATGGGGTTGAGTTGAATTTCGGCTTGGTTCATTGCCCACCTATGGGAGGTATGGGCAAGGATTGTGATTTCGCGAAATTATACAAAATTTCGCCAAATTTTTTGTTTTTTTGAAATTTCGAAAAGAAAAAGGGTGAAATAAAAAAATTACATTTTTTCATATGTTTTTTCCGTAAAATTTGGGTTTTTATTTTTTATTTTTTTATTATTGATTTTTGAAACCACCCCCTAATTTACTAATTATCACTTCTTCTACTTGTATATTGATTTTTAGACTATCCTTTGATTTTCTAATTATAGGTATTTTGGTTTCATTTAGTGTGTTTAATATATTTATTTATTTACATATTATTTATTTCACATATTTAATATACACTCCAAATTTATTATATATTTCACATATCCTCGAATTTTCACGGATCCTCAAAATATTTACGTTTTTTCTTTACACACCGAAATATTTCTCGAAGTATTTCTTAAAATCAGGAAACCGAAATTAATTCAAAAAAGGAAATCACAATCCTTGCTTGGTACCACCATCAATAAGAATTTCACACAGAAAAATAGATTTCTTTCTTGGAAGATAACTCGATTGGATGAATAAACCTGGAAAACATTTGTTGATAATCAGGTGGCAAAAATGTCTCCCAGACATTATCAACTTCAGAAGCCAATTTGAAGATCCAAGCTACTATGGATGATATACATGTATCTCGAGTAGATGTGAGGGACAGGATGGTTGAGACGATTCCTTCAGGCATGGAGAGGAGACAAAATTTTTATGTTGGACTTGGGCATTGCAACAAAGGAATGAGATTTTGTGAAATCTCGGTGATTTTTTTTTTTAAATATGAACAAAAAATTGGCGAAAGAAATAATTACATTTTTTTAGAGTGTTTTTGAAATTTTGGAAATTTTTTCGTAAATTTCATTTTTTTTATAAAAATACAAAAATCAGCTAACCAAATATTACATTTTTCGAGAGTTTTATCGAAAATTTTAGTTTTTTCAAAAATTTTAGAGTTTTTTTTTCTAATTATTTATTGATTTTTGAAACCACCTCCCTAATTTTCTAATTATCATTTTTCTTATACTTATATATTAAATTTTAAAACCGCCCTCTTATATTTTAATTATATATTGATTTGATATTTGTTTCATTAATTTTATTTTATTTTTCACATATTTTGTATACTCTCCAAATTCATTATAAATATATTTTATGTAAAACGTGTTTTCTTTAATATTTTGAGTTCTTAAAATCAGGAGACTTGTTAACTCAAAAAACGAAATCACAATCCTAGATTGTAACCCTATTTCACAGGGGTGTACATAGCCGACTATCCTATAATTACCCTCCAAACAGGTCAAATTTACACTACATGCCACAAGAAACCCTAGACTCACTGATCCATTCAAGGCCCAAAGTTCCCAACCCTAAAAAACCTATCAACTATCCTCCGTATAAAAGCCACTTTACTTCCACACCTCCCAACTTCTCTATTTCTTGAAGAAACAGAGGAGGCGAAAACAGGGGAAGACGAGATGGTTTCATTGAAGCTCCAAAAGAGGCTCGCCGCGAGCGTCCTCAAGTGTGGAAGAGGCAAGGTCTGGCTTGACCCAAATGAGTGCAACGAGATCTCCATGGCCAACTCCAGTAAGACTTCATCTCTGTTTTTCTTATGTTTCTGTTTCTTTGTTTCAACATTCATTTATTGGTTTCTGGGTAAAGGGGTTTATTAGATTTTGTTTCTGATTAATGGGTATCGTTTAGATTGGTTTAATGTGTTGAAATTTGTGAGCTTTTTCTAAAACCCTAATCTTGAAGTTATGGAAATTGTTTGCATATTGGGCGGCGTTTATGTGAAAAGAATATTGATTTGTCCTGAAATTACAAGTCACCAACTTGAAAACATTTGAGAACTGAAACAACTAAAGCATAAAACCCTAACTTATTGTTTTTGAGTTTAGTAGGTCATTAGTTGATCTTGATACTGATCAGATCCTCCGTTCTAGGCTTCTTTATATTGACATTTAACCCCATGGAGTAACTATGCATATTAGAGTTGGTTAAACATTTTAATCATAATTTTGTAACTATAGAGGCCCAAAAAGTATAGAGGCACAAATGATATAGAGGCCCAAAAAGTATAATGTGAAGCTTTCTGCTCCTGATCAATACTCTCATCTCCCTATGTAAGAGCGCAAGAGTGTATCATGTTGGTGTTAGTTCCAAACTTTTACACATTATGCATGCGCAGAATATGCATGACTATTTAGTATGTAGCTCAGTCCAAATGGAACTGGCCCATACTATTTTAATGTCAATATTTGAGCCAAAACCTCACCATTTGAATGTTGGCCCATCAGTTGGAGCAGAAAAATGTACCTTCAAAGTCATAATGAAAACCCAAAATTAGATTTTGAGCTTGTTAGAAGCACTGACTTAAATATTGGTTATGCACTACCTTGTACTAATTAACAATAGAGTGGTAATACTATACTTGTATACCAGTAATTCAGTTTCTTGTTTAAATAGTTTCTTTGTCTAACTTTTACCTTTTTTTTTATATATATTTTCTTATATAATATCATGTGTACTTTCACAGGGCAAAATGTAAGGAAGCTGGTGAAGGATGGTTTTATCATCCGCAAACCAACCAAGATTCACTCACGATCTCGAGCTCGCCGAATGAAGGAGGCTAAAAGGAAAGGGCGTCACTCTGGATATGGTATGTTATTGGTTGATTTGTTGCTGTGATTCAGAGATTTGATGTTCACTGTTTCGAGTGTTTGGAAGTGAGTTTTGGGGAACTAAGTTTTTTTTTAAGCATTTCTAACATCTCCAAGTGGATAATAAACACCAAATTTATTACTAATTTACTATCATTAAATTTCTAACATCTACAAGGTGTTAGTTTAATGGTTTGTTCTTGGATGGTCTGAATGGATTTTAAACTTTATTGTTGATTGCTTGCAGGTAAGCGTAAGGGTACCAGGGAGGCTAGGTTGCCCACCAAGATTCTGTGGATGAGAAGGATGCGTGTGCTCAGGCGTTTGCTCCGTAAGTATCGGGAGTCAAAGAAGATTGACAAGCACATGTACCACGATATGTACATGAAGGTGAAGGGTAATGTTTTCAAGAACAAGCGTGTGCTGATGGAAAGTATTCACAAGACAAAGGCTGAGAAGGCTAGAGAGAAGACAATTTCTGACCAATTTGAGGCTAAGCGGGCCAAGAACAAGGCTAGCAGGGAAAGGAAGTTTGCCAGAAGGGAGGAACGTTTGGCTCAGGTACAATAACTTTTGGTCCTTTTGTTTGTTTTTTGGTTTTAAATGTATCGAGGAAAAAGTATGAAATGGATCAGGTATCATTCACTTGACATTTCTGTGTTGTAATATACTATTTATGAGGTTTGGGTTTGATATGTATCAGGGACCTCAAGCACCTGCACCCGCACCTGTTGCCCCTGCAGCTCAACCAGCCCAAGCCCAACCAGCGAAGTAAGCACCTTTTATATTCTTTTGATTGCTCAACTTGATGTTTAAACCTAGGCCTAACAGAACATCTGCATACTTGCAGGGCAACCAAAAAATCCAAGAAATGAAGTGTTGAGACAATTACATCGAAGGTTGGTCGTGACGACTGATGTTTTCTGATGTGTAGAAATGATTGTTGACTAAGTTTTTGGGCCGTACCGTTGTCGTGTTTTTGTTCATTTATACCCAGAGAAGACCATCTTTAAAATTTTCAAACTCTATGCAATAGTAGTTTGCTTTAGTTTTGTGCTAACTGTTTCTATATTGCCAAATTTCTGTTGTGCTGTAGCATGTTATTCTTTTAGAGTTTTTTTGGTATCATGCCTGAAACTTTCAAGCGCACTAAGAAGCCCAGGCTTAAACAAAATGCAATACATAAAATTTCTCAGTTTTAAAGGTGGGTTTCATGAAGTTTTTAATAGGACTTCAAGATTTGATGCATGAAGCTTCATGGCAAAAGCTGGAAGTTTTCTGTTAATTAGGGAAGATTCCAACATATGGAACTTTGTAGGTTAAGATTGTATTGCAGTATGTGAATTATTGATGGTGTGCTTGCGTGCAATTAGTCTAGCTTGGCGGAATTGTACTACAAGAGTTTAACTTTTTTGACATGGGGAGATAGCCCTATGATATATAGTTATATACTGTACCATCTCAGGCTCTAGTGTCGTCATTTTACCTCCTGCCTTAATTTTGATTGGGCTGCTGACTTTGAAGAATAGGATCTCACTACTATTATGCCCTTGCCATTGTTACAATGTTCATTCTTAGGGTCTCTAATATTCGTCTAAACAATGCCTGCTAATTATCATGTTTATCCATTGCTGCCAGTGCTGAGTACTGATAGCAAAAAGGAAGACCATAACTACTGTTAGCACCAGTAGAGCTCAGAGGGTTTTTAAAGATTGTATAGCAACTCGAGGTATTTATTAATCGAGAAGTGCATTTCTTCTCCGTACCGTCTTCTCTGTTTCTCAGCCTTTTACACCATTTAATCACTTGAGGTACTTTGAAAACCAGATGGACATGAATAAGAGATAGTTTTCGCTACTTGGAAGAACATGAACTTGGCCAGTTTCTTGGATTAAGACACAACTTGTTGAGTGTAGACTCGGTGTCAGGCAGTTTAATTGTAGATGGAGAGAAACTGAAGAAAGAGGAAAGAGTTTCTTCCAATCTAAAAGGTAGGGCTGAACAAAAAACCGATCAAACCGATCAAACCGACCGAACCGATCAAAACCGAATCGATTGGTTCGGTTTAAATTTGGTTCGGATCGGTTTCGGTTTTAAAAAATGCAAAACCGAAGTGGTCGGTTCGGTTTTCGGTTTCTATGTGATTTTAACCGACCAAACCGAACCGAACCGAATATTTAAACATATTATATTATTTATATATAAAATAATATTTATTTTATATATAAATAATATAATATGTTTAAATATTCGGTTCGGTTTTATTTCGGTTTTGGTTCGATTTTAGTCGGTTCGGTTCGGTTCGGTTACGGTTTGCATAAATTAGAATCGGTTCGGTTTCGGATCGGTTTTGTTAATGGTCGGTTCGGTTTCGGTTTGAAAATTTTAAAACCGACCTAAGTCGGTTCGGTTCACGATTTAGGTGAAAAACCGAACCGACGGTTCGGTTTTCAGCCCTACTAAAAGGAGAAGGGTTGGAGGATGATTTGATTGAAGTATTGTAATTACAAGCTTTGATGTGAAGGATTTCATTCTCTCTGTGCTCAGCAATGCAGTCAAACACTCACTGATTGGAATAGAACAATGGTTTTGCCATTTACAGAGGTCTGCTAAGGCATGTGATTAAATATGAGCCAGTGTTTTTCTGATCACCCCCACTTCATGTGTCCCCTCTCTCTCTCTCTTGCTCTCTGTCCTCAGTTCTCCTCTTGTGAGAAAAAAAAAAAAAAAGTCTCCAACCACCAAAACACAATCTCTGTTTCACTATATCTACTGACTCATTAGGTGCAGAGATGCAGATTGATATCTTCCCTCGAACAAATGTTTTGTAGTGGAATTAAGTCTCAAGATGGTTTGTTGTGTTTTCTACTTATGAAATTTGAATGACTTGAGTAAATAATAAATAATGAATAAAAAGATTGTTACTAATACTATTGTGCCCGAATGCTAGTAATCCATGTCTGAAGGCTAAGTGATAGTAGTCACCATTATCAGTCCACTGACTGGAAATGTTTTCTTTAGCCTTTTCAGTATGAAAAATGATTAACTCGGGGCCTACTTCTTCACAAAATAGACCATTCAGATATTACAGTTGATGTAATGATTAATTTGTACCTATTTTTATACTTTTATGATCGACAATGACTATTTTATTAACTCAGGTTAACTCATAAAGTTATAAGATATATTTATCCTCACTAAATAAATAAAAAAAACTTAATTTTATACTTTTATTATCAACAATGACCTTTTTATTAATGATTTTTATTTTTTTTTAATATTCTTTGTGTCAAGTTTCTTTTCGTCCTTCAATACTTGGGACAACATAGAAGTTGTAAGTGTGACAACGGCAAGGATGGTGATTTCGCGAAATTTTCATTTTTTTGAAATTACGAAAAGAAAAAAGACGAAAGAAAAAGTTTTTTCATAAATTTCTTTTTTCGCAAAAGTACAAAAAACAACTACTAAAAATTACATTTTTTCAAGGATTTTTTGAAATATTTTGGGATTTTTTCTTAAATTTTGAGTTTTTTCTTCTAATTATTTATTAAATTTTCAAACCACCCACTAATTTTCTAATTAATATTTCGTTTACTTATATATTGATTTTTGAAACTAACCTTGATTTTCTAATTATAGGTATTTTATTTTCATTTAATACATTTATTTACTTGCATATATCATCAAAATTATTACGTTTTTTCTTTACACGCCGAAATATTTCTTAAAATAGGGAGATCGAAATTAACTCGAAAAACGAAATTACAATCCTTGGTTATAATTCCATTCGAAATGTAAAAATTTATGACAAGTTAATCAAATTGATTTTATTAATTAATTAAAACCAAATTTCTAATCATCATTAACTACATAATGAAAATTTTACCAAACCTTATCATAGTAATTTGATTATTTGTCAGTCAATGAAAACTTAAAAAAAATTTATAATTTGTTGTTCATAATTAAAATAATTAATATCAATACCTACCAACGACATGGGGTGGGAGGGGTTAAGGGTAAAAAAGCATAAAACAAAAAACAAAAAGCAAAAAATAGAATCATTAATAAAAGAGTCTTTGTTGGTAATAAAAGTATAAAATTAGGTTTTTATTTATTTAGGAAGGGTAAACATGTTCTATAACTTTATGAGTTAATCCGAGTTAATAAAATAGTCATTGTCGGTCATAAAAGTATAAAAATAGGTAAAAATTAGCTATTACATCAACTACAATATCTAAATGATCTATTTTGTGAAGAAGTGAACCTTAAAAGTCATTTTTCGTAAATAAATTGTTACTAATACTATTGCATAGGGCTGGGCAGGTCCGGGTAACCGGCCCAAAAATCCAAAACCGAGGCTCGGACCGAAAAATTTAGACCTGGAATTTTATGAACCGAGACCGGACCGACTTGGGCCGATTAATCGGGTCCCGGTTAACCAAATTTTCGGGTCGGGCCAGGCCTGTCTCGGTCTAAACCCTAATTTCAGATCTCACAGCCATGGCGACACTGCACCGGCCTCCCAACCACCACCACCTCGTAAACAACCCATCTCACCGCTGCCATGGAAGTCGAAATCAAGATTAGTGGTGTTTATACTTGAGAAGATGACGCCAATACATACAGATCTAAAATCACCATAAACCACATATAAAAGGTGGCGGTGGCGGTGGCTTTCTCACTGAAGATGGGGGCTTTCTCATTGAAGAAGAAGACGGGGTTGGCGGGGGTGGCGGTGGCTTTCTCACTGAAGTGGAGAAGATGGGGTGGCGGTGGAGGAGAGGAGATGGCGGTTACTTTCTAACTGTAGTGGCGGGGGTGGAGGAGACGGGGGTGGCGCTGGCTTTCTCACTGAAGTGGCGGGGGTGAAGAAATGAGGGAGAGAGGAAGACGGGGGTGGAGGAGACGGGGTTGGCGGTGGCTCTCTCACTGAAGAAGAAGAGAAGAAATGAGGGAGAAATTTTTCAAAAATGAAAGGAAAAGAAATGGAAAAGATGCTCTGAAATGGCGGTGGCGCCTCATTTATTTCTCTATCTGGAGTCGGGCCAGGCCGGTTACCCGATGGACTTCAGAAATGGAAATCGAGGCCCGGACCAGAAACTTCGGGCCGGGCCGGGCTTTTAAAACCGAAACATTTATAATTAATAAAAACCGATCCGAACCGACCCGATCGGTCCGGGCTTTCGGTCCTAAATGCCCACCCCTACTATTGCACCCGAATGCTTAGTAATCTATGCCTGAAGGGTAAGTGACAGCAGTCACCATTATTAGTCTACTGCCTGGAAATGTTTTCTTTAGCCTTTCCAGTATGAAAAGATGATTATTGCCTAATCAAAATAAAAGTCACCTTTATTCTTTATGATGACATCAGAGGTGTGACGACATTGAATATATCACAATTTCTATCGGTAATTACTTTCTTTCTGGTAATTAAGCTTGTCTGACAATGTTCCTCGATGATATCTTTTTATCAATTATCAGAACTTTCTACTAAGCTTGTGTGCAACAATGTTCATCAATTATCACAAGGAGATTGTAGTCCTCAGATATGCTTGAAGATATGAAGATATTTATCAAAGGAGCAATAAAGGAAAGTAACTCAATGTATTATTGGCATCTCTTTACACAAGAAACAAAGATTTTATTCATTTTCAAGGTTCAAAGCATATCTTCAAGGGTGGGTAAATTCCTGAGGACTTCAAAGTTCAATTATCTCCGTGCGATAGTTGATGAATATTGTCATACAAATTTACTAGAAAATAATAACTGATAGAAACGATGTAATATTCAATATCAATCGTCACAACATTGATATCATCCTAAAGAATAAATGACCCAACATTTTTATTTTGACGGGGCATTGTTCATCTTCTACACTGGATGGACTAAAGGAAAACATTTCTACACTGGTAACTACTTTTGTTTAGCCTTCACATATGGATTATCAGCTTTCGAACAAGATTGTCTAAAAATAATTTTATTTTAATTTTTAGTTATTTATGCATTTATTTTCTGTCACAAACCCCAGTCATTCAAATTTCTAAAAAATTAAGAATCTGATCCCGATAATTAATTGGCATAACTAGTTTCTAACCAGCACTTCATAACTTATGATGAAGAAATCAAACTGAAGCAGAGATATTTCACCTATATTTTTTAATCAGTACTACTATTTATAGGGTTTGAGCTTCATAGAGTTCTTCGTAGTTGATCATCATATATGGCACCACAGCTTGATCTAAAGAATTAAAGTAGGTATGGAGGGGCTTGCTCTGTTGGAAGATGGATCATAGTCATCATATTTAGTAAAAAAAATCCGGGTGAAATTAATTGGGTCGAGGTTTGGTATGATCATCAAGTCCAACACACATTTACATTTCAAGTGGCAGCTTAATCTAAAAGAAAAGTCTATTACAGCCACTTGCAATGATATTTCTTTCTCCAGCTCAACTCTCCACTGAACAAGTGCAATGGTGAATCATTTACACAATCTCATCTAAAACAAACACAAATAATTTCTTCAAACAAATACAGAGAAATGAAACAGCCAAGTGGATATTCTGTGATGATCCTAGCTAGATATTCTCTCCACTATATGCAGTGTGACCATCTGGGGAGCACAGGACCTAATCTTGTTCACACTTTTGTTTCAAACTTATCAACAATCTCCCCTTCTCAACTTATCTGAATCAAATCGTCAATCAGTCATAAAGAAGTAGATTATGATCAGAAAACCCCTTTTTCAAACTAGAATCCAAGACCCAACCGGCTTATCTTACTTACTTCCACTTTGAAAACTAAAAAGAAAAGACCATAAAGGAAAAATATCTCCCTAGTTGAAGGAAATCAGAAAGAATATGAATATTTTGCATAATTGATCTCAGACCGCCGAAAGTGAATCATCAAGTTGCACTCTTATCATTTCTTATCTGAACAACGGTCTATATAAAGGGTCTAAACTCTGATTCCTTTGAGTAACGAAAAGGAAGTATCTAGTTTGAGTTATTAGTTGTTGGTGTGTGTTGTGGAATTACTTGAGATGGCAGCAAATGCACACCTTGAGAAAATTGGAAGGGAAGCGTTTGCTCTGTTGGATGAATCCCGGGAAGGCGTTAGGCCACAGCAACAATACTGTCATGTTCATCAACATCAATTCGGAGCACTGGTAGTACCAAGTAAACAAGCAATGGATTGCTATGAGGCAGCTCAAATGTATGGTGGTGTGGTTGTTGTGGATTATCGTCAAAAGAAATAACTTCGTAAGCCTTATTAAGCTCTCTCTTGACCCTGATCAAATTGTAAACAAGTCTGTATCCAAGTTCTTGTATATTGCAGTATATATAGTGTTACTTTCACTAGACTCTTGTTTTAATTGTGAAATTCTTGTATTATAATCCTTGACATACAGGGGAAACAACTGACCTGTTATGTGCAGAGATGAGACAATTACTAGTTAAATTGTCAACTTGGATCGATGATTGTAGGATAGTTGACCCACAATCAACTATTGATCATTTAGTGACAAATTAAGGGTGCTGCATTAGGTATCATTTGAAGGAATTAGACCCTTGGACATGATAACTATAAGTCCCTAAATACAAAGGCTTCACCTAGTATATGAAATAATGCCAATGAAAATGAACAACATATTAGTCATTATTAGAAGTATGTTTGATGGGCACGACGAGAAAGATTATTCAGGAGTGTGTTTGGCCCTGATCTGAACAATACTAAGACATGTGGCTCCATAGTGATGTGAAGACCTATTTTCTGAATGACTTGGAGCTCAAAGACTTCACCAAATAGTCTATGAAAGAAATCCAAAATGCAGATGTACCACATATTCGTCATCTGATCGATTTGTTTCACTCCTCCCCAGCTTAGACAGACTCTGCCGCGTCAAGTTCACTGCGAGCATAAAAAATCTGCTATGTATTCAACAGAAAGAGTGTCATAATCTTCTCTTGACCATTGACCTCAGCTCTATCAATTACCATAGCGTTTTTCCTTTCACGACGAGTTATATGTAGAGAGACATTTATCAGTCCTTGAGCCATGGATTGTATTACGACCAGGGGTACTAAATTGAAAACGCACTTCATTCAACTTCGACTTCAGTTTTCTCTTTTCTTTCCTGTGTTGGGTATTCTTTACCTTGAAACCCTTAAATTGTTTTTTTTTTTTGGAAAGCTAGCAGGGTTATTTGGGATCCCCAATCCATAAAAAAGAGTTGAAGATGATTACATTCTCATGTCTTTCCTATACTATTTTCATATACAATTTTTTTCAAATCCTCTGCAAAGGAACTAGGAGTAGCTTCCACAAAAATAGTATTGGGATATACCCAGCTAAATGGCCTTATTCATCTCTCTGAAGTCATATCTGATCGTGTAGTCCTCCAGTTGCAGCAATTCCTGTTTTATTCTTCTCATGATATGCCTAAGATCCCAAGGTGGGGACATGTCCGTGTTAACTGATCGTATACATTGGAAGAATCAGTGCTAATTTCCAGCTTCGAAAAGCTATGAATCCTGGCCAATTTCAGTCCTGCATGACTCCCTCCAGTTCATGTTTTATAACAGTGTGGCCTGTTGTATTGCCTGCACATGCAGCAGCAACTTCACCCAGATTGTTCCTTATAAAAGCACCATAACCTCCCTTAGTCCTTGTTTTGAATACACATGTCAATGTTGTTTGCATGGAGACTGAATGGCAAAGCACTCCTTAAGTTCAAAGAAGGTCTAATTGATCCTTCAGGAAGGCTCTCTTCTTGGCGCAGTGAAGATTGCTGCACTTGGACAGGGATAAGCTGCAGCAACAAGACACGAAATATAGTCGAACTTGACCTCAGAACTGATTTCTGTTAGATAAAGAGTTGCAGACAGTCTTCTTCTGAGCCAATCTTGGAGGCGTGCATATTTTCACTTCATCGATTTGCTGAAAGATCAAATGTACATGGTTATTGCAATAAGGATTGCTCGATTGCAGAATTTTTTTTTCTAAGACCCCATAATTCCTCAACTAATGTATGTTTTAAAGGCCATATTTTTTCTTTTAAATCTGTAGTGTTACTAGAAAAGATAATTGAGGATTGTCTGTCAGGTTATATTTGAAAAATTGGTTCATTACAATATCTCTGGTCTATCGAATTCATTCAAATGTCCTGTTTCATGAAATAATATTATATAAAAGAAAAACAAAACTTTATTAGGTAAGATAAGAATAAAAGAAAGCACCCCAATCAGGTATATTAACAAAGATTTTTACAACAAATATATCAAAATAAATCTTTGTCGCATCTTATCTACTAGGTATTATTCACTGAGACTAGCTTGGTTTGTAAACATTGAACTACAGTTCATTAAAATCTCAAAAGAAGAATCTGATCCTCAATAATTACTTGGTGAACAGGCGAAAGTAATTCAACACAAAGACTCAAAACTTCACCAATAAGTACTCTTCCCACAAATCCAAGTTGTTTGCTCTAGAACATGGGGAAAAAGAGATGAAAGTTTAAGAGAACACTACACCAAATTAGCATATTTGTAACAACTCTCAAAACAGCAACAAGCTATTACAATCTACCAAACAATTTCAAGTCAAAACTAAATTTAGTAAAACAAATGAAAAACTGTTACACAAAAAAAGTGATACAATAAATTGGATTACCATGAATAGTATCATTTGGCAATGGTGCTGGCAGTGGAGCTCACGTTGGTGCTCAGACTCGCGTTCAGAGTGGTGACAAGGTGCATGACCGGAAGGTAGGGTTTCCAGCAGATGCGGGTATTGTACAAGATGACGAAACTTTAGTGGATGCAATAGTACTTGAAGCACAGAATATAAAACATATTAACTATTTGGTTCGTAACGCTAACAACGAAACCGAAATGGAGACCGATACCGACATTTCGGATGCAATCAGTTAAGAAGAAGAAGATTTGGATGAATACACCATTAGGTCAAGAGTAGTGTCAGGTTTAAAGACAGACCAAATTCGAATATCGAAAAGATTTGATGCGACGGACTTAAAAGACATCAAGGTATATCCTCGTAGATCATCTAGAATGAAGAAAAGTAACAACAAGTATAGGCATTGATCGAGGGGTTTGGTCACTATTTATTTTGGGTTTGCTATGATGTATGTCCTCTGGTTCTTTTTATCGGGTAAAGTCGTCATGTACCCCCGACTGATGTAAAATTTTTTTTCAAGTAATAAAATCCTAGTATTCAAAAAAAAAAAAAAAAAAAAAAAAGTATCACTTGTAAGACCATACTATTCATGATGATACAATTATATTGTATCACTTTGTTTGTGAAAATGTGTAAAATTGTTTTGTGAATTGTTATAGTTTAAACATGTTACTATTTTGAAGATTGTTACAAAAATGCCAATTTGATGTAGTTCCGGTATACATCTTGGATTTCTAAAAGCTAATCTGAGAATTGGCTGGCCCTCTATTCATTTGGGAATAAAGAGGTAACTTATGCAACAATAGGGGGACTTTTAGTTCTATATAAAGTGATTAGGCTTCACTAGTTTAAGTGCAAAACAAACCAAGCTTGTTTCCCAGAGTGAATAGCAAGTGTGTTGTGTAGTACGGCACCACAGGTTGATCTAAGAAAGTTGGTATGGAGGGGTTTGCTTTGTTGGAAGAGGAGCTGCGACGGGCTAGGCCTAGACAAGCTCAATGCACTCAACTTCAACCTCGTATTGGGCAACAACAGTTTGCCCCAAGAAAAGAAACGATTGATTGCATTCAAGCGGCTCAAAGGTATGGTGGCCTTCTGATTTTGGATCACAACCATAACAAGAAAGTTCCCAAGTTTAATTAGGATGCGTACTGTCAGGATTTAGTCCAGTTGGTCCTTATATACTTGATATAAGGATATGTATATTGTACATATAAGAGAATACATATTTGCTAAGCTATGTAATGAATTTGCGATTCCGAGAAGAAACAGGGTTGTTGCAGCCATGGAAATTAACCTGACCATAATGGTATATAGGGAAGAAGAAGCTTTTAAGCGTGTGTGAGTTTTTTGTAACTATTCGACCACTGAATAACAAGTCTTTTTAACCGAGGCTTAGAGGAAGAAAGCCGCCGCCGCCACCAAATCTGGGACGCTCTGGCCGTCGCCGTGCTCACGGCTACTCTCGTTTGCCTGAGCGCAGTAGGGTGCGAAGCACAGATTCAGCGAGAGAGGGTGCGAGAAGGCTTGCGAAGCACAGATCTGGCTGAGAGAGGCTGCGCGACGAAAAGCCCTAGGCCGTCCACTCCGCGCTGCTAGCTTGACCGGCCGCTGCTCTGCCTGGCTGCGAGAGGGGTATACCTCTGCCTGGCCGCCGCTCTGCCCCCGCTGCCACTGCCTGGCTGCCGCTCTGTTCCGCTGTCAGGATCGATCGATTGCTTGGTGCTGTAGGTCTGGCTAGGGCAGGGTACATCGTGGTATGACGGCTCCTCTAGCCGTCAACACTTCCTCTCCCCAATGGGGAGTAAGGAACCTGCGGAAGAGGCTACTAAGCCTTCTTTCGCCCAAATACTTGGAAAAATACTGGTTGATGAGGTTAAAGAAACAAATGTCGAGGGGACTAGATTCCGGAAAGAAGGAGAGTTAGCCATTGGGCTTACGACATCTGATGAAAAATGTGGGGAAACTTTCATGGAAAAACATGTGATAGTCTTAAAGTTCTCTAGCTACAGACCAACATTGGAAGATATTCGAGATTCGATACATCGAACATGGGGGATTCTAGGCGATTTCTCTCTAGGTTTGCTAGATCAACGTCATGTTCTTGTCCGGCTTCAATCTGAGGCGGAAGCAAATAAAGTTTTAGCAAGGGACTCGTTCTTGATTCGGGGAGTTCGATTCAAAGCTTTCCGCTGGCATGATGGTTTCAGTCTGAAAGCATATCCGATATCGGTTCCACTATGGGTTGCCTAACTTGCATTTGCATTTATTTCATCCCCTCTTTTTAAAGCAATTGTGAACTCTTTTGGGGTATTTTTGCACATGGATGATCATACTCGATGTCTTTCATGCCTGGGTTATGCCCGTGTTTGCGTGGAGATGACTTTGGCGGAAAAGTTACTGAGTAGAATTTGGATAGATAGATCTAACAATATGGGCTTTTGGCAAAAGATTGAATACCCGAGTTTCAAATATTGTGATTATTGCTCATTGCTAGGGCATCAGGAGGATTATTGCAGAAAAAAGTTAGGTCATAAGGGCAATGTGAGAACACCCAACTTGGTGAAAGAAGAGAAGACTGAGAAACAAAAGGTGGAAGCAAAAGTCCTCAAGCAACAATATGTCCCAGTGGTCAAACAAAATAAAGTTTCAAAGCCAGAAGCTGGCACTAGTGGTGTAAAGAATAATCAGGGTGAGGGAATCTAGGAGGGAATTGTTGCTGAGAGGTCGATGATTAAAGATTCGGGGAATGTCATGTTGTCAAACAAATTCGAGTCACTTACGAAGAACATAGTTGAAGACGAGAGTAATCTAATGAATAATCAATTGCCTTGTAAGGAGACGGCTCCAGTCAGTGACATGGTAGAGCCAGAAACAATGGAGGAAGGACTTTTTGAGGCGGGGTACACAGCTGTTGAGATTGAAAAAGCGATTGAAAAATAAGGAGAGACAATTCCAGGGCTTGCTTCGTCCCAGCCAGAGCGTGTTCTGCCAACAACAGGGCTTGCTTTGTCAGAGCAAGTCGCGCTCGGAGCAGAGCATGTACGCTCTGTTTCTGCAGAGCACGTAGTGTCACCAATAGAGCATGTTGATTTGGTGAACAAAACATCACATGCTGTAGATGATGATCCAAAGAAGTTGATCCCTAGGAAAACTGCGAATGATGGCCAAGCTTTTCTGCAAGAATGTGATAATGCCTCAGGTAGTAGCTGAAGGCCGCAGAGAGCGCACGAGTATGTTAACCAATTGGAACCAGGGAGGGCGCAAGGGGTTTCGATCAAGGCTGTAGGCGGGGATGTCGGGATCTCTAGCCCAAGGAAAACGAAGAGCAGTGGGAATGCTTTTCTACAGATAAATGCAATGATTCTAGGCAGCAACTCCGGGCCAACAAAGGAGGACGCAGTAGCTGAAGATGATCACGTTGACAGTGGGTTTGTCTATGGCGCTGGCAATGGTGCTGGCAGAGGAGCTCACGTTGGTGCTCAGACTCGCGTTCATAGTGGTGACAAGGTGCATGACCGGAAGGTAAGGGTTCCAGCAGATGCGGGTATTGTACAAGATGACGAAACTTTAGTGGACGCAGTAGTACTTGAAGCATCGGACATAAAACATATTAACTATTTGGTTCGTAACGCTAACAGCGAAACCGAAATGGAGACCGATACCGACATTTCGGATACAATCAGTTCAGAAGAAGAAGATTTGGATGAATACACCATTAGGTCAAGAGTAGTGTCAAGTTTAAAGACAGACCAACTTCGATTATCGAAAAAATTTGATGCGACGGACTTCAAAGACATCAAGGTATTTCCTCGAAAATCATCTAGAATGAAGAAAAATAACAGTAAGTACATGCATTAATCTAGGGGTTTGGTCAGTATTTATTTTGGGTTTGCTATGATGTATGTCCTCTGGTTCTTTTTATCGGGTAAAGTCGTCATGTACCCCCGACTGATGTAAAAGATTTTTTTTCAAGTAATAAATTTATTTAAAAAATAAAAAAAAATGTAATGAATTTGCAATATAAGGTATATGGCTTTATTGTCTTCCTTTTCTTTGAATATGGCATTTGGAAGTGGGCAAAGCTGATTTTTTCTTCTTCTTTTTCCTTTGCTTGGTTTTGTTGATCAATCAAAGCAATTGAACAGCATTTATTCTTCTCCAAAATCTCACAATGTATTGTCTGTCCTGATTTTTATGTGTTGTATTGGATGAGAATGACAATAGAACTTTATATCAAAAAGATAAATCTGTTAAAGCTTCTAGTTAGTAACAATCAAGTATTTACCTGCTCTTCAATATATGTATTAGTATAACCAGGGATGACAACTAGTAGGGTTCCATGTTTTTGGTTTATGGTACTTTATCAGGTCAACTAGGGATGGCAAGGTAAGGTTCAAAATTTCTGTTACGCTTTATTAGGTCTAATTTTTTGATCAGGTCTATTCAAAAATTTCTAGATGCAACATGGAAGACAAACTTGTAAGGGTAAATTGCGTTTCGATCCCATGATTTCAACTAGGGATGGCAAGGTAAGGTTCAAAATTTCTGTTTACGCTTTATTAGGTCTATTCAAAAATTTCTAGATGCAACATGGAAGACAAACTTGTAAGGGTAAATTGCGTTTCGATCCCATGATTTCAACTAGGGATGGCAAGGTAAGGTTCAAAATTTCTGTTTACGCTTTATTAGGTCTAATTTTTTGATCAGGTCTATTCAAAAATTTCTAGATGCAACATGGAAGACCAACTTTTAAGGGTTAATTGCATTTCGATCCCATGATTTATACCAAATTTAAATTTGAATTTCAAGTTTGTCCAACTTTGAGACTCAAACTTAAAGCTGGACTAATTTGAGACCCAAACACAAAACCGATACAAACTATTGTACCCAAACACCTATTAACCCAACTTTTAAAAGATAAGTTTCAACTTTGGAAAAGTTAGGGGTCAATTTGTTGAAGTTGTGGTCACTTGTATTGAAATATTTAGCTAGACAAAAATCTCATAGGACACTTGAAACAGTTGGATTAAATTGAATGTTTAAGTAGTTAAATGTTGGTGGAAATATTCGGTTTCATTTTTCATTGTTTTTGACCCAAACATAATGAAGACAATAATTTCAACAAACAATTGCTGGCAAACAAAGACATACACCAACAAGCACAAAGTGTTTACGAGTAATTACTTACCATTTCACTATGATCTTGGAATTCTATGATCAGCTGCCCATGGACCGCATATGGACAGTTCCAAGAAAATTTCATCCCTGATATGTTCGTTACATACGACTTCAAAACCCGAGACTTCTACCCTTCGGATAGCAAAACTTGTAATCTAACCAAAGAGACTACTTACTAATTCACATACCAATGGAACTTAATCACATATTTTCCCATTGATTTTAACCAATTTCTATCCAGGATTGCTAACAAAGGCAAGATAGACATAGATAGATGATACAAAACAGAGATAGAATGCAGAAAAAAAAAAAAAAAACTGAAATACAAAAGGATAAATTCAAAGATTCTCAAAACTATCTTAGAGATTGATACAGCCTCAAGCCAATTTCTCGGTTTACACTTGGGAATTAACTGTAAGATCAAGCTAAATAGTTTATTGAATTATAGAAGATAGAAATAAAAGATAGATATGATTTATTGAAATATATAAAAGATAAAAAGATAGAAGCTTACACTTGGTTCACACTCGAAACTCGCTTACCCTAAATTTGGAAACAACTTGCTTAAATAGAGAGCTTCCAGACGAAGATAAACTTCGCTGGAGGATAAGGTTGGTGGACAATTTGTCCTTTGTAAACATAATTGAGATAATGCAAATATTATTCGCATGTGAAGGGTAATGTTTTCAAGAACAAGCGTGTGCTGATGGAAAGTATTCACAAGACAAAGGCTGAGAAGGCTAGGGAGAAGACAATTTCTGACCAATTTGAGGCTAAGCGGGCCAAGAACAAGGCTAGCAGGGAAAGGAAGTTTGCCAGAAGGGAGGAACGTTTGGCTCAGGTACAATAACTTTTGGTCTTTTTGTTTGTTTTTTTGTTTTAAATGTATAGAGTAAAAAGTATGAAATGGATCAGGTATCATTCACTTGACATTTCTGTGTTGTAATATTCTATTTATGAGGTTTGGGTTTGATATGTATCAGGGACCTCAAGCACCTGCACCTGCACCTGCACCCGCACCTGTTGCCCCTGCAGCTCAACCAGCCCAAGCCCAACCAGCGAAGTAAGTACCTTTTTATATTCTTTTGATTTCTCAACTTGATGTTTAAACCTAGGCCTAACAGAACATCTGCATACTTGCAGGGGAACCAAAAAATCCAAGAAATGAAGTGTTGAGACAATTACATCGAAGGTTGGTCGTGATGACTGATGTTTTCTGATGTGTAGAAATGACTGTTGACTAAGTTTTTGGGCCGTACCGTTGTCGTGTTTTTGTTCATTTATACCCAGAGAAGTGTTGGAAAATTAAACTTAATCTAGATGGTCTACAACATCTAGATGGTCTTCAACAACCATGGTTGTTGTACCAACCATAGCCACCATTGTTGATGGTTGTTGTACCAACCCTAGCCACCATTGTTGATGGTTGTTGCCTCCTTTGTAGACTTTGTTGTATTACCATTTACCTATAAATAGGTAGAGGATGTGTGTGTTCTAAGTGTGGAAAACAAAGAGAGAAATAAGAGAGTAGAAGTGTGAGTTGAAATTGTTCTCCTTTGAATAAAAAGAGTGTTTCCTTTGTTGTGATTGAATTCTCTCTTAGTGATTGCAAACCACCATAAGTGGTCATTTCCACCAACAACTGGTATCAGAGCTAGGCTCTCTGCAAGTTTCTACTCTCTTCAAAATTCTGATTCTCTGTAAGTTACTGTTCACAAGACGACGACACTGTTCACACTGTACTGTTACAGATACTGTTTACTATACGGTATTGTTCACTGTTCATACAGTACACAACTATTCATATATACGGTAGTGTTCATAAATACATTACTGTGTATACTTTTGCTCCAATGGCAAATGGAAGTGCTCAAGTCCTTATCCCGAAGCTGACCAAAGAAAATTATGACAATTGGTGTATCCAATTGAAGGCATTACTTGGCGCACAGGAGTGTCTAGAGCTCGTAGAAGATGGCTACGACGAACCAGTGTCCAAAGAAGAAGAAAAAAGCTTGCCAGATGCAGAGAAGTTGGTCCTCAAGGCCAATAGAAAGAAAGACTGCAAAGCAAAGTCTATTCTTTATCAAGGTCTCGATGAAGCCACGTTCGAGATCATTGCTTCCGCAGAAACGTCAAAAGGCATATGGGAAACTCTACAAAGAGTATACCGGGGTGCCGACAAAATAAAAAAGATTCGCCTCCAAACATTGCGAGGTGAATTTGAATCATTGCAGATGAAGTCCTCAGAATCTATTTCCGATTACTATACTAGAGTTATGGTAATCGTTAATCAGATAAGAAGAAATGGAGAAGCTCTCACAGAAAGTCGAGTTATTGAAAAATTCTTGAGATCCCTAGATCCAAGATTCGACTATGTTGTCGTGGCCATTGAAGAGTCCAAAGATTTGGACACGATGACGGTAGATGAGCTTGTGGGTTCATTACAAGCCCATGAACAGAAAATTGTGAAAAGAGGTGAAGACAAGGCAATGGAGCATGCCTTGCATTCCAAGCTGTCCCTCAGGAATGATAGCTACGAACAAGGAATGACATCACAAAGAGGACGAGGACAAGGACGAGGTCATGGATCTCGTGGACGAGGATCTGGGAATACAGGACCCAGAGGCAATGGCGGTAGAGACACTACCAAAGGAGGACGAGGCCAACAAGCTTATGCTCCTAGAGGAAGATCGAAAGGAAGAGGAGGAGGTTACAATTACCGTGACAAAAGAAATGTACAGTGCTATAATTGTAATAAATATGGGCACTATAGCACAGAATGTCGTGGAAATCCTCCAGCAGCAGTTCAAGAACAAGTCAATTATGCAGAGCAAGAGACTACCATAAAAGGTCCAGCTGCATTATTTGCCCAGCAAGGTTCTGGACAGAACCAAAATAATGTTTGGTATCTAGATTCTGGAGCCAGCAATCACATGTGCGGACAACGGGAGCTATTTGTTGATCTAGATGAGACTGTGCAAGGACAAGTCTCATTTGGTGACTCCTCGAAGATTCCTGTGAAGGGAAAAGGCGACGTCCTAATCAAGATGAAAAATGGAGATCATGACTACATCTCAAATGTGTATTATGTTCCAGCCATGAAACACAACATGTTGAGTATGGGTCAACTCCTGGAGAGAGGTTATTTTCTCTACATGAAGGACCATCATCTTACAATCAAGGATGCCAATGGAAGACTGATTGCCTATGTGAAAATGTCCAAAAATAGGATGTTTCCACTAAACATTCAATATGATGCAGCAAAGTGCTTGAGCGCCGTCGCCAACAATGAAGAGTGGCTCTGGCATTTGAGACTTGGACATCTGAATTTTTCAAGTTTGAAGATGCTAGTTAGCAAGAAAATGGTCAAAGGTATGCCCCATATTGACCATCCAGATGAAATCTGTGAGCACTGTGTCCTCAGCAAGCAACACAGAACTAACTTTGTTAAAGAAGTAAACTGGCAATCAAAGAAGCCGCTGGAGTTAGTGCACACTGACGTGTGTGGTCCATTGAAGCCAATGTCAACTGGACAAAATAAGTACTTCCTTACATTCATTGATGACTGTAGCAGAAAGACATGGGTGTATTTTTTAAAAAGGAAGTCAGAAGTAATGAATTGCTTTAAGGAGTTTAAAGCATTTGTTGAGAAGCAGAGCGGCTACAACATCAGAACCTTGAGATCTGATCAAGGTGGAGAATACACATCAGATGCCTTCGAAAACTTCTGCAAGGAACAAGGCATCAGGCATCAGATGACACCAGCTCATACGCCGCAGCTGAATGGTGTTGCAGAAAGAAAGAATCGAACAATTCTTGATATGGCAAGGAGTCTGCTCAAAGGAAAAAGTTTGCCCAAGCAATACTGGGCTGAAGCTGTGTCATGTGCAGTATATTTACTGAATCGCTGCCCAACCAGGAGATTGCAAAATGTCACTCCAGAAGAAGCATGGAGTGGTCACAAGCCAAGTGTTACTCATCTCCGAGTTTTTGGCTGTGTGGCTTATACAAAGATACCTGAGGCGAGAAGGTCCAAACTCGACGACAAAAGTGAGAAATGCATTTTTGTTGGATATGGTGACAGAAGAATGGGATATAAGTTATATAATCCCATCACAAAGAAGGTGATCATGAGTAGAGACGTCATCTTTGAAGAAGATAAAGCTTGGCACTGGGATAGTGATCAAGAGGAAACTAGATGGATCAATACTGATTTGATCCTTGAAAATGAAGAAGGAGTATCAACAATACCTTCAGAAGGTCCGATAGATGAGCCACAAACTCCGGTACATGGTTTTCCTACACCAACATCGGTGTCACCTTCGTCATCAGCAATTTCATCATCAACATCCTCACCAGAAGGACCAAGAGGGATGAGAAATTTACAAGATTTATATGATGCCACCGAAGTCAGCGAGGATACAAATTTATTTTGTTTCTTCGCTGATTGTGACCCACTCAACTTCACTGAAGCTGTCACAGAAGAAAAATGGGTGAAAGCAATGGATGAAGAAATTCATGCCATTGAAAAGAATGACACCTGGAAGCTAACTGATCTACCAGAAGGAAAGAAAGCTATTGGTGTAAAATGGGTCTACAAAACAAAAAAGAATGCCAAAGGTGAAGTACAAAGGTACAAGGCAAGACTAGTGGCAAAAGGCTATAAACAAAGAGAAGGCATTGACTACGGAGAAGTATTTGCTCCTGTAGCCCGACTGGAAACAATCAGACTGGTGATCTCACTAGCTGCACAACATAAGTGGAAGATCTATCAACTTGATGTGAAGTCAGCATTTCTGAATGGTTTCCTGGAAGAAGAAATCTATGTTGACCAGCCGCTTGGATATGTTGAAGCCGGCAACGAAACTAAAGTGTACAAGTTGAAGAAGGCTCTTTATGGCCTAAAGCAGGCTCCACGTGCTTGGAATACCAGGATTGACAAGTATTTCCAAGAAAATGGATTTGAAAAATGTCCATATGAGCACGCGATGTATGTGAAGAAAGAAGCTGATGGAAGCATGTTATTTGCATGCTTGTATGTCGATGATTTAATTTTCACCGGCAACAACTCAATCATGTTCGAGGTTTTTCAAGAAAAGCATGGTGCAAGAGTTTGAGATGACAGACATTGGTCTGATGGCACACTTTCTTGGCCTCGAAGTGACACAGAAAGAAGATGGGATTTTTGTATCCCAAAGTGGTTATGCCAAGAACATTCTTGAGAAATTCAAGATGGACAAAAGCAATCCGGTCTCAACTCCAGTTGAGAGTGGACTGGAATTGAGGAGGAAGAATAAAGTGGGAAATGTTAATCCAACATACTTTAAAAGCTTAGTAGGAAGCTTGAGATACTTGACATGTACCAGACCAGACATACTCTATGGAGTAGGACTGATCAGCAGATATATGGAGACACCAGATCAATGTCACTTGAATGCAGCCAAGAGAATTCTCCGCTACATCAAAGGAACGGTGAATGAAGGTATGTTCTATACTTCATGTGAAAACTTCAGGCTTACTGGTTACTCGGATAGTGATTGGGGTGGAGACTTGGATGAAAGGAAAAGTACAACAGGGTTTGTCTTTTTCATGGGAGATACATCGTTCACTTGGTCATCCAAGAAGCAATCGATAGTGACGCTATCGAGTTGTGAAGCTGAATATGTTGCTGCTAACTCAGCTGTATGTCATGCAATATGGTTGCGAAATATGCTAAAGCATTTGGGATTTCCTCAAGAAATTTCCACAGGGATTTATGTTGATAATCGATCAGCAATTGCATTGGCGAAAAATCCTGTGTATCATGAAAGAACCAAACACATCGATACACGTTATCATTTCATCCGAGAACACGTGAAGAACAAAGAAGTTGAACTGATATCCTGCAAGTCAAATGACCAAGTTGCAGATATCTTTACAAAGCCACTGAAGGGTGAAACATTTACCAGATTGAAGTACTTGCTCGGAATGATATCCCTCGATTAAGTTTAAAGGGGGAATTTGTTGGAAAATTAAACTTAATCTAGATGGTCTACAACATCTAGATGGTCTTCAACAACCATGGTTGTTGTACCAACCATAGCCACCATTGTTGATGGTTGTTGTACCAACCCTAGCCACCATTGTTGATGGTTGTTGCCTCCTTTGTAGACTTTGTTGTATTACCATTTACCTATAAATAGGTAGAGGATGTGTGTGTTCTAAGTGTGGAAAACAAAGAGAGAAATAAGAGAGTAGAAGTGTGAGTTGAAATTGTTCTCCTTTGAATAAAAAGAGTGTTTCCTTTGTTGTGATTGAATTCTCTCTTAGTGATTGCAAACCACCATAAGTGGTCATTTCCACCAACAAGAAGACCATCTTTAAAATTTTCAAACTCTATGCAATAGTAGTTTGCTTTAGTTTTGTGCTAACTGTTTCTATATTGCCAAATTTCTGTTGTGCAGTAGTATGTTATTCTTTTGAGTTTTTTTGGTATCATGCCTGAAACTTTCAAGCGCACTAAGAAGCCCAGGCTTAAACAAAATGCTTTACATAAAATTTCTCAGTTTTAAAGGTGGGTTTCATGAAGTTTTTAATACGACTTCAAGATTTGATGCATGAAGCTTCATGGCAAAAGCTGGAAATTTTCTGTTAATTAGGGAAGATTCCAACATATGGAAACTTTGTAGGTTAAGATTGTATTGCTGTATGTGAATTACTGATGGTGTGCTTGCGTGCAATTAGTCTAGCTTGGCGGAATTGAACTACAAGAGTTTAACTTTTTTGACATGGGGAGATAGCCCTATTATATATACTGTACCATCTCAGGCTCTAGTGTCATCGTTTTACCTCCTGCCTTAATTTTGATTGGGCTGCTGACTTTGAAGAATAGGATCTCACTACTATTATGCCCTTGCCATTGTTACAATGTTCATTCTTAGGGTCTCTAATATTCGTTTAAACAATACCTGCCAATTATCATGTTTATCCATTGCTGCCAGTGCGAGTACTGATAGCAAAAAGGAAGACCATAACTACTGTTAGCACCAGTAGAGCTCAGAGGGTTTTTAAAGATTGCATAGCAACTCAAGGTATTAATGGAGAAGTGCATTTCTTCTCCGTACTGTCTTCTCTGTTTCTCAGCCTTTTACACCATTTAATCACTTGAGGTACTTTGAAAACCAGATGGACATGAATAAGAGATAGTTTTCGCTACTTGGAAGAACATGAACTTGGCCAGTTTCTTGGATTAAGACACAACTTGTTGAGTGTAGACTCGGTGTCAGACAGTTTAATTGTAGATGGAGAGAAACTGAAGAAAGAGGAAAGAGTTTCTTCCAATCTAAAAGGAGAAGGGTTGGAGGATGATTTGATTGAAGTATTGTCATTACAAGCTTTGATGTGAAGGATTTCATTCTCTCTGTGCTCAGCAATGCAGTCAAACACTCGCTGATTGGAATAGAACAATGGTTTTGCCATTTACAGAGGTCTGCCAAGGCATATGACTAAAGATGAGCCAGTGTTTTTCTGATCACCCCACTTCATGTGTTCCCTCTCTCTCTCTTGCTCTCTGTCCTTCAGTTCTCCTCTTGCGAGAAAAAAAAAAGTCTCCAACCACCAAAGCACAATCTCTGTTTCACTATATCTACTGACTCATTAGGTGCAGAGATGCAGATTGATATCTTCCCTCGAACAAATGTTTTGTCGCGGATTTAAGTCTCAAGATGGTTTGTTGTGTTTTTCGTTCAATTTTGATAGAACTACGGAACAATGATGGAAATAATGGAACAGTAATCGAGAAAATGAATAATAATTTAAAGAAATGAAGAAAAATCGAAATAACTAAAAAATTCAAATATTCTTTCAATCATTAACTGAATAATGATAAACAACCCTTGCCTTATTTAAAATATCTTGCTTTTTTCTTGAGTTGCTCAACCATGAATTATGATTGTCAAAAAACATATATTTACCAAGTGATCAGGATCAGGTTCTACTTATGAAATTTGAATGACTTGAGTAAATAATAAATAATGAATAAATAGATTGTTACTAATACTATTGTGCCCGAATGCTAGTAATCCATGTCTGAAGGCTAAGTGATAGTAGTCACCATTATCAGTCTAGTGCTTGGAAATGTTTTTTTTAGCCTTTTCAGTATGAAAAATGATTAACTCGGGGCCTACTTCTTCACAAAATAGACCATTCAGATATTGCAGTTGATGTAATGGCTAATTTGTACCTAGGGATGGCAGTGGGGCGGATTTTCACGGATATCCGCCCCACCCAATCCGTTTGGGGCGGTTTTGGATATGCCTAAACGGATTTTGGGGCGGATACGGATATCCAAAAAATATCCATTAAATATTCGGGGCGGATACGGATTTGGCCATATCCGCCCCACGGATATCCGTTTAACCGGTGAAAATGACAAAAATGCCCTTATGCAATATATAAAGGAATTATCAAACCCTAAATCTCATTCTCTCCCACAGACAAAGGCCGCCTCGCCTCTCACCCTCAGTTCTCCAGTTCTCCTCTCCAAGCGACGTCCCTTTTCCTCTCTCAGCGAAGGCGGAGGCAAAGGCAAAGGCTGACCCTCTCGTCTCCGGTCTCCTCTTCCTTCTTCTCTCTCAGCGAAGGCGGAGGCGAATGCCGACCCTCTCGTTTACAGTCTCCTTCCTTCTCTCTCAGCGAAGGCGGAGGCGGAGGCCGTCCCTTCTTCTCTCTCTCACAGCGAAGGCCTTATAGCGAAGGCGGAGGTCCGACCGCCTCCTTCTCCCCTCCTTCTCCCCGCCTTTCCTTAGCTGCAAGATCTCAGATCCAAGATTGCAGATCCAAGATCTTTGATCTTTGATCTGAGATCTGATATCTCAGATCATAGATCATAGATCAAAGATCTGATATCTCAGATCATAGATCAAAGATCTCAGATCTGAGATCAGAGATCTGATTCTTGAGATCGATTTTTTTTTTTGTAATTTTTGTATGGAATTTTAGATCTTAATTTCTGAATTCTTTAGATCTGTAATATTTTTTTGTAATTCTTTAGATAGAATTTCATATCTGAGATTCTTGAGATCGAATTTTTTTTTTTGTAATTTTTGTATGTAATTTCTGAATTTTAGATATGTAATTTTAGATCTGATCTGAATTTTAGATTTAAATTTCTTAATTCTTTAGATTTGTAATTTTTTTTTTTGTAATTCTTCAGATAGAATTTCTGAATTTTGTGTTACTGATCTGATGTATGTTAGCAAAATAGAAAGAGAAATAACTAAACTAGGGGTGGAGATCCGATAATCCAGTAATAAAACCGCAAACAGTAAATGGATTGGCGGGGCGGGGCGGAGATCCGCCAATCCGCACGGGGCGGATACGAATTTTAATTAAAATTGTAAACGGATTTGCGGGGCGGATATGGAGATCCGGTATTTCTGACGGATCGGGGATGGATTTGCTCAAATCCGCCCCGTTGCCATCCCTATTTGTACCTATTTTTATACTTTTATGACCGACAATGACTATTTTATTAACTCAGGTTAACTCATAAAGTTATAAGACATATTTATCTTTTCTAAACAAATGAAAAAAAATTTTAATTTTATACTTTTATAACCAACAATAACCTTTTTATTAATGATTTTTATTTTTTTAAATACTTTTTGTGTCAAGTTTTTTTTCGTCCTTCAATACTTGGGACAACATAGAAGTTGTAAGTGTGACAACGGCAAGGACGGTGATTTCGCGAAATTTTCATTTTTTTGAAATTACGAAAAGAAAAAAGACGAAAGAAAAAATTAAATTTTTTCAAAAAATTCAAGGTTTTTTCATAAATTTTTTTTTTCGTAAAAGTACAAAAAAAACCTACTAAAAATTACATTTTTTCGAGGATTTTTTGAAATATTTTGGGATTTTTTCGTAAATTTTAAGTTTTTTTTCTAATTATTATTATTCTAATTATTTATTAATTTTTCAAACCACCCACTAATTTCCTAATTAATATTTCGTCTACTTATATATTAATTTTTGAAACTAACCCTGATTTTCTAATTATAGGTATTTTATTTTCATTTAATGTGTTTAATACATTTATTTACTTGCATCTTATTTTTCATATATTTAATATACCTTCGAAATTCATTATATATATATCCTCAAAATTATTACGTTTTTTCTTTACACGCCGAAATATTTCTTAAAATCGGGAGACCGAAATTAACTCGAAAAACGAAATTACAATTTTTGGTTATAATTCCATTCGAAATGTAAAAATTTATGACAAGTTAATCAAATTGATTTTATTAATTAATTAAAACCAAATTTCTAATCATCATTAACTACATAATGAAAAATTTACCAAACCTTAGCATAATAATTTGATTACTTGTCAGTCAATGAAAACTTAAAAAAGACTTATAATTTGTTATTCATAATTAAAATAATTAATATCAATACCTACCAGGGACATGGGGTGGGAGGGGTTAAGGGTAAAAAAACAAAAAACAAAATATAGAATTATTAATAAAAGAGTCTTTGTTGGTAATAAAAGTATAAAATTAAGTTTTTATTTGTTAAGGAAGGGTAAATATGTTCTATAACTTTATGAGTTAATCCGAGTTAATAAAATAGTCATTGTCGGTTATAAAAGTATAAAAGTAGGTACAAATTAGCTATTACATCAACTACGATATCTAAATGATCTATTTTGTAAAGAAGTGAACCTTAAAAGTCATTTTCCGTAAATAAATTGTTACTAATACTATTGCACCCGAATGCTTAGTAATCTATGCCTAAAGGGTAAGTGACAGCAGTCACCATTATTAGTCTACTGCCTGGAAATGTTTTCTTTAGCCTTTCCAGTATGAAAAGATGATTATTGCCTAATCAAAATAAAAATCAACTTGATTCTTTATGATGACATCAGAGGTGTGACGACATGGAATATAACATAATTTCTATCGGTAATTAATTTCTTTCTGGTAATTAAGCTTGTCTGACAATGTTCCTCGATGATATCTTTTTATCAATTATCAGAACTTTCTACTAAGCTTGTGCAACAATGTTCATCAATTATCACAAGGAGATTGTAGTCCTCAGATATGCTTGAAGATATGAAGATATTTACCAAAGGAGCAATAAAGGAAAGTAACTCAATGTATTATTGGCATCTCTTTACACAAGAAACAGAGATTTTATTCATTTTCAAGGTTCAAAGCATATCTTCAAGGGTGGGTAAATTCCCGAGGACTTCAAAGTTCAATTATCTCTGTGCGGTAGTTGATGAATATTGTCATACAAGTTTACTAGAAAATAATAACTGATTAGAAACAATGTAATATTCCATATAAATCGTCACAACATTGATATCATCCTAAAGAATAAATGACCCAACATTTTTATATTGACGGGGCATTGTTCATCTTCTACACTGGATGGACTAAAGGAAAACATTTCTACACTGGTAACTACTTTTGTTTAGCCTTCACATATGGATTATCAGCTTTCGAACAAGATTGTCTAAAAATAATTTTATTTTAATTTTTAGTTATTTATGCATTTATTTTCTGTCACAAACCCCAGTCATTCAAATTTCTAAAAAATTAAGAATCTGATCCCGATAATTAATTGGCATAACTAGTTTCTAACCAGCACTTCGTAACTTATGATGAAGAAATCAAACTGAAGCAGAGATATTTCACCTATATTTTTTAATCAGTTCTACTATTTATAGGGTTTGAGCTTCATAGAGTGCTTCGTAGTTGATCATCATATATGGCACCACAGCTTGATCTAAAGAAAGTGGGTATGGAGGGGCTTGCTCTGTTGGAAGATGGATCAAAGTCATCATATTTAGTAAAAAAATCCGGGTGAAATTAATTGGGTCGAGGTTTGGTATGATCATCAAGTCCAACACACATTTAGTGCTTGACTCAGACACCTAGCAGCGATTCCATGACTTATACCGAGGGATTATATTTCATGTGGCAGCTTAATCTAAAAGAAAAGTCTATTACAGCCACTTGCAATGATATTTCTTTCTCCAGCTCAACTCTCCACTGAACAAGTGCAATGGTGAATCATTTACACAATCTCATCTAAAACAAACACAAATAATTTCTTCAAACAAATACAGAGAAATGAAACAGCCAAGTGGATATTCTGTGATGATCCTAGCTAGATATTCTCTCCACTATATGCAGTGTGACCATCTGGGGAGCACAGGACCTAATCTTGATCACACTTTTGTTTCAAACTTATCAACAATCTCCCCCTCCCAACTTATCTGAATCAAATCATCAATCAGTCATAAAGAAGTAGATTATGATCAGAAAACCCCTTTTTAAAACTAGAATCCAAGACCTAACCGGCTTATCTTACTTACTTCCACTTTGAAAACTAAAAAGAAAAGACCATAAAGGAAAAATATCTCCCTAGTTGAAGGAAATCAGAAAGAATATGAATATTTTGCATAATTGATCTCTGACCGCCGAAAGTGAATCATCAAGTTGCACTCTTATCATTTCTTGTCTGAACAACGGTCTATATAAAGGGTCTAAACTCTGATTCTTTTGAGTAACGAAAAGGAAGTATCTAGTTTGAGTTATTAGTTGTTGGTGTGTGTTGTGTATTGCAGTATATATTGCAGTTCTTGTATATTGCAGTATATATAGTGTTACTTTCACTAGACTCTTGTTTTAATTGTGAAATTCTTGTATTATAATCCTTGACATACAGGGGAAACAACTGACCTGTTATGTGCAGAGATGAGACAATTACTAGTTAAATTGTCAACTTGGATCGATGATTGTAGGATAGTTGACCCACAATCAACTATTGATCATTTAGTGACAAATTAAGGGTGCATTAGGTATCATTTGAAGGAATTAGACCCTTGGACATGCTAACTATAAGTCCCTAAATACAAAGGCTTCACCCAGTATATGAAATAATGCCAATGAAAATGAACAACATATTAGTCATTATTAGAAGTGTGTTTGATGGGCACGACGAGAAAGATTATTCAGGAGTGTGTTTGGCCCTGATCTGAACAATACTAAGACATGTGGCTCCATAGTGATGTGAAGACCTATTTTCTGAATGACTTGGAGCTCAAAGACTTCACCAAATAGTCTATGAAAGAAATCCAAAATGCAGATGTACCACATATTAGTCATCTGATCGATTTGTTTCACTCCTCCCCAGCTTAGACAGACTCTGCCGCGTTAAGTTCACTGCGAGCGTAAATGATCTGCTATGTATTCAACAGAAAGAGTGTCATAATCTTCTCTTGACCATTGACCTCAGCTCTATCAATTACCATAGCGTTTTTCCTTTCACGACGAGTTATATGTAGAGAGAACATTTATCAGTCCTTGAGCCATGGTTATTACGACCAGGGGTACTAAATTGAAAACGCACTTCATTCAACTTCGGCTTCAGTTTTCTCTTTTCTTTCCTGTGTTGGGTATTCTTTACCTTGAAACCATTAAATTGTTTTTTTATTTGGAAAGCTAGCAGGGTTATTTGGGATCCCCAATCCATAAACAATTTTTTTCAAATCCTCTGCAAAGGAACTAGGAGTAGCTTCCACAAAAAATAGTATTGGGATATACCCAGCTAAATAGCCTTATTCATCTCTCTGAAGTCATATCTGATCGTGTAGTCCTCCAGTTGCAGCAGTTCCTGTTTTATTCTTCTCATGATATGCCTAAGATCCCAAGGTGGGGACATGTCCGTGTTAACTGATCGTATACATTGGAAGAATCAGTGCTAATTTCCAGCTTCGAAAAGCTATGAATCCTGGCCAATTTCAGTCCTGCATGACTCCCTGCAGTTCATGTTTTATAACAGTGTGGCCTGTTGTATTGCCTGCACTTGCAGCAGTAACTTCACCCAGATTGTTCCTTATAAAAGCACCATAACCTCCCTTAGTCCTTGTTTTGAATACACATGTCAATGTTGTTTGCATGGAGACTGAATGGCAAAGCACTCCTTAAGTTCAAAGAAGGTCTAATTGATCCTTCAGGAAGGCTCTCTTCTTGGCGCAGTGAAGATTGCTGCACTTGGACAGGGATACGCTGCAGCAACAAGACACGAAATATAGTCGAACTTGACCTCAGAATTGATTTCTGTTAGATAAAGAGTTGCAGACAGTCTTCTTCTGAGCCAATCTTGGAGGCGTGCATATTTTCACTTCATCGATTTGCTGAAAGATCAAATGTACATGGTTATTGCAATAAGGATTGCTCGTTTGCAGATTTTTTTTTCTAAGACCCCATAATTCCTCGACTAATGACTAATATGTGGTACATCTGCATTTTGGGGATTTGCTGAAAGATCAAATGTACATGGTTATTGCAATATGTTTATGTTTTCTTTCCACTCTTTCATTTTGTTGAGGGGTGTCCACACAAGAGGTTTGAAATAAAATTTCATTAGCCACAAAGTAATCTTTCATGCAGTTAAACTCTGTTTCATTGTCACTACGTTCAATTTTCAACTTTTGAGAGAATTGACGGTCAATCATGGCAATAAAGGACATAAACATCTTAAAAACTTCTCTTTTATCAATTAATAAATAAACCCACACAACACGTGAATAATCGTCCACTAAAGTTAAAAAATAACGAGCACCACACGAAAAAACTTCATCATACGAACCCCATAAATCACAATGTATTAACTCAAAAATCCGAGTTGATTTATTGTCACTTAAAGGAAAACGATCTCTAGAATGTTTAGCACGATGACAAACTTCACATCCTTTATGCAAATGACCCCTAGAATTATTAAAAAGAGGAAGCAACTTCACTACTGTCTCGGAAGGATGACCCAATCGACTATGCCATAGCTCCAAGGACTTCGAACTATCAACCGAAACCGCTTGCACCTTTAATCATTGCCGTAGGTAGTAAAGTCCATCCCGTCTCTCACCCGTGCCAATCACCTCCCTTGAATGCAGGTCCTGTATAGCACACAAGTTAGAATTAAATTGGACAAAACAATTTAGATCATCATTTAGTTGTGAAACCGAAATTAAATTGCAGTTTAACTTAGGAACAAAAAGAACACATTGGAGTATTATTTTGTCCGTGAGTTTCACGACATCCTCCTTAGTAGCAACCACCGTTTGACCATTCGGAAGGCCCACGGGACATGGCGAAACTACTTTAGTATCCACTAAACAAGATTCATCACCAGTAACATGATGATAACATCCAGTATCAATGATCCAAGAATCCATTTCCAACTTACCATGCAACCTGTTAGAAGGAGTGTGAGGAGTACCAAATGCGGCTGTTAACGCTGCCCACTGTTCTGCAGTAAAACTTGGAAGAGGTAGCGCAGCAGGAGCGGGGTTCGGCTTCCCAAGAGATCCGCCGTTGCATGTTGTTACCGGTGGTGGAGGTGTAGCGCCACCGACCATGGTTTAGGAAAAAAAAAAAAATTGAAGAAGCAATTTTGCTCTGATACCATGAAAGATTTAGGATAATTATTTTTCTGTATTCTCATTAATCCAATAGAAAATATTTATACAAGAAGTTCAACAGTAGCTTCCCTAATTTCTCATAATACCTAACAATAGTTTAGGAAATATTAAACTTCTTGAGGAAATAGTTTTCTATAACAAAGCAAGTACCCATATATAACTATCTTAAAATAAAGAAAAGAATAAAAGAATAAATCACCTAAATAATCTCCTCACAGTAGTGTTACTAGAAAAGATAATTGAAGAATGTCTGTCAGGTTATATTTGAAAAATTGGTTCATTACAATATCTCTGGTCTATCGAATTCATTCAAATGTCCTCTTTCATGAAATAATATTATATAAAAGAAAAACAAAACTTTATTAGGTAAGATAAGAATAAAGGAAAGCACCCCAATCAGGTATATTAACAAAAATTTTTACAACAAATATATCAAAATAAATCTTTATCGCATCTTATCTACTAGGTATTATTCACTGAGACTAGCTAGGTTTGTAAACATTGAACTATAGTTCATTAAAATCTCAAAAGAAGAATCTGATCCTCAATAATTACTTGGTGAACAGGCGAAAGTAATTCAACACAGACTCAAAACTTCACCAATAAGTACTCTTCCCACAAATCCAAGTTGTTTGCTCTAGAACATGGGGAAAAAGAGATGAAAGTTTAAGATAACAATACACCAAATTAGCATATTTGTAACAACTCTCAAAATAGCAACACTTTTGAGCTGTTACAATCTACCAAACAATTTCAAGTCAAAATTAAATTTAGTAAAACAAATGAAAAACTGTTACACAAAAAAAGTGATACAATAAATTGGATTACCATGAATAGTATCACTTGTAAGATCATACTATTCATGATGATACAATTATATTGTATAACTTTATTTGTGAAAATGTGTAAAATTGTTTTGTGAATTGTTATAGTTTAAACGTGTTACTGTTTTGAAAGTTTTACAAAAATGTCAATTTAATGTATTGCAAGTATACATCTTGGATTTCTAAAAGCTAATCTGATAATTCGCTGGCCCTCTATTCATTTGGGAATAAAGAGGTAACTTATGCAACAATAGGGGGACTTTTAGTTCTATATAAAGTGATTAGGCTTCACTAGTTTAAGTGCAAAACAAACCAAGCTTGTTTCCCAGAGTGAATAGCAAGTGTGTTGTGTAGTATGGCACCACAGGTTGATCTAAAGAAAGTTGGTATGGAGGGGTTTGCTTTGTTGGAAGAGGAGCTGCGACGGGCTAGGCCTAGACAAGCTCAATGCACTCAACTTCAACCTCGTATTGGGCAACATCAGTTTGCCCCAAGAAAAGAAACGATTGATTGCATTCAAGCGGCTCAAAGGTATGGTGGCCTTCTGATTTTGGATCACAACCATAACAAGAAAGTTCGCAAGTTTAATTAGGATGCGTACTGTCAGGATTTAGTCCAGTTGGTCCAAATATACTTGATATAAGGATATGTATATTGTACATATAAGAGAATACATATTTGCTAAGTTATGTAATGAATTTGCGATTCTGAGAAGAAACAGGGTTGTTGCAGCCATGGAAATTAACCTGACCATAATGGTATATAGGGAAGAAGAAGCTTTTAAGCGTGTGTGAGTTTTTTGTAACTATTCGACCACTGAATAACAAGTCTTTTTAACCGAGGCTTAGAGGAAGAAAGCCGCCGCCGCCGCCACCAAATCTGGGACGCTCTGGCCGTCGCCGTGCTCACGGCTACTCTCGTTTGCCTGAGCGCAGTAGGGTGCGAAGCACAGATTCAGCGAGAGAGGGTGCGAGAGGGCCTGCGAAGCACAGATCCGGCTGAGAGAGGCTGCGCGACGAAAAGCCCTAGGCCGTCCACTCCGCGCTGCTAGCTTGACCGGCCGCCGCTCTGCCTGGCTGCGAGAGGGGTATACCTCTGCCTGGCCGCCGCTCTGCCCCCACCGCCACTGCCTGGCCCCCGCTCTGCCCCCGCCGCCACTGCCTAGCTGCCGCTCTGTTCCGCTGTCAGGATCGATCGATTGCTTGGTGCTGTAGGTCTGGCTAGGGCAGGGTACACCGTGGTATGACGGCTCCTCTAGCCGTCAACACTTCCTCTCCCCCAATGGGGAGTAAGGAACCTGCGGAAGAGGCTACTAAGCCTTCTTTCGCCCAAATACTTGGAAAAATACTGGTTGATGAGGTTAAAGAAACAAATGTCGAGGGGACTAGATTCCGAAAAAAAGGAGAGTTAGCCATTGGGCTTACGGCATCTGATGAAAAACGTGGGGAAGCTTTCATGGAAAAACATGTGATAGTCTTAAAGTTCTCTAGCTACAGACCAACATTGGAAGATATTCGAGATTCGATATATCGAACATGGGAGATTCTAGGCGATTTCTCGCTAGGTTTGCTAGATCAACGTCATGTTCTTGTCCGGCTTCAATCTGCCGGCGGAAGCAAAGAAAGTTTTGGCAAGGGACTCATTCTTGATTCGGGGAGTTCGATTCAAAGCTTTCCGTTGGCATGATGGTTTCAGTCTGAAAGCAGATCCGATATCGGTTCCACTATGGGTAGAGTTGCCTAACTTGCATTTTGCATTTATTTCATCCCCTCTTTTTAAAGCAATTGTGAACTCTTTTGGGGTATTTTTGCACATGGATGATCATACTCGATGTGTTTCACGCTCGGGTTATGCCCGTGTTTGCGTGGAGATGACTTTGGCGGAAAAGTTACCGAGTAGAATTTGGATAGATAGATCTAACAATAGGGGGGGGGGGGGCTTTTGGCAAAAGATTGAATACCCGGGTTTCAAATATTGTGATTATTGCTCATTGCTAGGGCATCAGGAAGATTATTGCAGAAAAAAGTTAGGTCATAAGGGCAATGTGAGAACACCCAACTTGGTGAAAGAAGAGAAGACTGAGAAACAAAAGGTGGAAGCAAAAGTCCTCAAGCAACAATATGTCCCAGTGGTCAAACAAAATAAAGTTTCAAAGCCAGAAGCTGACACTAGTAGTGTAAAGAATAATCAGGGTGAGGGAATCTAGGAGGGAATTGGTGCTGAGAGGCCAATGATTAAAGATTCGGGGAATGTCATGTTGTCAAACAAATTCGAGTCACTTACGGAGAACATAGTTGAAGACGAGAGTAATCTAATGAATAATCAATTGCCTTGTAAGGAGACGGCTCCAGTCAGTGACATGGTAAAGCTAGAAACAACGGAGGAAGAACTTCTTGAGGCGGGGTACACAGCTGTTGAGATTGAAAAAGCGATTGAAAAACAAGGAGAGACAATTCCAGGGCTTGTTTCGTCCCAGCCAGAGCGTGTTCTGCCAACAACAGGGCTTGCTTTGTCAGAGCAAGTCGCGCTCGGAGCAGAGCATGTACGCTCTGTTTCTGCAGAGCACGTAGTGTCACCAATAGAGCAGGTTGATTTGGTGAACAAAACATCACATGCTGTAGATGATGATCCAAAGAAGTTGATCCCTAGGAAAACTGCGAATGATGGCCAAGCTTTTCTGCAAGAATGTGATAATGCCTCAGGTAGCAGCTGAAGGCCGCAGAGAGCGCACGAGTATGTTAACCAATTGGAACCAGGGAGGGCGCAAGGGGTTTCAATCAAGGTTGTAGGCGGGGATGTCGGGATCTCTAGCCCAGGAAAAACGAAGAGCAGTGGGAATGCTTTTCTACAGATAAATGCAATGATTTCAGGCAGCAACTCCGGGCCAACAATGGAGGACGCAGTAGCTGAAGATGATCACGTTGACAGTGGGTTTGTCTATGGCGCTGGCAATGGTGCTGGCAGTGGAGCTCACGTTGGTGCTCAGATTCGCGTTCATAGTGGTGACAAGGTGCATGACCGGAAGGTAAGGGTTCCAGCAAATGCGGGTATTGTACAAGATGACGAAACTTTAGTGGACGCAGTAGTACTTGAAGCATCGGACATAAAACATATCAACTATTTGGTTCGTAACGCTAACAGCGAAACCGAAATGGAGACCGATACCGACATTTCGGATACAATCAGTTCAGAAGAAGAAGATTTGGATGAATACACCATTAGGTCAAGAGTAGTGTCAAGTTTAAAGACAGACCAACTTCGATTATCGAAAAGATTTGATGCGACGGACTTCAAAGACATCAAGGTATTTCCTCGAAAATCATCTAGAATGAAGAAAAGTAACAGTAAGTACAGACATTAATCTAGGGGTTTGGTCAGTATTTATTTTGGGTTTGCTATGATGTATGTCCTCTGGTTCTTTTTATCGGGTAAAGTCGTCATGTACCCCCGATTGATGTAAAAGATTTTTTTTCAAGTAATAAATTTATTTAAAAAAAAAAAATGTAATGAATTTGCAATGTAAGGTATACGGCTTTATTGTCTTCCTTTTCTTTGAATATGGCATTTGGAAGTGGGCAAAGCTGATTTTTTCTTCTTTTTCCTTTGGTTGGTTTTGTTGATCAATCAAAGCAATTGAACAGCATTTATTCTTCTCCAAAATCTCACAATGTATTGTCTGTCCTGATTTTTATGTGTTGTATTGGATGAGAATGACAATAGAACTTTATATCAAAAAGATAAATTTGTTAAAGCTTCTAGTTAGTAACAATCAATTATTTACCTGCTCTTCAATATATGTATTAGTATAACCAGGGATGACAACTAGTAGGGTTCCATGTTTTTGGTTTATGGTACTTTATCAGGTCAACTAGGGATGGCAAGGTAAGGTTCAAAATTTCTGTTACGCTTTATTAGGTCTAATTTTTTGATCAGGTCTATTCAAAAATTTCTAGATGCAACATGGAAGACAAACTTGTAAGGGTAAATTGCGTTTCGATCCCATGATTTCAACTAGGGATGGCAAGGTAAGGTTCAAAATTTCTGTTTACGCTTTATTAGGTCTAATTTTTTTATTAGGTCTATTCAAAAATTTCTAGATGCAACATGGAAGACAAACTTGTAAGGGTAAATTGCGTTTCGATCCCATGATTTCAACTAGGGATGGCAAGGTAAGGTTCAAAATTTCTGTTTACGCTTTATTAGGTCTAATTTTTTTATCAGGTCTATTCAAAAATTTCTAGATGCAACATGGAAGACCAACTTTTAAGGGTAAATTGCATTTCGATCCCATGATTTATACCAAATTTAAATTTGAATTTTAAGTTTGTCCAGCTTTGAGACTCAAACTTAAAACTGGACAAATTTGAGACCCAAACACAAAATCGATACAAACTATTGTACCCAAACACCTATTAACCCAACTTTTAAAAGATAAGTTTCAACTTTGGAAAAGTTAGGGGTCAATTTGTTGAAGTTGTGGTCACTTGTATTGAAATATTTAGCTAGACAAAAATCTCATAGGACACTTGAAACAGTTGGATTAAATTGAATGTTCAAGTAGTTAAATGTTGGTGGAAATATTCGGTTTCATTTTTCATTGTTTTTTACCCAAACATAATGAAGACAATAATTTCAACAAACAATTGCTGGCAACACAAAGACATACACCAACAAGCACAAAGTGTTTACGAGTAATTACTTACCATTTCACTATGATCTTGGAATTCTATGATCAGCTGCCCATGGACCGAATATGGACAGTTCCAAGAAAATTTCATCCCTGATATGTTCGTTACATACGACTTCAAAACCCGAGACTTCTACCCTTCGGATAGCAAAACTTGTAATCTAACCAAAGAGACTACTTACTAATTCACATACCAATGGAACTTAATCACATATTTTTCCATTGATTTTAACCAATTTCTATCCAGGATTGCTAACAAAGGCAAGATAGACATAGATAGATACAAAACAGAGATAGAATGCAGAAATAAAAAAAAAAACTGAAATACAAAAGGATAAATACAAAGATTCTCAAAACTATCTTAGAGATCGATACAGCCTCAAGCCAATTTCTTGGTTTACACTTGGAAATTAACTGTAAGATCAAGCTAAATAGTTTATTGAATTATAGAAGATAGAAATAAAAGAAATATAATTTATTGAAATATATAAAAGATAAAAAGATAGAAGCTTACATGAAAAAGGCGTAAGGATTTTCACACTCGAAACTCGCTTACCCTAAACTTGGAAACAACTTGCTTAAATAGAGAGCTTCCAGATGAAGATAAGCTTCGCTGTAGAATAAGGTTGGTGGACAATTTGTCCTTTGTAAACATAATTGAGATAATGCGAATACTATTCGCATGTGAAGGGTAATGTTTTCAAAAACAAGCGTGTGCTGATGGAAAGTATTCACAAGACAATGGCTGAGAAGGCTAGGGAGAAGACAATTTCTGACCAATTTGAGGCTAAGCGGGCCAAGAACAAGGCTAGCAGGAAAAGGAAGTTTGCCAGAAGGGAGGAACGTTTGGCTCAGGTACAATAACTTTTGGTCCTTTTGTTTGTTTTTTTGTTTTAAATGTATAGAGTAAAAAGTATGAAATGGATCAGGTATCATTCACTTGACATTTCTGTGTTGTAATATTCTATTTATGAGGTGTGGGTTTGGATTCTACACAGCGAGGAAATGGGCGAGGAAATGAGCGAGGGGAGTGAGGTGGCAGGGGTGGGAGCCGTTCATCCCGCTCGGGATGCGCGCGCAAAAAGTCAACGCACGCATCTCGAGTGGAGTGAACGGCTCCCACCCCCGCCACCTCACTTCCCTCGCTCGTTTCCTCGCTCATTTCCTCGACACTTAGAATTTCTGATGTATCAGGGACCTCAAGCACCTGCACCTGCACCCGCACCTGTTGCCCCTGCAGCTCAACCAGCCCAAGCCCAAAGCCCAACCAGCGAAGTAAGTAACTTTTATATTCTTTTGATTTCTCAACTTGATGTTTAAACCTAGGCCTAACAGAACATCTGCATACTTGCGGGGAACCAAAAAAATTCAAGAAATGAAGTGTTGAGACAATTACATCGAAGGTTGGTCGTGACGACTGATGTTTTCTGATGTGTAGAAATGACTGTTGACTAAGTTTTTGAGCCGTACCGTTGTCGTGTTTTTGTTCATTTATACCCAGAGAAGACCATCTTTAAAATTTTCAAACTCTATGCAATAGTAGTTTGCTTTAGTTTTGTGCTAACTGTTTCTATATTGCCAAATTTCTGTTGTGCAGTAGTATGTTATTCTTTTAGAGTTTTTTTGGTACCATGCCTGAAACTTTCAAGCGCACTAAGAAGCCCAGGCTTAAACAAAATGCAATACATAAAATTTCTCAGTTTTAAAGGTGGGTTTCATGAAGTTTTTAATAGGACTTCAAGATTTGATGCATGAAGCTTCATGGCAAAAGCTGGAAGTTTTCTGTTAATTAGGGAAGATTCCAACATATGGAACCTTGTAGGTTAAGATTGTATTGCAGTATGTGAATTATTGATGGTGTGCTTGCGTGCAATTAGTCTAGCTTGGCGGAATTGTACTACAAGAGTTTAACTTTTTTGACATGGGGAGATAGCCCTATTATATATACTGTACCATCTCAGGCTCTAGTGTCATCGTTTTACCTCCTGCCTTAATTTTGATTGGGCTGCTGACTTTGAAGAATAGGATCTCACTACTATTATGCCCTTGCCATTGTTACAATGTTCATTCTTAGGGTCTCTAATATTCGTCTAAACAATACCTGCCAATTATCATGTTTATCCATTGCTGCCAGTGCGAGTACTGATAGCAAAAAGGAAGACCATAACTACTGTTAGCACCAGTAGAGCTCAGAGGGTTTTTAAAGATTGCATAGTAACTCGAGGTATTTATTAATCGAGAAGTGCATTTCTTCTCCGTACTGTCTTCTCTGTTTCTCAGCCTTTTACACCATTTAATCACTTGAGGTACTTTGAAAACCAGATGGACATGAATAAGAGATAGTTTTCGCTACTTGGAAGAACATGAACTTGGCCAGTTTCTTGGATTAAGACACAACTTGTTGAGTGTAGACTCGGTGTCAGGCAGTTTAATTGTAGATGGAGATAAACTGAAGAAAGAGGAAAGAGTTTCTTCCAATCTAAAAGGAGAAGGGTTGGAGGATGATTTGATTGAAGTATTGTCATTACAAGCTTTGATGTGAAGGATTTCATTCTCTCTGTGCTCAGCAATGCAGTCAAACACTCACTGATTGGAATAGAACAATGGTTTTGCCATTTACAGAGGTCTGCTAAGGCATATGATTAAATATGAGCCAGTGTTTTTCTGATCACCCCACTTCATGTGTTCCCTCTCTCTCTCTTGCTCTCTGTCCTTCAGTTCTCCTCTTGTGAGAAAAAAAAGTCTCCAACCACCAAAACACAATCTAATATATCCTCAAAATTATTACGTTTTTTCTATACTCGCCGAAATATTTCTTAAAATCGGAAGACCGAAATTAACTCGAAAAACGAAATTACAATCCTTGGTTATAATTCCATTCGAAATGTAAAAATTTGTGACAAGTTAATCAAATTGATTTTATTAATTAATTAAAACCAAATTTCTAATCATCATTAACTACATAATGAAAATTTTACCAAACCTTAGCATAGTAATTTGATTACTTGTCAGTCAATGAAAACTTAAAAAAAACTTATAATTTGTTGTTCATAATTAAAATATTCAATATCAATACCTACCAACGACATGGGGTGGGAGGGGTTAAGGGTAAAAAAATAAAAAACAAAAAACAAAAAATAGAATCATTAATAAAAGAGTCTTTGTTGGTAATAAAAGTATAAAATTAGGTTTTTATTTGTTTAAGAAGGGTAAACATGTTCTATAACTTTATGAGTTAATCCGAGTTAATAAAATAGTCATTGTCGGTCATAAAAGTAGGTAAAAATTAGCTATTACATCAACTACAATATCTAAATGATCTATTTTGTGGAGAAGTGAACCTTAAAAGTCATTTTCCGTAAATAAATTGTTACTAATACTATTGCATAGGGCTGGGCAGGTCCGGGTAACCGGCCCAAAAATCCAAAATCGAGGCCCAGACCGAAAATTTTAGACCTGGAATTTTATGAACCGAGACCGGACCGACTTGGGCAGGCCGGTCTCGGTCTAAACCCTAATTTCAGATCTCACAGCCATGACGACACTCTACATCGCCCTCCCAACCACCACCACCTCGTAAACAACCCATCTCACCGCTGCCATGGAAGTCGAAATCAAGATTAGTGGTGTTTATACTTGAGAAGATGACGCCAATACATACAGATCTAAAATCACCATAAACCACATATAGAAGGTGGCGGTGGCTTTCTCACTGAAGATGGGGGCTTTCTCATTGAAGAAGAAGACGGGGTTGGCGGGGGTGGCGGTGGCTTTCTCACTGAAGTGGAGAAGATGGGGTGGCGGTGGAGGAGACGAGATGTCGGTTATTTTCTAACTGAAGTGGCGGGGGTGAAGAAATGAGGGAGAGAGGAAGACGGGGGTGGAGGAGATGGGGTTGGCGGTGGCTCTCTCACTGAAGAAGAAGAGAAGAAATGAGGGAGAAAGGAAGAAAAAGGAAAAGAAAAGAAAAGAAATGGAAAAGATGCTCTGAAATGGCGGTGGCTCCTCATTTATTTCTCTATCTGGAGTCGGACTGGGCCGGTTACTCGACGGGCTTTAGAAATGGAAATCGAGGCCCGAACCAGAAACTTCGGGCCAGGCCGAACTTTTAAAACCAAAACATTTATAATTAATAAAAACCGATCCAAACTGACCAGATCGGTCTGGGCTTTCGGTCATAAATGCCCACCCCTACCATTGCACCCGAATGCTTAGTAATCTATGCCTGAAGGGTAAGTGACAGCAGTCACCATTATTAGTCTACTGCCTGGAAATGTTTTCTTTAGCCTTTCCAGTATGAAAAGATGATTATTGCCTAATCAAAATAAAAATCACCTTTATTCTTTGTGATGACATCAGAGGTGTGACGACATGGAATATAACATAATTTTTATCGGTAATTACTTTCTTTCTGGTAACTAAGCTTGTCTGAACTTTCTACTAAGCTTGTGCAACAATGTTCATCAATTATCACAAGGAGATATATGAACTTTGTAGTCCTCAGGAATTTACCCACTCTTGAAGATATGCTTTGAACCTTGAAAATGAATGAAATCTCTGATTCTCCTGTAAAGAGATGCCAATAATACATCAAGTTACTTTCCTTTCCTTTATTGTTCCTTTGGTAAAGCATCTTTAAAAGGCTATTCATGAAGTAGGGGAAGTTGGGATTAAGGAGATGATAATGGGTTTTGGATAACAAGGAACCTTCTTCTATTCAATTACTAGGGTATTCCCCGTGATTTGAGTTTTATGTGATATGTTAGATTATTATAATTGGGTAAATTTCAGCTGTCTTTTATCTTCAATCTCAAATACCATCCTAATTTGTAATATAGATTTTGGGTTACCCTTAGTCAAGTGATATCGTTGTAAAAAACCTGAGCGAACTACATGTTCAGTGATGAGGTTTTTCTTTTTTTCAACGAGGCGGAGAAATTTAATATACATGAAAATGTTATCAGATCGTTCATCCATTTTTTATTCATGCTTGGCAAGGATTATACAGGATATAATAACACAACGAAATTACACATGACAATCCTGGTAGTATAACTTCCGGATGACTTTCTTGGTCTGGTGATCTAGGATCAAACTCCACCATATAGTTGAGCTGCTTGTATGCAGTCAATTGCTTCATTTCTTGGGGCAATCTGTTGTGGCGACAGACCTGGTTGAAGTTTGGTATGCTGAGGATTTTGCCACCTAGCTTGTCGCAGCTCATCATCCAGCTGACCGAACCCCTCCATGCCCACTTTCTTTAGATCAACCTGTGGTGCCATACTATACACTTAGCTAATGACTGTGAAGTAAGCTGAGATTGTTTTGTATTTTAAGCTAGTGAAGCTCGACTCCTATGTATAGTAGTTCTAAAAGTACCCAGGTTGTTGCTCATGTTTCCTCCCTCTATTCTCAAACAGATGAAAAGGCCTGCCAATGGTTCCATTTACTTTAGAAAGAAAGGTCTCTCCTTATCTTAGCTACCATCTATTTTTTGTTTTCCGTTTGGTTGCACGGAAAGTAGATATGGGAATTGAAACCGTTTCCGTAAATTTGATTCCGAGGCCTTCTCCTCGGACTTGAATTTTCTTTAGTAGTGGAAAAACAAGGGAAACGAATTCCATTTTTGAAGAAAAAAATGGCTAACCAACAGACACTAAGTACTTGCTAAGATGAAAGATTTAGTCAGTAAATAAAATGAGTAAATAAATAGTTAAGTAATACCTGAAGGCTAACAATCCTACATCACTTTTCCAAAAGGATAATCGAAACATATTACCCAAACGCTAATAATCCATGCCTCAAGGATAATTGATATCAGAGTGGTTGCAGTGCTTAGAAATTGATCTTTTAGCCTTCCCGACATTAAAGATGATTACCGCACAATCAAAATTCAAATGTTGGGCCCTTTATTCTTTAGGATGACTATCTGTTCATTACAAATTAGGCTACAAGGGAATGAAACATAGACATGTGCTTGATGAGATATACTCTTTGTTTGAAATGAATTTGTAATGTTTACTACGTATTAGGTGCATCTATTAGAAAATTCCCAACAGCTCTATTCATGTTACATCCTAGTTTAGTCTAAAAGCTCAAGCTATTTTGCAGGAAAGATCCACCATTTAATCAACAATTATAATACAAGAACTTCACAATTCAAGAAACAAGAGTCTAGTGGTAACTATACAAGTATATACTATCCCAAGAAGTTCATTACATACAACTTCAGATGTTCGAAATTTCACAAGGGATCAAGAGAAAGCCTAATAAGGTTTGCGAAGTAATTTCTTTGGACGGTAGTCCACCATTACTGTGCCACCATACATTTGAGCTGCCTCATAGCAATCTATTGCTTGTTTTCTTGGTACAACCTGTGTTCCGAATTGGGGTTGATGTTGAACATGACAGTATTGCCGAGGTGGCCTCACCCCTTTCTTCCATTCATCCAACAAAACAAATGCTTCCATCCCCACTTTCACAAGGTCTGCATTTGTTGCCATTTCTACTGATTCCACAACACTCACCCACAACTAATAAGTTTCAAGTTACTTCGATTTTGTTACTGAAAAAGGCTAGAGTTTAGACTCCTTATATAGAGTTATTCACTTGTTCTTCGACTCCAAACCAATTTGAGTGCAACTTGATTTACTTTCGGTGGTAAGAGATCAATATGCAGTATGCATATTCTTCCTGATTTCCTTCAAGTAGGGAGATAACATTCTTTTTAGCTTTGAAGTCCAAGAATAAGATGGTTAGGTCTTCGATTCTAGTTTGGAAAAAGGGGTTTCTTACAATCTAATTCTTTATGACTGATCGAAGATTTGATTCAGATAACTTAAGGGGTTCTTAATAAGTTTGTGAACAAGATCAGGCCCCTACATGGTCACATTGCATGTAATGGAGAGAGCATCTCTAAGGGACATTGCAAGAATATCCAACCATTATTTGTGCTTCTTTGAAATGAGATTGTGTACATGGTTCACCATTCAACTTAGAAAAAATGTTGGATAAGGGTAACATCTGGATATCAACAGGTTCTTACGATGATATCACCAGGTTCATACTTAAAAAAAATGGTATGTGGCAAAATCCATCCATGTTGATTTTGACCTGTAAAGACAATTAATGGTGAATTAGAGACCATCGTTGTAGCTGCCAAAGACACTCCGATTAGGGGTGTTAATCGGTTTGAAATTGGATCAAAACCGAATCGAACTGAACTTGGGATTCAGTTTTCTTAATTTTCAAACAGAATCCCGTAATCGAACCGATCAATTCTGTTCGGTTTCGATTTGTTTCGATTTTTCCTTTTTATTTTCAATTTTTTCCCATCATCTTTCTTCTTCTTACTGAAACAATTCTGCGTTGCCATTACCATACAGCTAGACCTAAACACAAAGATAAAACATTTTCACACATATAGATTTCAAATAAAATTTGAACCTCAACAAGATTATACTAGTTTTTCTATTATAATAAAAGATATTAGTATTATTGCATTCTGATTAAACAAGCTCGAATGACCTTAAAATTCGACAAAACCCCCAATAGTATTAATGCAAAGAAAATTAGTCGAACAAAAAGAAAATCAGGCTCAGACACACGGTGCTTAACGAGTTCAGGAACCTCCGCCCAGCCTGACTGCTGGAATTCAAGACCCAATTTTGGCATGAGCTTCAAAGAGTCACCTTTCTCGGCCGGTTTAATCCCTCTACAGAACCCTTGGCGACACCGAGGATGGCACCGAAGAGGTATGATGTTCTCCGACCATGTGCGATGCTGCGCGGTGACTTCTTCGGCAAAGAGGTTTTCTTACCTGTTAGAAAGTAATCACTGATAGAAACGAGTATTTGCTGATATCCAATTCCAACTAAACAGATCTAGAACCAGTATAACTAACTCAGGTACCTTTCTAGACTCTAGATAGCCAGAAAAAAAATATGTCCGTAGTCCAAAATGATGGGAAGAACATGATTCTGTTACCACTGAAATGGAGCCAAATTTGCAATCATTGGCTAAGTGGTCTAAAAGGCTCCAAATACAATTCTTTGGGAACTTATAGATTACTGTTGTGCGCTATTCCATGGCACAAAACATGAATGCCAGAGAAGTTTGACAATATCCCTACTCCAAGGTCATTTATGTCATTCAACATTGTGTCGAGTTACCGATAAGTCTCCAACCACCAAAACACAATCTCTGATTCACTATATCTAACTGAGTCATTAGGTGCAGAGATGTAGATTGATATCTTCCCTCAAAACAAATGTTTTGTAGTGTAGTTAGGTCTCAAGATGGTTTGTTGTGTTTTTCGTTCAATTTTGATAGAACTACGTAACAATGATCGAAATAATGGAACAATAAGCGAGAGAAATGAATAATAATCGAAAGAAAGGAAGAAAAATCGAAATAACTAAGAAATCAAATATTCTTTTAATCATCAACTAAATAATGAATGCTTTTTTCTTGAGTTGCTTCACCATGAAATATGATTGTCAAAAAACATATATTTACCAAGTGATTAGTAAGGATCAGGTTCTACTTATGAAATTTGAATGACTTGAGTAAATAATAAATAATGAATAATTAGATTGTTACTAATACTTTTTGTGCCGAACGCTAGTAATCCATGCCTGAAGGCTAAGTGACAGCAGTCACCATTATTAGTCTACTGCCTGGAAATGTTTCCTTTATCCTTTCCAGTATGATGAGATCAGAGGTGTGATGATATGGAATATAACATAATTTCTATCAGCAATTACTTTCTGGTAATTAAGCTTGTCTGGCAATGTTCCTCTGATGATTCTTTTTATCAATTATCAATGAGATAACGTGCGACAAGGAGATAATTGAACTTTGTAATCCTCAGGAATTTACCCACCCTTGAAGATATGCTTTGAACCTTGAAAATGAATAAAATCTCTGTTTCTCGTGTAAAGAGATGCCAATAATACATTGAGTTACTTTCCTTTATTGCTCCTTTGGTAAAGCATCTTTAAAAGGCTATTCATGAAGTAGGGGAAGTTAGGATTAAAGGGATGATAATGGGTTGTGGATGACAAGGAAAGTAAATGTATTATTAGAAAATTCCCGAGGACTTCAAAGTTCAATTATCTCGGTGCGATAGTTGATGAATATTGTCATACAAGTTTACTAGAAAATAATAACTGATAGAAACAATGTAATATTCCATATCAATCGTCACAACATTGATATCATCCTAAAGAATAAATGACCCAACATTTTTATATTGACGGGGCATTGTTCATCTTCTACACTGGATGGACTAAAGGAAAACATTTCTACACTGGTAACTACTTTTGTTTAGCCTTCACATATGGATTATCAGCTTTCGAACAAGATTGTCTAAAAATAATTTTATTTTAATTTTTAGTTATATTTATGCATTTATTTTCTGTCACAAACCCCAGTCATTCAAATTTCTAAAAAATTAAGAATCTGATCCCGATAATTAATTGGCATAACTAGTTTCTAACCAGCACTTCGTAACTTATGATGAAGAAATCAAACTGAAGCAGAGATATTTCACCTATATTTTTTAATCAGTACTACTATTTATAGGGTTTGAGCTCCATAGAGTTCTTCGTAGTTGATCATCATATATTGCACCACAGCTTGATCTAAAGAAAGTGGGTATGGAGGGGCTTGCTCTGTTGGAAGATGGATCATAGTCATCATATTTAGTAAAAAAATCCGGGTGAAATTAATTGGATCGAGGTTTGGTACGATCATCAAGTCCAACACACATTTAGTGCTTGACTCAGACACCTAGCAGCGATTCCATGACTTATACCGAGGGATTATATTTCATGTGGCAGCTTAATCTAAAAGAAAAGTCTATTACAGCCACTTGCAATGATATTTCTTTCTCCAGCCTTTCGGTCATAAAAGATGAACACTGTCCAATCTAAAGAGAATTGCTGGGTCCTCCATCGATCCTTATGACATCAAAGGTGTGACGATATGCAACATGACATCATTTTAACAGTAAAGTTCTAGTTAGTAAGCTTGGGGGAGAATGTTGTCCTCTAATAATGATCACTTTATATCAACTGCGCTTTTATATTTTGCAATTTGATTATCACAAACAAATAACATTACCTAGTAGTATTAAGTAGGACTTTGCACAGACATACGAATTAATAAAATCTCTCATCCTCACATAAAGGGATGCCGAAATAGGGGAGGGTGGGATAAATGGATTCAATGGGATGTTGATGAGGAACCTGAGCTCAACTCTCCACAAATAATTTCTTCAAACAAATACAGAGAAATGAAACGGCCAAGTGCATATTCTGTGATGATCCTAGCTAGATATTCTCTCCACTATATGCAGTGTGACCATCTGGGGAGCACAGGACCTAATCTTGTTCACACTTTTGTTTCAAACTTATCAACAATCTCTCCCTCCCAACTTATCAGAATCAAATCATCAATCAGTCATAAAGAAGTAGATTATGATCAGAAAACCCCTTTTTCAAACTAGAATCCAAGACCCAACCGGCTTATCTTACTTACTTCCACTTTGAAAACTAAAAAGAAAAGACCATTAAGGAAAAATATCTCCCTAGTTGAAGGAAATCAGAAAGAATATGAATATTTTGCATAATTGATCTCTGACCGCCGAAAGTGAATCATCAAGTTGCACTCTTATCATTTCTTATCTGAACAACGGTCTATATAAAGGGTCTAAACTCTGATTCTTTTGAGTAACGAAAAGGAAGTATCTAGCTTGAGTTATTAGTTGTTGGTGTGTGTTGTGGAATTACTTGAGATGGCACCAAATGCACACCTTGAGAAAATTGGAAGGGAAGCGTTTGCTCTGTTGGATGAGTCCCGGAAAGGCATTAGGCCACAGCAACAATACTGTCATGTTCATCAACATCAACATCAATTCGGAGCACTGGTAGTACCAAGAAAACAAGCAATGGATTGCTATGAGGCAGCTCAAATGTATGGTGGTGTGGTTGTTGTGGATTATCGTCAAAAGAAATCACTTCGTAAGACTTATTAAGCTCTCTCTTGACCCTGATCAAATTGTAAACAAGTCTGTATCCAAGTTCTTGTATATTGCAGTATATATAGTGTTACTTTCACTAGACTCTTGTTTTAATTGTGAAATTCTTGTATTATAATCCTTGACATACAGGGGAAACAACTGACCTGTTATGTGCAGAGATGAGTCTATTACTAGTTAAATTGTCAACTTGGATCAATGATTGTAGGATAGTTGATCCACAATCAACTATTGATCATTTAGTGACAAATTAAGGGTGCATTAGGTATCATTTGAAGGAATTAGACCCTTGGACATGCTAACTATAAGTCCCAAAATACAAAGGCTTCACCCAGTATATGAAATAATGCCAATGAAAATGAACAACATATTAGTCATTATTAGAAGTGTGTTTGATGGGCACGACGAGAAAGATTATTCTGGAGTGTGTTTGGCCCTGATCTGAACAATACTAAGACATGTGGCTCCATAGTGATGTGTAGACCTATTTTCTGAATGACTTGGAGCTCAAAGACTTCACCAAATAGTCTATGAAAGAAAATCCAAAATGCAAATGTACCACATATTAGTCATCTGATCGATTTGTTTCACTCCTCCCCAGCTTAGACAGACTCTGCCGCATCAAGTTCACTGCGAGCGTAAATGATCTGCTATGTATTCAACAGAAAGAGTGTCATAATCTTCTCTTGACCATTGACCTCAGCTCTATCAATTACCATAGCGTTTTTCCTTTCACGACGAGTTATATGTAGAGAGAACATTTATCAGTCTTTGAGCCATGGATTGTATTACGACCAGGGGTACTAAATTGAAAACGCACTTCATTCAACTTCGACTTCAGTTTTCTCTTTTCTTTCCTGTGTTGGGTATTCTTTACCTTGAAACCATTAAATTGTTTGTTTTTGGAAAGAGAGCAGGGTAATTTGGGATCCCTAAACCATAAAAAAGAGTTGAAGATGATTACATTCTCATGTCTTTCTTATACTATTTTCATATACAATTTTTTTCAAATCCTCTGCAAAGGAACTAAGAGTAGCTTCCACAAAAATAGTATTGGGATATACCCTACTAAATGGCCTTATTCATCTCTCTGAAGTCATATCTGATCGTGTAGTCCTCCAGTTACAGCAGTTCCTGCTTTATTCTTCTCATGATATGCCTAAGATCCCAAGGTGGGGACATGTCCGTGTTAACTGATCGTATACATTGGAAGAATCAGTGCTAATTTCCAGCTTCGAAAAGCTATGAATCCTGGCCAATTTCAGTCCTGCATGACTCCCTGCAGTTCATGTTTTATAACAGTGTGGCCTGTTGTATTGCCTGCACATGCAGCAGCAACTTCACCCAGATTGTTCCTTATAATAGCACCATAACCTTCCTTATTCCTTGTTTTGAATACACATGTCAATGTTGTTTGCATGGAGACTGAATGGCAAGCACTCCTTAAGTTCAAAGGTCTAATTGATCCTTCAGGAAGGCTCTCTTCTTGGCGCAGTGAAGATTGCTGCACTTGGACAGGGATACGCTGCAGCAACAAGACACGAAATATAGTTGAACTTGACCTCAGAATTGATTTCTGTTAGATAAAGAGTTGCAGACAGTCTTCTTCTGAGCCAATCTTGGAGGCGTGCATATTTTCACTTCATCGATTTGCTGAAAGATCAAATGTACATGGTTATTGCAATAAGGATTGCTCGTTTGCAGAATTTTTTTTTCTGAGACTCCATAATTCCTCAACTAATGTATGTTTTAAAGGCCATATTTTTTCTTTTAAATCTGTAGTGTTACTAGAAAAGATAATTGAGGATTGTCTGTCAGGTTATATTTGAAAAATTGGTTCATTACAATATCTCTGGTCTATCGAATTCATTCAAATGTCCTGTTTCATGAAATAATATTATATAAAAGAAAAACAAAACTTTATTAGGTAAGATAAGAATAAAAGAAAGCACCCCAATCAGGTATATTAACAAAGATTTTTACAACAAATATATCAAAATAAATCTTTGTCGCATCTTATCTACTAGGTATTATTCACTGAGACTAGCTAGGTTTGTAAACATTGAACTACAGTTCATTAAAATCTCAAAAGAAGAATCTGATCCTCAATAATTACTTGGTGAACAGGCGAAAGTAATTCAACACAGACTCAAATCTTCACCAATAAGTACTCTTCCCACAAATCCAAGTTGTTTGCTCTAGAACACAGGGAAAAAGAGATGAAAGTTTAAGATAACAGTACACCAAATTAGCATATTTGTAACAACTCCTAAAACAGTAATGCTTTTGAACCGTTACAATCCACCAAACAATTTCAAGTCAAAACTAAATTTAGTAAAAAAAATGAAAAACTGTTACACAAAAAAGTGATACAATAAATTGGATTACCATGAATAATATCACTTGTAGGACCATACTACTATTCATGATGATACAATTATATTGTTTTGTGAAAATGTGTAAAATTGCTTTGTGAATTATTATAGCTTAAACGTGTTACTGTTTTGAAGGTTGTTACAAAAATGGCAATTTGATGTAGTGCAAGTATACATCTTGGATTTCTAAAAGCTAATTTGATAATTGGCTGGCCCTCTATTCATTTGGGAATAAAGAGGTAACTTATTTAACAATACGGGGACTTTTAGTTCTATATAAAGTGATTAGGCTTCACTAAAACAAGTGCAAAACAAACTAAGCTTGTTTCCTAGGGTGCATAGCAAGTGTGTTGTGTAGTATGGCACCACAGGTTGATCTAAAGAAAGTTGGTATGGAGGGGTTTGCTTTGTTGGAAGAGGAGCTGCGACGGGCTAGACCTAGACAAGCTCAATGCACTCAACTTCAACCTCGTATTGGGCAACAACAGTTTGCCCCAAGAAAAGAAACGATTGATTGCATTCAAGCGGCTCAAAGGTATGCTGGCTTTCTGATTTTGGATCACAACCATAACAAGAAAGTTCCCAAGTTTAATTAGGATGCGTACTGTCAGGATTTAGTCCAGTTGGTCCTTATATACTTGATATAAGGATATGTATATTGTACATATAAGAGAATACATATTTGCTAAGTTATGTAATGAATTTGCAATATAAGGTATATACTGCTTTATTGTCTTCCTTTTCTTTGAATATGGCATTTGGAAGTGGGCAAAGCTGATTTTTTCTTCTTCTTTTTCCTTTGGTTGGTTTTGTTGATCCATCAAAGCAATTGAACAGCATTTATTCTTCTCCAAAATCTCACAATGTATTGTCTGTCCTGATTTTTATGTGTCGTTTTGGATGAGAATGACAATAGAACTTTATATCAAAAAGATAAATCTGTTAAAGCTTCTTGTTCGTAACAATCAATTATTTACCTACTCTTCAATATATGTTAAAGTTTGTAGTACGTAACAATCAATTATTTACCTACTCTTCAATATATGTATTAGTACAACCAGGGATGACGACTAGTAGGGTTCCATGTTTTTGGTTTATGGTACTTTATCAGGTCAACTAGGGATGGCAAGGTAAGGTTCAAAACTTCTGTACACGCTTTATTAGGTCTAATTTTTTGATCAGGTCTATTCAAAAATTTCTAGATGCAACATGGAAGACAAACTTTTTAAGGGTAAATTGCGTTTCGATCCCATGATTTATACCAATTTTAAATTTGAGTTTCAAGTTTGTCCAGCTTTGAGACTCAAACTTAAAGCTCGACAAATTTAAGACCCAAACACAAAACCGATACAAATTATTGTACCCAAACACCTATTAACCCAACTTTTAAAATATAAGTTTCAACTTTGGAAAAGTTAGGGGTCAATTTGTTGAAGTTGTGGTCACTTGTATTGAAATATTTAGCTAGACAAAAATCTCATAGGACACTTGAAACAGTTGGATTAAATTGAATGTTCAAGTAGTTAAATGTTGGTGGAAATATTCGGTTTCATTTTTCATTGTTTTTTACCCAAATATAATGAAGACAATAATTTCAACAAACAATTGCCGGCACAAAGTGTTTACGAGTATTTACTTACCATTTCACTATGATCTTGGAATTCTATGATCAGCCGCCAATTGACCGAATATGGACAGTTCTAAGAAAATTTCATTCTTGATATGTTCGTTACATATGACTTCAAAACCCTAGACTTCTACCCTTCTATCCTTCGGATAGCAAAACTTGTAATCTAACTAAAGAGACTACTTACTAATTCACATACCAATGGAACTTAATCACATATTTTCCCATTGATTTAAACAAAAATCCAATTAAATTGGATCATTTGGCACAACATAAATTCTAACTGGCGAGGTAACCAGCGACCTCGAAATGCATGCTTTCCATCCCTTGTACACATCTCGAGAGGGATGGAGGGTTGCCCCTCCCTCCCTCGCTGGTTTCCTCGCCAGTTAGACAGTCTCACGCACAATGATATCTCATGAAAGATGTCGATAATCTAATCAATGGTTCCCCACTCGAATGTTAAACATAGATAAGAAGAATATTCTTTATTATTATTTTTTTAACAATGGTCTTATCCACAAAAGGATTAGATGAGAAAACAACCAGTCTCTATCGATCTCCTTTCACTATCTGTATTGCAAAGCCATCTTTCCTTGGTACTCCGGTTACTTCAATAACTACACTACACCCCCCTCTCACCTTCCACACAAACGCCCATCATGCAATACTTTTCAAACTCGGTGGATCTCCAGCTGTTTATAGCAAACCTATGACAAGGATTTTGATTTCGTTTTTTTAGGTAATTTCGATAAGTTGATATTAAAAAAAATTCGTAAAATGTTTTATTTTATATAAAAAATGTAAAAAATTCGCTATAATTTTGAAATTATTAATATAATTTAAGTATTTTAAACTCTTACATTTCATGTAAAGAGTATCATAAGATTCATAAATCATAATGTCATACAAACTACGTATTACATAAGAATCACTTATAGAACATGATGCATCCAAAATCCATTCTTTAATAAGTGTGACCTAATAAATAAATGTTAAATTGCCGAATACCACATTTTTTGTGACTGAAGACACTTTGATGCTTAAGTCAGTAACTCAATTGTAGATGAAAATAAATATGGACAAAATTCAATTAAAGTTGCATACCTTTGTCGAATATTTCATTTACCTTATATAATAGTTGTTGTTAATTCCTTATGTGACTTACGCATGTGAGGCACAACGAGACGGAACATTTCTCGTAACGATTTCATTCTTTATGAAGGTACGTCATCAGAGATGTAACTTCCTCCACGACTCTTTTTCTCTTAACGTTCATTCTCTTTAAGGAAAAACTTTATCGGGTTTTGATTTGACTTTTAACTATGGTTTTGACATACCTTGTTTTGGACTTTTATCACTGAATTCGCCTTTTTTAAGTTTTATGAATTGGCCTTGTTTTGGATACTTGATCCTCGTCAGGGACAAATCTACTCTTTGGCTAAAAAAAAACCCCACTAAGGTATTCGTATTTTTCATATTGCCCTCTTAAATTTTGTAGGTTGTCCCCTTCTTCACGTCCAAAAAAAAACTTTTCATTTATTGAATTTCTAAACTTTTGATGGACATAGTGATGTATTTTGAAACTTATTTATTATAATTTCCTGCAGCCGCGCTCAAGAAATTCCATGGACGTCTCTTGGCTCCTCGTCTCTGCCGTATCTGACGGATATTTAGAACTTCCAACTATTGTTGCGAATGAACCAATTTTGTGCCTAATCTAGAAGCACATGGCCACACTTTACATTGGATCCTCCCTCATTTCGCTTGGTCGTGACAATAATCGGTATATAAATCTTATAATTGAAGAAGGTGGAGTTGTGCCACTGCTGAATTGGTTTAGTTGAACAATTGTGTACTGTTTGCCCCATTTTATCTACAATTCTAGTTTCGCCCTTGATTCTCGTGATAGACAATTTCAATCACATGTATGACTGCAATAACAGTCTTATTTGATGTATCACTAGAACAAAAATTTAATACTAAACTAAAGTTATAATGGGTTGAAATGTATAGAAATTGAGATTAGTATAATAAAAAATAAATTATTTCAAATTTTGATAATTAAAAAAAAAAGAAATATTTTATGAAAGTTCAACATTGTTCAAGAAATCACATTACTTCCCTACAACCAAAGCACTGGATCACATTCAGCTGCGTTTTTGCAAATGTGCGAAACAGAGGGCTAGTTTGGTTTTGGTTTCGCCATTCCACTTTCGTCGTTACTGAGTGCTCACATTTTTTTGATCCCCTCGAAAGTTGAAACCAATCACATCGCAGGACCCAATTTTGTGAAAAGCAACGTGTCCTCTTTCTCTCTTGTTCTTCTCTGCACTGTCACACGACACGATAAATACCTCTCTCTCTGTCTCCCCTCTCTTCACCTCACAGCTCTCATTTCTTTCGTCATTTGTTCTTCTTTTCTTCCTCTTTTTTTTTACTCTCTTTTTCAATGGTGATTCCTAAATTGCAACGTGTTCCGACCTTCAGAGAGCGTGTTGAAGACACTCTCTCTGCTAATCGAAATGAACTCGTCTCTCTTCTCTCCAGGTTTCCTCTCTCTCTAAGTCTGTGTTTCGTTTTCTCTCTCTTCTAGGGTTTACTTTGTGGTTCTTGAATCGCTGATTTCGTTCTTTCTTGAAGGTATGTCGCTCAAGGTAAAGGAATTCTACAACCTCACCACCTGATCGATGAACTCCAGAACGTCGTTGGCGAAATCGAAGGCGGTCAGAAGCTCGTCGATGGTCCGTTTGGCGAAACTCTCAAATGCGCTCAGGTTCGTGAGTTAGTTTAACTCATCAAGAATTGTTGTAATCAAGAACTGAAATGAATAAGAACGATTGAAACCAGAGAATCGGTTCAACTAATCAAGAACAATCGATTCTACTAATCAAGAACTGTGATAAAAAACTGAAAGAAAGAAGAAAGGTTTTTCGTTGTTTTTGATTTTTGGAGTTTTTTTTTTTGATTGTGATGTTAATAGGAAGCTATAGTGTTGCCTCCGTTTGTGGCGATAGCTGTGCGTCCAAACCCAGGTGTTTGGGAATATGTTCGTGTTAATGTGCACGAACTCAGTGTTGAACAATTGACTGTCTCAGAGTATCTTGCTTTCAAAGAAGAGCTCGTGGATGGACAGTAAGTGATCATGTGGATTTTCAGACAGTTTTTTTCCTAATGAGTTTGTTGTATTGTTGTGTTTGTTTGATGAAATTTGGTTGATTTGTTAGGGGAACGGAGAAGTACGTGCTTGAGCTTGATTTCGAGCCGTTCAATGAGCATGTTCCTCGACCAACTCGGCCATCTTCTATTGGCAATGGTGTTCAGTTCCTTAATCGGCATCTGTCGTCAAGTATGTTTAGGAACAAGGACTCTTTGGAACCTTTACTTGATTTTCTTCGAATGCACACGCATAAGGGTCATGTAAGTATGCTTTAATGAATATGTTTTCTTTTCATCTTGTACATCACCACTTTTGCTTTAGTTATAGTTGGTCAATTATTGTGTTATGGTTTTTTTTTTTTTTTTTGGGGAAGGCGAGTTGTGTTGTTAGCTAGGACGCAGCTAGGACACCGGGATAAACCCACACAACCCTAACCACTAGGCCATAACACCATTGGCATGTTGATGGGCTTTTAGTAATATCATTTAGGACACTTGATGTTGACTTTTATTTAACCAGATTGGCTTTGATGTTAAGCGTTAAAGTTTACTATGTATGTAATGGACTCGTGGTAATGAAGTTCAGATTTGGCAAAATTTGGAAATTTGAAAAAGCTACACATAATCCTGAGAAGTTAGAAGAATTTGGTCAACATCCAGCTAGATTGCATTTGAATTTTAAGGATCTTTGAAAATATATACATATCATGTAAAATATAAACATATATTAAGCATATATCATATGCAGGCGTTGATGGTGAATGATCGGCTACATAGTATATCCAGACTACAATCTGCTTTAGCAAAAGCAGAGGAACATCTTTCTAAGCTGCAGCCTGATGTACCATATTCCGAATTTGAGTACAAGTACGTTGCAACTTTTATTTTGTTAAACACTAGTATTCACTCTGTTTCCATAGACTGCATTGTGTTTAGGGTGCTTATTAGGTGCAAGCATAATTTCATCTCCATTTTTTCTTTTTTTACAAATCAGATTCCAAGAATTGGGTTTCGAGAGAGGCTGGGGTGATAATGCGAAACGCGTGTCAGAGATGGTACATCTTCTTTTGGACATCCTTCAAGCACCTGATGCCAGTGACTTGGAGAAATTCCTTGGGAGAATACCGATGGTTTTTAATGTTGTTATTGTATCTCCCCATGGATACTTTGGCCAAGCAAAAGTTTTAGGCTTGCCTGACACCGGTGGTCAGGTATTATCTCGAACTCAACACAAAATAATGCATTTACTTGTACGGTGCTCTACCCTTTCTAGGACCAGTTATAGTTCTTTGATAGGTGCTGGGATGACATGCTTACAACTCATTTTTTGTTGTGATAAATAGATTGTTTACATACTGGATCAAGTGCGTGCCCTGGAGAGTGAGATGCTTATGAGAATAAAACAGCAGGGACTGAATATTACTCCAAGAATTCTTATTGTGAGAATAAATGCTGATATTTATGTTAATTGCAATTTAACCGCATGCCCTTGATTTTCAAATCTAATACTTCTATCAACATTTTTCTCAAGGTGACCCGTCTAATACCTGATGCAAAAGGGACTACATGCAATCAACGTCTAGAAAAAATTACAGGGACCAGCTATACACATATTTTGCGGGTGCCCTTTAGAAGCAAGAAAGGAATTCTGCCCCAATGGATTTCAAGATTTGATGTTTGGCCATATCTTGAGACCTTTGCAGAGGTAAAGCCGAATTAATATTTAAGACTCTTAAGTGCATATCATTCTTGCGTGATTGATTGATGAAAGTTGTTGTGGACCAATCTCTATAAAATAGTGAAATTTCTACAAAATTGTATTGGCGAGAATTCTGTGTAGCAGAGGCAGAGAGGTTAAGCAATCCAAAAACGTTAAGCATGACACTAATAACTAGTAACAATTGAGCTTTAGTTAGTGACACTATTCTCTAACACTATTTATGTTGGGTAACTTGACTAGGATGTATCAAATGAGGTTGCTGCCGAGTTGCAGGGTGTTCCAGATCTAATTATTGGCAACTATAGCGATGGAAATCTCGTTGCATCTCTGTTATCTTACAAACTAGGGATCACTCAGGTTTGTAATGATTTTCTGGTTTCCATTTTTTTGCATATCTTGTTGACTTGTTTTGTGTTTATTGAAATTCGAATCATCTTTTGTGCAGTGTAACATTGCACACGCATTGGAGAAAACAAAATACCCAGACTCAGATATATATTGGAGAAAGTTTGAAGAAAAATACCATTTCTCCAGCCAATTTACTGCCGATTTGATTGCCATGAACAATGCAGATTTTATAATCACTAGTACATATCAAGAGATTGCTGGAAGGTACCTCTTTCTAGCTCATTTCCATCTGAAATCCATTTCCTTGTACCTACACTTCTAGTAGTTTAGATAAAAATTCACACTGCTCTTAGCATGTAACAAACTAACAATTGGACCTTAGATCCCATGTACACACTGTTATCGAAAGGCTTTGACATTTAATTGTCATTACCACATGTTATGTCAACTATGTGCTATGAGCAAGAATAATCCTTTTGCATGTTTCTTAATAATTCGTATTAACCTGAGTCGGCCTCATTTTGGGTTTTTCTTGTTCTTTAGGACTCCTCGCGTCAGGGTGGTACTTGTTAGTTTGTCTTACTCAAATGCATTGCATTTGGTTTCAGAGGGGCTTGCACTTTCCCGATTTAAGTTGTTTTGAATTGTTTGGTTGGCTTCATCTGAGGCATTTGTCTACACATTTAACAATAGTTGTATTCTATCTATACTTGGTTTTTACAGTTCTGGTGGTCGGAGTTTACTAACTGTTTTTATTGGTAATCTCGTTGATTCGCTTAAACTCTTGTCTGTCTATGCACATAAGAAGTTACTATTTTCCATCATTGGCCACAAAGCACATTATTTGTCGTTGTCGTCGTCTCTCTCATATTGGTAAGAATCATTTCCGAGTTCACACTTAGTGAATATTACAATTTTAATTCAGTTGGAAGTGCTGAAGACATGTTTTTACGGTTAGCAAACATCAAAATTGTTGTCTTGTTTAGAAATTTGAAAAAAACAGCATAAATATAAATCTACTTGATCGTAAATAGTTGTTACTTGGTTGTAGGCCTAAATAGTTACAAGTAACCCTTGGAACAATGTGGGAAGCCTTGAGCTGATCTTGGATTGTACAGTAGGCTCTGATTATCAGAGACATTGGAGGAAAAATGAATAGGCCTAAGTAATTATTGGTAATTCTTGGAACACTTGGGTTGTAGATTTGACCCTGAAGGATGTCGTTGGAGTGAGAAATTTTGCACGCATCATAGAGAATCTTTCTTGTTGAAATAATCAAACTAGGTTTCAAAATGCCTTTTTACTAAAAAAAACTCAAAAAGTTGAATATTTGGTGCAAACATTTCCAAATATCACCAGAGATCACTCTTACCATATAGTCAAATAAATGACCTGCTAATCGCTACAATACTGTGCCTTCAGTATTCTTTTGATACAGTATTAATAAAAATTGGTTGTGTGACATGTCTGTTTCATCTTCCATGAAATTTGTTGTGGGAGATTAGACTCTTTTCACTGAAGAAATCTCATTTAGTTGTTTTGTGGGGATATCTTAAGCTTCCGGACCAACTTGATGTTTTTTCATAGTGACTAATAATTTTTATTAATTATTTATTTATTATTATTTTTTTCCATGAAGTACTGCTATAACAGTTACACTGGGTTGATCCTTTTCTAGTTTCAACCATTTTTATGTAATTGTATAATTTCAACTATTGAACCATTGGCAGTTCTTCTACCTTGGAGGTAGTCCACTGTATTCAAGTGTTGTTATCTTATTTTGTATATATTGTAATTTTTGTAAATTGTACCGTGTAGTAACTCCTATTCACGATTTCCCTGTTTCAGTAAGAATACTGTGGGACAGTATGAGAGCCACTCGGCTTTCACTCTACCAGGGCTGTATCGTGTGGTGCATGGAATTGATGTTTTTGATCCCAAGTTTAATATTGTGTCACCTGGAGCAGATATGACAATATACTTCCCTTACACGGATCAGGAAAAAAGACTTACTGCACTGCACGGTTCAATTGAAAAGCTGTTATATGATCCAGAACAGAATGATGAACACATGTACGTACATTCTATTTTACCTGTACTGAACACAATGAAATTAAGATGCAGCACGATTTTAAGTTTTCTACCATTTTGTCAATTGCAATACTCCAAAACCATGGACTTGTAAACCATGTTCTCTAATGTACACCATTCTATTAATATAATTGAATGATCTCTTTTCAAATACACTGTACACAGACACTCTTATAATCTGAATAAATTTAATCATCTGATTAGAAGAAGCTTTTTCCCCTCCAAACATACGAGAAATTGAGTAAAATTTAAGAATGAATCTGATACTTGTTAATACTTGTTAACATTGTTATTGAAGAAAAGGAGTTTGTAAGACTAATTCTTCATATATGTTACCAGTGGTGCCTTGAGTGATCGATCAAAGCCCATTATTTTCTCGATGGCAAGATTGGATCGTGTCAAAAATATAACAGGACTGGTTGAGTGGTATGCAAAGAGCCCTAGACTAAGGGAACTTGTAAACCTTGTTGTTGTTGCTGGTTACATTGATGTTAAGAAGTCTAATGACAGAGAAGAAATTGATGAGATTGAGAAGATGCATGGTCTTATGAAGCAGTACGAATTGAATGGCCAATTTAGATGGATATCAGCCCAAATGAACCGGGCACGAAATGGTGAGCTCTACCGCTACATTGCGGACACAAAAGGCGCTTTTGTACAGGTATACACTGCTGGGTTGACTCTTTTATTCTCTTTATATTTGTCACTTTATTTTTTTAAACTTTCCTCCTCCGCTTGTAGCCTGCTCTTTATGAAGCTTTTGGGCTTACTGTCGTTGAGGCTATGACTTGTGGTCTCCCTACGTTTGCCACTTGCCATGGCGGTCCTGCTGAGATAATTGAACATGGTATATCGGGTTTCCACGTTGATCCATATCATCCGAATCAGGCTGCAGATGTCTTGATCGAATTCTTTGATCAGTGCCAGAAGGATCCAGGCCACTGGGACAGGATATCCGGTGCAGGTCTTCAGCGTATCTATGACAAGTATGTACTACCTGGATCTCGGATGTCCATAGATGATATGCATGAAATGGAAGAAGCAAAAATAAAGGCTCAGTTATCCACCTTAATTTCTTCATCCACATATGTTGTTTGTAGGTACACATGGAAGATTTATTCTGATCGACTAATGACATTAGCTGGGGTCTATGGTTTCTGGAAGTATGTTTCAAAGCTTGACAGGCGTGAAACACGGCGATATTTGGAGATGTTTTACATCCTGAAGCTCCGTGATCTGGTCAGTGCTTCTTTTTGTTTATGCATGATGTTACTTGAAATTATAAATTGTCGCAGTAGCTCTAGGGTATGGGTTTTAAGCAATGTGCTCTTGTTGGAAACTTCAGATGTATTCTAGTTCTCTCACAAACAAAGATATTGGTCCAGAAATCTTGGGTGGTGTTCATATGCATCTTATAAATTGGGAAAACAGGGTCCTCACAAAAGCACAAAGCTTGCCATTTTTCTCGAATTGGATTATCAAGGTGATAGGCCCTGATTGATGTTGTCAATTGGGTCATGGATTCTGAATCCAATTGGGTTTAATACCTGATCCTTTGTTAGGGAGTCATGAGACGAAGGCTTACCCCACTAAATACACACACATGTATACCCGATTCTGATTGCACCAGAAGTATTGGATGCTTTCTGATGTTTTTGTAGTCAGTCCGCTTAACCCTTTATGTGGGTTGTCGTTTCATTTGGTATCATATTTTAGCTTGCATGCCTCTTTTCTCTAGGAAATCATTGTGATCTATCAATCTATACACGGAGCTAGGATTTAAGTTGAGCAAGGGCAAATAGTTAGTTAAAAAAGTATTTTACATTATATAATAAGATACATAATTTTTTTCTTATCCTTACTTTTATTCTTGAAAATTTATGAAGTTAGGAGGCAGAATAATAGAAAATGAGGTGTAGTAGCCCATTAGGCTTTACAATTTGGAGGCAAAACCAGGAAAGCTACGACTATTTGACACCACAATTTCCCCTTTTTGATACTATCACCCAATTGTTTTTGGATATGCTAAAGAACAACACTAATAAAAGTTTTTTTTTCCCTCTCTTACCTCATTCTTCCTTAGCGATCTCTTCCCAACAGTAAGCAGGAATTATCATCATTGCCTCGCTCACCTTGTCCTCGTCCTCACCCGCTCGCTCCTTCCCTTTTGTTTTTCTCTTCTTTCTTCTCTCTTTTTTCTTCCCAACAACAGACTGCTGCGACATTCTCTTTACTTCTCAAGAGCCCCTGCCATAGCCATAGTCATTGCCCCCTTTTTAATCTTTTTTTCTTCGCTCTCACTCCAACCTCTGCGAGGGTGGGTTCCATCCTCACGTGGGCGGCAACAACATCGATGGTGGTGGGAGAGAAACGACTGTTACTGTTGTTATGGGGAGAAAAAGTTGAGAGTAGAATTTTTTTTTGAGAATTAAGAGTTTTGGATTTATATTAGTGGTGTCAAAAAGCAGGTGGTGGTGTGGGATAGAAAGTTGGCGGGGTTAGACAGAAAAATAACGGGTGGTGGTGTCAACGAAGTGAAATGGTGGTGTTAATTAGTCGCAATCTAACAAAAACCTATATAATAGCATGAAAATATTAAGTTTCAGTGGGTATCATGGTACATTCAAGTTAATTTTTTTCTTTTAATTCTTAGCAAATTTATCATATTATTGAAGCCCACCCCAAAATTCACCAATTTACTCACATATCATTTACAAGATCCTCTAAGCATTCAATAATTATGAATAGGTCCTCCATCAAAATTATTTAATACCTCCCTAAATATTAAATTATCAACTGGTCTTGGGTAGAATTATTTAATAATATTATTATCAAATTTGAACCCACTTTTAAATCTCTAGAGTGGGTTGGGGCAGCTAATATTATCTTTCTTTTTTTAGAATTTACGTAATGTATTTTGATGTATTCCATTTAATATTATTAATTTTTTCTCAATTGTTCAAATCGGCAAATATATTAATATTCATACAAATATGAAGCAAGATGATCTAATGGTCCAACAACAACCAACTCATCAACAAATAATTAAAAATGAAAATTTCAGATAATTTATATTTTGACAAACTGTGAAAAATTAAATGAAACTCTCTAAAAAATTTATCATGTTATTACTTCTGTTACACACATCCCAACAAGCTAAATGGCATCCCATCTGAAATTGTTTGCAATTTGCGTTGCAGGCAAAATCCGTGCCACTGGCAGAGACAGCTGATGGTTAGCTATTGATATGTGCAAGTGCGCTGAATAAATTTCACGACTGGGTAACATTATATGTGCAAATTTTAGTATGTAGTTTGTTTTAATAATCAGTTACAGACTGTAGGCCTCTAGCTATTATCTATCTATCTATATATATGGTCACCTAGGAATCGGCTTATCTGTATAAACAAGATCTGCATTTGCCCAAAATGACTCGGCTTAAGTTACTCCAGCGTTGTTGCTATGCTGTATTACCCTGTAATGAGAATCTAGCTGGTATACCTTCACCAAGGTTGATCACCAATGTGCACTCCCAAAGTATTTTGGTTGGAGTGTGAATGTAATTATTGTGGAATCTTGTATTCTGAATTTTAAGTTCGATTAGTAATATGATGTATTATTGATCCTGATGCTTTCTATCTGTGCCTTCTCAATTCTTTCCCAAGTTCAGATCATGCAATCTGTTGCATATTATTCAGTATCACACTTTTCCTTGCAAACTGCATCCTTCTCATAAAAAATAATCTAAAAGACCCCTAGTGCTGTGTATCTTGCTTTGGATCTAATAGAGAAAACAAAAAGGCTCGTTAGGTAGGCAGGATTCAACTTAAGTACATAATTGTGAAGCTGTAATAATGTACTCATCCCTGATTAACACATTACAGTTAGATTTAAACATAGTCAAAGCTAATCTTTAAACAGAAAAAGGATGAAGAACAAACACAATGTTATTTGCTATACTTTAGAATTTATGAATCAGCCTTTAGCTTTCTTTTTTCTGTTGGGATCCTTAAATATGTTGGATATTCTTATGCATATGTCGCAAACATGGCCAAGATATAAATTCCCAAATGATACTACAAGCATAAAACATCAACCAAACTAACCAAAACCATATACTAAAGACGACAACAGTTATTCATCTAAAGCACATTTGCAAATAAATAACCCCTTCGAATCTTCTTAGCTCACATCTCCAACAAATGGAATTTTTGTAGCTGGTAGCCATTGATTCCCCTGTATAAAATTGTTCACACTAAACTGATTTGCCTCTGTAGCATTCTTGATTACTCTGTACCCGGGCCATTTAACCCTCATGGTTGTGTTTGATCCTGGACCGGTGTTCATGTACTCCCCATAGTAAAGTGTATTGAGAGCAAAAGTACCATTCCATTCTAACCATCCCGCTGGATCAATCAGATCATCAAGAAACGAACGTAGATAAACTGTTCTTGAATATTCTTTCCATGGTCTACCTAGGTATGTCTTGAACGTGGACTTCACTGGGATCAAATCAGCTGCAGCAGTGACTTTGCTAGTTATGATTGAAATCCCTGTGTTTTGGTTGGGGTCTACTCTTCCCTGAGCAGTGAACATGTTTTGTTGGTTGGGATTTGGCCTTCTCGCGTATAAATTGCAGTTTTGAAACACAACTGCAGCATTCCCAAATATGAAATCCACGGTGCCGTAGATGTCACATTGTTTGTAAAATTGTCGCAGCGAGTGCGCATATAGGGTGTCTTGATAGCCAACAAAACTGCACCGATAAAATGCTGAAAGATCTGCACTACTTCTTAGGGCAACTGCCTGATGTTTGCTAGGCCCTGCTGCATTCTCGAAAGTCATGTCACGAGCGATGAACCCGTTGCCCACCACAGCTGTAAATGCATGTAGCATGATTAGTTAGTGTGGGGCTCGGGGGGACAAGGGATTATCATAAGTACATCTGCGGTCCTGCATGGTTGCACCATTGCCCACCACAAGAAAAGTGCAAAGCCCGGTGCTTTATTTTTTAAGTTTCAGGATTTTGTCCTTGCTCAAATCGAGTAGAGATGTAAAATTGCACTCACTTAGACCGTCTCCATTTTAACCAAAAGTTAAATTTAGGGGTTTTTTATTTCTTCACCACTCTAACCACATTTCTTATTTTAACTTTTTCATCATTATTTTAATATATGTTTAAATTTTTTATACCAATTTAATTTCAATTATACTATTATTAATTTCAACTAAATATAATTATATTAATTAGTTTCAATTATATTATTATTAATTTCAACTTAAATATATAATATTACTATTTTCAGTTATACTATTATATAGATATTTTTTAATTATACTATTATTAATTTAAACTTGACTAATTAAAAAAATTGGGAGTTTAAAAAAAATAGTATTAATAATTAATTTTTAATCATTATATAAATATATCTTCCATTTTTTACATCATTATTTAGATAATTACTATTAAAAATTACTTTTGTTTAAATTAATTTTAATTTGTTTTTAATTATACTATTAATAAAATTTAATTAATTATTTATCTTTATTTAAATTAGTATTAATAACTATTTTTTAATTATACTATTATTTAAATACATTTGTTTTATTTTTAATTTAGAAACTTAAATATTTGAATATTTTATTAATATTTAAAATATAGGAGATTGTTAACTTCCCCTTGCATTTAGGGGGAAGTTGAGGCAAAAACTATTATAGGGGATGAGTTAAAGGGATGGTTGGAGGGATATTTTTTTCAATCATTTCCCTAAAATAAACCAATTACAGAGCAAGCTGTGTGTCATTTTCTCACCGGCTCGGAAATAAATTATTCTTTTAGTTTTTATAATTTGCTCGGATCTATTATTGTTTCCTTGTGCCTATTTCATATTTCCTATTTCGCTCTATTATGATCTTTGTTTTATAAGTTAGATTGACAATGTAACTTTGCATGTTTAAAGTAATATAGCATCAGACAGGGAACAACAGAATCAAGAAAGTCAGAAATACAACATCTCATCTTCTCCTCAAACAAGCTGAAAGTCTTCTAAGCTTACCACGTTTGATTCCACTGAGAACTTAAAACTAGGGGTACAGAGTTTACGTTACTCCTGTGCTACCGACACTCACAAATCAGCCACTGTTCTATTTTTAAACACCCCGAGGGGATGGGCGACTTTTACTTATAAAATTTTGGTTTTCTTTAGTGGGAAAATATTAGGTTGACCAGACCCCAAATTTGGGTACCATTTCATTTAAAGCCCCCCCCCATGTGTCTTGAGATTTCTATATAGATAAGGTTGGTTAGTGTTTGAAGGCATTTGGTTTAGCTTATTGGGTTAGACTTTGAAAAAAAGGTTTATCTAGACAGGTTCACTAATAAGATGCTTTCTTTCCCGAGTTTATAGGATGTGTAATGAGTAAGTATCTGTTGCTTGATGGGAATAAAAAGATTGTATTTGATTGATGTCCGAGTCATTTTCTGTGTATTGTTCATACTTGAATCTTTGATAAAATTGCATCATGTGGTGTACTCCCGGAAGAATCAATAAACTACTCATTATTAAGGGAAAACATCTATTTCTATTTCTTGTTAGATTTAACTTCCTCAACTTTTTGCAACATTAGAAAAGTGGACAGAGAAATCACATTCAATCCAAATAAAGTTGTGATTAAATGATATTAGAAGCCTTTCTTGATAAAATATAATCACCCTTTTACTTTATGTATTCCAAAATGTCTATACCCCACAATCATCACAAGAAAGGCTTCAAGTCATGGAAATACCTCTTTTTTCCTAATGAAATGACATCCAGCAGCCAGCTGGTCGATTGCTTTTCCTTTTTGTGGTAGAGTTCAAATTTCTAACGTGGGTTTAGTTTAGACAAAAGGACTCTGCGTAGGTATTTAAACTTTGTCCTAGAAAGTTAAGTCTAATGGTCTTAAAAATAAATAAATCAAATAAGAGAAGATTAGTGATACTTACCAACAGTAGCTGATTGGAAGGTAGTCCATCCATCAACAACATTCCTACTGGCCTTTACAACAGTATTCTCAATTCCATCACCAATGAACATCAGCATGGTCTTCTTCTTCACAACCACTACATTCTCAAAATATGCCCCTCTCTTTATATAGATGACAAATCTCCTTGTAGTTGAATTAGGTGCTGCATCGACTGCTGCACTTATCGTAGTGAAGTTCCCACTCCCATCTTTGGCCACCACCAAATCAAACTTCGTTGTGTTAGTTGCAGCTTGTAGTAGCTTTCGATCTTGTCTAGAAACCCATTTTGGATATCCACCCACCATCTCACCATACCCCGGGAGCAGTTCATCATCTTTCGCTGAGTTCTTAGCCTTCGGGATCTTTTTCAGCATTGCAAGAGAGTTACTTACCAAACGAGAAATCTGGTACAAGTTTTTCTCAATCAGGTGTCTCAGTACTTTTCCGTCACTAAAAGCAAACCCATCAAGACAAGTGTATTGATTGGTCATTGCACCACTCATCAAGGTCTGCAAGTCATTGAGATGTCTTGAACTTGAGTTTTTACTGGCCAAGTCTTGAAGACTAGATTTCAACTCAGTAATGGTATCTTGAAAGAGTTCTATACAATCATCTAGAGCTCTCTTTTGCAGTGGTTCTAGATGTCTGAGCTTGTGTTTCAGGCCAGTGCAGTTAGACTCCGAGGTTTTGACTACATTAACTGTGTGGTCGACAGAAGCTGAGATGATTTGTGGGATTGATTTGGAAATAAGGTTAGGGAATGATGAGACTGTCTCGACACACAGTTCTGGATATAGGGTGCCTTCACAAGCAGAGTGAGCTACTTGGAGGTGTTTGTGGATGTGTAAATGGTGATTTTGGGGGGCTTTCTTGAGTGGAGTTATTGAGGAGAGGAGAAGTAAGAGAAGAGCTGAAATGGGTAGCAGAGAAAACAGGATTTTGGTTCTTCTTTTGGTGATATTCATGGTGGTGGACTCTATTTTTGGGATGTTTGAGAGAGATGAAGATGAAGGTGAGGTGAAATAATGGTGATGATCACATTCAGGTCTAGTGGATCACCTGATGTGTTGTGATGAGTTCAGATTTGTTTGTATGAAGCTATAATCATTTATAGGCATAGTGAGCGAACTGAGAAAGTGAGTTTGGGCTCTGGTCTGGTTCATACTATAGTAATACCCATGAAATATATGGACTTTAATTGGTATGGCTCTAAGACAGCTTACATCACACATGATGTAAGGCTTTGCAACAAAGTCTTAAAATCTGGTCCATTCCTTTGAAAATTATGATTATGTTATTACCAAAGATGAAATCACCAATTACTCTGAAAAGCTTGCTGGCTTCTGTGTAGATCAAGTGGTAATAGAAGCGGATTTTAGTTTCATGTGTTCCCCACACGGTTCTTTTGGGCGAAAATCAAACACCATGTTAATAAACTTTTGGACTCTGCAAGGGAACAACAAACTTCAGTCTCAAGCAATTTGTTGTCGTTTGTTAATCATAAGCGTTACGATTCTTATAAATCAGGTCTATGGTCTACCCCAATCATTACACTTTCCTTGCGAAAGGGTGGTGGCTTTCGGTGGATGTTCTCTGCATTAGATTCCAAACAGGACCATGGGTGATAGCTTGAAAACCATATACTTAGAAACTAATTCAGAAACCTCAAATTGGGTATTATTTGTGCTCGTGTTACAAATATGCAAGATACAATATAAGTTATGAAGTGCTAAAACATCATCAATCCACACATTCCTTTGTATAAAGTTGTTCACACTGAACTGACTTGCCTCTAGCATTCTTGATCACTCTGTACGCAGGCCATTTGACCCTATTGGTTGTATTCGAACCTGGACCTCTCACCGTGATAGAGTGTACTAAAAGCATTTTAGCAGAAGTAGTAGCATTACATTCCAACCATCCTGCTGGATCGATCAGACTATCGAGATAGGGTTTTAGCAAAACCGTTCTTGGATATTCTTTCCATGGGTCTACTCAAGCATGACTTGAAGGAGGACAACACTGGAATTAAATCTTCAGCAGCGGCAACTTTGCTGGTTATGACTGAAGTCCCGGTGTTTTGGTTTTTGGCCGTTCTCCCTTGAGCAGTGAATATAAAAGTTGTATATGAGAATTGTGTTTTTCTTGAATGAATCATAATGATATAGAGGTGTCCCTTTTATATAGGGTTAATACAATAATCTAGATCCTATGATTTCCTAAACTATTGTTATCCTATCTTCCTGATTAAGCACATATCAATTACAATATCTTAACATATCATTTACAATACCTCAATATCTTAACACACCTCCTCAAGTTGGCAAGTGGATATCGTACACTCCTAACTTGCCAAGTAGAAAAACAAATGGTCCCTTGCCTAGTGGTTTTGTGAACAAGTCGACAAGCTGCATCCTTGTGGGTGTGTACATTGTGGAAATAAGCCCAAAAGTAAGATGTTGCACTATGTGGCAATCAAGTTTAATGTGTTTTGTTCGCTCATAGAAGACAAGATTCCTAGCAATATGCAAAGCCAACTGATTATCACAATGAAGTATCGCAGGTTCAAAATGTGTGACGTGCAAGTCTTTGAGGATGTATCAAAGCCATTTGAGCTCGCAACAAGCATCTGCCATTGCCCGATACTCTGATTTGACTGATGATCGTGAAACAATGTTTTGTTTCCTTGTTTTCCATGAGATCAAGGAGTTGCCAATGAAGGTACAATAGCCCGTTACAGAACGTCTTGTAATAGGACAAGTGGTCCAATCTGAATCAGAATAGCCTTTGAGTCTGAGACTGTTTTGAGCTGGAAAGAAGATGTCTTGTCTAGGTGAACTTTTAATGTATCGTAACACTCACAAAACATCATCAAGATGTGGCTGATGTGGCTCATGTATGTAACGGCTGAGTAACATGGATAGAGAAGCTAATGGCTGACCTGGTCACTGTGAGGTATATGAGACACCCTACCAAGCGGCGATACCTAGTGGGATCATGCAACAATTTTCCTTATTTAGGCTTAAGTCTCAGTGTCTGTTCCATGGGAAATGATGAAGGACGTGCTCCCAATAAACCAACGTCATCAAGTAGTTCAAGTGCATATTTGCATTGTGAAATGAATATGCCTTTTCTGGATCGTGCCACTTCTATGCCTAAAAAATATTTTAGCAGTCTCAAATCTTTGATACGAAAATGATGATTGAGAAAGTCTTTGATGGATTGAATGGCTTGAGGATTGTTTCCTGTAATCACAATATCATCAACATAAACCAAAATGACAATAAAGGAATTTTTGTTGGACCTTGTGATTAAAGAATAATCTGTCATAGATTGTACAAATCCAGCTTCTCGAAGGGCAGCAGTGAGCTTTGCAAACCAATTGTAGCTTGCTTGTTTTAATCCGTAGAGTGACTTTTGTAGCCGACATACTAAGTTCCCCCCATGTCTGCCAAACCCGGGAGGAGGAATCATGTAAACTTCTTCATCTAGGTTGCTACGGAGAAAAACGTTTTGCATGTCGAGTTGATGTAGAGGACAATCATGAGCAACAACAATAGCAAGTAGGCAACAAAATGTAACAAGTTTGGCAGTGGGAGAGAAAGTTTCAGTGTAGTCAAGTCCCTTCTTTTGTATTTATCATTTAGCCATAAGTCGGGCTTTATACCTTTCGATAGTATCATCAGAGTTGTATTTAACTTTGAACACCCACTTACAATCAATGGGACGTTTGCCTGCAGGTAAAAAGGTGAGAATCCAAGTCTTATTTTGTTCAAGTGCTTGTATCTCATTTGTCATAGCTTCACACCAAAGAGGATCGGTGGAAGCATGGGCACAGGTAGTAGGCTCAATGATTTTAGAAATGGATGCGACAAAAGAATGGTGAGTAGAAGATAAATTGTTGTAGGAAATAAAATGAGAAAGTGGATATCGTGAACCCTTACCCGGTGTAATTGCAGAAGGTGACTCGACATGAGATGTGGACATGGAACTATTGTAGTGGAAGTCTCTGAGAAGAACAGAGGGCTGGGGAATGCGAGTGGATCATCGAGAAGGAGGGGCAGTGGAGAAGGAATATGCGACGAAGTCAGTGTACATGGAGTAGGAGTGGGGGCTGGTGATGCGTGAGTGGAGGGAGAAGAAATGTCGAGGTTGGGGGTTAGGGATGTAGGTATAGACGGGGTGTCACAATTTAAAATTGGGGATGTTGGTACAGAGGAGATGTCGTTTGGGTTGGTGGTGGGTGTGGCTAATGCGTTGGTAGGTGTGGTAGGGAGGGGGTTTGTGAGTGTGGGCATAGTGAAGGGACAAAAAGGATCTGCTAGTGGAAGTGTAGAGTGAGTAGGTGGGTTAGCTGTGGGAGTGGACACAGGGAGAGTGTTGGTTTTGGGTGTGGTAAAGGGAAATATGGTTTCGTGAAAAACAACGTCGCGACTAACCAAAAACTTGTGGTTGGAAAGGTCATATAATTAAATATGTCTTTTGCCTGAAAGGATAGCCCACAAAGACACATTTACAGGTTCAATTATTGAATTTATTTGTGGGTTTGAGGCTTGTGGCATAGCACAAGCAACCGAACAGACAGAGGCATGTGTAAGTAGGTGGTCGACCAAAAAGAATTTGATAGGGTGTTTTGTTTGATAAGATGGGTGCGAGGACACGATTGATAAGATAAGCAACGGTGATGACACATTCACCCCAAAATTGAAAAGGGAAGTTGGCATGTAAGCATAGGGCTCGTACTATTTCAAGGAGATGTCGAGGTTTTCTTTCAATGACCCCATTTTGTTGAGGTGTGTCGGAACAAGTGTGTTGGTAGATGACACCATTGTCATGAAAAAATAGGGTTTTAAAGAGGCAAACTCCCTCCATTATTGACAGGAATTGCCATTATGTTAGTGTTAAATTGTGTGGACACAAAGGAAAATAAGGACTTAAACAAATTTTGTGTCTCAAATTTTAGTTTCATCAAATACACCCATGTGGCTCTTGAGTAATCATCGACTATGGTTAAAAAATATTTGGCATCGGAGTGGGAGGTAATTTTGTGTGGTCCCCAAATATCGCAGTGAATTAAATCAAAGGGTGCAATACTCTTTATTGAACTTGAGGGAAATGGTAATCTAATTTGCTTGGCTAATAGACAAAAAATACAAATATGTTGAGGGAGATACCAGGGAATTGCTTGGATAATAAATGAAATTTTGAGGGATGTCCCAATCGAAAATGCCACACATTACTTTGGATGGTCACATGGTAGGTTGAAGAAGAGCGAAGATGTGGAACAAGATGATTTGGATCGAAGTAGTACAAGTTCCCATACCTCCTACCCAAGCCAATAATCTTCTGCATGTGCAAGTCATGTATGTAACAGAATGTAGGAAAAAAAAAAAAAAAAACAATGTAAGGACTCAGTAAGGCTTGGTACGGACAAAAGATTGACATTAAAGGAAGGAACGCATAAAACATCAGTAAGGCGAAATATATCATTAAATTGTATGGTGCCTATTGAAGTGATTGGTGCTTTGTCCTCAGTGGGTAACCCAACTGGTGGAAGAGAAATGTGTGAACGAGTGGTAAAGAGATTATGAGAGTGTGTAATATGGTCAGTAGCATTACTATCTATGATCCAGACATCCGGTAAACATGTTTGAGTGTGAAAACTAAAATAAGAAGAAGAATTGAGACCTGCAAAATTTGCTTGAGTTGGATTAACGTCATTCTTACCAACAACATCCATAATTTGCTTACACTGATCAAGAGTGAGGCTAGGTGCTATGGGCTTTAAATAATGAGTGGGTTGTGCTGGTACCTGGATGTTGTTGGCAGATGATTGTTGTTGAGGACCAGATTGGTTGGATTGATTGATGCTCCCTTGATATGTACGACCATTGTTGTTGGATCGTGGTGGAAGTAAAGGTGTCGCCTATTGTGCTACTTGTGTCCAGGAGGAAAACCTTTGATGAAATAAAAACTTTCCACATTGTGTGTCTCCATTACAGAAAACACAGTGTTTGGGCTCTTGTTGATCCTGTGAAATGCTATCATTGATGGTGGAAAATGATAGTCGATATAAGGGTCTTTTCACAAGGATTGCTCCAGGATGGTCTGAATAATGTAGGTAATATGGGTGGTTGATGTTTGATTGAATGTCAGTAGGTAAAACATGCATTGATTTGTTGTTTTGTTGGTTGGTGTTTTCTTCGGCTATGGTAGGTATATGAGAGATTGGGTGGAGATGCAAAACCTATTGCTTTGATACTATATAAAAGTTGTATATGAGAATTGTGTTTTTCTTGAATGAATAATAATGATACAGATGTCTCCCTTTTATAGGGCTAATACAACAATCTAGATCCTATAATTTCCTAAATTATTGTTATCTTATCTTCCTAAATTAAGTACATGTCAATTACCATATCTTAACATTTCAATTACAATATCTTAATAGTGAAAGTGTTATGTAGCCCTGGGCTTGGCTTTCGCGCATATATATATTGCAGTATTGGAACACATCTGCTGCATTTCCAAATAGGAAATCCACGGTATAATACACGTCACATTGTTTGTAAGATTGGCGGTTCAAACAATTAGAGCCATTGCTTGATGTTTAATAGCCTTGGATGAGTTCTCAAAAGTCATGTCTCGAGCAATGAATCTTATTGATTATTCAAAGAGAGGTTGGTGAAGTAGTAATGGGTCTCCTTCCCTATCTTCCCATGGATCTTGATGCAATCATTTTTTTACTCCCTGCTTTGACCTTGACCTGCAAACCCGTTGACCTGCACAAGGAATGCACGTGAGCCACATACCACCATTTTGGTGGCCGATGGCACTCTGATGCTAAAGTCAGAGATATGAGGAAAGTGTAATGTTGTAAACAATGAATTTGTAGTGTACTTTAGCTTACCAACCTCATGTCTTATTTATAGTGTTGGAGTCCTGGTTCGACCAGGCCCTAGATGGCGTAGTTTAGGGAAGAAGATCTCCGTGAAGATCCTTTTCTAATTAGGAGTCGTGTTGTGGAGGGAAGTTTCCCCGTTAGCCTTGTGCTCCTAGATATGCGGGAGATAGTTTTCTTTCTGAGAGTAGTCTATAGGTAGAAGTCTCCATATGTGATATATACTCTGAAATTTGCTTCCTAGTTTGAAGCAAAGAGCTGATGTAATTGCCCGTCTAAAGCTGATCCTCAAAATACTTGCCTTAACAGGGCTTACGGATATTGAGGATAGCTGTGAGACACGTGGGCTTAGCAGGCTGTAAAATCCGAGTATGTCTGGCGGACTGCATTGGGCGGGCTTAGAACCGCTTGGGCCGAGTCAGTGTTGGGCTGACGCTAGGGCCTGTTATTCCTCGAGATCATCATGACACATGTACGACGCAGAGTTTGGACCGTTTCGGTGTATCATCAGCTACTCCTTCCGAGTTAGTACGTCATCACATCAGTTCGCTAAGTCACTTCTTGAAAAAATATGCCGCTGATGATGATTGAGTCTGAATCATTTCTTGAGCCGCGCTTCATTAATTGAATGTGTGTCGGTTCAATGGAGAAGAGGCGAGAACCCAATCCCTATTTAGGTATTCCTTATGCGGAAACTTACTCTTCTATTTTTTTTTTTTCACACTTAAATATTTTGCTTTGTTCATTTTCTGATTGAAAAGATTGTTCATCTTCTTCATGTGTCACCAAAACCATCTTGTTGACGCGACTTTGGCCAAGGAATTTGAGTTTTTCAAAGACAGGTTGCTTTCTGAATCGGGCCTCAGTGAAATCCGAAAGAAGTTCGGGGTCCCTGAGGACCTGCCATTATATGCTTTGAAGGATGATCAGACGCCAATGTTTTCACCAATGGGATTTATCTGTTTGCACCGCGAGATGCTTCAAACTAGAGTCCGCTCTCCTGTTCTTGACGTGATTTGGGACTTCTTGAATTTTCTTGGAATTCCTCTTGCCCAATTGGTACCCAGTGGGTACAAGAAAATTTGTTGGATGACTTCAAGTTCTGGTAGATGTAATATTTCTTGGCTTCTACGGATTCGAAGTATTTTCAGTTCAAGGGTCATCCGCTCGAACGAGAGTTCAAGCCACTTCGTAAGTGCAGCTTTATCTTTCGAATCCGTTGCGTTGATTGTATGCTAACCGTTGCTCATGTTTCTTCGCAAGGATGTTCCCCACTACTCCTCTTACCCCAGAGGAGCGAAACACTATAAAGAAATTTCGCGACTTGCCAACGAAGAATGTGGAGGAAGTCATATGTACTACCAACTTTATTCGCAGTGGGCTGTGGGACAACTGGCATGAGGCCCCCACTATTTACTGATCGTCGCGAGTTAAGTCTGAAGGTGGGGCCCCTTCTAGGAAAAGAAAGCCACCAGAGTTAAGGCTTCTGTTTTGTCTGACACGAAGGGGCTTTCTGAGACGCTTGCCTCCTTTGTAAGTTCGAAGAAGTCCCATGTTAGGACTGAATTATCTTCCAAACGATCTGCTCTAGTAAGCGAAGTGCCTGAGCCTGATCGACCTTCAGGGCGGAGGCCGAAGTGTCCGGCTGGGAGAGGGACTACCTGCGATTAGTAGGGGTTGAAGATCCATCGAATCTTAGTACCGTGGAGGTAGAAGCTCTGAGCGAGAAGCTGATGCTGGCTGGTATGGCGGCTTCAACTGGTGCTGATCCATCTGGGACCGTTCTGCTAGAGGGTCCCGATGAGGATTTGCCCGAGGTTCTGGAATCCAATCATTCCACTATTGGGTTGTCCGATGTGGCCGTGGTGACACAGACCAAGTTTCTCATAGTTCGCATTGTTCCCCGTCTCGCTATAGGCCGCATCTCAGGGTGATGGAGGGTCCGTTGGACAACTTGCTTCATTCTCTTTATTTGGATTTCGTTAAGCCGTCTCGCAATAAATGGTCGGTTGTTGGTGACAAATGAAAGGCTGCGGAGGAGGGTCTAGGAGCAGTGGCGACTATGAAGGGTGGTGCTGGCGTAATTCCTCATCCGAGAGAGCTCCATCCGGATGCGCGGATAAGTTTGTTTGCCCCGGACGTAGTGATCGAAGATGAACAATCAGGTCTGGCACCAGGAGGTTGATGTGGATTATGCTTCGAGGCAACATATAAGTAGGCGCCATAGCTGGCTGAAGGATCACGCTCCAAAGCTGATGAGGATACGCTAGAAGGGCGTATGGATAAGGGTTTAAAGTACCTTATGTTGGGAATGTCTCACTTGAGGCAGGTGGTCGTCGCTGGGATGAAAGTTGAGGCGGCTTGTGAGATGGTGTATACCATGGAAAATGTCTTCTTGAACATGCAGAGGCTGTATTCTGACGCGCTTTTTGAAATTGAGCTGTTGAGGAAGCATACTGAAGATAGGAGGCTGGAACAGTCGGCCGTTGTTGTTGAGGCTCAGAGGGTTCGTCTGGAAGCCCTTGAGTCTGATTTAGCATAGGCGGTGTCCGCGAGGGACAGATTCAAATAGGAATTGGATCTGACCCGCCATGATTTGGAGGTTGCACAGGAAACTGCAGCTGAGGCACGTTCTGAATTGCAGTCTCTCACTGAGGAGAACGTCTTGAAAGCTGATTGGGCTGTTCAGAGACATCAATTAGAGTTTGACGTGGAGTTCAGTGCTCGGGAGGCGAGAAAAACTGAGGATCAGCTTAAATTGGAGCAACATGAGCTCAGTGCGGTAAAGAGTAGTCTGACTACGAAGCAATCTCGGGTCGATGTGCTAACAGGCAAGCTGGAGCTGTTGGACCGTGAACTTACTGAAGCGAAGGCATGCGATGAAGAGCTTCTCCAAAACAAGGCAAGTGTGAATTCCGCTGGATTTTACACAGTAAACTGGAGCTGCTGGTGCTAATGAAGGAGAAGCATCCGGAATGGGACCTCGATCGCTATAAAAAGATGTCATATGTAGACTTATCCGTGTTTTTGCATCATCAGACGAAGAGGGCGATCCAGATCACGATGCTCAGATTACAATGCGTACAAACGCGACTCCTGCTCCTTCCTCAATTAAGCTTAGCTCTTCTATTTCTGTACCCTTTCCTGATGAGGAATAAACTTTGTACACTTGTACTTTTTTTTTGCTTTAACTGTTAATGAAAACAAATTTATCTTGAGTATGTTTTGTATCCATTTTATGCTCATTTTCCCTATTGCGCGCTTATTGTTTCACCTTGTTGTTTTACTTTGGCATAGGCTGGTTGGGTCGATAGGAAGTCGAGTGGTCTGTCTGCTGTTGAGAGTTTGACCATTTGCGTTGCGAGTGACTCAGAGTCACTGTTGCTTAGCTACATCCAATAGTGAGCATTCCGCGGATGGTTTAGAAGCGGGCTATGCTGCCCAGTTGTAGCCCATCCTTAAGGTAAGCCACTGGAGGCTTGTTTCGTCTACTTGACTGCCGGTCGCGGTTAGCTGGCATGAGTGAACTGTGATAGTCGAGCACATGCGTTGTCTTTGAGCCATAACGCTTGTCCCAAGTCAGGTTTTGCAAGCGCGGGCTAGCATTCCATGTAGCACACGTTCGCGTGTTAGCAAGACGATTTGTGGGTCAGCATGAGTAGCCTTTGCTAATAATAGAATGTCAGCCCGCGTGAGCATGAAGACATTGCCTGAATTGTGTATCTCTGCGACCGTTGTTTCAAAAGAGAGTGGTGGTCGCGTGGCGAGTCGTCTAGAACTCCCACCTTCTGAACCGTTTATGTCCAAGTAGAGTGGACTACTGGTTCGGAGAGCGAGGATTTGGCGATCATGGTATGTTGAAGAGCGATGATACTATGGCGAGTCGTTGACATCAGTTCGGGACTGACTAGGCTCCCACATTTCAAACCATCTACACCCGCGTGTAGCGGGCTACAAGTTTGAGACGAGGGGATTGGGCGATCATGGTCTGTTGAAGAGCAGTGGTCCTGTGGCAAGCCATCGGAATCAGTTCGAGACTGACTAGGCTCCCACCTTCCAAATCATCTACACCCGTGTGCATCGAGCTACAAATTTGGGGTTTTCAACAACCATGGTCTGTAAAAGAGCAGTGGCCCCGTGGCAAGCCGTCAGAATCAGTTCGGGACAGACTAGCCTCCCACCTTCCAAATCACCCGTGTGCATCAAGCTATAAATTTGGGGTTTTCAACGACCATGGTCTGTAGAAGAGCAGTGGTCCCGTGGCAAGCTGTCGGAAATCAGTTCAGGACTGACTTAGGCTCCCACCTTCCAAACCATCTACACCCGCGCAGTGGGGGCTACAAGTCTGGGGTTAGTAATTTCACGACCATAGTCTGTAGAAGAGCAACGACCCCGTGGCAAACCGCCGACATCAATCGGAACTAACTATGCTCCCACCTTCCAAACAATTTACACCCGCGCAATGGGGCTACAAGTCTGGGCTTTGATAAGAATTTTTCATTGCCCGTCATCACCAGCTAAGCTTACCTAATCGGGTTCGGCGACCATGCAAAGGGGGCGATAGACCATGACGAGTCGTCGTCACCAGGTGTCGGGGTGAATCGGAAGCACTTCCTAAACCATCGACATCCGCACTAGGTGGACTAGGTGTCGGGGTGAATCGGAAGCCGTTGTCGTTAGCCAAAGATGATTAAGCTTGTCCGGCCAAGTAGGGGCTCTGCCAACTGTGGGTGTGCGAGCCTATATCCGCGAGCAAAGTGTATTGTGCCGATGAGTTATGAAGAGACAAAAGTACCTTGAATCAGTTGGTGATATGCAGGTGTGATCCGTGTGTCAGGAATGACTAGGGTTTATAATGTTCGTGTCAGGGACATGGTGGAATAGTGGGCCGAGCCCATGGGCCCGTAGAGTGAGAGCTAGGATTTCTTGTATGAAATACGCTACGTGTACAACGTAGATCGCAAGACAGTTGAGTATTGATCACCCTTGTTGATTGGACAAACATGGACTTATGTAGTTTCCTTGAGAACCGCCGTCTCTTCGTTTTCCATATGGTATTCAATGCTGACAAATAATACTGAAGCGCCCGTTTGGTGAACCACTATGTCTATATAATGGTATTTCTTCATCGTTGTTGGCATTATCTTTTTTAGAGTGTATCTCCTGTAATGTTCTTATTTGAAGAAAATGCTTTAGATTTTCAAAAGTCTGAAGGGAAATCTCTATCGTTGGAGTCTTCGAATGTTTCGACATTTGCGCCGATGAGTCACAATGATAATCGTTGTTATGCGTGGTCATCTATTCTGGGTGAGCACCTAATTGGTTCGCTGAGATCTCATAATTTCTTCTCATGTTGCGGAGAAGAAGTACGGGCTCCTTCCCAAGGGATGAGTCTATTATTTATTCGCCCGCGCTTCGGTGTTACCTTGTGCCGTTCTGCCCGCAGGTAGACAGCTCTTGCGGCTAGTTTATGGTTGATCGAAGTGTTGGCAGATGAGTCGTTGCTTCCGGGGGTGGTATTTCTGAGTCACCCCGAGTATCGCACATGGGAGAAGTGTCCGCATTTGACAACATTGTGAGACTTTGACTGCTTTGTCACTTGCGGTCATCTTTGTCTGTTCTCTTCTACCTCTTTCGGGAGGTCATATGTCGTTTGAAGAAGTCTGCAACTCGTTGCAAGGTCTGTATTGCCATTGTTGGGTCACTTTCTTGGGGTGATCCGGTGAAGCAACCATCTGCTCTGTACTTTCATCCCCTTTTTGCACATTTGTCCTTGATATTGGGACATGTTTCTCGGAGAAGTCGCTGAGCAAACTTTACTTGGGGTACCTTTGTTGTCGCTTCAGAGTCTTCTTAGGTAGTCAGACTGTTTAAGCAAGTCTTTATTTTATGTCGCATCAGATTCAAATGCTCGTAGTATGTAGTCTTTTGTATCCGCCTTAGAGCGTCTATTGTTACATCTTTCCAGTAATCAATAGAGTGTGTTTGCGTAATTCTTTTTTATTTATCAAATGATTGCAAATAACATAAGTTTCATACTGCGGAACACGTTGTAGAACATGACATTGAGCGAGCTTCCCGTATCTACCATGGCTCTTTTTACCTCCCACCTTGCAATGGAAACCGATAGGACAACGATGTCATTGTGCAGTGCTCGGACCCCTACCGGGCCTTGTCTGTAAAGGTTAAGGTGGGAATGGGGCTTTGCACCCTCGAGTAGTAAATGCTCTTGTCCTCATCTGCGGGTTGTGTCCGCATCTTCAGTAGAGTCCGCTTGTGGGACCTATTTGACTGGTCTTCATCCGGTTCGACTCCATGAAAGACATAGATTATGTCCTGAGTCTCCTTCTCGATCTCCTTATCTGACTCCCTGATATACACATAATTATTACAAATTATAACCCTTAATTTATATATGTTAGTGCTTCAATTAATATATTTTATTATAATAATTTCATTTTCATGTTTTTGTAGGAATTTGCGCGTGAACGATAAAATCGCATTAAGGCGACAATTTGAAGAAATGATTAATTTGTTGATTCTAGCGGTGGTACAAAAGAGTGGTTCACACATCTAAGCCTAACCCAAATAAACATAGGTCCACTTACTTTAATCAAGCCCAAGCCCAGAAAGCTAGAAACCTAAGCCCAGCCTAACAAGGAAATAGGGGAACCCTATTTAGGTTTCTCTCTTCCCTTCTCTTTGGACACTCTGTTCTTCCACGTTTTCTGCTCCTCCTCTCTTTTCTAGCCGCCATCACCACCTCCACCGAGGCAGAGACAGAGTTCTCTCGCCACTAACCAACCACCATCTCGCCACCGTCCTCGCCACCATCTCGCCCGTCCAAGCCACGCACCCTGTCCCTGTCTTTCCTTCACCTCGCCACCGTCCAGCATCCTCCATCACGAACAAACCTCGCACGCCACCACCGCACGCAGCAGAAACAGGGAGTACCTCCCTGTTTCGCCGCCCTGTTTCCTTGTTCCACTCTCTCCCGTTTTCACTCTTTCCATCTCTCTCCCTGTTCCATCTCACTCCACCACCACCGCGACCGAGTCACCACCCTCCTTTAGAGCCACCACCACCGCGACAGGGCACCTTCCTGTTTCGCTCCCTGTTCCTCGTCCTCCTTTGCGTTTTTGTTGTTATCCCACTGTTCCCTCACCTTCTCTCTGTTTTTGCAGGTGCCGGAGACGTTCGGAGGACGAAGGAGCTCGCGGAGAGCGCAGTCGAAGCGGCGGAGCAGGGGGCGGGAATCAACCGTTTTTCAAACAGAGAATTTGGCGGGAATCAACCGTTTTTCAAACAGTTCGCTATTCGCACCTCAGCCCATTGCTGTGTACCACCACAGTGCAGCTGCTGAGATTTCTCGAGATTTGTGATTTCTCAGGATTCGTGCGCATACCGGAAGAGATGGATTCCTCCTCCACTGATGCTGTGACCACCACCACCATGAGTCACTAAACCCCACGCAAGGTGAAGAGGTGAACTCCTAGATGTAACACACTAAATTAGTAATTGATTCGCTTAAAGTTTTCACGATGAATAATGATATTTAATGATTCTCACTTTTATTTAATATAGAAATTTATGTTGTTTTAGTGACAAGGATTTCATAGATTTCTTCGTAGATTTTTATTATTCCGGTGATTATCTTTTCTTCTCCATATAAGCTTAGTCACGCTTTTCTTATGTGTGGAATGTTTAAGAATTAATTGATTCCGGTAGGTTAGTTATATGTGATCGTCATTTATTACGGTATTGTCTCCGGATATATCGTAAGTTTAGGATATCACATATGACAAACCTTTGTGCTTTTTTAGAAGAAGTGAAATCTAAAATTCATTTACATTAGGGTATATTAATGCATAAAAGATTATTTTTCCGATTACGTCGTTTGGGATGTGAAACACGTAGTTGAGTCATCATAGCGAATCAATACTAGTTGGCGCGTGAAGTCTAGGAGGGATTCTTGGAACCTTGTGATTTTTCCAAACTTAATTTTCATTAAATTAAATTCAATTTCGTATTTTAAATTTGTTAGAATTTATTAACTTTAGTTTCGCATAGTTTGTCTTCCTTAACCTTATTTTGTAGATCGTTTTTTCCTCGTGGGATCTACACCCCATTCTTTACTGCAATTGACCGCGTGTACTGTTTGGGCGTAATCACTCCCCCTGGTCCCTGGATCGCTCTAGTCGCTTCTCAGAGCCTAGGAATTCCTTTAGCTTGCCCCTATGAATCCAATACTCGATCTTGTACCTTAGACTCTTGCAGTCATTGGTGTCAAGGCCACCCTTCTTGTGGCATGAGCAGCACTTGCAGTTGTCATGTTTGGAGGGGTTTCCACGCTGCTTCGGGGATCCACTTCAGATCTTCCCATTTTCATGGAATTCAGGACATACGATATGCTAGAATTGAGGGGGGTCACGGATCTGGATCCAACGTAGTTGAAAACTTTATCTGGCCTGGCCTGGCTAGGGTCTGACCTGTTATCATTGCGCTTTCGCTTGTCCCTTTCTTCATCCTGACACCTCCTTCCTGTCCTTAGGAGCGGATGGCTTCTTCTCACCTTCTATTTCCCTCTTCACAGTTCTCAACTCTTCTAAGGTGATGTACTTTTGGGCGCTCTTAAGGGGCTTCGTCATATCCAAAAGGGGTTTCAAGGTGAGGTATTCATAAATTTTTCCCTCCTTTAGGTCCGTGGTAAAAGCCATCACAGCTGTGTCGTCGCTGCAGCCGTCAATGAGTGTTAGCTCATTGTTGAAGCGCATGACATACTCTCTGAGTGTCTTATTAGATCTCTGTTTCAGAGAGAGTATGTAGTGTATGCCTTTCCAGAGGCGCTGACTTTCGACAAAATGCGTTAAGAACTCCTTCGCTAATGTCTTGAATGAGTCGATCGACTTTGACGGGAGGCTATGGAACCATGTTCGTGCTGACTTCTTCAGGGTGGTAGGGAAAGTTCTGCACATCACCGACTCGGATCCCTCTTTGAGGGCCATTACATGTTGGTAATAGCGTAGGTAGTCGAATGGGTTAGTGGTCCCGTCGTAGAAGTCAAGTTTTGGAGGTGTGAACTTTTTTGGGAGAGCCTCGTTCATGATATGGTCCACGAACGGTGGAACAGATAAACAATACAACACGTCTGGGTTGTGCGCCCCTCTACGGAGGGGGTTCTGAGGGTTGAGCCTCTCTGCCCTGTGAGTCGGTTCCGCATGAGTTACGTTGCCTCTTCTAATCCAATGGGAACTAGCAGGGGCTTGACTCTCCTGTGCTTGTTCTCTGTTGTCATTCGGAGATGGAGACTTGTGTTGCTCCTGATTTTCATTAGCGAGTGGAAGGTTATGTTGTATTAAAGCCTCTGCTGCTTTGGCGATTTGCTGTATTTGAGACGACAACGAATCTATCCCGGGGTTCGTTGTTGTCGCTAGCGCGGGGGCGTGAGTTTTTTGCCCGTGTGCCACCGGCACCGCTGAGAGCGGTGGTATAACACCAGACTGGGCGTTGGACTTGTCCCCTTTTCCTCCATTGTTGCGTGATCTGGTGGTCACCATCTCTTTGTATCCTGAAGAGAGATGATGCTAGTGAAAGGTTAGGAACTTTGTCGTCCATACGGATGGCGCCAAACTGATGCAGTCGTTTTTCCCTCCCTGCTTTGACCTTGAGCTACAAACTTGTTGACTTACACAAGAAATGCATGTGAGCCATGAACCACCGTTGAGGTGGCCGATGACACTCCGATGCTAAAGTCAGATAGGGATCTGAGAAAGGTGTAATGTTGTAAACATGGAATTTGTAGAGTACCTTAGCTTACCAACTTCATGTCTTATTTATAGTGCTGGAGTCCTAGTTCGACAAGGCCATTGATGGCGTAGTTTAGGGAAGAAGATCTTGGTGGAAATCCTTCTCTAATTAGGAGTCGTGATGTGGATGGAAGTTTCCCTGTTAGCCTTGTGCTCTTAGATACGCGGGAGATAGTTCTTACTCCGAGAGTAGTATATAGGTCGAAGTTTTCATATGTGATATATACTCTGAAATCTGCTTCCTAGTTCGAAGCAAAGAGATGTTGTAATTGCCCGTCCAAAGCTGATCCTCGAGATATTTCCCTTAGCAGGGCTTACGGGTATTGAGGATAGCCGTGAGACACGTGGGCTTAGCAGGCTGTAAGAATCCGAGTCTGTCTGACAGACTGCATTGGGCGGGCTTAGAACCGCTTGGGCCGGATCATTGTCGGGCTGATGCTAGGGCTTGTTATTCATTGAGATCATCATGACATGGAGTTGGGACCGTTTCGGTGTATCATCATATCTCATACCAAATCATTTTATGCAACTTATTGATTATGCAACTCTTCAAACCAGTTTCTCCCTATTTCCATCTCTTTTCCTCAACCCAATTTTGATTGAGTGACGGTGGAAGATGGAAAACAAGTGACATTGATTGTGGATTGAAGTGGGTGAATGAAAAATTGAAGAGAGAGGCTTGAAAGATTTGACGTTGTTGAAGATGAAAATTTCAAGGTTGAACTGATGAGGTTGATAATAAAACATTGAAGAGTAATGGGAAATCTAGTGAGAAGGAGAAACAATTGCAAGCGAGAAAGCTTGAAGGTCTGAGCTTCATAACGAACAAATATGAAAATTTGATGGAAAAATGAGTTGTTCTTTATTGTCTTTTGAGTTTTAGAAGAAATTATTGAAAATTACAAAAAAAAAAAAAAAATTGAAGTTTTTTGAAAAACACTTCGAAATAATGAAATATTGTATTTAGGCTCTTATAAATTGGGTTCCCCCAAAAAACAAAAAATCTTTCGAAATCATGATAGAAACAACCTTGTGGTAAGTGTAGCACCCTTACAAACCAATGTTCTATAAAAATGTTAGGCGGTAGGCGGGCAGTGAGCAGGGGACTAGCACCCAGAGGACTAGGCGGGGCTTAGGCGATTTATTTATTTATTATAATTTATAATATAAAAGTTAGATATAATAACATATAAATTACTTCTAATTCAATACCAAGATATATATGTAAAATGTATTAAAAAAATCTTTATTTTTTTCAAACTAAAAAATATATATATCAAAAACTTGCCTGGGCGGGCTCCCAGTCACCTAGGCGGCCGCTTAGACCAATTTTTAGAAAACTGTTATAAACCATAAAGTATCGGGATGGTCAATATGGCCTAGGCAATTTTTAACTTAGCTTATCGGGATGGTGCAAAATGTACGAGGTAACTTGAGGGTTGAACCAGTGTCAATAGGAAGGAGATGGCTCAAACTCATGAAAGTAGTATTGTAGTTTTCCAAATTCGTTCATTTGAATGCAAGTAATGTACCATTCAAAAAGCAAGAAGAGCAACAGCTAACTCTTTCCATCATTCGCAAGTTGGGTTACAATAGGGAGTCGTTTTTATTTTACTACTAGGACAAATATGTAGTACTAAGTTTTGTGAAAACTCCTTTTCTACCTTATAAAAAAAAGTGATTCACAAACTTTCATATATATATATATATAGCAGAGCATTTTATCTTATTGATGAATGAAAGAATAAAAATAACCAGAGAAACTGAAAATTTAAAAAGAATTAGAGGAGAACAACCTTATTAAAAGACCATAAAACTTGGGAGCTCGGAGTTTGGCGTCTCTGATTGAATGAACTATTTGAAGTGGCACAAGGACGGTGCTCGCGAAGGGATAAATACTTTCCCCCTCCTGCAATGTTGTTAACTTTTTCATATTAGTTTTTAACACGCCACGACTTACTACGCGAAAAGCTCTTGCCGTTCATGTTTAACACATGTAGTAGGGAATCCTAACAGGTAGAAGACTACTTCCATTCTCCAAAAGAAAAGAGATCAAATTCACCAAAAGCATGGAATAATAAACTAGCCACCCCATAAAAGCTAGCATAACTTCAGAGTTCAGATTATGATGAGAGAAAAGCATAAAGAGAGTGCCAGCTCAAAGATAAACCTTGCTTGTAACACAATTCATACCAAAACTTCATACAATATAAGTCCAAGTTCTTCATAAAAACAACCTCTTAACACATCTCTACAATTTTTTTTTTTAAATTGTCATAAAATACTTCATCAATGGAGGTGTCCAAAATCTTTCTTCTTTTGTGCCTTCTCCTACCTTCAATTCAAGTCATTTCTACCAGCACCTCTTCTCATGATGATGAGCAAAATTTTATCATACAGACCATGATTAACCAAGCTTGCACCAATGCCGTCAACTATGAGACCTGTTTTTCCAACTTTCAATTAGAACATGAACGGGTGACCAAAAAATCCCCTGCATCAGTTCTCCATGCTGCACTCAAGGCTACAATGACGGAAGCTCAACATGGAATGGCATTGATCACAAAGTTCACCACCTTATCGATCAACCCACGTGAACAAATTGCTATAGAAGATTGCATGGAACTTCTTGATTATTCAGTGGCAGAGTTGAAGTGGTCAATAGAAGAAATGGAGAAAATTCAGAATGGTTCAATCATTCACCATGAAGGGAACCTTAGAGCTTGGCTTAGTGCAGCTTTGAGTAATCAAGACACTTGTCTTGAAGGCTTTGAGGGCACCCCAGGTCGAATTGAGAATTACATCAGAGGGAGCTTGAAACAAGTTACCCAACTTTTAGGCAATGTGTTAACAATGTATAATTCCATGCATAGGCTGTCAGCGAAACCACAGAAAAATGTTACTGCAGATGCAGATTTTGGATCGTGGATCATGACCCATGATCAGGAGCTGTTACTTGCAAGCCCACAACGTATGCATGTGGATGCGGTGGTAGCATTGGATGGGAGCGGGAAGTTTCAATCGATCGTTGAGGCCTTGAATCGAGCTCCTAGTCATAGTGAGAGGAGGTATGTGATCTATGTTAAGCAAGGTGTCTACAAGGAGAATGTGGACATGAAGAAGAAGAAGACCAATATCATGCTGATTGGGGATGGGATGGGCAAGACCATTATCACTGGTAATAGGAATTTCATGCAGGGCTGGACTACATTCAGGACTGCTACCTTTGGTGAGTTTTCTTTATCCAAAATCTACGCTCATGTTTTAGCGCGGTCGGGCTTGGGATAGGCCTCGCTGTGTACTTGGGCATTTGCTTTACTTACATTTTCTTTCATTGCTCTGTACAGCGGTTTCAGGCAAGGGATTCATAGCAAGGGACATAACCTTCCGCAACACAGCCGGGCCATGGAACCATCAAGCTGTAGCACTCCGAGTAGACTCTGATCATTCAGCCTTTTTTCGGTGCAGCATTGAAGGCTACCAAGACACCTTATATGCTCATTCTCTCCGCCAATTCTACCGTGAATGTAACATCTATGGTACAATAGATTTCATTTTTGGCAATGGCGCGGCTGTCCTCCAAGGGTGCAAAATTTTCACTAGAAAGCCATTACCCTTTCAGAAGGTGACCATCACAGCCCAAGGTCGAAAAGACCCACACCAAAATACAGGGTTCTCCATACAAGATAGTTACATATACGCGACGGAGCCAACTTACTTGGGCAGACCATGGAAGTTGTATTCAAGGACAGTATACATGCAGACTTACATGGGTAGTCTGGTTCAGCCACAAGGGTGGCTTGAATGGTATGAGAGCTTTGCTTTGGATACATTGTACTACGGAGAGTATATGAACTATGGCCCTGGAGCATCTGTGGCGCAACGGGTAAAGTGGCCCGGTTATCATATGATACGCGATGCTGCAACTGCTAGTTTCTTCACCGTCGCTCGATTTCTTGATGGACGGGCCTGGTTACCCGCTACCGGTGTTAAATTTCAGATGGGTTTAACCACCTAATTGGCCTTCTCAAAGAAAAGTGTACCTTAAAATGTTACAACTGTTGTAGTTAAACTAGGATTGTGCGACTAGTACAAACGAGGAAGGATATCTTTTCGGTTATGGAGTAGGATTTAGATTACTTATTGGCATAAGTTTCCTATCTCGTTTCAGATTAGGATACTATGTAATTGCTACCTCTATATATAGAGGCTCATATCAATGAATAAGATAACTCTCGGTTTTCCTCTCTACTCCTGTTTTTTTGCTTTCTTTATCCCTACGCAAACACCATTTACCGTTAGCAGCTTCAGAAATTCTTTTACTCGGAATAGTGCTTGTTTGCACGATTGGTTACGACGTTGCAAAACACCAACTTGTTCCTGAGAAGTCTCGAGGAAATCGCCAGGTACCTGTATTTAGCTTTTCTTTATCAAATATGAATAAAGGAGTGGTAGTAGAATAATGCCAATGGCTCGGCTAGATCACTAAACACTTCATTAATATGATAGGATAGGATTCCGATTAATCCATTATCAATAAATATTTTGTTTAATCAGATATTAGTTTCAAGGTCAAGCCCTTGTTATTGTCGCCATGAATACTACAGCTAACACTTGTTTATGACCTGTAAGTATTCACCTGGCTTGTATAGTATTGCATCTTTCATGATAACAAATAGTGCTATGGTTCTTGGTGCACTTGTTCTTGGTACTGGTCATCCATAAATGCGAATAGGAACCATCAATATTCTCAAAATGATCCTTGATATATGCATATTTGTGAAAGACTTTTTTTTTATTTCAAAAAAAAAAAAAATATTCTAGCGATTTCCATATTGTTTTTGTTTTTTGTTTCAAAAAAAAAAAAATTCTAGCAATTTCCATATTGTTTAATGACTACAATTTGGTGAAATAAGAAGTGATGTGATGAGAATAGAAACCATTACCTTTCATTGTTGTTTTATATTCTGGGCCTTCCTTTTTGTTGTTATATCGTCTATAGTGGTATATTCAAACTTTCAGTTATACACTATAGACAACAAAACATGGCCTATTATGCTGTGTTTAGCTACAAGAAGATAATCATGAACAGAAAGAGTGTGTCATGTTTGATAGTGATTTCTAATCCATTTTAAACATATAACATGGATAAAAATAAAACAGAATATGAAGAACTCGCCATAATTCAAGTAAATTTGTTTAGAAAACAAATTCAATACGCTGATCCCTGATTCAAGTACAAAAAATTGGTGTGAAAAACACCCTCTTGTTGTGTCTCTTACACTAATTGAATCATTGTATTATATATGTTATGATGCTGTGTATTAATTTATAGCTTTTGTGAGTTAATTTAAATTCCAATGGGGGTTCGTATTCGCTCTGAACTATGGCAGTTCGTGAAGCTTGAATTATGGTATTCGTTCCGAACTATGGCAGTTCGTGTAGCATTAAACGATGACCATTCACGACCATTGTTTGAAACTTTGAGTTTCATTTTAATCCAGTTCCATGGATATCTGTTTCTTGGAAGCATTGTCTCAGAAACACTAATTTTGTTCACTTTGCATTGTGCAAGACATCCATTCTTTCGAGCTACCCGAAGCACTAAAAGGAATCCGCTTCGGTTGACCAATGTTGGTCCACGGGCCGCAGCACCAAGGGGTGCTGCCATGCACGTAGCTCGCTCGTTCTGCAAAGCCAGTTCCTTGGGAAAATTAGGACTGAGACCGTTCTATGCAAAAATTTCTAAAGAGTTTATCCCATTTTTACAGCGAATTCAAGGGGATATTTGTAGACCTATTCAACCAACTTGCAGACCATTTAGATATTTTATGGTGTTGGTTGATGCTTCGACACGCTGGTCACATGTCACGCTACTATCCACCCGAAATGTTGCATATGCTAAACTCTTAGCCCAGATTATTCGGCTGAGGGCTCACCACCCGAATTGCCCTATTAAGTCAATTTGACTCGATAATGCTAGAGAGTTTACATCGAAAACATTCGATGATTATTGCATGTCCATTGGGATTGATGTTGAACATCCGGTTCCCCATGTTCACATCCAAAACGGTCTCGCGGAAGCCACCATCAAGAGGTTACAGATGATCGCTCGGACGTTGGTTGCGCACCAACCTGCCTATATCTGCATGAGGCTATGTAATTTTGCATGCAACAATGTTACTCCGATTGAGGCCGGTTGCCATCCAAGCATTCTATGCGTCACAGCTGGTGATTGGGTACGAATCAAATATTTCATACTTACGCATTTTTAGATGCGCAATTTATGTGCCAATTGCACCGCCACAACGTACCAAGATGGGGCATCAACGAATGATGGGTATATATGTGGGATATGATACACCATCAATTATCCGCTACTTGGAACCCTTGACAGACGATCTCTTTGCCGCACGATTTGCGGATTGTCACTTTGATGAGACAGTCTTCCTATCGTTAGGGGGAGATAAGAACGTTAACATTCAACAAGAACGACAAGAATTGTCGTGGTCTGTCCCCACTTTGTCTCATCTTGATCCTCGAACTGCACAGTCTGAGAGTGAGGTGCGGCGAATTCTCAATCTTCAGAGCGTAGCAAATAAGTTGCCAGACGCTTTCACTGATATCGCTAAAGTGACGATATCACATATACCTTCTGTAAACGTGCCTGCAAGGATTGACATCCCTACTACAGGACGTAGCTCCGGCCCGAGAGACGCCAGGCACACCGCCGCCGCCCATGATGAAAACGGTGCACGTGGTACCCTGGCGACTAACCCGTCATCTGATCTCGCGAGAAAGTGTGGTAGACCACTGGGTTCGATGGACTCTCGTCTTAGGAAGAGGACGCATACAACACAAACCAATCCATCTGACATTGCGATCTCGATCGAACCATCCCATGAGAATATCCCAGACTATGGATATGTTCGAGAGGAGTCATCGTTGGGGGACGCTTCAATGTCGGTACCTACTCCCGAGAATAGAGAAATCTCGGTCAATTATACATGCATAGATGGGACATGGAATCGAAACAAGATCATCATCGATGATGTATTTGCATACTCGGTTGCACGCGAAATCATAGTTTGTGATGATATCGAACCCCGCTCCGTTGAAGAGTGTCAACGTAGAGCTGACTGGCCAAAATGGAAAGATGCGATCAAAGCTGAATTGGATTCTCTAACGAAACGGAAGGTGTTTGGGCCAGTACTCCCAACCCCTCCAGGTGTAAAACCCATCGGATTTAAATGGGTATTCGTTAGGAAGTGTAACGAGAAAAACAAGATTGTGAGATATAAGGCTCGTCTCGTGGCGCAAGGTTTTTCTTAATGCATTGGGATCGATTACGAGGAGACATATTCTCCCGTAATGGACGTAATAACGTTCCGCTACCTTGTCAGTTTGGTAGTTTTCGAAAAACTAAATATGCAGCTTATGGATGTGGTTACGACATATCTCTACGGGGATCTAGATACAGAGATATACATGAAAGTCCCGGATGGACTTCATTTGCCCGAATCAAGTAGCTCTAAACCACGAAGCTTGTTTTCTATCAGATTGAAACATTCACTTTATGAATTGAAACAATCCGGACGGATGTGGTATAACAAAATAAGTGAATACTTGATCGGAAGGGGATACATAAACAATGAGTTATGCCCATGTGTGTTCATTAAAAGAATAAGTTTTGGGTTTGCTATTGTTGCGGTTTATGTCGATGACATGAATTTGATTGGAACTCTAAAAGAGTTAAAAGGAAACCGTTGAGCACCTGAAGTCTGAATTCGAGATGAAGGATCTTGGAAAAACACGGTTTTGCCTCAGATTGGAGATCGAGCACCGTGCCGATGGGATTATGATTCACCAATCGGGCTATATTAAGAAATTGTTAAGGCGCTTTAATGAGAATAAAGCTAAGCCTTGTAGCACTCCCATGATTGTCCAGAGTCTGGATCCGAAGAAAGATCCATTCCGTCCCAAGGAGGAGGACGGGTCATTGAGGTGCCCTACCTAAGTGCAACAGGCACATTATTGTACTTAGCGCAATGTACGAGACCGAACATCTCATTCGCTGTGAACTTGTTGGCTCGATTTAGTTCTGCGCCGACATGCAGCCATTGGACTGACATTAAAGACATATTTCGATACCTAAGAGGTACGATTGATATGAGCTTGTTCCTACGGAGAGAGATCAAAATCTGACGTTGATCTTCACGAAATGGGAAAATTCCCAAAAACCGACGGCATGGCCACATTTTCCACCGCCGGTCAAGCCACCGTCAATGCCGGCAAACGTGCTACCGCTCGCTTTGGTCAAACTCCAAGTGATGTCTTGATAGGTTTTGCTGATGCCGGGTATCTCTCTGACCCACACAAAGGACGTTCCCAAACGGGTTATGTCTTTACCATGGGGAACACTACAATATCTTGAAGGTCGACAAAGCAGACTCTTGTTGCTACTTCTTCGAATCATGCAGAGATTATTGCTCTTCACAAAACAGTTCGTGAATGTGTATAGTTGAGATCCATAATTAGGCATATTCGAAGTACTTGTGGTTTGAAGTCAACCACAGATGAACCTACATGCATTTACAAGGATAATGCTACTTACATTGAACAAATGAAACTAGGTTACATCAAAGATGACAATTCTAAGCATATATCGCCGAAGTTCTTCTATAACGAATCGTGGATTGGCCACTAAAAAAGAGATCATGAACTTACTTAATGAACAACTTGATGATAAAAAATCTACTATAATAATAAGTTTGGAGGATTCCCAAACCAGATTTGAAACTTCCTGTTTATTTCCATTTGTTAGCATTAAACGTATTCAATTTCTCAGCAAAGTGTGTTTTATTTTCCGAATGTAGGCAGCCTGTTTGGTTTTGATTTTTGACTTTCTTCAACTCATTCCCACTTATTTGTACATCAAATAGATGTATATAAACTAAAATTTATTTGATCTCAAACGTGCAATTTGGGCTTATTTTAGAAGGCGGGGATTACACCACACCATCATTTTCTCTCTCACACATTATTCTACTCTCTTACATCACTTACTTTCTTTCTTACACCACCATAATTTCTCACATCACCTATATAAATAAAAACCATCCATTTTTTCCCCTTACCATTCAAATCGACAATGGTTCACCCCCCCATTCGAAATTTCTTGCAAATCTCTCCCCACACTCAAATCTTCTCCCTCTCTCTTAAAAACTCTCAAAATCCTCTTAAAGTCGAAACCCTTAAACCCAAACTCAATAAATATGCATAACTTAACATAAATGAGAAACCCAAACTCAAAACGAAAAAAATACAAAATAGGGCAACTTTCGACCAATTTAAACCCTCAATTGAGACCGATTATAAAGTTGACACAAATATTGTACTACTATTAGTTATCTAATAAACACAACTTGAATCACTTGAAAATGTTTTCAAATGAGCAAGTCATAGTCATTTTTACTAAATTCGTGCAATCTGTACGAAATTTTTTTTGTTCGCAGAGTGCACTGTACGGAATGTTTCTTATTGTAACTTGTTTCCCTTTCTTTCATTAATAAAAATCTTCATGTTTGACCGGAAAAAAAAAAAAGCAGAGTGCACTGTACGGATAAAATTTTTTTTAGACAGATCGCACAACTTTAGTAAAATGATCATAACTTGCTCATTTCAAAACATTTTCAAGTGATTCAAGTTGTGTTTATTAGATAACTCAGAATACTACAACTATTTTGTTTTGATCAGCTTGAGAATTAGTCTTGATCGAGTACATAAGTTGGCCGAAAGTCATTAACACTATCCCCTTTTATTGTAAGATAAATTTGCGCGACTTTAGTAAAATGACCATAACTTGCTCATTTCAAAATATTTTCAAGTCATTCAAGTTGTTTTTATTAGATAACTAAGAATACTACAATATTTCTGTTTTGATCAAATTGAGAATCGGTCTCGATCATGCATATAAGTTGGCTGAAAGTAAGGTGCTATTCCGTTTTCATTGCGAGACAGATTTACACGACTTTAGTAAAATGACCATAACTTGCTTATTTCAAAACATTTTCATGTGATTCAAGCTGTGTTTATTAGATAACTAAGAGTACTACAATATCTGTGTTCAATCAACTTGAGAATCAATCTCAATTGAGAGTTTAAATTGGTTGAAAGTTACCCTGTTTTGCGTTTGGGTTTCTCTGTTTTATTAAGTTATGCATATTTATTGAGTATGAGTTTAAGGGTTTCGACTTTGAGGGGATTTTGAGAGTTTTTAAGAGAAAGTGAGGAGATTTGAGTGTGTGGAGAGATTTATAAGAGATTTCGAATGGGGCAGGGAGAAACCATTGTCGATTTGAATGGTGAGGGAAAAAATGGATGATTTTTATTTATATAGGTGGTGTGAGTGTTAAAAAATAAAAATAAAATCAAAAACTCAATGGTGATGTGAGAAAGAAGATATGGTGGTGTGGTGTAATCGCTGCCATTTTACACCTAATTTCTTCTAGTCAGGGTTGGAAGGATTCCCAAATCTTTATATTAATAAATTCATGACACATTGTATGCAGAAGTTAATAGCTAACACATTTCTTTAGCTTGCATATCATGGAATATTACAAATATTATAATTATACATGTAACAAGACAACTCGTATAATTTTTTATTTAACGGACAACTCGTATAATTTTTTATTTAACGGTGTATTTCAAAAATATAATCCATCCAACAATTTTACAATATAATATTGTAATCACATAATGTACCCCCACATGAGACACACCGAATGTCCCTTTCAGATCTTAAAACCTTTGGCAGAAGACTTAGAATTGTCGGTGTTTTGCAGTGGACAAAACCAGCCTGGGATTACATATGAAACTATATATATTTTCTAATGTAATATGTTGAATTCTTGTCAGCCTGAAATTTGTTTTTAATCCAGTGTAACATTGACTTTGATTTTGGTGCACTTAGGTAAATCTTACTTAACTAGTAACTGGTGTGTTAATCAACTACATGTAAATATAGTTCTCATCTTGACCTTATACTACATCATCAAGGGTACTACTCCCGTCCTAATCAAATCCTAAATGACTGCGATAATAAAACGTTAATTCCTCGAACATGTTTACCTCAATGGTCTACGTACCCTTCGTAAACGTAGGTAAACCAGTTAAAACAAACCTTACAGTACTTGTCCAAACTAGTACCGAATCAATTTTTGGATGTCTGTCTCAACATCTGATAGTCTCAAAATAGTTGGGCAAAAGTAGGATCAATGGCACACTCATGTAAAGCGGGTTGTTGATTTTCTCAATCAAAAATCTAGTTAGGCAAGTTATCATTTAATCTAGCTAGTTCGTCTAATGGCCTAACCCTAGTAATAAATTCAACTTGTGTTTTCTATTTAATGGCCAAACTCTCAATAAAGTAAACAATTTGGTTTCTGAAGTCGTGATATGGACTAAGGTGATAATGAACGCGGTTTTGATGGAGTCACACAAGTTGACTTTACATACACTCTAGCATGTTAATCATCCAAGCCGATTAATACTCAATAAGGACTCATAACATTCTATATATTGAGCCTTACCACCTTTACATTACTTCACAAAACCTTAGTTGATCATCAACCATGGCTTCCAAGCTCTTCTACACTCTCTTCACAATTCCTTATTTCATTCTCATTCTCTTCCTTACTCCATCTCTAGCTCAAATCATCCCCACATTGACTCCGATCACTCCAGAGAGCGCGTGTAATATCACGCTTTATCCGGACTATTGTAAATCTGTGATCCCGGGTGGTAGGTCTCAGAGTGTGTATGATTATTGCCGGTTTTCGGTTACTCAATCATTAAAGACTGCAAGGATGTTTTTGACATTGGTCGATAAGTATCTTGCACAGCGCTCGACTTTGTCTAGTTCAGCCATCTATGCTCTTCAAGATTGCAAGCTTTTGGCTGGACTAAATATGGATTTCTTGTTGAGTACTAGTACTACACTTAATGCTGCAAAGAGTCTTCTGAGCATGCAAACTGAGGACCTACATTCATTGCTTAGTGCCACAATGACTAATACACAGACTTGTTTAGATGGCATTCAGACAGCTTCTTCAGCTTGGAGTGTTAAGAATGGGCTTACCAACCCTCTTTCTGATGAAACCAAGATGTATAGCGTCTCATTGTCGCTATTCAGTCGTGGTTGGGTTCGTAACAGGAAGAAGTCGAGGTCAGTAGGGTTCTTGGGAAGGAAACTGTTGTTCTCCAACATGGATGTTGGTAGAAATGATGAGTTGCCTTTGAGAATGTCGAGGCCTAACCGTGAAATCTTGGAGTCGGTTAGCAAGAGGAAGCTTCTCCAAACAAGTGGCAGTGTTGTCGTCCGTGACATTGTCATTGTTAGCCAGAACGGAAGTGGGAACTTCACCACCATTAATAATGCCGTTGCTGCAGCTCCTGATAAAACCAACATCGACGATGGCTACTTCCTGATATACGTCAAAGCTGGGGTGTATGAAGAGTATGTATCAATTGATAAAAACAAGAGGAACTTGATGATAGTGGGAGACGGCATAAACCAGACCATTATCACTGGAAATCGCAGCGTTGTGGATGGATGGACTACATTCAGTTCTGCAACATTTGGTAAGCTAGCTAGCTAAAGATAAATCATAAATGCACCTCATTATAACATACATTTCAATGATCATATAACTTAATACTTACATTGTCATATTATTTTTCTTTCAGCTGTTGTTGGACAAGGTTTCGTTGCTATGGACATCACAATCCGCAACACAGCTGGAGCAATCAAGCACCAAGCTGTAGCACTTCGAAATGGGGCAGATTTATCTACATTCTACCGTTGCCGCTTTGAAGCGTACCAAGACACATTGTATACCCACTCCCTCAGACAATTCTATAGAAAATGTGACGTATATGGAACCGTTGACTTCATATTTGGCAATGCAGCAGTTGTTCTACAAAACTGCAATCTCTACGCCAGGTTACCCATGCAAGGTCAGTTCAATGCCCTGACTGCTCAAGGCAGAACAGACCCAAACCAGAACACTGGAATTTCCATCCACAATTGTACTATCAAAGCAGCCGACGACTTGGCTTCAAGCAACAGGACTGTCCAGTCGTATTTGGGAAGACCGTGGAAGGAGTACTCTAGGACGGTATACATGCAATCATGGATAGACACTTTGATCAATCCTGCAGGATGGCGCGAATGGGATGGGAATTTCGCGTTAAGTACATTATACTACGCCGAGTACAACAACAAAGGACCTGGATCTAGCACTGCTAATAGAGTTAAGTGGACTGGTTACCATATCATAGATGCTCCTGAAGCATCCAACTTCACTGTCTCCAATTTCTTACTGGGTAATAGTTGGTTGCCTGCAACAGGGGTGCCTTTTAGTGGTGGATTGGTTTGAAGTAAGATACCATACATTTAGAGGACCCTCCCTTGTTTCAAGTTCTCCAATTCTTGGACAATTGCTTATTTAAGTTGATAAATAATCAAGCATTTGATTACATACCAGTTTTTATTTTCAACAGAGATGTATCTTGAGATAATATTAAATATGAAATAATCAAGCAATTGATTACATACCAGTTTTTATTTTCAACAGAGATGTATCTTGAGATAATATTGAATATGAAATTACTCAACATTTTGTGATTAACTTATTTGTTAGACAAATATTTCTCTAATTTTTTTGTGAAAAAATTAATGGTCAACAGGAATACATGTGTTAGGTACTTAGGTGGGAATCAAATGTGCGAACCATATAGTTAGGCACAGAAGCATATATTATTACTGTATTAATAAAAGTGATAATCTTTTCTCTAGGATATGCTAACTACCCTAGGTTGACATCCCATGTAGATCTTTTGAGTGTGCCGATTGTGCTTTCCTAAGATCTTGGTTGTTGCGTTTAGAAGTTTAGGCCAAATGTCTGAAACACTGGTGTATCGCATACCAATGATACAACTATACTATAAACTCACACAGAAAATAAAATAAAATCAAAAAAAAAAAAAAAAAAAACTCACACAGAAAATGGACGCAGAAATATACATGAAAAATCAGATTTAAATTGAGTTTCAGGCAATGGGGTGTTATATGTTCTTAGCAAAACATGCATTGATCTCGACTCCGCTTGAGCCTCGATCAGTAAGGCGGTAACACAATTAATCAACGCATTTTTCTAAATGTCAAGGGAACGCGCGAGGGAGGGGGTATGACCCTTCATCCCCCTCGAGATGCGCGCCTTTGCGAATCTCGAGAAGGATGAGTGGTAACACTCCCCCTTCGCCCATTTCCTTGCGCGTTCCCTCGACGCGTAGAAGGGCTCATTAATCAAACAAGAGCCTTGCTAGAGAGCCAGGCCAGCCCATCACCAATATCCATCATCCTACAGAGCCGGCCGTGCCTGGCTCTCTAGAATCAGGGATCAAACAATGTTTTACTCCTGATTTGGGATTAACATACATGTCAAAGTCCCAATTGTTCTGGGTCTACTTCTTTACTCCCAAAAATTGCCTCTTTGATGGACTGCTGGAGCATATATCAAGGCACCAAAGTCTTTTGGGTCTTCTTCTGTATACCCCCACAATTATATAAATGTTTCTATAGGGTTTGAGGTACCAACAAACTTAGAATATTGAGTGAAAGGTGTGATGACTCAGTGATTGAGCAATGGCTGATGGTATTACTAAGTTATTGGGTTTACTAGGTTATTAAGGGATTTAAAAAAAAAAAAAAAAAACAACTAAACTTAGAATATTGAGTTATCAGTTCTTGATTATGATTATTAGGGTTATTTTGATTTAGGCAATTTGTCTAATTTGCTCGAGATTTCCATAAAAGTGAACAAAAAAAACTTAATGGGTTATGTGGTTGTGTTCGTGCAATATAAAGGACGGGTATTTTGGGCTTTTACTTGGTCAAGGTGAGTCAACGTAATTGACTTTAAAAAATGGGATTGGACTCAATTAGCATTTAAAATGGGGCCAAATAGAGTTGCATATAAACTAATAGGGGCAAAAATCAAAATAAACCTTATTATTATTTGTTAATGTCAACCATTAAGGACTCGCGGCAACTGACTCCAATATCCTTTAAAACTTTGGCAACATATTATCAAATTAAATTACGAAGAAAATGACATATTGAAGACTGCAAAAAAAAAAAATTCAATGAGAACAGGTCATCAAGTTTTCCAATACATTGTCCCAAAGTGAATTCAATTATGCACAATCAAAATCACACTGCTTACACTTTCTGCTCAATGAAGAAGCAGATAATCAGTTTTCGGCGAGGATACACAGTCAAAATCACAATGCTCACACTTTGGTAAATCTGTTTTTAGTGAGGATATGCGATTTGGAACCGAAAAAATAGGGTTTACACTTGTATTTATCCTTGCTGTGAGGTTTTTGTACTCTTGTAGATTCAACGCGAAAAATGGTCTAAATCACTATTATCCTGAAATCAAAAATATAGAAACTTATCAACTTAATGTCAATGGAGTAGAGAAAACAACTAGTGTTTTCCCATAAAAAGCTGCATTTAACTAGCTGATTTTCATGTCCAAGTGACCAATCCAGACTTCTGATCAACCACTAATGACCTTCTCTTTATTGTCTTGGCTCTCCTTGCATGTCTTTAGACCCCAAATTTCACACTAATAATAGATAGTTTTGATCCATTTTTATTTATATTTTTGTGTATAAAACATTAAATCTAAATCATGTACATCAAAACCTAATCAAAATGACTAGTTAAGCTTCCCTCCTTCCTCTATCTGATTGAATTATCCGGCAAAAAAAAAAAAAAAAAAAAAGTCCCATATTGTTGTGAATCAAAAGTCCAACAATCAAATATGCCTGGCGGATATGGGACAGTAGCTCCCGGAAATGGAGGTGGAGGGAACAAGAAGAAAATGGCCACCATTGGTATTGCTTCGGTAATACTAGTGGCTTGTGTTGTAGCAGTTGCAGTGGGTGTGAAGAACCACAATAGCGCAGGCACGACTGATGAAGGTAGTGCTAGTGGTAAAACTGGTGGCGATTTAAGCACTTCTACGAAAGAAGTCCAAGCTCTTTGCCAACCTACTGATTACAAGGCAGCTTGTGAGGAGAGTCTTTCGTCTGCTGGCAATACCACGAATCCTAGGGAACTCATAAAGATTGCATTCAATTATACGGTGACTAAGATTAGCTATGGGATCAAGCAATCCAATACGTTAAGAGAATTGGAGAAAGATCCGAGAGGGAAAATGGCTCTTGATGATTGTAAAGAGCTCATTGATTTAGCAATTGATGATCTTAATCGTGCAATTGACCAACTAGGTGCTACGGATATAACTAAATTTGATGATGCACTCAATGACCTCCAGATTTGGCTTAGTGCCACTGTGACATACCAAGAAACATGCTTGGATGGATTTGAGAACACCACTGGGAATGCTGGTGAATCAATGAGGAAGGCCTTGAATTCCTCCATGGAACTCACCAGCAATGCCCTTGCCATGCTTAATAATGTCTCCACCTTTATAACCGAATTAAACATTCCAAAAGTTAACCGTCGACTCCTTTCAGGACATGCAGAAGAGCCTGTTCCCTGTGATGATATGCCTCCATGGTTGGATCATAAGAGGCGTGCACTACTTGATGCTCCCCCAGGCAAACTGTCTCCTAATGTGATTGTAGCGCAAGACGGATCTGGAAAGTACAAAACCATAACTGATGCACTAAAAGAAGTACCTGAGAAAAACACTGTGCCATTCATAATCTATGTTAAGGCAGGAATCTACAAAGAATATGTTACCATTGAAAAAACAAAGACTAATGTTGTGATGTATGGAGATGGACCTTTGAAGACTAAGATCACTGGTAGCAAGAACTTCGCGGCTGGTACCCCTACATTCCAGACTGCAACATTTGGTACGTTTTGATCTTGAACACTTTACATTATAGAGGTATAATTTTTGTTCTCATGACTATTTGATTTGATTTTCAAGAAAATTCATTTGTATACAGCGGTAGTTGGGAACCAGTTTACCGCCAAAGACATGGGGTTTGAGAACACTGCAGGAGCGGCGGGGCACCAAGCAGTGGCACTAAGGGTGTCATCTGATCAATCAGTTTTCTACAACTGTCAAATGGATGGCTATCAAGATACACTCTACGTGCATGCCCACCGTCAATTCTACAGAGATTGTACCATTACTGGTACTATTGACTTCGTATTTGGAGATTCACCATGTGTGTTGCAGAACTGCAAATTTATGGTGAGGAAGCCAATGGAGAACCAACAATGTATTGTGACTGCCCAAGGAAGAAAAGATAAGAATTCAAGGACGGCCATTGTTATTCAAGGTGGTGCCATCTCCGCCGACCCTACTTTGATCCCTGTTAAAAATGTTTTCAAGTCATATCTAGGCCGCCCATGGAAGGAGTACTCAAGGACCATCATTGTGAATACTCAGATTGACGATTTGATAAACCCTGATGGCTGGCTACCATGGGGTGGTGATTTCGGCCTTAATACTTGCTTCTATGTTGAAATCAACAACAAAGGGCCTGGATCAGACAAGTCTAAGAGAGTCAAATGGAAGGGTATCAAGAACATCGATGCTGCTCATGCACAAGCTTATGCACCAAACAAATTCTTTAGAGGAGATACTTGGATCAGTTCAGCTAAAGTTCCTTACACAGCCGCGTTAACTGCTTAAGTCATATTTGACTTCAATTTTTTGTTTGCTTGTTTGTTTGTTTGTTTTTGCGACTTCTTTTTTAGTTCAGAAATAATTAGGCTTGTGTATAGTACATGTTTGAACAAAGCCTGTAATTTAGTGTACATCTATACTAAATCAAATGAAGATAAAATTTTGGAGCCAAATCAGGTTTTCAATTATATTTCTGACCTCAGGTTGAAATTATTCAAGCACTCAAGAACTTGAGTTGATCAAGACACTAGAACAAGATACAATCCACGATGAAAAATAATAAAGAAAATGACTAAATATGGAAAATTTGACCAGGTTTCTCCCAAGTATGGTGGGATCAATTATCAAAATTCCTTACCAGCTAAGTTAGGTTTTTCTCTAAAATGAGGTTCATTCCTTGTATTCTTTCATGACAACTTCACCTTAGTTGATGTGGGACTATTCAAGCCAACTCTATCCCAAAGATGACCGGCTTTTGAAAGTTGTCCAGGGAAAAAGTTTTGGGGTGGTGCAAGAATCATCATTTGTCTTGGTCTCAAGAATAGCATAGAAAGAAAATAATGGCTTTGAGCTTAGTTATTATTTTGTTATGTTTTTACATTTCTTAAGAATAGCATAGAAACAAAATCCAACACAAGTGAGTTTGTTTTAAACCGATTTTCTAAATAAGGAATGAAAAACCATATGTAGTTATCGGTCACAACTGGTTTTTAGATCAAATTTGAAAATGACAGAAAATTTTGCACTAGGACAATACCAAAAAATCGATAACTAATATAACTATGTGCTCTTGTTTTAGTATAAAACATTCCCTTGTCAATAACACTTTCAAACCTGATCAAAATAATCCATTCAATCTTCTCTCCCATCTTCTCATTTTTCTGATTCAGTAATTCTACAAGATGGGGGAAGAAGTGAGCAAGAAGAAACTGGTAACCATTGGTATTACGTCGGTAATCCTAGTGGCTTGCATTGTGGCAGTTGTTGTGAGCGTCAAATTCAACAGCTCATCAGCCAAATCTAATGGCAATGTTGTTCCTAGTTCTAGCGGGCAATTAACCGCGTCTTCTAAAGTTGTGGAAGCACTTTGCCAACCAACTGATTACAAGCAGACTTGTAAGGAGAGTCTCTCGTCTGCTGGCAACACCACGGATCCAAAAGAACTTATAAAGATTGCATTTAATTACACGGTGAATAAAATTGGTGAAGGGATAAAGCAATCCGAAACACTGAAAGAACTGGAAAAGGACCCGAGGGGAAAACAAGCTCTTGAAAATTGTAAAGAGCTATGTGACTATGCAATTGATGATCTCAAACGTTCCATCTACGAACTAGGAGATTTGGATGCCACCAAGTTTGAAGATATAATCAATAATCTCCAAATTTGGCTTAGTGACATACCAAGAAACATGCTTGGATGGATTTGAAAACACTACTGGGAATGCCGGCAAATCAATGAGGAGGGCCTTGAATACCACTATGGAGCTCACAAGCAATGCTCTTGCCATGGTTACTAACATCTCCACCATTCTCTCTAACATGAATATTCCACAAATTAACCGTCGACTCCTTTCAGAAGAGGCAGAAGAGCCAGTTCCTCATCATGATTTGCCTCCATGGCTACATCATTCGAGACGTGCATTACTGGAAGCTGCCCTATCCCAATTGACTCCTAATGTGATTGTAGCACAAGACGGATCTGGAAAGTACAAGACCATCAATGAAGCTCTAAAAGACGTACCTGTGAAGGGCACTACACCATTCATAATCTATGTTAAGGAAGGAATCTACGAAGAATACGTTTTCATTGAAAAAACTATGACTCATGTTATGATGTATGGAGACGGATCTTTGAAGACTAAGATCACTGGTAACAAGAATTTCGCTGATGGTACTCCCACATTCAAGACTGCAACAGTTGGTATGCTTTTAATTTGAAGATCGATTGAATACTCACAATTTCATCAACATAGACTATAGCATAGTTTGACTAATATTAATTAATTTATGTGCAGCGGTGGTTGGTAATAACTTCATGGCCAAAGACATAGGATTCGAGAACACTGCAGGAGCGGAGGGTCATCAAGCTGTGGCACTAGGGTGTCATCTGATCAGTCAATTTTCTACAACTGTCAAATTGATGGCTATCAAGATACACTTTACGTCCATGCTCACCGTCAATTCTATAGAGATTGTACCATCACTGGTACCATTGACTTCGTATTTGGAGATTCACCTGCTGTGTTGCAGAATTGCACATTTTTCGTAAGGAGGCCAATGGAGAACCAACAATGTATTGTGACTGCTCAAGGAAGAAAAGATAGGCACTCAAGGACAGCCATTATCATTCAAGGTGGTTCCATCTCTGCCGATCCTACTCTGATCCCCGTTAAAAATGTGTTCAAGTCATACCTAGGTCGCCCGTGGAAGGAGTACTCAAGGACAATCATTGTGAATACTCATATTGACGATTTGATTGCCCCTGAAGGTTGGTTACCATGGACAGGTACTTTCGGTATCAACACTTGCTTCTATGCTGAAATCAACAACAAAGGACCTGGTGCTGATAAGTCTAAGAGGGTGAACTGGAAGGGTGTCAAGAACATTGATGCAAGTCATGCAGCATCTTATGCACCGAAAAAGTTCTTTAAAATAGATACTTGGATCAGTGAGGCCAATGTCCCATATACACCTACAATCACTGTCTAAGTCAAACCATATGCGTCCTCTTTCGTTACCAAAAGAAGATGAAATTTTGTAACCAAATCAGGTTTTCAAATATATTTACATGCTATAGTACTATTTGTTACCAAAACCAAAAGAAGTTTACAATCTATTTATTAAAGAACAAAATTAACTTACTTGTTCAATTGCTTTTTGTGATTAATTCAACAAGAACCCCTGCTTGCAATCTTTAAGCACTTCGAGCTGCTCAAACGTGAAATCGAGCTGCTCAAACTGGTTGTGTTCATAACTCTTCGAACAAACACATTGAGGAGTTCATTTGAAACCATAGTTAATAGGTAACATATTCATAGGTTGAGTGGTGTACAAACAGATTCAGTGGTTTAGCATTCAATGTTTTTTTGGAAAGCAAGCTGGGATGTTGAGGATCCCCAAACCTTATCATTAAAAACAAGAACATAAAAGTACATCAAATTTTCACAACTCAATTATCCCTTCATCATTCACTACATCGTCACAAGGAAATAATTTTTTTTTTAAACTCCTCAACCAAGCTAAAAGATGAATCAATAGAGTTTATGCTAAGGGTTAAACTCATCACCAAGTGAATTGTTTTTCAGATTGTTCCTTGGTGCACAAGCTTAAACTCGTGATCTTGGTAGGCACCAAACAATTGCTTGATCATCTTGAAGATAAGGTTCTCCCATTCCCTAATAAATAGAAAAAGGTCGAAATGACGATCTTGAAGCACACAGACTCGAAAAGTAAAGCAATTAAAAACTAGGAGTATACTAGTTCGTGAAAGATTCCAACAGGTGATGTGATCTTCATCTAGCTTTCTTTCTTGATTTATACCCTGAATTTAGGTTTTGCCCTCTTGATTTGAGGAACGTCTTCCTTAGGCGACTGAGTTGTAGTAACCACACATTGATCTTCAATAGTGTTTTGACCCACTATCGTTGCTTCTTTTTCCAATAGAGCTATAATTTCTGACTTTCTGTTAATTCTTTCTTCAACATATCCCCGCCGACTTTCAGTTCATTGTTGACTTGCCCTTTGTCATATTCTTCTAACATTTTCAAAATATTTCTAACCTTAGAGAATGTTAGTGGACCTCCATCTATAGCGTCAAAGATGGATTCTTGTTCATCCATGTTCATCCATGGATGCAGAGGTAGCAACCATTTGGAGGTTGTTTGGGATTCTTAGAGACTTTCTTTGTTCTTCCCAATTGAGAGCATCTTCAGTTTCACCTTCCTCTTCTTCATCACTACTCTACAGTCTGCTTATCTTCTGCAATGCTTCCTTCCTTCATCACTAGTCTACAGTCTGCTTATCTTCTGCAGTGCTTCCTTCCTCCTTGTTCAGTGAGTGTTCACTCTGGTTTTCAACACTATCTAGTTTATGCACACTGTCAACAATAGCATAAGAGCTTATTGCTCCTTCTTCACTCCTCTCCTGTTGACGCCAATTTGTGGGCGGTGTTGTTGCTCCATTTGCATCACTGCTTTCTGCTGCTGGAGCATGCATATTGTTTCCCTCAACACTACTACCAGCCTTCTCATCAAGGCAAATACTATCAGCATCTTCGCATTAATTCCAATCTACTTCTGCAGTTGTGTTACTCTTTGTACTCCCACTTGCACCCTGCTCATTCTGACTATGCATTCCTCCAACCCGCATGACCTTCTTGGGATTGAATGTATATCTACCTGATGCGATAACCCAACCTTCTTCTCCCTTTTCATTCTCCATCACTTCCTTACCCTTTTCTCTCCATATTGGTGGGGCGGTTTACTTTATTTGTTTACCTTTTGGACAGCCAGTTTTATTGTGTCCAAACCCTGCACATGAAGTACATTTGGCTGGAATCCATGCATGATCAACCTGTACTGTTATAATCTTCTCATTGATAGCAACAGGAATAATGTTATTCAAAATGTTATTAATGATTAAAGTCGCTTGTTGGAACATTAGAAGGCTTAATGACCCAGTTAAGCAGCAGGAAGTCCGTGAGCTTGTCAAGAAAGAGAAGCTACATATATTAGGTTTAGTTGAAACAAAAGTTAAAGAAGAGAAGAAGAACATTATGCAGAGGACCCTACTGCGGGATTGGTCATGGCTGGACAATGGCCTTGCAGCGCAAGGGGGTCGAGTTTGGGTTGGCTGGAACCCAGGTTTGGTGACTATCACTACCCTGTCTAGTACTGACCAGTCCATTACAGTAAGAGCCAACTGGAATACTGGATTTACTTGTATTCTCAGCTTTGTCTATGGGAGTAGTCTCTACACAACCAGGCGACAGTTATGGCAAGAGCTCTTGCACCTCTCAAGCACAATCACGTTGCCTTGGGCACTCCTAGGTGATTTCAATGCTATCTTGCACGCATCTGAGAGAATGGGGAATGCTACAACATCTCAAGGCGGTGCTCGGGACTTCTTGAATTGTGTCACACAAGCATGCTTATATGACTACCGATACAGGGGTAACTTCTTCACTTGGAGCAACAACCAACTCGGAGTAGACAGGGTCCCATCTAAAATTGACAGAGTCTTGATCAATGAGGTATGGTTACAGCAGCTCCCAGACGCTGAAACAGAATTTCTTAACTCAGGTATCTCTGACCATACTCCAATGTTACTGTCATTATATGATAATAAGAATAGAGGTCCCATCCCATTCAAATTTTTTAACTATTGGGTGCATGAAAATGATTTCCATAAGACAGTGGAGGAGGCTTGGAACATAAGAGTCATTGGGAATCCTATGTATCGGTTCACTACAAAACTCAAAAATGTCAAGCTCTACTTAACTAATTGGCGCATAGCAAGATTCAATAAGGCGAGCACGGCTGTAGATCAAGCACGAGCTAGGATGGTTCATGCGCAACAGGCTATCCAGATAGTCCATGTTGCAAATCAGTTAATCCAGGAAGAAAGGAAAGCAGTTCGAGACTTTGCAAGGGCAGTCCGGAATGAAGAATCAGAATTGAAACAGAAATCTAGATCGAAGTTATTTGCAGAGGGGGACCAAAATAATGCATATTTTCATGGCTTGGTTAGGGAACGACGGTCTCAAAACAAGATTATGAGTATATATAACAGCCAGGGCGACAAGTTAGAGGAACCTGACTCAATTGCAGCTGAATGCATCACTCATTTCACCAACATTTTCACTGGTACTTCAGAATATGCATGCACTCCTGATCTCATTGACAATTTGCAGTTTGATAGCACAGTTACAGAAGCTATGGGTGCTGAATTAATCAAGCCAGTAACCAGGAATGAAATCACTGAAACCCTCTCAGACATAGACTCAAACAAAGCACCCGAACCCGATGGATTCTCTTCCCTATTCTTTAAAGAAACCTGGCGCATCATTGGGAATGATTTTGTCAAGGCTGTATTGAACTTCTTTCGGAGCTCCAAACTGCTAGGCGAGGTAAATGCTACGCACATTGCATTAATTCCTAAAGTCACTAATGCGTCTTATTTCAGTGAATACAGGCCAATAGCATGCTGTAATGTACTATATAAATGCATCACCAAGATCCTTACCAACAGGATGAAAGATGTTGTCCAACTGATAGTGAGTGATTCACAGTCTGCCTTCATTCGAGGACGACACATCCAAGACAACATTATGCTAGCCCACGAGCTTGTAAGGAACTATCACAGAGATAAGGGCCCACCTAGGTGTGCTGCGAAGATAGACCTCAAGAAAGCTTATGATATGGTCCGATGGGATGCAATTCTACGGTTACTCAAACAAATCAATTTTCCTGGTATGTTCATTGAATGGGTCAAGGAGTGTATTAGTACGCCAAAATTCTCTATTTGTCTGAATGGCTCTCCTAAAGGATATATAAGAGCTACTAGAGGAATCAGGCAAGGTTGCCCCATGTCCCCATATCTATTTGTTATGATCATGGAAATCTTGCACGTATTGTTGCGCAAGAAGGTTCAGGAAGGTCATTACAAACTCTATTATCGATGTCAAGACCCTGTTGTCACTCATCTTTGCTTTGCAGACGACCTTATAGCTTTCTTTCATGGTGATCGTGGCTCGGCTAAAGCACTTGCTGATGTTCTCATTGAATTCAGAAACTGCACGGGACTAGAAGTGAATTGTGACAAAAGTATGTTGTTTCTAGCAGGGGTACTAGACAATGAACATGCTATGATCACTACTCATCTTCAATTTGCAACTGGGAGCTTACCTGTTAAGTACCTCGGGCTGCCTATGACTTCTTCCTACTTATCTCATACCCAATGCACTCTTATTTTAGACAAGATTAGGAAGAAAATCAATTCCTGGAAGAATAAATTCCTGTCTTATGCAGGAAGACTTGTTCTTATCAAATCTATCTTATCTAGCATGCACATATATTGGACTTCTTGCTTCGGATTGCCTAAACAAACAGTTGATTGCATAACTACTATCTTACGAAGATTCCTATGGTCAGGAGGAGATGTTGCATCAAAGAAAGGCCTAGTAAGCTGGGAAAAAATTTGTTACCCTTATAAAGAAGGTGGTCTAGGGATCCAGGATATTCGACTTGGTAATGAAGCAGCATGCATGAAGCATATATGGAGTATAATCACGCATAGGGATTCAATATGGGTCAAATGGGTGCACAAATATCTCATCAAGCAACGCGATTTCTGGTTAATGAACACTCCCAAAGAAACTTCCTGGTGCTGGCGCAAGATACTGGAATGCAGGGCTAAGGCTGCCCAGATAGCTATATACTCCATTGGCAACGGTGAGAGCACATCTTTTTGGAAGGATCCATGGCACCCCACGGGCATTCTAATGGATACATTTCCACAGGAGTTATTGTATGACTCGACACTTCACAAAGATGCTAAAGTCGCGGCCATTATCAGCAACAACAACTGGAGCATACCTCAGAGTGTAAGCAACCTCATCAGTGATATTACTAACCACCTAGACTGTGTTGAACTCGATGTAGTAAACAAGATGAGGTGCTGTGGAGCCCTAGCAGTGATGCCCAATTCCATCTGAAATCAACCTATGAAGCAATCATGAAGCATAATAGACAGGTGGAATGGGCTCACATAGTCTGGTTCAAAGGGTGTATTCCCAGGCATTCCTTCATAACTTGGATCCTATGTCATGGTGCCTTAAAGACACTAAACAAACTCAAGCAATGGGGCAAAGTTCAACAGGATATCTGCTCGTTATGTACTCAGGACAGTGAGACTGCAAGTCACCTTTTCTTTGCATGTACATACTTTCGAGATGTTTGGGGAAGAATGCTACAATATCTGAGCTACTCTAGGCAGATTACAGGATGGGAAGACGAACTCAGGTGGTGCGCTAGCAACCTCAGAGGAAACAGTTGCAATACACAGTTGAAAAAGGTAGCACTTAACGCCACTATCTACTACATATGGACCGAAAGAAACACTAGACTATACCAACAACAACAATGTTCAAGTAATGATCTAGTCCAACGCATTTACAGTGACATACGGGTCAAATTTTCCGCTGATGAGCTAGGCATTGATGACACTGCAGCCAACAGACAACTCTTTGGGACATGGCACCTTGAACCACAGTTCAGGACTCGGTTTCCAATTGTGTGCTCTTGGAAGAAACCTCCTACTGGTTGGTTTAAACTTAATTCTGATGGATCACTTCGAGGCCTCACAGGGGGTTATGGCGCTGTAATTAGGGATCATCAAGGCGACATTGTGGCTGCTTGTGCTGGTTCGATTGCAGGTCAGACAATTCTCAAGCATGAACTACAAGGATTTGGGGCGGGTTTACAACTAGCCAGCTCAAGATGTATTAGAAAACTAGTACTTAGCACTGACTCTACAACAGTGAGTGATTACCTGCTCAATGCTAGGCAGACTTCGTGGAACCTTAGACACGTTATCAATAAGATCAGGAGAATGCTTGTAGAACTGGAAGAATTTACTATAATACACGAGTACAGAGAAGCAAATAGAGTCACGGATAGACTTGCTAGCCTACACCCAAGCTCGGAATACTTGGAAGTTATACCGAGTTCGTTTGCGCAAGATTTGAAAGATATTGTACATGAAGATAAATCAGGAGAAGCTTATTTACGGATGTAACTTCAACTTATTTTTTTTTCAGGTTTGGGGATCCTAAATAACCCCCGCTCGCTTTCCAAAAAAAAAAAAAAACAGGAATAAATTTGGGGAGCTGGTCATGTATATTAATTTCTATGCAAACTCGTGCAAAAGACAATCTAGTTCTCTCTTCCGCAGCTTTATCTAGCATGATTGGGACTCCGATAACACTTGCAATCCCTCCGGGGTTCCATAGAAACAATGGGACTTTCTTAAAGGTGACCAAAATGGGAAGAGTGTTCAAAATTTCATTCTCCTCTTCCAAAAGTGGAGACCGTGGACGAAAAATGAATAATCTACTGGCAATGTAACGCCCCAATTCTAGGACTTTACTTCTCATTCCATCCTCCTTGAACTTGAACAAAAAGGTTCGATCCCCATGAATATTCATCTCAAAACTAGTTGTATAGATAATTAATACGAATGGCTCATTAGTTTTGGAGCAATAATAAGGAATCACGTAAGTGATGTAATCACGACAGCAGTAGGTTCAACAGACCATGCATCAATTACAACTCTTGAATTGAAAGGACTGAATCTGGGGCTGCAAATTATCAAGAAGAGGACCCTAGATGGAAAGGAGGTTAGGAGTCATTTCTCTTACTCCTTGTAATTATTGTTTTGATAAAGATGCCGCAAGCTGGGTTCGAACTCAAGACCAAGTGGTACCATCTGCCAAGCTCCAACCGTTGAGCTGTCATGCCATTGACAAATATTGTTATTTTAGAGTTAAGAAATAATGGTTAGGTAAACTAAGTAACTTTTATAAATTAAATATGTAAACTAAAGTCAGTGTAATCGAACCAAACGAGGTCATGTAACAACTCCCTAATTTACTTTTTTTGAAATTGGTGATGGACTTCATAATCTTTATCACTTTCACTCAAAACTCAAAAACAGGTATAGTGTAATAGTAATACCGTCCCCTAAATGATCCTTATTTTCAGAACATCTTAAGCAAATCAACATCATAAACCAGAAATTCTTCTAAAATTTTAAGCAAATTTACACACTTAAAATTTCAAAAAATAAAAAAGAATTTTAAAGATTGGGGGAGGGGTAAAAAAATATTAAGTGGAAAATAACGGAAAAAAATAATGAATAAATAAATAAATAATAACAATGAGCACAAAATCCAATAACGCGTGCCACCCTCGTTTTAAAGAGGTTTTTTATTTTTCATTTTATTATATACTTTTTTTCACATTAAAGGGAAAGAAAGATTCAAGTTTTGCTCTCGTATTAGGGTTTATAAAATACTTTCAATCGTTCATCAAAATATGTTGGACATTGGACATCTTCATGATCCAAATTGTTTCGTACTTTTACTAATAGAGAAAATGAGAGAAGTTGGAAAAGAGAGAAAAACTGGAGCTATCATGTTTATATAAATATTTTTTAGGAAACAAAACCAATATAGTTGCCATTTTTAATTGGTTAAGCCAACTCGTTATTTATTATCATTGTTATCTGTGGATCAAAACCAATATGAGAGCCTATTGTTTGGGTTGGATTTTGAGTCAAATTTTTTTAGTCCCAAGATCCTAATCCTATATTTAAACTACTAACGAAAATGCAGGTATTCTTTTTTTGAAAAGCAAGTTGGGGTTGAGGATCCACGAACCTTATCATTAAAACAGAAGTGCATTTTGCTAGCTGAACCAAAACCCAAATATAGAGGCAGACTGCAAATATTCTAAATATAGCTACGAAAAACACTGCACTCTGAACATCCTCAAATTTTATAACTAACATAACGGCTTCTAACCAATTTTTATCTCTCATTTGAGTATAAAGCATTCCATTCTCAATCACATTCTTCAAACCATATCAATAAAAACCATTTTACTTCTCTCCCATCTCATCCCTTTATCTGGTTGATTGAATTGTCCATTACCATTCCCAATAGTTTTGGATTAAATAAAAATCAGATATGGCGGGAGATGCCGGGAGTACGAAGAAAATGGTCACGGTTGGTGTTTCGTCACTGATCTTAGTGGCTTGTGTTGTAGCGGTTGCTGTTGGTGTGAAGAACCACAATAGCTCAGATACATCTGAGGAAAAACCAGCAAGCAGTGGTACTGGTGGCCATTTGAGCTCATCTTCGAAAGCTGTGGAATCCTTATGCCAACCTACAGATTACAAGCAAACCTGTAAGGAGAGTCTTTCGTCAGCTGGCAACACTACAAATCCAAAAGAACTAGTCAGGGTAGCATTTGAGTATACGATCAATAAAATTAAAGAAGGGATTGAGCAATCCACTACGTTGAAAGAATTGGAGAAGGATCCACGGGGAAAAATGGCTCTTGATGATTGTAAAACCTTCATTGACTATGCAACTGATGATCTCAAACGATCCATTGACCAACTAGGTCAATTTGATGCCTCTAAGATTGACAATTTCTTTGATGACCTCCAGATTTGGCTTAGTGCCACAGTGACATATCAACAAACGTGCTTGGACGGATTCCAGAACACCTCTGGGGAAGCTGGCGAAAAAATGAGGAAGGCCTTGAATACCTCTATGCAACTCACAAGCAATGGCATTGCCATGGTTTCTAATATCTCCAGTTTGCTAGGGGATTTAAACATTCCACAAATACTTAACCGCAGACTCCTCGTGTCACAGGCAGAAGAGCCACTCCCTCATCATCCTCGATGGTTGTCAGAGTCAAGACGTGAACTAGCTGAAGCTGCCCCAGCCAAACTGACTCCTAATGTGGTTGTAGCACAAGATGGATCTGGGAAGTACAAAACCATCACTGAAGCGCTTAAAGAAGTACCTGTGAATGGCACTAAGCCTTTCTTGATCTACGTTAAGGCAGGAGTCTACAAGGAAAATGTTGTTATCGAACTAGAAAAGACTCATGTTATGATATATGGAGATGGACCTTCGAAGACCAAGATCACCGGTAGCAAGAGTTTCTCTGATGGTTTCACTGTAGTGGATACCGCCACAGTTGGTATGTTTTCTTCTTAAACATTAATAAATTAACTAATCACTGACCTTGACAATTTCATCTACGTCCATTATCTGTATTCATCCTTTTGATGAAAATTCATTGGTGTGCAGTGGCGATTGGTAGTGATTTCATTGCCAAAGACATTGGGTTCGAGAACACTGCAGGACCTGAGAAGCATCAAGCAGTGGCACTAAGAGTGGCTTCTGATCGGTCAATCTTCTACAACTGTCAAATTGATGGCTATGAAAGTACACTCTATGTTCACACCCACCGTCAATTCTATAGAGATTGTACCATCACCGGCACAATGGACTTTGTCTTTGGAGATGCAGCGGCTGTTTTGCAGAACTGCAAATTTTTGATAAGGAAGCCAACAGACGAGATCCAACCATGTACTGTAACTGCCCAACAAAGATCAGATAGGTTTGAAACGACAGTCATTCTTATTCAAAACGGAACCATCTCTGCAGATCCCACTTTGCTCCCTGTTAAAAATACCATCAAGGCATATCTTGGTCGCCCGGCAAAGATGTACTCAAGGACCATTATTGCTAATACTCAGATTGACGATGTGATCCAACCTGAAGGCTGGGTGCCATACAGAGGCACTTTTGGTACTACCACTTGCTTCTATGCTGAAATCAACAACAAAGGTCCTGGTGCAGACAAGACTAAGAGGGTTAAGTGGGCTGGTCTCAAGAACCTTGATGCCACTGAAGCAGCAAATTATGGACCAAATAGATTCTTTAAAGGAGATTCCTGGATCACTGATGCCAAAATTCCCTATGCTACTTCTCTTACTGCCTAAGCGAGAATGTTAACCACATCAATATTTACTCTCTGCAACATGCTGTCAAATTGTATATAATTTGGTAACATAGTAATTCTAGACTATTTTGTAGTTCTCTTTGTTGTGGAGAAAACCGAAAATCTCCAGGAATTCAAATGCCTTTCGATCAAACCAGCTCTCACAAATTCGACCAAAATCACAACTAAGCACAAACGGGGTTGTTGTATAATATCAACAGTTCCCTGCACCACATGTTATTCCTAATATAATAGACGATATGAGAAAAGGAATTTAAATTTATAACTGTTTGAACTAAAATAGAAATTGGGAACATAACCAACAGAGATTTATCGAATACAAGAGTTTGCTGTCTTGAATATCATTTCTGAAGAAGCACTGAGGATCAATGATACACATGATAACAACGAGAATTAAGTTTTATGAAAATTAAAAAAGTAAAAAAGGTCACTGTTTTTCTTTTTTCTTCCTCTCACTCTGTTAAGTTTTATACATCACCAAAAGATATCAATGAGGAAGGCCTTGAATACCTCAATGGAGCTCACAAGCAATGCTCTAGCCGTGGTTACTAATATCTCCACCATTCTTACCGATTTAAAAATTCCCAAAACTAACCGCCGACTTCTTTCATCAAAGGCGGAAGAGCCAGTACCTGGTGATATGCCTCCATGGGTGGTTCATATGAGACGTACATTACTTGAAACTGCCCCATCTGAACTGACTCCTAATGCATGTAGTTGTAGCACAAGACGGGTCAGGACAGTACAAGACCATCAACGAAGCGCTAAAAGAAGTACCTGTGAAGGGCATTACGCCATTCATAATATATGTTAAGGCGGGAATTTTCAAAGAATATGTTTTCATCCAAAAAACTCAAACTCATGTTATGATGTATGGAGATGGAGCTTTGAAGACTAAGATCGTTGTTAACAAGAATTTTGCTGATGGTACCTCTACATTTCAGACTGCAACAGTTGGTATGTTTTGATCTTAAACACTAACTAATTCTGATTTCATCTACATACATATAAGTTATGTTTTTCCATCACTAAATTTTGATGAAAATTTATTTGTGTACAGCGGTGGTTGGTAATAATTTTATTGCCAAAGACATTGGATTCGAGAATACTGCAGGAGCTGCGAAGCATCAAGCAGTCGCACTAAGGGTGTCATTTGATCAGTCAATCTTCTACAACTGTCAAATTGACGGCTATCAAGATACACTGTACGCTCACGCGCACCGTCAATTCTACAGAGATTGTACAATCACTGGTACAATTGACTTCGTATTTGGAGATTCATCGGCTGTGTTGCAGAAATGCAAATTTCTGGTGAGGGAGCCACTGGACAACCAAGAATGTATTGTGACTGCCCAAGGAAGAAAAGATAAGAATGCAAGGACGGCCATTATCATTCAAGGTGGTGCCATTTCTGCAGACCCAAGTTTGCTCCTTTCAAAAAGTGTGAACAAGTCATATCTAGGCCGCCCATGGAAGCAGTATTCAAGAACCATCGATGATTTGATCCAGCCTGAAGGCTGGCTACCATGGACAGATAATTTCGGCATGGATACATGCTTCTATGCTGAAATAAACAACAAAGGGCCTGGTGCAGATAAGTCTAAGAGGGTAAAGTGGAAAGGTATCAAGAACATCGATGTCATTCATGCAGAAGCTTATGCACCAAACAAATTCTTTAGAGGAGATACCTGGATCAGTGAGGCCAATGTTCCCTATATGGCTACCTAACTGCCTAAGTGAAAATATATGCGTGTCGATCTTAACTCACTGCAAAATGCTGAAAACTTCTCCCAACATGTTCTCTGTAATAGTTCTCTTTGTGGAGAAAATATCAAAACTCCATTAATAGGAATAGTTTTTTATCAGACTAACTCTCATAAATTTGACCAAAATTACTTTGATTTTTATTTACCTAAGAATATTATTACTTTGATCACCTTTTTGTAATTTGACCAAAATTACATATTGTTCATTGGCTTTTCACAACACAATCCACAAGATATAAAACTTCATCGTTTCAAAGCAAGCAAACAGCACAATCGCAGCACAAAAAGTTCGAATTCAACTCATACATGTTAACCTACAAAAAAAAAGGCAAGAGAAAACTCACCAGATTCATGGGTGCATCAGCTTGAGCCACATTACCAGCCATGGAAGGAAGCAAATAGATCCCATGTTCTTAAATACATTAATCTGAAATCACATTCAGATAATATCATATTAAATCTGAACTACTTATTTAGCTATTACAAACATAATGGAAAAACTGCAACCTTATTTAGCTACTATAGAGCTAACGGAGGACTACAAATTGAATTCTTTAACTTCGAAATCAACCAAACTTTGCTCGTGATTGATTTAATATTTCTTTTTTTTTTTTTTTTTTTTTTTTTGAAACGCAAGCGCGGGGTGTAAATGGGCTCCCCAGACCACAGAAAAAAGAAAAGGAAAAAGCAAGGATACAAGTTACAATCTCAAATACTTTTTACCACTAGCATCCTCAAAAATAATTTTTTTCATGTCCTCTGCAAAAGAGCTTGGAGTAACATCTATGAAAGAACAATTTGGCATAAGAGAGGCCAATTTATCAGCTGCCCTATTAGTTTCCCGATACACATGCATCACTTTGCAATCTTCAAACATCTTGAGCAGATCTTTGACTCTTCTAGTGACCTGCTTTGCTTCCCAAGGAGGAGCTTTTTTCGAATTGATATAATTGATAGCAAGAGCAGAATCTATGCACATAATAACTTTAGAGTGATTTCCATGAAGAGCCATCTTGAGACCAATCTCAATTCCCTGAATCTCATGCATGATAACCGACCGGCCTGAATGAGACCCTGCTCCTGCTGCTAAAACCTGCCCATGGTGATCCCTAATAAGAGCACCGTAGCCCCCCCTGCGGTCCTTAAGAGAACCATCAGAATTTATGGTAACCCAACCTGGATCCGGGTTATGCCAAGCATGCCACGAACTGATTTTCAGCTTGTATCTGATATCAATGTTCCATCTGTGGAAGTAATTTCTAGCATGCGGGGTGTCTTCGACTACCATATCCAGGACTGTCAGCCGAAGCCTAACATCGTCCCTGATTTTAGAACAGAGCAGCAGCGCTGCTGTCTCCCTGTTCTCAAATATCCGCCTATTTCTTTCCATCCAAAGATGATAAATAGTTGCGTTTAGAACCAGTTTTTTTGCAACAGCAGTGGGACTGTTCCCTGAAAATCTCTGCATACACCACTGAAATTCTGCTGTCATTTCTAGAGGACAGTGATGAATACCCATACAATTCAGCATGTAAACCCAAACTTGATTAGAATAACAGCAGTTGAAGAACAAGTGTTCTTCATTCTCCCTTTGCAGATGGCAGAGACAGCACATCGAGGTAGGGATGGCACCCCATTTGCATAGCTTATCTTGAGTCTTTAAGCTTCGATTCAAAGCAAGCCAGCCAATGAAACTGTGCCTAGGAATGCGGCCTTTAAACCATACCAGATCAGTCCAGGGAATGCTATCATTAGAATTCCTGATCGCATTATAAGCACTTTTGCTCGAGAATTCCCCATTTGATCCCCCCTTCCAAACAATTTCATCTGAAACATTGCAGTCCATCTCCACTGAGTTGAGGTCTGCATAAATCTCTGTAATTGAATCCCTAACATTGTCTGTTGCATACCACTGCCCTTCTCTGATAATATCACTGACCTTGGCCTTCTTATTTAACAAGGAATTGTAGGTCAGATTCTGAGGGAATCTGTCCATGAGGATACCTTTAGGGTGCCATGGGTCCTTCCAGAAATAAGTATCTCTGCCATTTCCTATCGCATAAGTTATCAGCTTGTTAGTCAATTTCCTGCAGCTTAGGATGTTCCTCCAGCACCAAGATGCTCCTTGAGGGATTCCCATCAACCAGAAGTCCTTTCTCCTGATAAGATTTCTCTGAATCCATCGAATCCATATGGTGTCTTTGTTAGATACAATGTTCCATATAAATCTTGTCATAGCTGCCAGGTTTGCTGTTTTGATACATCTAACCCCTAGACCTCCTTCTTTGTAGGGATTAATGATTTTTTTCCAGCTGACAAGGGGGACTTTAATGAATTCATCCGAGGCTGACCATAAGAAATTCCTAAGAACAGAGTTTATTTCATTTATAGCTGCTCTTGGGAGGACATAACATGAGGTCCAATAAACCTGCATACTTCCCAGAACTGCCTTGATGAGAGTAAGTCTACCAGCATAGGATAGAGTCTTGTTCTTCCATGAATTAACCCTCTTTCTGACTCTCTCTATAAGAGGGAAGCAATGAAGATAAGATAATCTAGTAGAGATCAGGGGAAGACCAAGGTATCTTACGGGAAGATCCGCTGATTTAAATTGCAGAGTATCAGTGATAGCTTCCAATTCTCCATTCAGGATTCCTGCTGCAAATAAACTGCTCTTGTTGCAGTTAACTGTAAGACCCGTACTCCTTTTGAACTTATCCATAACCTGAGCCAGGGCAGTGGCTGATTGATGATCCCCATGGAAGAAAGCAATGATATCATCTGCAAAGCTCAAATGAGTAATAAGAGGATCTTTACATTTATGATGCAGCTTGTAATTACCTTGAAAGGCTTGTTCCTTTAGAAGCAAGTGAAGCATTTCCATCATCAACACAAATATGTAAGGCGACATCGAACATCCTTGACGAATACCCCTAGAGGCTTTAATAAATCCTTTTGGAGAGCCATTGACAAGAATGGAGTACTTAGGAGTTGAAATACAAGTGTACACCCACTGGATAAACTGCTGAGGGAAATGGAGCTTTCGAAGCATATGGGTAATAGCTTCCCATCTTATAGTGTCATAAGCCTTTCGAAGATCTATTTTTGCTGCACAACGAGGAGGGCCCTGATCTTTATGGTAGTTCCGAACAAGTTCGTGAGCTAACATGATATTATCCTGAATAAGTCTCCCCTTGATGAAAGCTGATTGAGTTGGACTGACCAGTCTCTGAACCACTGAACTCATCCTATTCTTCATGATTTTTGTCAGACTTTTATAGATCACATTACAACAAGAAATAGGCCTGAAATCACTAAGAACGGAGGCATTAGTAATTTTAGGAATTAAAACTACATATGTCGTATTTACCTCTCGAAGAAGTTGACCACTTGTAAAGAAATTCCTGATAGCCTTACAGAAATCATCTCCCAGGATCCGCCAAGCAGATTTATAAAAGAATGAGGAGAATCCATCCGGTCCTGGAGATTTGTTGGAGTCTATCAAGGATAAGGCTTCTGTGATTTCATTCCGACTAATAGGTGTTTGAATATGACTTAAATATGAAATGACTTGAATATAACTTAAATGATAAATACTAGAAATTCGAGTTTCAGTAACACTTAAAAGAGGTGTTTGAATATGAAATGAAAACTTCGTATTCTAATTATATGTATATATAGAGCATAATCGAGTTTTTTCAAGTTCGTCGCAGGCCTCTAAAATCTCAGAGTCAGTCATGTACCCAATACATGTACAATCGATACACAACAATTATACGAAACCTCAGATAGTCTGTCCTTGAGTTGGGAGTGTTCCTAGCCATTCGTAAAACCCAAATTATGGTGGCACACTAACCATATTCTAAATAAAGAAACAGCCACGGAAATTTAACAGTTGGACAATTCTTAACTAACATAACTACTTTCGAGCCATTTTTAATCTCTCTTGTTGAATATATAAAAAATCCCTGGTCATATTTCACCAATGATTAACATGAACATTTGATTTTCTCCTGAAATCCCCTCCTTGATCTGATTCAGTTCTCCACTACAATCCCCAATTGTTGGGGGAGAACAAAGCCATTCCAAGAATCAGATATGGATGGGGATTCAGGAAGCAAGAAGAGATTTACTATCATCGGCGTTTCGTCGGTGATCCTAGTGGCTTGCGTTGTAGCCCTCGCTGTTGGTGTGCACCACCAGAGCACACCATCTGAAAAAACTGGTAGCGGAGATGGCCAATTAAGCACATCTTCGAAAGCGGTCGTATCCCTATGTCAACCTACTGATTACAAGCAAGCATGCGAGACGAGTCTCCAATCAGCTGGCAACACCACTGATCCAAAAGAACTCATCAAAATTGCATTCGTTTACACCATGAATAAAATTGGGGAACAGATTGAGAAATCCACTACGATAAAAGAATTGGAGAATGATCCGAGGGGAAAGATGGCTCTTGATGATTGTAAAGAGCTAATAGACTTTGCAGTTGATGATCTCGAGCGCTCCATTGACAAACTATGTGAATCTGATAAACCCAAAATTGATGAGATAGTGACTGAACTCCAAATTTGGCTTAGTGCTGCAGGGTCTTACCAAGAAGCCTGCTTGGATGGATTCCAGAACACCACTGGGGCTGCCGGCAAAAAAATGTGGAAGGCCTTGAATATCACTAGGGAACTCACAAGCAATGCCCTCGCCATGGTTACTGGTATTGGCGCTATGTTTAACGAATTAGACATTGAACATTTATTTAATCGCAAACTCCTGGCATCACAGGCACAGGAGCTAGTTCTTCATGGTATGCCTCAATGGGTGGATCATCATACAAGACGTGCACTACTTGAAACAGTGACTCCTACTGTGACTGTAGCGCAAGATGGATCTGGACATTACAAGACCATCACTGAAGCTCTAAAAATGGCACCCCGGAGGCGAAGGGCTAAATCACCATTCATTATCTACGTTAAGGCAGGGATCTACAAAGAATGTATTGTCATCGAAAAAGAGAAGACTCATATTATGATATATGGAGATGGACCTACGAAGACCAAGATCACTGGTAACAAGAATTTCGCTGATGGTACCACCACATTCGAGACTGCCACAGTTGGTATGTTTTGATCCTGAACACACTAATCTAACTTCCTTAATGATTTCATCTACCTACATTATATAGTATTGTTTTTGTGTCGCGACTATTTGATTGACTTAATTTGATACAAATTCATTTGCATGCAGTGGTGATAGGTGATTATTTCATCGCCAAAGACATTGGGTTCGAGAACACTGCAGGACCTGAGAAACAGCAAGCAGTGGCACTAAGGGTGACATCTGATCAGTCAGTCTTCTTCAACTGTCGAATTGATGGCTATCAAAATACACTCTTTGCTCTCGCGGAGCGTCAATTCTTCAGAGATTGTACCATCAGTGGTACAGTGGATTTCGTATTTGGAGATTCAGCAGCTGTGTTTCAGGGCTGCACATTTCTGGTGAGGAAGCCAATGGACGACGACCAACCATGTACCGTGACTGCCCAAGGAAGATCAGATAAGCACTCAAACACGGCCTTTATCATTCAAAACGGAACCATCTCTGCTGATCCCACTTTGATCCCTACTGTTAAAGTTGCCAACACTGTTAAAATCGCCAATACTCTTAAAGTCGCCAACTCTGATAAAAATGAGGACATTGATAAAGACGACGACAACAATGATAAAAACAATAATGACAAAGACGACAAGTCTGGTAAAGACGATGACAATTCCGGTAAAGACGACGACAATGATAAAGACGATAAGTCTGGTGAAGACAACGACAAGTCCGGTAAAGACGATGACTCTGATGAAGACGGTATCAAAGTATATCTAGGCCGCCCTGCAAAGCCCTATTCAAGAACCATAATTGTAAATACTCAGATCGACGATTTGATACAATCTAAAGGCTGGCTTTCTTTTCCTAAAGATTTTGGTACTAAGACTTGCTTCTATGCTGAACTCAACAACACAGGCCCTGGCGCAGATAAGTCTAAGAGGGTCAAGTGGGAGGGTATCAAGAATCTAGATGAAACTCAGGCATCAGAGTTTGCACCAATCAAATTCTTTCAAGGAGATACCTGGATAACTGATGCTGATGTTCCCTACACGAGTTCATTAACTGTCTAAGTAAATTTGTATGCTAGGGACGTAATTGATCTTCTTTTGGTTTTGCGACTTCAGGAATAGTTTAAGCTTGTGTACGAAGTATTTGCTTCAACAAAGCCTGTAATATTAGTATACGAATTTGAAAGCTATCAACATCTCCAACTTATTCAATCTGCGATGACCATAGTTCCATAGTTATCTAAGCAGCGACCAAAGTCGAGTGACGTTTTGACCAAATACCCTCGTCGAATCGAATAAAAAAAATGTTTTGGATACTTAGAGGCCAAAATGAATGTCACATTCTCTCTCTCTGAAGTATGAATGATTGCAACTCCTACAGATAACTATAACTACATACAACTATGCATGCCTATATAAAATGAAAAGTACATGCGGACGGCATTGATCTCATTTTTGGTTTGTGAGTTCAGTACTAACTAATCTAGTTTTGTGAGCTGAGTGTATAACAATTCGAACAGGTTTCATTACTTAGTTATAGTTGTGAAACAGGAAACGTGTTTGAAACAGGAAACTGTGTTTGGACTCCTGTTTGAAACAGGAAACTGTTTGGACTTCTGGAAATTGTTTTTTGAACAGGAAATAAATTCTAGGAAACAGGAAACTGTTGTGAAACAGGAAACTACTGTGAAACAGGAAACTGCTGCCAAACAGAAAACTGTTGTCCCTATATATACTAGGAACTATAGGTGTTTTTATTATGATGATTGCTCCTAGAAAAACTGTGATGCACAAGGAGTAGAGAAAGACAATTACTGAAATTGTTTCATCTCTTGTTGAGAGATTGTGTGAGAATTGTCATCTTCTTGTACCTTGTTCTTGAATATAGTGGAATCACCTCACTGTGGACGTAGGCAATTGCTGAACCACGTAAACCTTGTGTCTCTTGTGGTATGTTCTTAATTTTCTCTAATTTCTTTCATTGCTAGTTGCTCTATTTAATTGATTGGATCCTTGTTTGGTACTTGTGTGAAATTGTTGGTGTCTACCCGCTTCCGCAATAAGGCGCAACAATTGGTATCAGAGCACTAAGGGAAATTGATCTTGAATTGTTCTACTCAAGATTGTGAATATTCAAAAGTGCTAGGATTTGTTTGTGCACAAGTTGTTTGAAAAAAAAAAAAAAAAAATCTTAGTGAAGCTTCTTGTCTAGAAAGTCACAGGTTTTGTTTGCAATGGCATCCAAGGTGAGCAAGGCACATGTGGGGAAATATGAAATCGAGAAATTTAATGGTAAGAATGATTTCGGATATTGGAGAATACAAATGAGGAATTTGCTTATTTCTCAGAAATTACACAAGGCATTACTAGGGAAGGATAAAAAGGCCGAAACCATGTCAGATGATGAATGGGAAGAATTGGATTTGGAGGCGCGTGCTGCTATTTGCTTGTGTTTGGATAGAGACATAGTTTTTTTAGTTAATGAAGAGACTACGGCAGCTGATGTTTGGTTGAAGCTTGAGTCACAGTTTATGACTAAGACATTATCAAACAGGTTATACTTGAAAACCCAATTGTACAGACTAGCAATGGATGAGGGCACTCCAATTGGTGATCATATCGCCAAGTTTACACGGATTATCTCAAATTTGAGAGATGTGGATGTGAAGATTGAGGATGAAGACCAAGCAATTATATTGCTTTACTCCTTGCCGCAGTCATATGAAAATCTTGTACAAGCAATTTTGTTTGGGAAAGATGAACTTACATTTGATGAAACTACCGGTGCACTCTTGTCCAATGAGATTCGGAAGAAAACTTCATCAAATGGTAATGGGAAAGATCAAGCTTAAGGGTTGGTTGTTAGAGGAAGGTCTCAAGTGAAATCATCTTCAAATAGTGGAAAATCTAGATCAAAGTCTAGAGGTCCACAATGTCACAAATGTAGAGAGTGGGGGCATATTAGGAAAAATTGTCCAAATCAAGGTAAGAGTAATCATGATAACAGTTGGAAGGGCAAGAAAAAGCAAGATAGGGGTGATACTAGTGAAGCAAGTTATGCATCTAGTATGGAAAAGGATGAAGAATGTTATTCAGTTGCGGGTGAAAACACAAAAATCTCTGGGAGATGGCTCCTTGACTCTGGGTGTTCTTACCATATGTGCCCAAACAGGGAGTGGTTCACTACCTATGAGCACATTGATGGTGGTACTGTTCTAATGGGTAATGATTACGCTTGCAAGACAGTTAGAATTGGAACAATGAGGATTAAGATGTATGATGGTGTTGTGAGAACCTTAACTGATGTGCGGCATGTCCCAGCCTTGAAAAAGAATTTTATCTCGCTTGGTGTTTTAGACTCCAATGGTTGTAAGTTTACAGCGGTAGGTGGAGTTTTAAAGGTTGTCCGTGGGTCTTTGGTTGTCATGAAAGGGATCAAACAAGGTAACTTGTACACCTTGATGGGTAACACGGTAACAGGAAATGTGGCAGTGGGAATTTCTTCATCGGACAGTACTAGGTTATGGCACATGCGACTTGGGCATATGACAGAAAAAAGGATTGTCTCTACTGAGCAAGCAAGGGTTACTGAAGGGTATGCAGAAACCGACTATGGAGTTTTGCGAGCATTGTGTATATGGAAAACAATGCCGGGTAAAATTCAGTACAAGCAAGCACAGGAGCAGAGGTATTCTAGACTATGTGCATACAGATGTGTGGGGACCAGCGAAGGTCGCCTCTAAGGGAGGTTCCAGGTACTTTGTCTCCTTCATTGATGATTATTCCCGTTATACATGGGTATATTTTTTGAAGTCCAAGAATGAAGTATTTGAGACATTTAAAAGATGGAGAGCAATGGTTGAGAATAGAACTGGAAGAAAGGTGAAGACTTTGAGGTCTGATAATGGTACCGAGTATACTGAGGGTACTTTCAAACAGTTTTGTGATCAGGAAGGAATTGTTCGACATTGAACTGTTAGAAACACGCCACAACAAAATGGAGTTGCTGAGAGATTGAACCGTACTATGCTTGAAAGAGCTAGGTGTATGCGCTCCAATGCTTGTCTTGGCAGAGAATGGTGGGCTGAATCAATAGCCACCGCGTGTTTCTTGATTAATAGATCGCCACATTCTACATTAGACTGCAAAACACCTTATGAGGTGTGGTCAGGTGAACATGCTGATTACAGTGTACTGAAAGTTTTCGGTTGTATTGCCTACTACCATGTGAAAGAAAATAAGCTTGATGCTAGGGCTAAGAAGGCCATTTTCTTGGGGTATGCAAAAGGCGTGAAGGGTTATCGTCTATGGTGTTTAGAGGATAATAAATTTGTGATCAGTCGAGATGTTACATTTGATGAGAATTCCTTGTTAGCTTGTACTAAAGCTAAGGAGTTGGTTGATAGTGGTGGTGAATCTAGTAACACTCAGAAAGTGAAAGTTGAAGCGTCTGTGGATGCAGCAGATGAACAAGTGGTTGAAGCAGGCACACATGATCTGAATTATGAGCCTGAAGACCATGAGGAACAACAACCAGTTGAAGATAATCAATCCCAGCAGCAACCTTTGGCCTTGAGAAGGTCATATCACGGTTTGGCATGGAAAATGCAAAGCCGGTTATTACTCCTTTGGCTTCACATTTTAGACTTTCTCGAAAGTTATCTCCAGTCACAGTGGAAGAAAAGGAATACATGTCGCATGTTCCTTATGCTAGTGCAGTTGGCAGTTTAATGTATGCTATGGTGTGTACACGCCCTGACATTTCACAGGCTGTTAGTGTTGTGAGCAGGTATATGGAAAACCCTGGGAAGAAACATTGGGAGGCAGTGAAATGGATGCTTAGGTACTTAAAAGGTACCTTGGATGTGGGTTTGGACTTCGGTGGAGATTCATGTCAGGTTCGTGGGTTTGTTGATTCTGATTATGCTGGTGATCTAGATAGACGAAGATCTACTACTGGTTACGTATTTCAGATATACGGTGCTCCGGTTAGTTGGAGATCTATGCTTCAGGATACAGTGGCTCTCTCTACTACAGAGGCAGAGTATATGGCATTGACAGAAGGTGTAAAAGAAGCATTGTGGCTTCAAGGTCTTGTAAATGACTTGGGTGTGGAACAAGATAGTGTTGAGGTTCTCTGTGACAGTCAGAGTGTCATCCACTTGGCTAAAAATCAGGTTCATCACGCAAGGACTAAGCATATTGACGTCCGATATCACTTTGTTCGAGATGTAATTGAGGATGGTGATGTGTCTTTGGTGAAAGTACACACAAAAGACAACCCTGCTGATATGTTGACAAAGGTTGTTCCTGGAGTTAAGTTCCAACATTGTTTGGACTTACTCCACATTGACTCATGTTGATTGAGGGCCCTTTGGGGCGTTGCCCTTCGGGGCGGTTTCGTGAGGTGACAAAGCTATGATGGAGTGTTGATCAGTTTATTCTCATGCCTTGTTTCGGCTCATTTTTTCCTTATAAAAATTCGCCGAGGTGGAGAATTGTGAAACAGGAAACGTGTTTGAAACAGGAAACTGTGTTTGGACTCCTGTTTGAAACAGGAAACTGTTTGGACTTCTGGAAATTGTTTTTTGAACAGGAAATAAATTCTAGGAAACAGGAAACTGTTGTGAAACAGGAAACTACTGTGAAACAGGAAACTGCTGCCAAACAGAAAACTGTTGTCCCTATATATACTAGGAACTATAGGTGTTTTTATTATGATGATTGCTCCTAGAAAAACTGTGATGCACAAGGAGTAGAGAAAGACAATTACTGAAATTGTTTCATCTCTTGTTGAGAGATTGTGTGAGAATTGTCATCTTCTTGTACCTTGTTCTTGAATATAGTGGAATCACCTCACTGTGGACGTAGGCAATTGCTGAACCACGTAAACCTTGTGTCTCTTGTGGTATGTTCTTAATTTTCTCTAATTTCTTTCATTGCTAGTTGCTCTATTTAATTGATTGGATCCTTGTTTGGTACTTGTGTGAAATTGTTGGTGTCTACCCGCTTCCGCAATAAGGCGCAACAATAGTACTTTGCATTGTGATTGTGTGCTTTTAGCTATGTCATAATATTGAAGGGACAAATACTATCCTGCGACTAATCGATAATGTCTAAATTTCTAAACATAGAACAAAAAACAAAATTACACAAAGATTACAAAGAAACTCACAGGATTAGAAATGGATCCATCTCCAACAGTGAAACTCCACTTTCAGATATTGTTGCCTTTGCAAATCAAGTGGGTATTCTGTTTTTGGAAAGTTCATGGAACCTAGCAGCAAAGAAAGTAAGCAAACCATCAGTCTTTTTTTTTTTTTTTTAAGACAAATATATCAAATCTAGACTGACCAAACCCCTAGATCAAAGTCTGTACTTTCTGTTACCTTGAAATCTTTGAAGCAGTCGTGATACAACGAATTTTCTGTTGTCATATTCCTCTTATTGAATGTGGTCTTTCTTTAAACCTGACACTATCCTTGACCTGATAATGTTTTCATCCAAATCTTCTTCTTTCGAACTGTTTTCATCCGAAATGTTGGTATCAATCTCCTATTTGTTTTCGTTGTTAGCCTGACGAACCACAAACCCTGAACGACCAGGACTTCCAAAGGTCTCCACTAATGGAACCGGTTTAAACAAGGAAATCGCCTTGTCTAAAGTATCTCCCAAATTGTGATTCGCAATAGATGGACTGAACTTCGATTCCTTTTATCCTCCACTAAAACAAAACCCGTAGTATCAGTACTATCAGATATCGGGGATTTGGAACCCTGTCCAAGACTGCGATAAATAGCAGCCTTCTCATGCAATGCTCTTTGAACATTAGCATTGTGAGTACCTTGAACATTAGCCCTGTGACCGTGAGTACGTTGAATATTAGCACTGTAAGTAACTTGAACACTAGCCCTGTAACCTTGAGTACCTTGAATATTAGCACCTGTGACCATGAGTACCTTGAATATGAGTAACTTGAACACTAGCCCTGTGACCATGAGGCCCACTGTGACCATTAGCACCTTGAACTGCATTGTGAGCAACACCTAGTCCACCACCGTGAGCACCATTATGAGCAACACCTTGCTCACCACCGTGAGCAGCACCGTGAGCACCATTGTGAGCAACACCCTGCTCACCACCGTGAGCACCATTGTGAGCAACACCTGCTTAGCACCGTGAGCACCATGAGCAGCACCTTGAACACCACCGTGAGCACCATTGTGAATATTTTGAGCAACACCCTGCTCACCACCGTGAGCATCATTGTGATCATCTTGAACCTCCCTGTGAGCATCACCTTGAATATCACCTTGAACACCAATGTGTGCACCGTGAACACCACTCCGACCACCTTGAGCAACACAGTACACATCACCTTGAGCACCACTGCGATACCCACTGTGGACACCCCTGTTAGCGTAACTGGCATCATCACTGTTAGTATCACATTCATCACCAGTGTCTCCATCCCTATTAGCACCACATTTATCAGTGCCAGTAACAGGACCAGCTCGAGAAGCTGGCGTTTCTTCCTTTCTCATTGCCCCACGTTCCGATTTCCCCTCCACGATTGGAATTCCAGCACAAACAGGGGATGCTACCTCTGTTCTAAACCCTATTTCAGCATTATTATCCTTCGTCAATCTTGTTAAAAATGGCGTCAAGAATTGCTACATTATTACTCCAACTTATAGCCACTTTATTGCTTTCCGAAACCGATTTAGAGGGCGTACTTTTCGTCAAACTCGCAATCTTTGTATCCTCCCACGACCTTATTGACTTATTTCCATCGGAACATCGGACATTTTCTGTCTTCTCTAGCGCTCTTTTTGTTTCACTTTCGGTGTAATCGGCCTCCCTTAGTGCTTCCTGAGTATTTCAACATGTAAGTGTTCTTCTTCCCCTACTACTCTCCTTTCCATAGGTTTTTCCTTGGAAGATGAAATGTCATGTTCCACATTAACTGAATCCTCCTCCCCTCGCATATTCTCATCTTCCGTTGATGTATCAACTAAGGCCGCGAACTTGTTTGTCAAATTGAGTTGTGCATGTTCCCTATCTGAGGGTTTTCCCTTACCTTGACCTTCTTGCGAGCTTATGATTTCTACTCCTTGGCCATCCTTCGCCCCACTCGTCCCAATCTTCTCATTTGCATCCTTGGTTTTTTTTTTTTTTTTTTTTTTTTTGTAATAGGGACATAAATTTGCTTCACAACGTGTTGCCATTGTTTCTCCTCATTGGGCACTTGTTTTGCCTTTTCTTGTTTATTTTCTTCCTTAGGTTTATCTCCAACCAACCTAGATTTTTCCTCCTTCCTATCCGTGAGCTTTCTACAGTAATCCTTTTCATGGCCAATTAAAGCGCAATGTTCGCAATATTTTTTTTTTTTGGAAAGCGAGCTGAGTTTTAAGGACCCCAAAACCTTTATATAAATGAAACAAAAACATAAACAAACTCTCACAAGAAAGTGAATTCTAGTGAGAGTGAACATGATTACTAGGCCTATAAAAATCTTCAACTAGCATCGGCCAAAGAAGAAACATCTTACTTTTTGTGTCATTTTCTCCTTTGTTAAGGAGAAAAGGATTCAACCTTTGTACTTTTTGTTTGCTTTCTTAGCCCTAGATGATCTTTGAGGGCAGAGACTAAAATCTTTAGTGCAAAATTTTGGAAACAAATCTCTTGCAACCTCTTCACTAGAAGGATCTTCCTCATGTTCCTCGTTACTACTCTATTCATCTGTTGTAGTGTTCTCTTTGTCCTTTGTCGGTATGTGTTCACTTGCCTCCACATTAGCACTACACTCGAGCATTGGGTTGTTAAGAACCAATGGTTGTGTACTCTGCGTTATGGCATCACTCTGGTCATCATTTATGTTATGCTCTGCCTTATTGACGGCCTCTATACTGGTGACATTCCCTATTCTTCCTGTGATAGTCCCTGTACTCCCTTCTAAACTGGGTTGAGTCTTCGACTTGAATGTATGTCTACCCTTGGCGATCGTCCAACAATCGGAGTTTTGTCTTTCTAGTGGTTGGATCCTACCCGTAGCTTTCCATACCATATGGCCTGGAGTATTAATTTTTTTGCTCTTTGAACACTGCTGTTTTGTATGGCCAAAAACTGTACAAGAATTGCATTTTACAGGAATCCATGCATACTCAACTTCAACTATTTTTTTCTTATCTCCATTGATAACCACCGGGATGTCTTTGGGTAATTGGTTGTTTACATCCACCTCCACACACACTCTCGCATACGCTAATCTTGTCCTTTCTTCAGTAGCTTTGTCAAGCATAATAGACACTCCAATAAAACTAGCAATCCTTTAAATACCCTCTGGATTCCATAGGAATAAAGGGATTTTCTTCATTGTAACCCAAATAGGTATCGAGGGTGACCAAGCCCTGAGGATGAACAACCTGCTTGCAATATGCAGAGGTTTCATTTCCAATACCTTACTTCTATCTTCTTCCTTCTTGAATTTGAATACAAAATTCTTATATCCGTATATGCTCATCTCAAATTCTCGAATTTCCCACGTCCTTATGAGCTACTCTTTGACATAACCATATGCCAAGCGCTTGCCCACAAAGCTGCCAATAACCAACCTTTCACATTCTTCTATCCTATTCGCAAAGTCAACAGTTTGCACTTGTACTATTTTCCTGCCTTCAATAGTAGCTGGAGGTTCATACCTAAGTTTTGTAGAGCCCATATGCTTGCTTTGCTTAAGCTTTGATGTCCAACTCATCCTCGCTGGTGCAACGGCAGGGTTTGCCATTGTCATTTCTTCTTGAATTTTGCTAGGGCCAGAGGATGCAACACTGGTTGGCATTGTACATTCATCTACTTCATGCAAAACCTCTTCATTCCTTTGCGCTGCAGCCTGCTCTTGACTGGCTGGCACCCTTGCAATTAGCATTGCCCAGTTATTGGGGTTTATCATCATTTTCAGTCCTTCTGCACCTAGCACATCTCCATTTTTTACAGCCACTTGATATTCATTTGTGAGTAATTGTAACAATCCATCGCCATGAATTTTGTACTTCTCCTCAAAAGCCATGAACACCACCTTTGGAAACACGTTCTCACTGACTGTATCTCCTCCATTTGTTCCTGTCATCTAGCAATGAGATTCACAAACCCACCAACTATTTGGTGAAATATCTCCCTTTCTAGCAAAAATAGTGAGCAGATTTGAAGGAATCAGATCTGAAGGCCTCAATCTAACCCTATGTTCCCCATGATAAATATCCTCAGATTCTCCACAAGGATTGCTCCCAATCAACTCTACAATATGGAGAGAGGACTTACTCAATCAATAAATCAGAGAGGAGGTGGAAAAACCAGCTGGATCGAGCCGGAGCTGTGCCCTCTCGACTCCGTCGACGCCGATCTGTGCCGAGGACGAGGGCGTCTCCCCAACCGGCTGGGTCGAGCCTCATATGTGCTTCGCAGCCTCTCGCAACCTTTCCTTCTCACGCAGGGCCTCTCGCAGCGGAGAGCTGATCTTTCGTCTCGTGTTCGCAATATTTAAATCCTAGGTACTCTAGTTTCTGCCAATAGCCACCATATTTAGGACTTTCGATCCAAATCCTGGATTGCAAAGATTTAGTAACCTCCATTTCCACGCACATGCGAGCAACCTTTGGTCGAGCAAAATATCTTGTACCATCATCAATTCCTAAAAAATTCCAAAACAAATTCCCTATTGCCTTCATGATTGCCGGAAAAAATAATGCTGAAGGGAGATTCGGGAGTTCAACCCAAATCGGGGCCAACTCCGGATCTTCTCGTAGGCTAAAACCCGGATGCCAACAAAAAATTTTGTACCGGACACCCCGAATAGTAAAAGAGTCCTTTGAAAGAACTTTCTTGACTTCATCCTCCGATTATAAATAAACTAGGGCTGGGCAAGTACGGTTAACCGGCCCAAACTCTTAAAATCGAAAATCGGCCAGAAAAATTCGGGCCCGTGTTTATGAGAACCGAAATCGGACCGAGTTGACCGGGTAACCGAAGTCCCGGTTAACCGATTTACGGGCCGGTTTCGGGCCTGTTTCGGTCCTAAGAGCAAAAAAAAATGATTCTGCAGTATTTTACAAAAAAAATGATTCTACAAAAAAATCTGATCAACAAATTACAATAAATCTGATCAAAAAATTACAAAAAAAATGATTCTGATCAACAAATTACAAAAATAATCTGATCAATAAAATTACAAAAAATTACAAAAATTATAACAAAATTACAAAAAAAAATACAACATCTGATCAAGATCAGGATCTGATCTGATCAGGATCAGGATCAAGATCTGGATCAGGATCAAGATCTGGATCTGATCTGGATTTGATCACGATCTGATCTGGATCTGATCAAGATCACATCGGATCTAGGGAAAGGCGGGGAAAGTGAAGAGGCCTCCGCGGCTTCGCCTCTGCTGTGAGAAGTGAAGAGGCCTCCGCGGCTTCGCCTCCGCTGTGAGAAGGGAGGGGAGAGGGAGGCGGCCTCAGATCGGCCTCCGCCTCCGCCTCCGCTGTGAGAAGAGAGGGGAGAGGGAGAGGGAAGCGGCCTCCGCGGCTTCGCTGTGAGAAGAGAGGGGGGAGGGAGAGGGAGGCGTCCTCTCTGGTTTCCTTCGCTGGTTTCCTCTCTCAATTTTTCGAGTTGAGGGAGTTGGAGGGGTGAGAGAAGTACTTAAGTAAAGGAGTCGGGCCGGGCCGATTACTTGACGGGCTTCAGAAATGGAAACCGAGGCCCGGACAGAAACTTCGAGCCGGGCCGGGCTTTTACAACCGAAATTTTTTTAATTAATTAAAACCGATCCGAACCGACCCGATCGGTCCGGTTATCGGTTCGGTCCGGGTTTTCGGTCCTAAATGCTCGCCCCTAAAATAAACAGCCACGTGCCTTTGATCTATTAGTCCCATAATGAACTCACCCGAAATACCCCAAGATTTGTGAATGGAGTCCCTAATCGAATTTAAAGATGGCCAAAAACTTGAGAACTTCAAAACCACCACGTGGTTAGAGACATGGGATTCACTCCTTGCTACATTTGAATCAGATAACAAAAGAGCAGGGCTATCATCCTTTCGGTAACTCGTTGAATCCGTCTGTTTATCTTTCAAGTCGTCCTTCATACCTTTGCCTAAAACCTGCGCAAAGGTTCGTTTGTTTGTGTACATCGTCGTCCTCCTTGCCAGCCACAGGAGCCCCTTGGCCGGCAGAGCAGCAGCCATAGGACCTGGCATCGTAGAATTTTTGCAGAAGCCGCCGCCCAGCTCCACTCTGAGATAGAACGCACGGGCCAAATCAAAACCCTGTGTCGATCTCACGCCATTAATTAAAACAAATCCAAAAGACTATCAATGCCCCTGCCTAACTACCAAATCGCCTCAGAGCTTGGACTTCAATGAATCAGCCATGAGTCAACCACACGGCAATTAAAGAGTTCGCAAGCAAACAAGATGGTTTTTGACCAAAAACTCATGAAACAGTTGCACGAAAGGTGTTTGAATAAATTACTCAACCACAGAATTACACCCATTTTCTCTACTTTTCACACCAATTTCATCTCATCTAGTTTAATAAGCTGTAAACTAAAGAACATTAAACCATTTTATGGCGAACTTTACTATCATTTCCATTTTAAAACTTTAAAAAAATATCAAACAAAAAAATCTTTACATTTTCAGACTGATCAAATCGATCTCTCCATCAAGTTGTTGAAGATCAATAGATGCTATTTCCACTTTATGAGATACCCAATCAAGAAATATGTGGTGCTGGTGGTGGTGTTGGTGGTGTTACACTACGTTCTTGAATTTCTCCTCTCTCTGAATCAATATTTGTTGCAACAGAGGGACTACAACAACTCCTTGGGCTTGGAGTAGGAGGTCTTCTGAAGTCTCTGCTCAACATCCTCTTTAAGGAACGAATTCTCCCACCCGGAGATTTGAACCCCACTTCCTCTTCCAACCCTTTGAAGCTTTCATTCCTTCTTGGAGGCACTTCAATCGACCCCATGAATCTCTTCCTTGAATCCTCAGTCGAATTCGAAGAAGAAGCAGAACTCATTTCTCCTGCACCAGAAGAACTCACCCCAACAGAGTCAATCACAATTTGGACAGGTGGTTCTGCTTCAACCGGTTCAAAACCAGTAACAGGGGATCTACAAAGAGGGCAAGTAGAGTGGGAATGAAACCACATGTCAATGCATTCTATATGAAAGCTGTGATTGCACTTAGGAAGAAGACGACCCTTTTCATTCTCTTCGAATTCCGACAAACAAACTGCACATTCTTGCGGCAAGGTGTTGGTAGTACTAGTCGAATAAGTGAAAGTAGGAAGAGAATTGAGTACAGATGAATCAAGTCCGCACATAGCCGTGGCAGAAGGAGTAGTGAATACTAGATGAGTTATCCTTTGCCTATTGCGGATACGTCTACGTCTGCGTGAGCGAGCAATAAACCAACGAACATAGATGTGAAGGAAAACAAATAGCATCACAACTACAAAGAGGATCATTATTGCAACTAGCATTATTTTGCTACTAAGACCATATCTATCTGGGACTGGGGTGTAGAATCTTTGGTCTGTGGAAGACCCACCAAATGTATCACTCATTTTGGTTTTGATTTCCTTCAAATATCTCAGAGAAGTTGTGAAAAGATGTGTTCTTGGAGAGAGGGAGAAGAGGGGTTTTATGGGGAGGGATGAGGAAGGTTCTTGGATGGTTTGAGGTGAGGTTGGCTTTGTTAGTGAAGTTCTTGGTATGGAATTGTGGGATTGGGTTTGCTTTTATGGTGCAAAAAAGCTGGCAAAGCACAGTGATTTGGAGTGAAAAATACCACTAAAGATCTCCATGCAGACAATGTTGAAAAATACCACTAAATACCTCCATTTATAATTTCTGATGTTGAAAAGAATGTGAATGGGTTGAAAATACTAAACTATGGGTCATACTTGTGGAGTGAATTGTTCTGAATTCAACATTTGTGGAAACAAAGACATGGGTTAGTCTTCTATGTTTTTAATTCATACGTGTGACCCTTGCTATTGTTAGAGAGCTAGGCCGACACCGTCAGGTCCGCTCATCACCACTCATTATTCTAGAGATGTTGAAAATAGGTCTATCTTTAAAATGATTGATGGTGATGGCTCTCTAGAATCAGGGCGGGTAACAATGCATTCATGTACAGTAAATAATGTACCTAGTAATTAGGTCATGTTTAGGTCAAATGAACCTAAATTTAACAATTGTTTTATCCACTTATTTTTATTTTCTTTTTTAATTATGAAATAATGAGGATAGCTTTGCACTAATGCATGTACGTCCAATTTTTGGAGATAGTATTTGATGAATTTAGCAAAGAGAGACATGTGTTTATAGAAAATGAAAATAAAAATTAGGGTTGAACAAAAAATTGACTAAACTGATTAAATTGATCGATTCGATTTAAGTTTGAAAAAATTCAAAACTGAAGTGGTTGGTTCGGTTTTTGGTTTCTATGTGATTTTAACTGACAAAACCGAATCGATCGAATATATATAATAAATAATATGTATTTATATAAAAATAATACAATATATTTAAAATAGTCGGTCGGTTCAATTTTAGTTTGAAAATTTTGAAATTGACCGAAGTTGATTCGATTTACAGTTTAAGTGAAAAACCAAACAATCAATTCGATTTTCAACCCTAAGAAAAATGAACGAACTAAATAAAATGGTATGAGAGTTTTGGTTAAATTTCCAACCATGAAAGATCTCTATTTAATACACCAAATTCCATCATTGCAAGATAAGCCTAATTCTTCTTGTTGTGTCTATTTGGTTAGCTATGAGAAATGGAATCTACGTAGATTTTCCCTGTTGGGTTGTCTATTTACTGTCAAAAAATATATTCTTCATGATACTGTTAATTTTCAAGTCTGAGTGGAGGGCCGCGAAATCGAATTCACAAAAACGATTTTAATTTCCATGTCTGTTTTTGTGCAACCAAACAGACCGGTAGATTTTTTTCCCGCTAAAATAATTCTTGTATATTAGTTTATATTCCTTAGCATATTTGCACCCATTAGTGACTAATTCCAGAGAAAATCTTTAAATGAGATTCTAGGTCAAGCAATCTATTTTTTAAACCTACAAGCAACTTCAATCATTATGATCAAACTCTTTGAACAACAACAAGAAGTATTGTATTGTAATTTATGCAATATGAAACAAAAGAATATCAAATTCAAGTCATTGCATCAAAAAAAATGGATTATTTCTAACTTAAATCTTTAACAATGTTGTGCTCTTGTTATTTTTCTCATATAATATGTGCATATAACTCGTTTAGCACGGGAAACAAAGCGAAAAACTTGTGAATACTAAAATGTGGTCAAATTATTCTTGAAACTTTTGCAAGCCATGCCAATAAAATTTTGAATTATATAAATTTTTATGGTATTCTACGGCATGTTTCAAGGCAAATGCGCGAATAAGACATCAAAATAGTTTGTCTTTTTGGTATTTTTCAAGTCAATTGAAAATTCAACTATGGAGTCAAGTGGGCCAAATGCGCGTATTAGTGACAAGGAAAGCTAATCACCTTGAAATCTCATCCCTTGAGTCAACTAAACAAAAAAATTTGAAGTCACCAACTTAAACCTTGGAATAAGTTAGGATAAACAATACAATGTGAAAGGTTTTCGGTTAGGTTAGCATATTCCATATTTATAAAATGCTAAATCCCTACTTGCCCGGTTGTCTTCCTTAATTTTTTGTTGTCATCCTTAATTTTGAGTAAACGAAGAGTAAACCATACATTTACATAAAATCATTTCAAAATAGTAACACTTATATCTATGGAGGTGTCAAGTACATTTTCAACACTTTTTTAAGTTATAAACTTTTTATTCTAGTGTTTACACTAAGGGTATGTTTATGCAGATTTTCGTTGTTTGATTGTCTATTTGTCGATAGAAAATCAATTCTTCATAAAACTGTATTTTTACTATTCATGAAAATCCAAATTTGAGGGGAGACCTCGGAATCAAATTCACAAAAATAATTTATATTTTCATATCTATTTTCGTGCAACCAAATAGACCGACCCTAGGTGAATAGACATCTCCAAATGAAACAAGTGAAATAATACCAAAGGTGTGTGAGTGACTATGCCTCTTTGCCCTAAGAATAAGAAGTGAAAAAAATACAAAGGTCATCAATAGTGCTTGTTTGAGTGTTCTCCTGTTGACTGGTAGGTACTGAAGATTTGGAATGAAGAAAACACTTTTTGTTGGTAGTTGTTCTTGACGAAGTTTCCTCTCACTTGTCGACAAGGTTCTTGGTTGTGATCAGGAACCGTCACCCCCAAACAATAATTCACATATCTTTCAATGTCGATGATCACATGGTAGCTTTCTTATATATAACCTTATTTTCTACTCTTATTATTTGGGAACATGGAACCTATGACTTGATATGTGTCCCCCTGTGACTTTTTTTTTTTATTTTTTTTTTTATGAAGCATTATGCATTATAGAAAAACTATGGATTACATAGAGAGATACTTGCTTTAGTATAGCTAGAGTATGGGCCTCGATATTAAGGTTCCAACTCATGTACATATATTTTCGGTCTTTTAACAAAAAGAGTAGGCAATTAATATTACAAAATAGAGGTTTCCAAGCTCAATCTAAAACAAAAGATGGGGTGGCATCCTGCGAAGAGATCGCCTGCATGAAGTTAGTAGAATCGCCAAATACAAGACATGTTCTCCACCTTTGAGTTTGAACCATCAAAAGGGGTGCATCTCCTGCAAAGAACTCAGCCATCGTACTGTCCAAAACTTTTTCCTGAATCGGACTAGCTACCATAGCAAGAACTCTGCCTGACATATCCATAGCAATCACGCCAATAGCACCTTGCTGAGAATGTGCAAAGAAACATGCATCGAAATTAACAATCACTATATCAGGGTCCAGATGGGAGCGTGGTGAGACTCAGCAAAAACAATTTGGTTCCAGATGAGTGTGACTAAGTCAGCTACAGGTGAGACAGAGGTATCATCCATCTGGCTTGATTGGAATGAAGAGGAGCCTTCAAGACGAGTTGTGGCCATGATTTGGGGTGTATAAGTAATAGTGAGAGTGGGGGTGACCACAGGTGGTTTGAACCACTGATTGAACCATGAGGACCAACTTTGATTGAAAATGGAAAAGAAAACGCGAACATGGAACCTGGATTTGTTAAACACAATGTTGTTTTGAATTCGCCAAATAACAAGGAGGATGGTCGTGGAGTGGGACAATATTTCGGGTGTGGATTGGCAAGTCTGGTTTGTCGATTTCCACATAAATTGGAAGGCATCTAGAATGGAAAAAATATGAAGGGAAAGGTGCCGCCACCGAAAAGGCAGCGGGAAAATAAGCCAAAGTCGACTAATCACTGGGCATTGAAAGAAAAGGTGGAGAACGTCTTCTGCATGGTCATTGCAAAAGAGACAAATTTTTGATAGGAACATGGACACGAATTAGATTGTTAGTCATGGGAATTAGATCCTGACTAACTTTCCATAGGAAGAGTAAGGCGCTAGGAGGGGCCTTGATATGCCAAATATGGCGAATGATTTTTTGCCTCGAGGATGAAGGAGAGAGAGTCGAGGAGGAGCCAGCCGAGGCATATGTGAAAAATGCACGGGTAGCACTCTTGACCGAAAAAACACATTTCTTGTCCCCGTAAGTCGATCAGGCCAGGAGGTGAGCCTGATACAAATATCGACAATATCAAATACAACTGGAGTAGGGAACAAAGTGTGTAGGAGAGAAGTATTCCAAGATGGCCCGGAGGGGGGAAGAGATCCATAGATCAGGAATACGTTGTGGCAAGTCTGGTGCAAGCAGATTAAACACACAATCTACGAACAATAGATTAGGTTTAACCCATGCATCGCGCCAAAAATCAATTTGTTCCCCAGAAAGCACTTGTCAATGAAGAAACGACTTCATGTCAGAAGCGCCTTAAACATGCCTCGCCAAGCAAAGGAGGCTTGAGATGGAGCCTTTGAGAGTTGAAAGTGAGTATTGGAATGGTGATAAATACTTCTCAACAACTTTGATATCATGGAGTTGGGAGATGATAAAGCATTCCAAACATTTTTTGCCATGAGGGCAAGGTTCTTCGCCCAAGAGTTCGGAATATTGAGACCTCCAAGGTGGTGGAGTCTGTAGATTTTGTCCCAATTACAGAGATGCTTAGCTTTCCCATCTTCCTGGCCATTACCCCAAAAGTTGCGAGAAAGAGAATCAATTTGATTTGAGAGGCTAGCAGGGAGAAGATAAGTGTGCATCGTGTAAACTGGGACAGAGTTGAAGGCGGCCTTAATCATGATTGTATGCCTTGCTTGGGACAAGACTTTGGACTTCCAAAAAGCTAATCGAGAAGAGATTTTATCCAAAAGGAAATGAAGTCTTTGGCCTTGTGTTTGGAGAACAGTAGAGGGGAACCCAAGTATTTGTCAGTGGGGCAGAAAGACCTAGTTCCCAGGATTCTGTTGATCATCTTAGCATGCCTTGGGCACATTCGCACTAAAAAAAATGGATGACTTTTCAAAGTTAACTGCTTGGTCAGAAGCTGCACAATAATGATGTAGGATGTCCTTGACCGAGTGTGATTCAGCCAAAGAAGCTCGACAAAACAGAATGAGATCATCCGCATACATGAGATGGCTAAATGAAGGGGCTCGTCGCCTGATTTTATACCCTTGATGGATCTCGACGATTCCTTCGTGAGAAGACGAGATAGTGCCTCGGTAAGTAAAATGAACATATAAGGGGATAGAAGGTCGCCTTGTCTGATACCCCGGGATGGTTTAAATGGAGGTAGAGGAGACCCGTTAAGGAGGATCTGGAGGGAAGAGGTGGAGATGCATTGTTCAATCATTGTGATCCACAATAGAGAAACCCAATTGTTTGAAGATCTGAAGAAGGAAGGACCATTCTACTCGATCATAAGCTTTTGTCATATCCATCTTGATAGCCATCCAGCCCTGGGATTCCTTTTTAAAATTCTTCATATGAAAGAAAGTCACATGGGCTATGCTAGCATTATCCGAGATCGATCTCCCTTTAAGAAAAACACCCTGGTTTGGGGAAATAATTGACTTCAGGATCGATTTAAGTCTATTAGCAAGGATTTTAAAGATGACTTTATAAATGACATTGCATAACCCAATGGGGCAAAACTTGTCCGAGGAGGTCGGGTTGGTGAATTTAGTAATGAGGGCAATGAAAGTGGCGTTTAGATTTGGGTCTAAAGTTCTAGTGGAGAAAAAACTCTGAACCACATTGATAACCTCTTGGCCCACGATATCCTAATAATGTTGAAAGAAGAAGGCATGGAAACCATCCGGGCCTAGGGCTTTATGACTAGAAATGGAAATAATCATCTCCCTTATAAGATCTTCTAAAGGGATATCCAGAAGCAGAGCATTGTCCTCGTCCGAGACAACAGGCTGAAAGATTTGGAGAATGGACTGATCTGGAGCTGGATTTGAGGTAGTAAAGAGAAAAGAGTAGCAGTGGGACAAAACAAGACCAATTTGGGAAGGAACGGATTGCCAATTATTGTTATGGTCTTTAAGGCAAAGAATGTGATTGGATTTATGCCTCATTAACGTGGAGAGGTGGAAAAACTTGGTGTTACGATCTCCTTCCGTCAACCAGGGCACACCAGATTTATTATGCCAGAAGAGTTATTCATCACGAATGAGGAGTTCTTCCAGCCTTGCTTCTAAAAATGAGCAAGACAGGAGCTGGATGGGTTCAGACCTCCTACTTTCTCAGAAGAGTTGTAAATAACATTGAGATCACCAATAATCAACCCAGGGAGGGGCTGATTGAGGTAAACATGTAGCATGTTGTTCCAAAATTGCATCCAGCGCACCGAGTTTGGCTCACCATAAACAAATATAGCCGACCAAACATTAGTAAAAAAATAATCCGAAATTGTGCAGTTAATGTAGTATTTACAGAATGAAATAATAGTGAGATTGATACCTGTCTTCCAAAAGAGTGTTATACCACCAAACTGTCCTATCGCAGGAACTGAATGCCCATGTCGGAATCCAAGTCTTCGGCGACGGTCCATTTGAGCAGTAGTAGCCTTAGTTTTGGATAGAAATAAGATATCAACATTGGACTGTTGGGACAGGTCTTTATATTCTAGAACGTGTTGGGAGACCCTGCGCTTCCGACGTTCCAAAAAAGAATCATGGAGATGAAGGCGACCTAGGTGATGCGGTCGTCGGAGCCTGGAGTGGGGAAGTGGGGGCTGAGGATATAACATCAGTGGGTGGAGCTATGTTCCTGACCTGTCCGTCCGTAGAGGTGTGGAGAGTAGGAGTTGCAGATGTGTCAATCTGACTGTGCGACTGCAACTGTGACTGAGGATCAGAATTGGTAGAATCCTTCTTGGAGTTTTGGCGGGCCACACACTTTCTCGATGAACTGTGCATTTCTAGCTCTGGATGGTCAGAGGAAAGTTTCCTTTTGCCGAGTTGCAAAACAGCTTGACAACGAGCATGTGCCTCCGTACTAGCTTTCACCTGGTCTTTGTGAAATCTTCCCATATCAAGTGAGACGATGCAATAAGCTTCCGCAATGTTGGTGGCGGTAGAAGGAGTATTGGGGTTCAACTTTTTTTAGATCTAGAAGAGCGGCTTGAGATCCTCTTAGAAGATTGAAGAGGCATTGTAACCAAATTTGCTGCTAAAGGAGTATTACTCTCTGACACAGATGGAGAGGTTGAGTATTCACCATCTAATAGAACGAGAGTTGGAGCAAGTTCCGGTGGAGCAGAATCCTGCAAAGACGGCTGAGTAGTGCAAGCTGTAGCAATAGAGAAGATGGGAGGCTGTTGTGGGTGGCAATTCCTGTACTTAGCAGTGGAGGAAGTCTCTCTTCGTTCCTGAGGAGATGTATAGCAGTGCTGCTGATGTCATTGTAACAGTGCCCCTAGTGGCAGCTTGGATCGAAGTCGCTGCATGGACGATCAGACGTGTCCCCTAGTGTGGGACTGAGCATTGGAAGGATCACGAGAAGGAGTATCGAAGGCGGACCGTGTAGGGGAGGCCGTTGGCGAGTGAGGGTGTTGTCTGACTGGAGGTTGGACATGGCGGAGATGTTGCGACTGCGACGGGGTAAGAGAAAATCCTGACACTTCATATCTTGTTTTAATCCTTGCCTTTCAAGATAATGGAAGTGAAATATAATAGAGTCAGGAGATTGGCAGGGTTCCAATACATGTATGGTTTCAAGATATGGTGGGCAATTCCTACCAAAGACATGGCCTATGAACCCACAACATAAGCAAAAAGTAGGGGGTCCTCGTAGCAGAACCGCACGAGAAATTGTCTTTCATACTGAACCCAAAAGTCTGCTTCCATTTAACATGGGAAAGCTCTCGTTATGTTTAGCCAAGCCTTGAATCTTATAAAGGGAATGTCCAAATTCTGAAGCGATGCAGAATCAATTTCCATAAGATCTCCGAAACTCGCTTCAAGAAGATGAATGTATGTTTCCTTTAGTTTGTTAGGAGGAAATTCATGAAACCGAACCCAAGTTGGAATTTCTGTAAAATCTACTTAAAGATAATCTTCTTGCCACGGTTTGGGTATAATAAGCCAACCAAATAGGACCCAAGGTCCTGAGTATAGCACTTTGATTGGGTCAGACATTTCTGATAATTGCACCAGATAATAGGAATTATCAAGATCTCATTTTCGGGCGAGAGATTCCACTTCAAAATTGTATTGAGTTTCCCATTGTGAAGCCATTCTCTTCCCAAAAACTTCTTGACGTAGACGTTGTGGATGGCAATATTTGACCACCACCCGAAGGTGGGCATTATCTCCTGAGACACTAGAACATCGACTGAAAGGGGGGGTCGGAATGGTGAGACTACGGTTAAGATGGTCCTCAATACAAATAATAGGGGAGGGAGAGAGATGGAGAGTAGGGGACGATGATCTCGGGGAGGAGGTAGGATGCATTATTGGAGACTGATATGTGGGAGTGTGTGTTGGATGGAGGAAGAAGGCGGGGAGTGGGGATCATAGTGGGAGTGGAGAGAATAGGAGTGGAAGGGAGAGGGGCTTGTGAGGAGTTAGGGAAGTCCATAAGGAGGGACTTGAAGCAGAAATGCGTTTGTATAGTCTGAACAATGCACTGCGAGGAAGGAGAAGAGTGATTATGCATTTGATTAGAATAACTTGTAAGAATAGATAATTTCCAAAAAAAAAAAACTTGTAAGAATAGATTGACCTGTGAAGACCATCATTACTGCATCAGAGGAGTTAATTGCATTTGGTAGGGAAGATGTGGTTTGACTCATGGGGAGAGATTACGATGTGATGGAAAGACGATGTAATATGGGAGAAGGACTGGAATCAGAGCTCGAGGGAGTGTTTTAATGGTGGAGTAATGATGATGGAAATTTAATGAACAACAAAGAAACCTACAGAACTGCAAAACAAGGAGAATCTGTGAAATAGCAACTAAGGAAGAGCAAGGTAAAAGGAGAGAGAAGAGTCAGAAGGGTTTGAAGGAGAACGAAGAAGATGATGAACAAGAGGGTCTTTGTTCGCTGGTATTTGGAAAGCAGAGAAAACCCTTTGATTCATTTCATAATAAAAACCCATGTTTAAGAAAAGCGGCTTTCCTAAATTATATGAAAAAGGGTCGTTGTAGAATACAATATATTAGTATAGCTAGGGGATGAATGATCTCGACTTCGAAGTTGTTTTGCATGATGAACGTATGCAATGATTAGAGAATATAAACAATCACACACTTAAGTATAGTATAAGAAAAATACAAAATGTATAACAGGACAATGGGGCAATGTTGCTCAATAATGATGTAGCTGAACACTTAAAGATTTCAGTAACTTGCATTATTTTGGCGGTCTTGTAAGGTTAAATCAAAATTGCAATACTCAGCAAAGTATAAATTGGAAAAGTGTGTCATAATTCACACTTTGAGAGTAAGCAACTATGTCAAGTTGTATCAAAGAGGAATAAGTTTTTAGAGGTTGGGTGCTCAAATCTCTCAAGCATTTGTGCAGTCATGGAGGATTAGAGGCATTTTCTAAATGTTTCTATCTGTGAGTTGAGAAAATGTTGTCCGGCTCAATCCCACCTTCGATGTGACTAGGCTAAGCTTGGGTTGGATCATGCTTGAGCCTGCTTGAGACCACATTAAAGCCTTTTTCATTATTAGGGTTGGCTCATGCCATGTGTACGGATGACTGTTTGATGTCTCATTAGGTACCATACTAAAGCTATATTATAAAAGTAAATAAATGAATGAAATAAAATAAGTCCAGTATCACCGACATGCTAAATTTACATATAATCTAAAAGCATAAATTGTAAAACTTAAGCATTTAGAAAAGGCAAATCTAGCATAGATAAATGAAGTCACCAATTAACATGCAATCTTTGAGCTAATACAAGTAATATATTGAAGCTTCATAAGGGTATGGGCTCATCATAAACAAAGTCTATGACACCAATTTTATGGCATGTTTTTGGAACAAAGAAGAGGCCATGTGACCCAGAATCTGGAAGACCATACCTTAGATGTTGACCTTGTCTCTATAGTGGAAGAATGAACATGGTACCTAAGAAATTGCAGATCAAGTGACCAGGTGTGCCCACACTAAACTTTCAGAAATTCTACCCAGCCTCAGGCCTGGGCACGTACGCCTGGGAGGGTCTTTGGCACGTGCACATGATTTGGCAGAAACGCATCATTGGGTCTATCTTCATGGTTCTTTATGTATCTCTCAGGAACCCATGAACTGTCCCTTCTCACCATTTCTTGAACATTCCCCACAGGTAGAGAGGATCCCCAAGTGGGTACCTCCTTGCTCTCGATGCTTAGTCCCATTTCTGTTGCTAATTGGGGTTAAGTCCTATAGGTGCCCCTATAGACATACATACATATGAAGCTTCGATGTGAACTCCTATTAGAAGAATCTATCAAGCAAACCAAGCAGCATCTTTGTTTTTTGTTTTGACTCTATAATTTTATAAAAAGTTAGTAGATTGCATGGTTTGCTTGCACTTAGTTTGGAAATTACAAGGAGAGATTTGATTAAACAGTTTCACCCACCAGCACCTTTTCTTTCATCTTCTCCCAACAAAGGAATCACTTTCACCCCAGAAACCAAAAGGTCCCGCCTTTGCAAGCTTCCAAGCGTGGTCTGCGAAGCTCGACTCACATCGAGCATCGTTCGAAATGGCTCGGGGGTTATACTGAAAGCTGAAGCTAATTCAGGTGAAATCAAAGCCTGGGACAGGGGAGTTACATCTTCCAAACTAGGCAATCCAACTTCCCATTCCTCAACTCGATCTCTGTCACCTCCATCTCCCAATTCTAAACAATGGGTATTGTAATCCTTCACCTCAACTTCTCCTTCCCCCATTTTCAGCTCAAATTCAAGCTCCAAAACTACCAAAAACTAGGGTTCTTTAGTTGCTCAAACTCAAAAAAAATTTCAACTCAAATTCAAACTCCAAAACTACCAAAAACTAGGGTTCTTAGTTTGCTCAAACTCAAAAAGTTTGACTTTTGAAGATAAAAATAGAAGCTTGAAATGTGAAAAACGTGAAGAAATCGAAAGGAGTCGGAGCAATTCGGACATGGAAGAGAAAGGTTGAGATCTGGGTCTTGGAGCCAAAAATCTCTCCTCATTTGGAGCCAAATCAGGCGCACGTGCCCAGAAGAATCCAGACAGCAACCCAGGCTGGGTAGAATTACTGCTAAACTTTAGCAGTCAAGTTCTTAAAAAAAATTATAATAATAAATTCTAAATAGAATTGAGAAGGTGTGTTGATCATCGGGTCGAACAGTTCATTGCAGTGTCGACCACTAGTGAGATTGTGTTAACCCGTTATTCGTGTTCCATAACTAAACCTGCCAACCTGCCAAAGGGGTTATGGTCGAGTGGTTAAGGCCTTGTGGGATTTATCCCCAAGTCCTTGCTTCGAGACCCTCCGGCGGCATTAATTCTTTCGGGGTGATGTTAGCCTCTAGGCGGCACCTCGGGGGATAGGTTACGGATCCTATCAAACACCGGCTCAACTTCCAAAAAAAAAAAAAAAAAAAAAAAAAACCTGCCAACCTGGTGTAGCTCATATATTCGTGTCTCTGAACACAGACCGACAATGACCCAACCCGACCCATAAAGTCAATGTGTGTTTCATGACATGTTTCCTGGTTAGTGAGCTAGAAAACTATATGAAACCTACGCAGGAAGAATATGGGGGTGGATCAGGGTTTATTGACTCTACTAAAGATTCTGATCGAAGGAGATGGCAAATATTAAAAGATAAAGCAAATTTTCGGAATTACAACCCTAATTAAACAAGTCTTTGTTGGTCCCTTGAAACCGCCACTACAAAAAGATGACAGAAAGCTCTTCGCTTGAGATTCATGATCATATTTTTTTTGAGAAGAAAAGTTTCATGCAATTTTATAAAAGATTACGAGAGTGGGGAGATTGTTATTGAGTTTTTATTTTTTATTTGGATAATCAAGTGAAGTTTTAAGGAGTACCAAATTTGTATTAGCCTTTGTTCAGCTGGTTTGCCCGAGAGGTTAAGGGGAAGACTTAAGATCTTCTGCACATAAGTGCGTGGATTTGAACCCCATAGCCAGCAAATCTTTTGTTTATCAATACAAATTAGATGTTAAAAACTTCCATTTCATTTTTTTATTTTTAGGTGATTCAAGCAAAACTCAATCAGGCACATGTATTTGTCAATGGATCATATTATAATTTTTTCACATTAATTTTTGCAACTCTACATGTTCATGGAGTTTCTATTTCTACCATTAATCACAAATTTAAATAGTGGATGTGGAATGATAAATTAAATTAGCCTAAAATATACGAGTCACCTCATAAATTCTCATAACATAAAATTCTATACAACCAAACACAACCTAAGATTCGAATCCAATTCATCGATAGCCCTAGTTGTGAAACATCGTGAGATAACTTTACATGCACAACGCGACGACCAATCTCATTGGAACCATGGGCTCTGGTTGGGTAATTAAAAAATCTAGACATTTTCATGATGGCCGTTTCCAATTGAATGGGCCGGAAGGTTGGTGATAAACTAAATTTGAGTTGTTTCATATCGAGCTTTAATAGGCCCAAATGTCAACTGGTCCATTCAATCACTGAGTATTTTCTAGGGCGACATTGTAATCTCTACTTTTGTCACCCATAATTATAGTTACTAAGATGTTGATATGCTCTTCATGCACACGAATATTCAATTATTTTTTTTATTTAATAATAAGTAAAAAAATATTATTGAAATTTTAAATAAAATAATTACTTCTAATTTAAAAAGCTTATGTATAATTTATAAATAATTAAGAGCTTCGAATAAATGATGTTAGAGACTTAGGTGTAATTAACAATATTCAAGAGAGACGAGTTTTTTATCATAAATAATCTAAATTTGGAAGGGTTTAAAATGATAAAATTATCTCCAATCACTATTCACCGCACTATTGGTTTTTTTGTAAATATGATAGAGTTGGTAAAGTATTTTGGACATTCCAAAAATCAAGACGAAATTCACATGAGCACTGTTCCTAAGGAGGTAGCTGACATTAAATAGTATAGATAGATGTGGGGTGATTGTTTTAATTTCTTGAAGCAAATAAAAAAAGTGTCATCGTTTGCAAAATTCACATTTCTAGTTAATCAAGAAGATTTATCCATTCAACCACTGACAGTCGAAGAACTTTGGTCTTTTTTTCTACTAAATTTATCATAAAACTGTAAGAGGGAGGTGTGATGGCTCCTAAAGTTCAAGAACTTTGAGCCTAGAATGTAGAAGTTCATCGCATCACAAATGGGTTCAAGATTGGATGGATTATATGGTAAAAAAAATTTCTTGCAGCAACAAATTTATTCAAATCTATAATTCACATCAAACATGATTCAACAAAAATACTATAAGATTATAGTGTTGAACCATTTTTCAACATTAATAAGTTTGAAATAGTTAATATTACGAGTACAGGATCATCAACAACATCAAGAATCGGGACGGGATAGGTTTAATCAATCTTAAAAAAAATCAGGGCCGGGTTGACTCATCCCTAATTTTTGATAAGGACTTATTCTTAAAATAGGGCCGGGTTGACTCAATCCTTATCGCCTTTTTATTTCCAAACAAGCACCATTACGTAACTTTTATCATTTAAAAAATAAAATAAAATAAAAAAACCTTCAAACCCAAAAACTAAAATAAAAGGGGAATTCTAAATGTCGAGGAAATGAGCGAGGAAACTAGCGAGGGGAGTGAGGTGGAGGGAGGGGAGCCATTCACTCCCTTCGAGATGCGTGCAAAAAAATTCAACGCATGCATCCCGAGGGGAGTGAATGGCTCCCCTCCCTCCACCTCACTCCCCTCGCTGGTTTCCTCGCTCATTTCCTCGCCACTTAGCCTTACTCAAAATAAAAATCACTTGTCATTATTTTATGAGATAAACCCATCAAAATACAATCAACAAATCAATGGACGAGATTGACAATAGATTGGTCAACACTACACAATTGCTCGAAAAGCTCGTTCCTCTGGGTCAACGGAGATGGACGAACCTGCGGTGGTGTCTTAAACAGATCCTCACATTTCGACCCTTGATCTTTCGCCATTCCTACTAATCGATTAACATCTTGATACGACTTCGATCCCAATGCTAATTCGCATCTCTAAGATGATTAAGGCCAATATCATAAACAACACTACACTCATGCAAAGCAACCCTCACACCATTGTCTGTGGTGCTCTTCAAAAGCTTTGGGATGTAAGCATAAGTATCCATAGCGTTCGATATCGCGAGGTCAATAAAGATCTCGACAATTTCATCGAGATTGGTGACCGAGCCGTGGCGAGCAAGGGATGAGATGCATAGGTTGTAGTAGTCTGTTTGTTTGCATGTTTGGTTTATGAGATCAGTAGGCTGTGGAGTTGGCTGTGTGAAGGCAAAACTGAGAGCTAATAGGGATGAAACAAACAAGACATTGACACGAGATATTGTTGCTGCTGCTGTTGCCATGGTGACTTACTACTAGTTTTGATTGAGCTAGAGGTGACTTATAAGTGATGTTGGACTTAGAAAATTAGAAATCATATAATATCAAATAAAATCATATATATTTTTAATTTATATAGGGAAATTATTGTAGGTAGGTCTAAATTTTGATATAGAAACCAAAAACAATATGGCTAGCATGTGAAATAGAACATGAGAATAATGTGCCGCAACCAAAAATATTTTTTTTAATGGTCAAACTTCATTGCACCTCATAAAATTTCAAAAGAATGCTCATTAAATATTTTAATAAACAGTCAAAGTATCAACATGTTGCACGAGGATATTTTTTTATCAATAAAATCGAAATTGCATTATTAAAGAAAAAAACTTTTAGATTTATCGCAAAATCATCATCATTACTATTACCGCTAGTAGCCACTACTACTAGCACGAGGATGAGATTTATTATAAGTCAAAAGTTAAATAAAATTTAATAGAGTTTTATATGTTTTCCAAATTGCTAATAGATAACCATGAATTCATTTATGTGGATAAACAAGTCTTAAAGCAAATTAGTGAGTATTAACTCACTCAATCTCATTTTGACTATTTTCATTAAAAATAATTTTCTACTTTGATTAGTCCTTTAAGATGAAGATTGTTGCCAAATCATTTCACATAAACATTAAAGTATGAAAAATGCTCGTTATATATTCCATACAATAGCATTTCACATTTGACCAATGTTAGATCCACGAAACATGCTCTTCATGAGGGTTTTAGTGAGCATCCATCAATTTACTTACATTGTCATACGCACTATGCTCTTCAATCTGTCACTAAACCATTACAAAGAATCTATTACATTATTAATCTCTTTTTTAGAGTAATGCTACGGAAGCAATTAGTTTTGTAATCAGAATGATGTGACATCATCATAAAATATTTTACAATTATTTAGTCAACTTTTCAAAATTAATGCTCGAAATCCAAGTCTTCCTTTTTTTTTATGAATAAATCATGATCTTCCATTTTTGTTAATAAACAAATCATGGGATCGTAGAAGATTACATAAGATTTCATTAATTTGATGAAGGAAAAAAAAAAAAAAAAAGAGGTCATTCTATAAAAAACCAAAGAGAAAATTTTCATACAAACACACACAAAAAAAAATGGCCTTGATTGAGAAGAAATTCTTGGTGCTTTCTTTTATTCTTGCGTTAATCTTCAACCAAGCATGTGGAGATGACAATTTGATCCATCAAACCTGCGCAAAAACTCAATACAATGACCTTTGTGTATCCACCCTATTGTCGGCGCCATCCACCTCGACGTCTGATCTCAATGGACTAGTTAAGTTCTTCATCGACACCTCACAGTCGATTGCTTCCAAAGTGTTATTATCCATCCATCATCTAAGAAGCAAAAAGGGAGATCAGACTACCTTAACTGCATGCGCATTTTCTTATAATGCCGCTGCAAATGTGCTTGATGATGCTAGGTTGTACTTGGCATCGAAGAATTATACTGGAGTTCATGGATTCCTGGATCAGGCTACAAGTCAAGTGTTGAGATGTGAGAACTTGTTGAAGTCGAAGGGAATCGCTGCGTCTGAGTTGATTGAGAATAGTGATACTTTTGTACATCTAGGAAGTATTGGCCAGACTATTGTTGGTCTCATTCATTGATATGTGTCAATATGAGTATTTGATTCGGTTGATTGGTTTGATTTATTACAAAAATATGAATTACAAAATGAAATAAGTTATCAAATCCTTTTTTTCTCGATGAAGCACCAAAAATCTGTATCACCATGCTTGTATATAGTCTCAATCCATAGTTGCCGAATCTGTAAATTATACATGTTTAATACATTAACTTATTTGTAAATCTTCAATAAAACTGATTACTATGACCTGAAATCTGCCCTGCACAACCCCAATGGTGATTGCGATGAGTTTGCCAATAATTTCATCAATGCTTCCATGTCAGGCTCGTTGATAAATTGCCAAACTCTCTAATTCGAACTTGTAGAGAAGGTGAATCCAATCATATATCAAGCGAAAGTGAGAGCGGAGTTGTGAGACTATAACTATATTGATGGGTGTCAATCGTATAACTACACCGTAAATTTACACGGTACTACCGTGGATAAACACATGAGCAATTTTAGGCTTATAGATAATTGGAGTGGGTTTAATATTCCAAAACTCCCCCTCAGCGCAAGCTCGAGGAAAATACTGAAAATTCTCGCAGCGATTGTGCTGGACGAGACTCGAATCCACGACCTCCGAGGACCAAATGCTTTGATACCATGATAAATTGTCAACTCTCTAAAAGCTCGAACTTGTAGAGAAGGTGAATCCAATCATATATCAAGCGGAAGTGAGAGCGGAGTCGTGAGACTATAACTATATCGGTGGGTGTCAATCGTACAACTACACTGTAAATTTATACGATACTACCATGGATAAACACATGGGCAATTTTAAGCCCATGGATAATTGGAGTGGGTTTAATATTCCAACACTTCCCCTCAGCACAAACAGGAAAAAAATACTGAAAATTCAAATAAACACATAAACAATTTTAGGCCCATGAATAATTGAAGTGAATTTAATATTCTAACACTTATACACCACCACCAACAAGGAAGAAGTTGATGTTTCAAGGAAGTGTGTATTTGATTATAACAAAGCATTGAATTGTCAGACATTATGATCGAGTTTATCAGTTGGTTAGGCTGACTAAAGATCAAGGTTTTGTGTGTAAGGAAGGATAATGGATTGGATATGGCGTCCCCTCGTCACCACCTCATCATCAGAATACAATGACTACTTACTATTTCTCTATTCTGGTTTTGTAAATTTATTAGTAAAAAGCTCAACTACAAGGCTCACGAACTAGTCACTATGGCATGACATCAATATTGTAACCAAAATTCTTGGTATATATTTATATATGCATTATTCTTTAAAAAAAAAAAAAAGTTTGGTGTGTGAAGGAAGGCTAAAGTCTGTGAAGAGGTTGAGTGAATCAGTGATGATACAAATGAGTGAGGTTCTGCGATAATAAAATCCTGGCCAATCCAAGCATGTTGCAACCTTACTCATATTATTAAAAAAAAAAAAAAAAAAAAAAAAAAAAATGGACGCATTTGAGTCCGTGAACCTACTTATTAGTTAGGTGAAGACAAGCTAAACTTGGACCTATTAATTAAATGTCTGACTAATTTTGAACAAAAATACCTGATATTCTATTATTGTTCAAAGACTCATTTCAAGACATTGATCTGTAAGTCTGTAACTGGACCCCTACATTGATAAAAACTATAGTACTCTGTAATGAATTTTTGCTTTAAATATGGATTCAAAGATAGAGGTGGCAAGAGAATTGAATGCATAGATTGAAAAAATAATTATCTGATATGATCCTTCGATTCAAGTTAATGGCACCAACTGCCCCACCAATCACCATGAATGAATACCTGCTCTGGAATCATATCTCACTATTTTAATTGTATGGGAACTTGCATTATTTTGCCTTTATTGACCAGTTACAAACTTGAACTTGAAGAGTGTGTGTGTTTTGTGTGGTTAGATTAGATCGATCTCTTAAAGGTCATTGGTCCAAATTTTTTATGGTTACAAAATTTCTGATTATCATTTTTGGTTTGAGTGAGGCTAGAGAGCGAGGAAATGGGCGAGGAAACCAGCTAGGAGAGGGATGTGGCGGGGTGGGAGCCGTCCACCCCGCTCGGGATGTGTGCCACAATTTTTTGTGCGCACATCCCGAGCGGGGTGGACGGCTCCCACCCCGCCACGTCCCTCTCCTCGCTGGTTTCCTCGACATTTAGAATTCCCCTTTTGGTTTCTATGGTTTTTTAGAACGGTAGGAGCCAGGATTGTGATTTCGGTTTTCGAGTTGATTTCGATTTCTTGATTTTAAGAATTTTTTTTGAATATTTCGTTAAAAATGTAAAGATTTTGGTTGTGATTTCCAATTTAATAATATAAATTATACGTTTTAAATTATTAAATACTATATTAAAAGTCTCACATGATTCATAGTGTCATAAATACTACATATTAGAGAAGAATCACTCACATTACAATCAATATATGAAGATTAATATATTTATTTATTTTCTCTGAAATTTTTTGACATATTTCAAATTTAGAAAGAGATTTTGGTAACTTCAAAAGAAGAAATATTTCGTGAAATTTCGACATATTTCAAGAAATCACATTCCTTGGATAGGTGGTCATTTTCAACTTCACTCTTCATTTATAACTTTCCTTATTTTGAACTTTTATACAACTAAACACAACCTATGATAATTTGTCAATTATCTAAAAGCTCGAAAATTGTATAGAGGACAAATCTAATCATATATCAAGGGAAAGCGAGAGTGGAGTGATGGGACTGCAACATATATCACTGTGTACCAATCATACAACTATATTGTAATTCACATGGTACTACCGAGGATAAGCGACGATGTGATGGCGTGAACAGTTTGTGATGGTGGTTTGAGTTGTCCGGCTGAGAGAGCGATCAACCAGACAGAGTTCAAACAAAGGAGATGCTTCTCTTCTAATTCCCTTATCTGCATCTTGCGTTGCGTCTATCAAAGTGTGTAATCGTCGGAGTTGGGGAAGAGTTTGAATCACCCTGAGTCTTAGGTAACCAAAGAAAGTTGCTCTGATACCATGATAAATTGTCAATTATCTAAAAGTTCGAACTTGTATAGATGACAAATCTAATCATATATCAAGCAGAATCGTGAGACTGTAACATATATCGATGCGTACCAATGGTACAACTACACCGTAAATTCACATGGTACTACCGTGGATAAGCGACGATGTGATGACGTGAACGGTTTGTGATGGAGTGAGCTTAATATTCCAACACTCGTACAACTACATTATAAATTCACACAGTACTACCGTGGATAAACACATGGGAATTCAGACCCATGGATAATTGAAGTGAGCTTAATATTCCAACACTCCCACTCAGCGCAAACGCGAGGAAAATACTGAAAATTCTCGTAGTGATTGCACTGGACGAGACTCGAACTCACGACCTCCGAGGACCAATGCTCTGATACCATGATAAATTACCAATTCTCTAAAATCTCGAACTTGTAGAGAAAGCGAATCTAATCATATATCAAGCGGAAGCGGAAGCGAGAGCGAGGTCGTGTGACTGCAATATATGTCGGTGTGTAACAATCGTATAACTACACCGTAATTTCACACGGTACTATCGTGGATAAGCACATGAGCAATTCAACCCATTGATAATTGGAGTGGGCTTAAAAAAGAGCCCCTTTTTTATATAAAAAAATTAAATAATGTTTTTATTTTTGATATCATAGATATCTGATTTTTACACCTCTGGAAATTAAATTTATGTTTCCTTTTAATCTAATTATTATAAAAATAAAAATGAATACAGGAGCACTCATTAAATAAATAAAAAAAAAACCCTCCTATGAAATTGGTAAAATGAGAATAATTCTTAACCATTGGAGCATTACTGATAAAAAAAAAAAGCAAAAAATAAATTTTGTGGCACCTGTAATTTGGGGGCTATGTGCGGGTTACATTGCTTGCACCTAGCCAAACCGGATCTGGTAAGAAGATATTACTGGTATGTTTGGTTGCACGGAAAAAAAAAAACATGAAAATGAGAACCCTTTTTATAAAACCGTTTTCGCTGCCTCCCTCTTGAATTTGGATTCCCATGAATAGTGGGACAACAGTATTACGAAGAATCGATTTTATGTTACTAAACAAATAATCAAACAATGAAAATCTGCATAACAAAAAAAATAGCTAACCAAACAGACCCATAAAGGAAAATGAGATCGAAGAAAACTACGGCCTTATACCATATCATGATAGCTTGATCCGAATGAATGATTTTCTTAATTGTTGATCATGACATCACAACGACATTTTACCTTTAACCTTCACTAAAGTTCCAAACTCAATTGCTTCCATATGGTGAGCTTTACTGCTTTACTATTCAAATTTATAGAAGGATATTATTACATTATCTTTTTTCTAAATATATAAATGTGAAACTGAAAAATATTTAATTAGACAATATCCTTTTTTTTTAAGAATTCATCATCGCATATGTCATCAACCAACCTTAAAATCTGTCACGTTTCTTTCACGAGACAAGTTGATCTCTGAAGTCTGAAACCTGATCCAAATTATTAAACCCCACCAACATTTCATTCCAAAAAAAAAAAAAAGTTGATTCCAAGAGAAGAAAGAGAGATTGTGTTTTGCAGATATGGATACAATTGAGCACAGAACAGTTTCCATTAATGGCATAAACATGCATGTGGCAGAGAAGGGCCAAGGCCCAGTGGTTCTGTTCATCCATGGCTTCCCTGAGCTATGGTATTCATGGAGGCACCAAATTCTGGCTCTCTCAGCCCTGGGGTACAGGGCAATTGCCCCGGACTTGCGCGGCTATGGCGACACTGATGCACCGGCTTCGGTGTCAAGTTACACTTGTTTTCATATTGTTGGGGACTTAGTTGCTCTTATTGACTCACTTGGTATTGATCAAGTAAGGTTCTCACAATTGAATTTGACACTTTATATTTTGTTTTTTGTTTGTGTTATTGAAGTTTTATTGTTTGGTTGATTGAGATATTGATTTGGTTGTGTGTACTTTGTAGGTGTTTGTTGTGGGGCATGATTGGGGTGCTATAATGGCTTGGTATTTCTGTTTGTTTAGGCCTGATCGAGTTAAGGCCCTGGTGAACTTGAGTGTTCCTTTCATTCGAAGAAATCCTTCGATCAAGTTTGTCGATGGATTTCGCGCGAGATTTGGTGATGATTACTATATTTGCAGATTTCAGGTTGTTCTTCTTCATTTTTTTCTTATCAAATAGTAGTCTAGTTTAGTTACTTGGGTAACCTCTATGTCTCGTGTTGTTAATCCTCTATGTGTGCCTAACAAGAAAATTGTTTCATTTCCAAATGAAAGGTCTAGAGACCTAATGGTCTGAGAAACCCTGCCAAAGGCATTTAGATGGTTCCGAGATCCATTAAAAACCATGCTCTCCTTTGAAAAATAGAAAGGGAAACAAGAAATTCTCATCGAATGATCAAAGCATATGTAACATAAATCTCTCTTGAACGTATTGAAAGTGCCAAGGCGCGACTTTGAGTACTTTATCATCAGAAATTGCCACTATACGCATCACTGATAATGACACATATTTACTTTGGTAGGTTTGCATTATGTGGTTTGTTGCTTTCCTTACACAATGGGTGCATTGATCCGAATTGTATATATCTCATCAATAGGCATCTACATGGACCATATCGCTTTAGAAAGAACTTATTAATAGACCGATAAACAATTGCTTATACTAAGTGAGTTTATCATCACTATGGATTATTGTAATATGGTCTGATCAAGTTGGTGAGCAATATTCTCAATTGAGCATTTTTCATGTGCATCATGTCGGATTGAAACCTGTGCGACAGCCTGCCCTTGTCCTGCATGAACTTTAGGACTTCGGTCCTTTTTTTTGTGGGGAGTCATGTCTTGGTTGTCTATATTGTACGGTTACTCATAACTACTGGCCCGATCTCTGTAATTCAGTGTCTGGAATGAATCTGATGCCGACCATATTACATAATATCGTAGTGGACCTAATGGTATTTCCGTTGCTCTTCATTGTGGCTGTTGGAAATTGTGATTAAATTAGCCCGTAAGGTAGGTAATGCAAGTATTTGAATTCCTCCTTTGACAAAGAAATGGTGCAATGGCATTGCAGGAACCTGGGGTTGTAGAAGCAGAATTTGCTCGTAGTAGTACTGCAGCATCACTTAAGAGTATTCTCACATCTCGCCGTCCAGGTCCAGTTTGTGTGCCTAAAGGAATAGGATTTGGATCTTCATTTGGCACTCCAAGTGAATTACCTTCCTGGTTGTCAGAAGAAGACGTTAATTATTATGCCAGCAAATTTGAGCAGAAAGGCTTCACCGGACCTCTGAATTACTATCGAAACTTTGACACGTATGTTTCATTCAAGTTCAGATTCACTTTGAAATATCATGTGTGTACTACTAGTTACGCTGGTAGCTCAACTATAGTAGTTTCTTATCCTTTTTTCTGTGTCGGCAGAAACTGGGAGCTCACAGCACCATGGCGTGGAGCACAAGTGAAAGTTCCAACTAAGTTTATCGTGGGTGACCTGGATTTGACTTACACGACTCCGGGGGTGAAGGAATACATACACAGTGATTGGTTCAAGCAGGATGTGCCGTTCCTGCAGGAAGTAATTGTGATGGAAGGCGTTGCTCATTTCATCAACCAGGAGAAAGCTGATGAAATCAGTAAACACATTTACGACTTCATCCAGAAGTTCTGATGCATCTTTGAAGCCTATTAAGAGTTAGTTTTAACCTTTCCTATTAAGGCACTTCTGATCTAAATAATGTGCTTAGTTTTGTTATCTTCAGTCAAATATTTCAGTTTGGTATTGGTTTATTAATTTTTTAGTATTCATTTACTGTTTAATTGTTTGGTTGAAATGCTTAATAATCAGACAAGCGGTTTCTCTAAATCTTCTTATTCACGATGAAGCTTGAATATTAGATAAAATTATGACATAATAAAACACCCTAAAAAGTAGCAATTAGCACTATAACATGAGTCGAAACACGTTTGAAACGAGTAAACAGGGTGTTACAATTGCAAACTTGTTGATTCAGAGGCTATTCACAGAAAACGGATTGCATTTTGCAAATGCTCAAATAATAATGACCAGATCAATAGTTCTTGATGAAATCGTAAATATGCTTGCTAATTTCGTCAGCCTTTTCCTGGTTGATGAAGTCAGCAACTCCTTCCATTACAACCACTTCCTGCAGGAATGGCACATCCTTCTTAAATCCACCACCATGAATGTATTCCTTTGCGCCTGGAATATTATAGACCAGATCCAGGTCCCCGACGATGAATTTTGTTGGTACATTCACCTTTGCCCCAGTCCATGCTGCAGTGAGCTCCCATGTTCTGTCAAAACAAAGAAAGCGAAATCCCAGGCTTAGACAAATGAAGCTATGAAACCAAAACCAAGTAGAATAGATATGACATTGCAATAAACAGACAAATCTCTAGCTCGATAATAGTTCACTCCTCCAGTGAATCCTTTTTGTTTGAATTTGCTCGCTTAATAATCAATGTGTTCCTTAGACAACCAAGAAGGCAAGGTAATAGGATCAGAAGAATATAGAGTCGCCGTTCCTCCTTTAGGTAGCAGGATCGGACCTGGATCCCGTAGTGTCAGGAAGTTTTTCATCAGCGTTTTAACATCAACTTGAGCAAACTCTGCTTCAATTTCTCCAGGCTCCTAAGATATCAGAATTAGTAAAACCAGTTATATCTACTCTAGTTTTCCAGGTTTGGTGTCTAAATTCTTAAAATTCATCATGACAACAACCTGGAATCGAACCATGTAGTGGTCATCACCAAAGAGGTATCGAAAACCATCAATAGGCTTCACCGATGGATTACGTGCAAGAAAATGGACACTGAGATTCATCAAAGCCTTAACTCGTTCAGGCCTAAACAAAGAAAGATGCCAAGCTACTATTGCACCCCAATCATGCCCCACGAAAAACACCTGCCAAAGCATTCCACACCGATCAATCAAAACCAACAAATTCATACTAACTTAGAAGAATTCAGTATCATTTTTTACCTGATCTAGATCAAGGGAGTCAAGGAGAGCGGTTACATCCCCAACAAGATGAAGAATGGTGTAGCTATTGATGGCAGGTGGTGCATCAGTGTCACCATATCCACGGAGATCAGGTGCAATTGCACGGTAACCCCATGAAGCGAGTGAGAGTATTTGGTGAGCCATGAGTACCAAAGCTCAGGGAAGCCATGAAGGAGAAGTACCACTGGGCCTTCACCCTTCTCCGCTATGTGAATGTTTATATATACCATTCCCTCCATCACTAGTTCACTCACTCGCTGCAATTCATTACAAGGTTGTATATAATGAACTAATTGAACTGCAAGAAAATCAAACTTCTAATTATTGTTATGTTTGATTTGCCTCGGTTTCATAGTAAATCTGAAAGAATTTGTTCTATTCAAAGAGCATCTGTACGACAAAATTTGTTGTTGGTCACATCAACCTTATTTCAGACTTATGAGGTGCGCTTCTGTTTTTTTTCAACAAGTGCAAATGTAACATGTTTTGCTGGTCTTGCCCGGAGTTTAACAGTTTCAGCTTTTAGAGTAAATGGTGAAAACAAGCCACTGATCAAGACGAAGATAAAACTGTGAGATTGGATAAATCCTGACAGGAAATACTTGATAACACCATAAATGGAAGCACGTCGAGACACATTTGAAACGAATAAACCACACAAAGGGCAAGTCCAAACAGGGTGACTACATTGTAGTCTTGTTTCAGACACAAATCTCTTAAGAACAAACAACGGCTCACAAATGCTTGAATACTTGATATGAAGCTGCTTTCTGAGACACACGAGCAGATCAATAGTTCTTGATGAAATCATAGATATGCTTGCTAACTTCCTCTGCCTTTTCCTGATTGAGGAAGTGAGCAACTTCTCCCATTACCGCTACTTCCTTCAGGAGTGGCACATCATTTTTAAATCCACCATCGCGTACTACATATTCTTTCACGCCTGGAATATGATAAACCAGATCCATGTCTCCAACAATGTACTTTGTTGGTACGTTTACTTTTGCCCCAGTCCATGGTGCAGTGAGCTTCCATGTTCTGCAAAAAAACAAAGAAAATGAATACGTGAACTTAGATAAACGAATAAAGCTATCAACCAAATCAAATGGAATAGATCAAACTTTGTAGTTCACTTACAGGTCTAAAGCTCGATAATAGTTGAATCCTCCAGTGAAGCCTATCCTTTCAAATTTGCTGGCGTAATAATCAATATCTTCCTCAGTTAACCAAGAAGGTAGGGATATAGGACCGGAAGAATCTACAATCCCCATTCCTTCTGGTAACATCAGCGTTTTACAATCAACTTGAGCGAACTCTGCTTCCATTTCTCCGGGCTCCTAAATGTCAGAATTAGCAAACCTTGTCAAATGGATGTCATCCCCAGTTAGATCCTAGTATCCGATGGTGTTCATTGTTAAATTACCATCTACTTCTCTGAATATTCATTGTTAAGGCTTAAGTGCCCATATTCTACAGATTCATCTGAACAATATATACCTGGAATCGCCTTCCAAAAATATATATATATATATATACCTGGAACCGAACGACATAGTGGTCCTCACCAAACATTGCTCGGAAACCATCAACAGTCTTAATTGATGGATGCCGTCCGAAAAAATTGACACTGAGACTCACCAAAGCCTTAACGCGGTCAGGCCTAAACATGCAAAGCTGCCATGCTATCATTGCACCCCAATCATGCCCTAAAGACCTGTAACAGCATATAACATATATGATCACTATACTAATCAATCCAAACCAACAGTTTGAACAAAAGAAGAATTAGGTATTGTGTTTTACCTGATCTAGACCAAGGGAATCAATAAGGGTGACAATATCACCGACGAGATGATGAATTGAGTAGCTATTTATGTCAGGTGGTGTATCAGTGTCACCATATCCACGTAGGTCAGGAGTTATTGCACGGTAACCCCATGAAGCGAGTGAGACTATTTGGTGCCTCCATGAATACCATAGATCACGGAAGCCATGAAGGAGAAGCACGACAGACCCTTCACCCTTCTCTCTCTGCTATGTGCATATTTATGCCATTCAACGCTACTGTTTTATGATTGATTCCCTCACTCTTTACAATTCAGTACAAGCTACTAAGCTAGTATATATAATGTACTTATTGAAATGCAGGATCTAAAATTCATGCATTATTATATGTTTGAAAGGAATCTGTTCTATTCAGTAGAGCATTTATACTACAGATTAAAAAAACTGCAGAATCTGTGTAATATCCATTGATTTTGTTAAAAAAAAAAAAAATTCAGTTTTCAGATTTGTGGGTTTGACGGTGTTGGTTTGATTGATCGGATTGCGTAGCTTCGATAAGCCCTTTCAGGGATATTTGTGGCCTCATTTGGAACCTGTAAACCCCACATGCAAGGGTGGTTTAATGTTGGCCAGAATTTTCAAAAAAATCAGTGTGCATGTCCGTTAGGAAGGTTTTTCGACGTGAATCCGGGTTTTGGGCGCGTGGGTAAGCTGCAAATTCGTGATTCCGGGTGTTCTTGGACCTATTTCCGGCCTGTTGTGCTGTTCGAGGGCGATCAGACCGGAGTAGGGTGGGTTTCAGTGAGTTTTCGCGGAATTTTGGGTGTTTTCCGGATTTAATTTGCTGGTAAGTTTTTCTTTCAGTCATGCACCGGTTGTTATTTATTTCATTTTCCAGTTTTCGGTTAGTTTGCTCACTTTTGAGTCCGCCTTGCAATTTTAAAAAAATTCCTTGGTCCCGCATTCGCTGTTTTGCGAGTTTGGAGTTTTGATCGGTAGGATTTAGGTTCCGAAAACACATTCCGCTCAGGTGAGTGTAACTATATTATTTAAATTGAAAAATAATTATTTTAAATCCTGAATTTAATTTTTACATTATGCCGTCGATTGTGTATAATTGAATCAAAGTCCGAAATTCGGGGTTTTTGGAGTTCGATTGTTGTATTGGTTCTTTTGTGAATGAATTTATGTATTTGGTTTTCTGAAAGCATGATATACTGGAATGAAATAGAATAGTGGTTGAATTTGGGTGTGATTAGGCTTTGGTGTAATGGCATTGGGCTTGTATGTTGCGTTTTACAGTAAATTGCCGAGTCTTGAGAATGTATGATAGTTTGACTCAAATGAATTTATTTTGGTGAATTGGGTCATGTTGGGACCCTAGCATAGTCGTGGATTTATGCGTATTGCCTAACTGATTATGGTTACACGTCTATTACATTTGATTCTGTACAGACTCGTAGTATGTGTATGTTGATATTAGTGTAAGTGTCTTTACCCCGCTGTAATGTCTGTTGTGTCGATGCTTAGGAGCTTGCTCGCATCGTGAATTTGATGGTGCTTGAGATGACTTTAGGGATGGCAGTGGGGCGTATTTTTTCGGATATTCGCCCCACTCGTCCCTTTTGGGGCGGATTTGGTAAAGGGTCCCTGGATCTTGGGGCGGATACGAATTTCCAATCTGTATCCGTTTATTAATCGGGTCGGATACGGATTTTGCCATATCCGCTCCACGGATATCCGTTTATCCGATAAATTTATAAAAATACCCTTCCCCTATATAAAGGATTAAACCCTAAATTTCTCACACCCTCTCAGCCTCTCACACATAGATTCATTCTCGTCTTCAGTCTCCTCACAGTGAAGGCAGAGTCGCAGAGGCGGACCCTCCCTTCTTCTTTTCTCACAGCAAACTTCTCTTTCAGCGAAGGCGGAGGCCGACCCTCCCTTCTTCTCTCGGTCGTCCCTTCTTCTCTTTCACAGCGAAGGTGGAGGCCGATGTCCAGTCGTCCCTTCTTCTTTCTCACAGTGAAGGTGGAGGCCAACGTCCCTTCTTCTCTCTCACAGCGAAGGCGGAGGCCAACCCTCCCTTCTTCCCGGCCTCCTCCCTCTCCCCTCCCTCCCCCTAGATCTCAGATCCTTGATCAGATATGAGATTTCAGATCTTTGATCAAATCTGAGATTTTAGATATGAGATTCTTTGGATCAAATTTTATTTTATTTTTTGTAATTTTTTGTATGGTTTGTTGTAAATTTTGTATGGATTCTTTGTAATTTTGTGTTACTGATCTAATGAATGAAGTTTACTGTAGTTAAATGGATAACCAGCTTGGAGTTAGCAAATTAGGAAGAGGAATAACTAAATTAGGGGCGGAGATCCGGCAATCCAGTAACAAAATTGCAAACCGTAAACGAATTGGCGGTGCGGGGCGGATATCCGCCAATCCGCACGGGGCAGTTATGGTTTTTAAATAAAATTGTAAATGGATTGGTGGGGCGGATTTGGGGATCCGTTATTCCTGACGGATTGTTGATGGATTTGCTCAAATCCGCCTCAATCCGCCCCGTTGCCATCCCTATATGACTCACACCAGATATTGAGGACGTTATTGCATGTGGCAAGTTTGCTGAGGTGCGGTGAGCTCCCGCCCGCACTTGCCACTAAAGAGTGCAGTAGGACGAGTCCCGGAGGACGTGCTTTGGAGATTACTCGTTTTCCCTCCCAGCGCGCTTGAGTTTGATTTGTTGTAGGTTGGCTGTTTTAGTTTGATTTGTTTAAGTTTGTATCCTGGCAGATGACACCCCATTGGGATACAAACCACCCGAAGTGGTACTGGTGCATGTTGTGGGATGTGTCTGAGTGAGACACATTAGTAGGGTATGCGAATACCTACGATATGAGACACGGTGTGATTTAGAATTTAGAACCTGTATAGGGACACCTTTTCCATTTTATGGATCATGTATCTAGGATTACTCACTTATTCATCATTGTGTGGCATAGATTTCTCCTGTATATTATTTTGTTATTTGTATTTAGTTCACTAGCACCAGCTAGCTTTGTGCTTTGCTAACCCTGCAAGGGGTGTGCTTCTATTGGAGTGCAGGCAGTGTTGGCGTTCCTGTTGATCGTGGCGCTTAGGCCCAGTTTCCAACAGTAGACTATTTTGTGCTGTTTGGTCGCGTCCACCCTGTACGGGTATGTTTTGCTTCCTTTGTATTATCTGGTTAAATACTAGATGTTTTTATATATTGTTTTTGTCGCTAAGACTATTGCGGGGCGAATCGTATACTCTTATTTTGTTCAAATTTTATCGTAGTTTTATTTCTGTTTGATTCTCGTTGCAAGAATGTGTTATATTATGATGTTGTGGCTGGTTACAATCCGCCTGTATTACGGATTATTTCACGCATCGACACGCTGCGATTCCCGTGGCGAGTCGATGCTTAACAGAGCTTGGTATCAGAGCCATTGTTTACCGGTTCACATAGAACATCATCGTATGACACTTTATTGAGTGAATTGGGTAGAGGAGTTAGGATTTTTGTTGTGTTGTTTAATGTATTGTATGTATGTTTTCTTTTACGTAGAGGGAGTGTGGTGATGGCGCGTGGTAAGAGAACACATGGTGAGGGATCAGGCACTGCTGGAGAGGATGCCTCTCAGGCTTTCATGGAAATGATGACACAGTGGGCACAGAATATGAGATAGGGAAATCAATCAGAGGATCCGTTTACTCGTCACAACAAGAATTTCATCAGCTTAGGTGGTGAAAGATTTGATGGTACTGAAGATTCTCTAGCTGCGGATCGGTGGATCCGTAAGGTAGAGCTGATATTTGAGAGGATGGTGCTGACACCTATACAGCGTACCGAGTTAGCAACACACCAGTTTGACGGAGAGGCTATGTATTGGTGGGATTCAGTGAGGCAGAGCCGTGATGTGTCAGAGATGCAGTGGGATAGATTTTGCGAGGTGTTTGAACAACATTTTGTTGTTGATTCTACCAGAGCTGAGATAGTGGACAGGTTTTTACACTTACAGGAGGGATTTAGATCTGTTTTAGAATACTTAGCCGAGTTTACACAGTTGAGCCGCTATGCCACTTGTTTCATAGATACTGCAGAGAAGAAGAACATGACATTTTTGAGTGGTCTAAACCCGTTCCTAAGGAAACAGTTGATGGTGATGATCGATCGTCCTTTTGAGAGATTAGTGGACGTCACTTTAAGTCAGGAACGAGTAACGCTGAATGTAGGCAAGAAACTGAACGAGTAACGCTGAATGTAGGCAAGAAACTTTGGTTCGACGAGCTAGAGGTTTAGAGCACAGTTCGAGGTTTGGTCGAGGAAGCCAGACAATTGAGCAGACACAACAGCCAGAGCGTGTCGCTGTTCAGCAGAGAGACCCTGGTAGAGGGGGATTAGTTAGAACTGGCAGAGACTGTAGAGGTGATAGACGTTCCCTAGGAGATCATCGACAACAGCAGAAACAAAGACAACCTATGAGGGGTGGTCAGACAGAAACTAGGAGCGGTTGCTTCACTTGTGGTCAGGAGGGACATGTAGCCCGTGATTGTCCAAGAGGTCAGACAAATCGACGGGAGCAGACAGTTTGTTAGACTTGTGGGCAACCGGGGCACTTTTCCAAAGCTTGTCCTCAGAGTAGGGATGTACCAACACAGCAAAGGGCACCTCAAGGACAGTTAGCACCTGCGCCTGGAGTTGGTCAGAGAGTCCCTCTCCCAACACCGCCTGTTCGCCTCGCAGCTATTCCTGGTTAGGGAAATGTTGAGGGTATGTTACTATTTTTGTGGTAGTTGTGTGTGCTAGATGTAGTAGGATATGTGTTATGTGCATTATGCGTAGAAAAAATTTCATGTTAGTGTGTTGTTATGTGATTCAGGATATATGTGTTGTGTGCTAGGTGTTGTGCATTCGTCATTTTCCCAGTTGAGGGCTCTTTTCGATACAGGAGCATCTAGGTCTTTTATTTCTAGACAGTTGGTTGTTAGAGACCGCCTAGAGACAGTGCCTTTGCCGGAACCCTTGTGCGTTGTGTCTCCTTTGGGCAGTTCGGTTTGGTTGTGGGAATATTGTCCCCGTTTCGAGTTTTCCTTGTTGGGGTACAACTTCATGTTTGACTTTATTGTCTTGGGTTTTGAGGGCTATCATTTGATTCTAGGGATGGATTGGTTGTTCAGTCATCCGGTGATCATTGATTGCTTGCATAGTTTGGTGATGTTAGCGCCACCCGATGCTTCGCCTCTTGTGTTGGCTTGTGAGCCCGATTATGTTTCAGTGATGTCGAGTTTTCTTAGCTCTCTTGAGATTTCTAGTCCCGACACCAGTTCTGTAGCGGTTGTGTGTGAGTTCCCTGATGTCTTTCAAGAGATTTCTGGTATCCCGCCTCGTCATGAGGTAGAGTTTCGGATTGACCTTGTTCCTAGTATTGCACCTATAGTACAGGCTTGCACCTAAGCAATTGGAAGAGATGAAAGTACAACTTGATGATTTGCTTCGTAAGGGGTTTGTTCGGCCGAGCAATTCACCTTGGGGGGCTCTAGCAATATTTGTGTCCAAGAAGGATGGATCATTGAAGATGTGCATAGATTATCGAGATTTGAATAAAGTGACCATCAAGAATAAGTATGTGTTGCCTCGAATTGATGATCTATTGGATCAGTTGAGGGGAGCTGTAGTGTTTTCACAGTTAGATTTGCAGTCTGGGTATCATCAGATGAGAGTTGAGGAACACTCCGTTCTAATTACCGCTTTTCGGACCCGTTATGGCTTGTATGAGTTTTCAGTCATGCCATTTGGACTGACCAATGCACCAGCTTTCTTCATGGATTTGATGAATAGATTGTTCAGTCCATACTTGGACAAAATTGTGGTAATCTTCATTGAAAATATCTTAGTGTACTCGAGGAGTTTAGAGGAGCACAGAGAGCACCTTCGCATTGTTTTACAGACATTTAGAGAAAATTAGTTGTATGTGAAGTTTAGTAAGTGTCATTTCTGGGAGCCTGAAGTTCGATTTCTCGAACATGTCATTGCTAGTAGAGGTATTGCAGTGGATCTCGAGAAAGTCGAAGGCGTGAGATCTTGGAGACGACCGAGTAGTGTGACGGAGATTCGTAGTTTTTTGGGTTTGGCCGGTTATTACCGACGGTTCATTGAGAAATTTTCACTGATTGGGCACCACTCACTCAGTTAACAAGGAAGAATGTTCCTTTTGTATGGTCAGAGAAGTGTGAAGAAGCTTTTGAAACTTTGAAGCTTCGGTTGACTTCAGCACTAGTGTTGACTATTCTGACACCTGGTAGCCGACTGGTGATATTTACTGATGCTTGCGGTACAGGATTGGGTGGAGTGTTGATGCAAGGCAAGAAGGTCGTAGCCTATGCATCTCGACAGTTAAAACCCCATGAGAGGAGATATCCAACACATGATTTATAGTTGGCAGCCATAGTCTTTGCTTTGAAGATCTGGAGACATTATCTATATGGTGAGAGGTTCAAGTTGTTCACAGATCACAAGAGTTTGAAGTACCTATTCACTTAGAGGGAGTTGAATATGAGGCAACAACGATGGGTTGATTTTCTTAGCAGCTATGACTTCGAGATACAGTATCAGCCTGGTAGAGCCAATGTGGTTGCAGATGCCTTGAGTAGGCGACATGCAATGATGGCAACCATGATGATTCAGGAGTACTGAACACTTGAGACATTAGTTTCATTTGCAGTTCAGCCTACTTTCAGTAAAGAAGGCAGCATGATAGCGGGTTTAGCAGTTTATCCGTCGTTGATCAGTAGAGTAGTGGAGAGACAGACCTCTGATCTAGTGATTACGAGGCAGATAGCAGATTTGGTAGTGGACACACTAGATGAGTGCCCTACCGATTGGTCGGTGGGTTCAGATTGAGGATTGCGGTTTTGTGGGCGGCTTATGTTATGTCTGATGAGGAGTTGCGGAGAGATATCTTACAGGAAGCTCATAGATCTCGTTTCACCATTCACTCCGGTGGAACAAAGATGTATCAAGATTTGAGACGTTCTTTCTGGTGGCGTGGTATGAAGAAAGACATTTGAGAGTTTGTGGCCCGGTGTGCGACTTGTCAGCAGGTTAAAGCCGAGCATTAGAGACCGTTTGGGCTATTACATCCATTAGAAATCCTGACGTGGAAGTGGGAGTATATCACTATGGATTTCATCGATGGACTTCCACGGTCGAGGGAAGGTCATGAGTCAATATGGGTCATTGTTGATCGGTTGACGAAGTGTGCACATTTCATTCCTGTTAGTATGAATCGGACGACAGACGGTCTAGCGGTGTTGTTCATTCGGGAGATAGTCCGCCTTTATGGGTCGCCTGTTTCGATTGTATCCGACCGAGATCCGATTTTCACAACCCACTTCTGGCAGAGTTTTCAGCAAGCTATGGGTATTAGATTGGACATGAGTACAACATATCATCCACAAACAGATGGCCAATCTGAGCGAGTGAATCAAGTAGTAGAAGACATGCTTAGAGCATGCATTTTAGACTTTGGAGGCAGTTGGGAAGATCACATACTGTTGTACGAGTTTGCGTACAACAACAGCTACCACGTAAGTATTGGCATGGCATCGTTTGAGGCACCTCTACGGACGACCGTGTAGGTCCCCTATTTGTTGGGTAGAGATTTGAGAGTCAACTGTGATGGGGACAGATGTGATCAGAGAAACTACAGAGAAGATTGAGCTGATTAGAGTGCGTTTGTTGACAGCCCAGAGTAGACAGAAGAGTTACGGTGATAGAAGGCGTAAGGAGTTAGAGTTTGCTGTTGGCGACAAAGTCTTTCTGAAAGTTTCCCCGATGCGCGGAGTTGTTAGGTTCCGAAGTCGAGGGTAGGGCTGAAAACCGAACCGACTTAGGTCGGTTTTAAAAATTTCAAACCGAAACCGAACCGACCATTAACAAAACCGATCCGAAACCGAACCGATTCTAATTTATGCAAACCGTAACCGAACCGAACCGACTAAAATTGAACCAAAACCGAAATAAAACCGAACCGACCAACTATTTTAAACATATTATATTATTTATATATAAAATATATATTATTTATTATATATATTCGGTCGGTTCGGTTTGGTCGGTTAAAATCACATAGAAACCGAAAACCGAACCGACCACTTCGGTTTTGAATTTTTTTAAACCGAAACCGATCCGAACCGAACCAATCGGTTTGGTTTAGATCGGTTCGGTCGGTTTAATCGGTTTTTTGTTCAGCCCTAGTCGAGGGAAGCTTGCACCAAGATATGTAGGGCCCTATGAGATTATTGAGAGGATTGGATCATTGGTCTACAGATTAGCTTTGCCGCAGAGTATGTCAGGTCTCCACGACGTGTTTCACGTATCCATGTTGCGAAAGTATTTGGTAGACCCGTCGCAGATTGTGAAACCCGCTGAGTTGGAGATCGCTGATGAGTTGACTTATCCAGTGAGGTCAGTAGCCATTGTTGATGATGACGTGAAACAACTTCGACGGAGGACAATGAAGTTAGTGAAGGTCTAGTGGAGCCAGCGGGAGGGTGACCTGACTTGGGAGCTGGAGGACCAGATGAGACAGAAATACCCTGAGCTTTTCACCTAGTCTTTCTTGTCGTTGCTTTGTCCGATCTCGAGGACGAGATCTCTTTTAAGGTGTGTATGATGTAATATCCATTGATTTTGTTTAAAAAAAATCAGTTTTCATATTTGTGGGTTTGACGGTGTTGGTTTGATTGATCGGATTGCGTAGCTCCGATCAGCCCTTTCAAGGGCATTTGTGGCTTCATTTGGAACCTGTAAACCCCACATGCAAGGGTGGTTTAATGGTTGGCCGGAATTTTCAAAAAAAACCAGTGTGCATGTCCGTTAGGAAGGTTCTTCGGCGTGAATCCGGGCTTTGGGAAAAATCATGATTTCAGGAGTTCTTGGACCTATTTTCGGCCTGTTGTGTTGTTCGAGGGCGATCAGACCGGAGTAGAGTGGGTTTTAGTGAGTTTTCGCTAAATTTTGGGTGTTTGCCGGATTTAATTTGTCGGTAAGTTTTTCTTTTAGTCACGCACCGGTTTTATTTATTTCATTTTCCAGTTTTCGGCTAGTTTGCTCACTTTTGAGTCTGCCTTGCAGTTTTAAAAAAATTCCTTAGTCTCGCATTCGCTGTTTTGCGAGTTGGGAGCTTCGACAAGTAGGGTTTGGGTTCCGAAAACCCATTCCGCTCAGGTGAGTGTAACTATATTAATTACAATGAGAAATATTTATTTTAAATCCTGAATTTAATTTTTACATTATGCCGTCGATTGTGTATAATTGAATCAAAGTTCGAAATTTGGGGTTTTTGGAGTTCGATTGTTGTGTTGGTTTTTTTGTGAATGAATTTATATATTGGGTTTTCTGAAAGCATGATATACCTGAATGAAATAGAATAGTGGTTGAATTTGGGTGTGATTAGGCTTTGATGTAATGGCATTGGGTTTGTATGTTGCGTTTTATAGTAAATTGTCGAGTCTTGAGAATGTATGATAGTTCGACTCGAATGAATTTATTGTGGTGAATTAGGTCATGTTGGGACCCTAGCGTAGTCGTGGATTTATGTGATTGCCTAACTGATTATGGTTACACGTCTGTTACATTTGATTCTATACAGACTCGTAGTATATGCATGTTGATATTAGTGTAAGTGTCTTTACCCCGCTGTAATGCCTGTTGTGCTGATGCTTAGGAGCTTGGTCGCATCGTGAGTTGGATGGTGCTTGAGATGACTCGCACCAGATATTGAGGATGTTATTGCACGTGGCAAGTTTGCTGAGGTGCGGTGAGCTCCCGCACGCACTTACCACTAGAGAGTGTAGTAGGACGAGTCCCTAAGGACGTGCTTTGGAGATTACTCACTTTCCCTCCCAGCGCGCTTGAGTTTGATTTGTTTTAGGTTGGCCGTGTTAGGCCAGTCGTTCGGGATGTTTAAGTTTGTATCCTGGCAAATGACACTCCATTGGGATACAAACCACCCGAAGTGGTACTGGTGTACGTTGTGGGATGTGTCTGGATGAGACACATTCGTAGGGTATGCGGATACCTACGATATGAGACACTTATACAGAAATTTTTTATGGTTTCAACTTGATTGCTATACAGATAATAAAACTGCTCGAAATGAGGCGAAAACAAAAGGTTGTTTTTCTATTCATTTGCTTGTTAGGTAGTGGTTGTTTTTCTTTGAAGCAATTAAAAATTTTGTTCAGCAATTGAAACAGACGATCCAGACATCAACATGAGAATGTTGGTTAGTGGTTACCCTTATTTCAGAGCACTTCCGTTGTCCATGTGTCGAATACTTGCTAAGTACAATTGCTACGACATTTTAGCATTTACCTTTAATAGGGTCACTCATTGTAAACCCTTGGATTCTTAGCAGATTTGGTCAAATTTAACTAAGACATTTGCAATTTTTTTATTTATTATTATAATTTTTTTTATAATAGGCGAGCTGGGTTTTTGTTGGATACCATAATCATTAAACTTTTCCAGCAGGGTTCAAACTTTGGACTTGTAATACCATTCGCCATAAGTCTACTAACAAAGCTAGTACACCGGCTAGCAGCCATTTGCAATTTCGATATCTCATAAAACCTTTCGACAACTCTCCGTCTCATACTCAACTCGCCGCCGCTGAGAGAGGCTCGTCGCAGAGAGAGGCCCGTCGCAAGTTGAGGCTAGTCGCAAGGAGAGGCTCGATCTGAGGAAGGTGCTCTCCGCAAATCCGTAACGAGGGATAGGGAGGTCAAATATGACTTTTAGATCTGATTTCTTTTACAACTCAGATATAGGAAGGGAATCTAGAGTTTTTGGAGAAGAAGATCCGAGTAAACCTTGCAGAGGAGATCTAAGAAAGCTGTGCAGAGGAAAAGCTATGATTTTCCCGATCACTCTAGCTCTTGGCTCTGCTACACTCCAATGACTTCCATTGCCCAGAAGCATCCTTGTTAGACTCTCATGGCCTCCACCGATCCGCCAGATCCGGATGGAGAAGAGGTTGTCTGCAAAGATGGTCATAGTGGAGATGGAGAAGATTTTGTCAAGAGCCAATCTTAGCTGAAATAGGCTCACTTATTCGGTGGAAACAGGAATTAAGATGGGTTGGAAGTTCCAATCTACTATTCAAATCTCATGTTTGAGGAAGGTGTGTTACTATGCCCTCTAGGTATTCGAGAAAAGGCCAAACAGTTATGGTCAGACTAGTTGGTGGGGATGTTCTTGGAGAAACCTCCTCCATTCAGCCAAATCAAGATAGTTGTGGAGAGGAAGTGGAAACCAAAAGGAGATCTTGAGGTTACATCGAATGGAGAATTTTTCTTCTTCAAGTTCACGAATGAAGATGATCAAGCCAAAACACTTGAAGAAACACCTTTCAAAGTTTGGGACAAACTCATGGTGACTAAGCCCTGGAAGGAAGACCTAGGGAGTTTAAGGAAGGAGATCAATATAATTCCAGTATGGGTACATCTTTACAATGTTCCCACTTGCATGTGGTCTAAGGAGGGGTTGAGCTACATTGCTAGCTTGATTGGGAAACCTATTAGGTTTGATCGAGCCACCTTAGCTAGAGCTCACCTCACATATGCAACAATTTGTGTGGAAGTAAAGCAAGATAAGGAGCTTCCAACCATCATTAAATTAGATGTGGGTAGGGAAAGAGATGATTTAGATGAAATTGCAACCATTGATGTGTTTTGAATGTTGTGTCTTTGGGCATGACAAAGGTCAGTGTATGATAAATGGCCACGATAAAATGATGGAACAAGAGGAGAAGATAGCATCTAAAAGAAAGAACTTTGAAAGGAAGACTCAATTGAACAATGACAAAGGAACTAAAGAATGTACCGCTGAATGGGTTGAGGTGAGGCGAAAATCGAGACTCACGAAAAAAGATATACGGGATGAGAACCATATGCCGAAAAATAATTCATTCAATGTTGTACAAGGTATTGATAAGAATAATAATATGAAAATGAAAAATAGTTACAGAGCCTCTATGTGCAGCTACATAAATGACAGTGCAGGATGTTGACGAAGGTAGAGAGGCAACTTTCAATGATGAAGTGTTACCAGTGACAACTACTACAGAAGCATAAATGACTCCGAAAATCGGGCAAACTGGGATCAATGAAAACGAGTTGGGGGATGGTAATGCAAAGGAAGACAACAATTCCCATAATTCCAATAATGGTGAAAGATTTGGATACCACGATGTGAAACTACTCGCCCTCGCAGAACTGAACGAAGGGAAAACCTTATCTCTCTATCTGAGATTGAATATGTCTTAATGACGACAAATGAATACGACAAGGGAAACGAAGTTCCTGATAAAATACAACTAGAAATTAAATAACGTGGCATGGAAGACTATAAGAAAAACTACATGTGGTTAATAAAAGTATACGAAGAACACAAGAACCGCACAGACAATAGGTTGAGACAAGAAAGTTGTCAAGATTCTGAAGAAGAACATGAGTCAGACCCCTTTAGTGATGATGTGATTATAGAATCGACTGCAATCGCCTACACCAAAGACTTTAGTCTTTGCCCCCGAAAAACAAAAGAACTAAGAAAGCAAACAAAAGGTACAAAGATTGACTTTTGTACACTGTTTAGGCTTGTAATGGTGAATCCTCTCTCTTGTGTGAGATTGTTTTTGTAGTTGTTTTTGTTTCATTAATATAAAGGTTAAGAGGTCCTTAAAACCCTGCTTGCTTTAAAAAAAAAAAAACATGTTTATATCCACATCCTTTGATAAAAAAGAATTCAAGTGTTGACAAGTGAAATAAGAAAAATTCTAGAGAGTCAGGTCCCTAGCGCTAGGGGAGCTCTCTAGAACATGATTATAAGATAGAGTGAAAAAAAAAAAAAAAAAACAGAAGAATAACAAAAGAAGAACTGATGAAAAAAAGAAGTGCTAGAGAGCATGGCCTTACGCTCTCGTGGCACCATGGGTCTGGCTCTCTAAAAAAAAGTGCTAAAGATGGTAGTTTAAAATACGACCACAGGTAATGGTACCTTTAATTTGAACAATATAGGCTTACAATCATGCTGATTCAGAGACTAATCTGAACATACCGAAGTTCTTAAATGCATTCTTGAACACTTGATATGAACTTGCTTCATGAGATGAATGAGCAGATCAGTAATTCTTTATGAAATCATAAATATGTTTACTAATTTCCTCCGCCTTTTCTTGGTTGATGAAGTGCGCAACTCCTTCCATTACGACTACTTCCTCCAGTAGTGGTACGTCCTTCTTGAATCCACCGCCGTGTATGTATTCCTGCGCGCCTGGAATATTATAGACCAGGTCCTGGTCTCCAACAATGAACTTTGTTGGCACCTTCACTTGTGCCTCAGTCCATGGTGCTGTGAGTTCCCATGTTCTGCAGAAAACAAAGAAAATGAACACCATGGACAAATGAAACTATGAAATGAAATCAAGTGGAAACCGAATAAGAAGAAACTCTGCAATATACGTACAAGTCAAAAGCTCGATAATAGTCCACTGGTCCAGTGAAGCCTTTTTGTTCAAATTTGCTTGCGTAATAACTAATATCTTCCTCAGACAACCAAGATGGCAAGGTAATAGGATCTGATGAATATAGAAGCCCTGATCCTTTGGGTAAGAACAGCGCACCAGGACCACGTAGAGTCAGAAATTTTTTCATCAGTGTTTTCACATCAAGTCGAGCAAACTCTGCTTCAATTTCTCCGGGCTCCTAAAATATCAGAATTAATAAACCTTGTCAATTTGAATAGGTTGTACCTTGTCAACTTTTACTCTTTATTTTTCAGTGATTAAATACTTGCGCCCATCACAACAATTTACCTGAAATCGAACGATATAATGATCATCACCAAAAAGGGCATGCAAACCTTCAACCGTCTTCACCAATGGATCACGTCTTAAAAAATGGACACTCAGAGTCACGAAAGCCTTAACACGATCCGGCCTAAACAAACAGAGGTTCCAAGCTATTATTGCACCCCAATTATGGCCAACGACAAACACCTGTCAGAGCAAATAACATCATCAGTATACTACTTTAATCAATCAAAACCAATGAATTCGAAGAAACAGAAGAATGGAGCATTGCTTTTTACCTGATCTAGGCCAAGGGAGTCAATGAGGGCAATCAGGTCCCCTACAAGATGATGAATGGTGTAGTTCTGGATGGAAGGTGGTACATCAGTATCACCATATCCACGGAGATCAGGAGCTATTGCTCGGTAACCCCACGAAGCAAGTGAGTGTATTTGGTGCCTCCATGAGTACCAAAGCTCAGGGAAGCCATGAAGTAGAAGCACCACAGGGCCTTCACCCTTCTCTGCTATGTGCATGTTGATACCATTCACAGCGACTATTTTATGAGAAATTCCATGCATCGCGAACTTGCTTATCTCTCTCCCTCCTTATCCTTCTCTACAATTGAATACTCAGCTATATATATAATGTTGTCATTAATTGTACTGTAGGAGTGTGTTTGGTTGCATGGAATCTTATGTCATGAAAATTCATGAGAGAAACCCTATATTTTAGGCTAAATTGATGTATCACTCTAAATCCACCATTTAATTTTGTGATCAATGGTGGGAATGAAAGTCTCGTAAATATGGGAATCACATGCCTTGGAGTGAGATTCTCATGTTCATGAGACATTCATTCCCACCATTGATCACAAAATCAAATGGTGAATGTGGAGTGATATATCAATTTAATCTAAAATATAGGAGTCCCCTTATGAATTTTCATAACATAGGATTCCATGCAACCAAACACACCCTAAATTCTAAACCACGTCTCTCAACATTATTGAAGCAGCTTTTCTAGATGGGGAATTCTAAATGTCGAGGAAACGAGCGAGGAGAGGGAGGTGGCGGGGTGGGAGCCGTCCACCCCGCTCGGGATGCGCGCACAAAAAATTGCGGCACGCATCTCGAGCGGAGTGGACGGCTCCCACCCCGCCATCTCCCTCCCCTCGCTCGTTTCCTCGCCCGTTTCCTCGCTCTCTAGCCTCACTCTTTCTAGATTGAGCAAATTACAAATGTGCTTTAGAATGGGCGGCTTTAGAGATTGAAATGAGAAAGTCCAGAAAGTGACATAGATAAAAACATTATTGAAGCAGCTTTTCTAGATTGAGCAAATTAAAAATGTGCTTTAGAATAGGCGGCTTTAGAGATTGAAATGAGAAAGTCCAGAAAGTGACATAAATAAAAATGCTTCAATTGTCCAAATTAGAGATTCCCATTATAAAATTTAAAATCAATCCTGAACTCCTAATCATGTAAATTATTAGGGAGTTATCATGACCCTTTCTCCTTACACACAACACTGTGTATGTAACTGACCAAATCCAAGTCTTCAACAATAACAATAAGCAATCCTGATTACAGAGGTTCACCAACAAACAATACAACTGGAATCGAAGATGAGAAGAATTTGATATTGCTTTTTACCTGAAGTCAATGTGGGCGACAATATCACCTACAAGATGATGAAGTTTGTAGCTATGGATAGAAGAGTTTACCACACCCATGGAGGACAGGAGCTATTGCATGGCTCAGCTTTCTGTTTCAGGTCAAATGTATGATTCGCTAGTAAGGCTTCTTCGTCTCGTATTTGGGATTCTACACCTCCCCATCTCCCCCAACCACTACCACTACCACCACCCAAAAAAAAAGGCCCAGTTTTGACCAAGCATTAATCTTGGTGCTTTCTTTTATTCTTGCATTAATCTTCAACCAAGCATGTGGAGATGACAATTTGATCCATCAAACCTGCGCAAAAACTCAATACAATGACCTTTGTGTATCCACCCTATCGTCGGCACCACCTCGATGTCTGATCTCAATGGACTAGTTAAGGTCTTCATCGACACCTCACAGTCGATTGCTTCCAAAGTGTTATCATCCATCCATGATCTAATAAGCAAAAAGGGAGATCAGACTACCTTAACTGCATGCGCATTTTCTTATAATGCCGCTGCTAATGTGCTTGATGATGCTAGGTTGTATTTGGCATCGAAGAATTATACTAGAGTTCATGGATTCCTGGATCGGGCGCTACAAGTCAAGTGTTGAGATGTGAGAACTTGTTGAAGTTGAAGGGAATCGCTGTGTCTTAGTTGATTGAGAATAGTGATACTTTTGTACATCTAGGAAGTATCGGCCAGACTATTGTTGGTCTCGTTCATTGATATGTGTCAATATGAGTATTTGATTCGGTTGATTGGTTTGATTTATTACAAAAATATGAATTACAAAATGAAATAAGTTATTAAATCCTTTTTTTCTCGATGAAGCACCAGAAATCTGTATCACCATGCTTGTATATAGTCTCAATCCATAGTTGCCGAATTTGTAAATTATACACATGTTTAATACATTAACTTATTTGTAAATCTTCAATAAAACTGATTACTATGACCTGAAATCTGCCCCGCGCAACCCCAATGGTGATTGCGATGAGTTTGCCAATAATTTCATCAATGCTTCCATGTCAAACTCACAAAACTTGATGTTAAACATGAACAGGCTTATACACAACACCACCAACAAGGAAGAAGTTGATGTTTTAAGGAAGTGTGTATTTGATTATAACAAAGCATTGAATTGTCAGGCATTATGATCGAGTTTATTAGTTGGTTAGGATGGCTAAAGATCAAAGTTTTGTGTGTGAAGGAAGGGTAATGGATTGGATATGGCGTCCCCTCGTCACCAACATACAATGACTACTTACTATTCATTCATTAAAAGCTCAACTACAAGGCTCACGAAATAGTCACTATGGCATGACATCAATATTGTAACCAAAATTCTTAGTAAATATTTATATATGCATTATGCTTTTATAAAAAAAAAAAAAAAAAAAAGTTTGGTGTGAAGGAAGGCTGAAGTCTGTGAAGAGGTTGAGTGAATCAGTGATGATAGAAATGAGTGAGGTTTTGTGCTTCTGCTTAGTAATTAGAAATAATGTATATCAGCTGAGTTAGTAGAGGTACGACCTTAGGTTACGGTTTCAAACTCGATTCACAGCATAAAAAGCTCAATCATGAATTCAAACTCATACCGACGATATAATTATCAATTTATGATTCGTTGATCGTTCTGGTTTTTCAAAGATTATGTAATCAACAAAGAAATGTGAATGATCCAGAAGGATAGTTACATGATCTAGGAGGATGATAAAATCCTGGCCAATCCAAGCATGTTGCAACCTTCCTCATATTTAAATAAAATAAAATAAAATAAAATAAAAAGTTGACGCAATTGAGTCGGTGAACCTACTTAGTTAGGTGAAGATAAGCTAAACTTGGACCTATTAATTGAATGTCTGACTAATTTTGAACAAAAATACCTGATATTCTATTATTGTTCAAAGACTCATTTCAAGACATTGATCTGTAAGTGTGTAACTGGACCCCACATTAATCAAAACTATAGTACTCTGTAATGAATTTTTGCTTTAAATATGGATTCAAGATAGAGGTGGCAAGAGAATTGAATGCATGGATAGAAAAAATAACTATCTGATAGGATCCTTCGATTCAAGTTAATGATACCAACTGCCCCACCAATCACCATGAATTAGGGATGGCAACTAGGCGGATTGGGGCAGATTTGAGCAAATTCATCCCCGTCCTGTCAGGAATAACGGATCCCCAAATCCACCCCGCCAATTCGTTTACAAAATTATTTAAAAATCACCTCCGCCCAGCACGGATTGGCGGATATCCGCCCCGCCCACATATCCGTTAAAAAAATTTCTTCATTCATAAATACATACAGTAAAAGATACTTCTACGTAGATTACAAAAAACTATAAAAAAAAAAATCATACAACAAATTACAGAGATTACAAAAATTATAAAAATAAATTACAAAAATTACAGAGATTACAGGGATTACAAAAATTATAAAAAAAAATTACAAAAAACCATACAACAAATTTCAAAAAAAAAAAAAAATCTAAAGAATCTCTGAGATCTGAGATCTCTGATAGATCATATCTCTGATGAATCAGATCTCGGATCTCTGATGGATCAGATCTCTGATCTCAGATCCAAATCTCTAATGCTTTGTTCTTGACTTTGAGTTGAGTTCTTCACTGCGAACTGTAAAAGAGAAGAAGAAGAAGAAACCCAGATCTCGGATCTCAGAGATCAGATCTCTGATCTCAGATCCAAATCTCTGATGCTCTGTTCTTGACTTTGAGTTGAGTTATTTACTGTGAACTGTAAAAAGAGAAGAAGAAGGAGACCTGAGACGACTATGAGTGAGGCCTCTTCGGCTCCTTCGAGTGGGGAAGCCGGGGAAGGGAGGGGGAGAGTAAGGCGGAGAAGGGAGGGGAGAGGGAGGCGGGGAGGGGAGGAGAGTAAAGCGGGGGAGGGGAGGGGAAGGGAGGGTGAGGCGGCTTCGGCTCCTTCGAGTGAGAAATGAGAGAGTGAGAACTGAGAAATTAAAATGACAGGTTAGTATTTCCTTTATATAGCTGAAGGGCACTTCTGTAATTTTATCGGTTAAACAGATATCCCTGGGGCAGATATGGCCAAATCCATATCCGCCCCGATTAATAAACGGATACAGATTTAAAATCCGTATCCGCCCCAACTTCCATAGACCCTTTACCAAATTTGCCCCAAACGAGGCGAGTGGGACGGATATCCATGAAAATCCACCCCATTGTCATCCCTACCATGAATGAATACCAGCTCTCGAATCATATCTCACTATTTTAATTGTATGGGAACTTGCATTATTTAAATTTCCTTTATTGACCAGTTACAAACTTGAAGAGTGCGTGGGTGTGTTTGAGCGCGACTACGGTGCCTGGTCGAGAGTGCCTGTTTGGTGGTACCAAACACCGTAGATATGCATCGAGATAGAAAAAAAGCAAAAAAATAATTTTTGTGGCACTTGTAATTTGGGGGCTATGTGCGGGTTACATTGCTTGCACCTAGCCAGAACCGAGTCTGGTAAGAAGATATTACTGGTATGTTTGCTTGCACGGAAAAAAATATATGAAAATTGAAACCCTTTCTATGAAACCATTTTCGACGTCTCCCTCTTGAATTTGGATTTCCATGAGTAGCGGGACAACAATCTTATGAAGAATCGATTTTATGTCACTAAATAAACAGCGAAAATCTACATAACAAAAAAAATAGCTAACCAAACTTACCCGTACAGGAAAATGAGACCGAAGAAAACTACGGCCTTATTACCATATCATGATAGCTTGATCCGAATGAATGATTTTCTTAATTGTTGATCATCACATTACAACGACATTTGACCTTTAACCTTCACTAAAGTTCCAAACTCAATCTCTTCCATATGGCGAGCTTTACTGCATTACCATTCAAATTTATAGAAGGATATTAGTACATTATCTTTTTTCTAAATTCAACAAGATCTTAAATATATAAATGTGAAACTGAAAAATATTTAATTAGACAATAACATTTTTTTTTTAAAGAATTCATCTTCGCATATGTCATCACTCGCACGCATCGCGAGGGGATGGAAATTCCTCCCTCCCTCCCTCGCTGGTTTCCTCGACAGCTAGCCAAGCTCCCAAATTAATAAGCCCCACCAACATTTCATTAAAAAAAAGGGGAAATTCTACGACCTAGCCTGGGTTGCTGTCCGAACCCTCCTGTGCACGTGTGCCTGGAAGGGTCTTGATCACGTGCGCCTCATTTGGCTCCAAATTTTAGTAATACAAAGTTGAGAAATGACGATTCTTCTGTTTTTGCTCTCATGGTTTAACATTTGTTGCCTTATAATAGCCTCCTCCACCGCTTCCACCACCATTGTCGCCTCCACCAGCATGTTCCCCACCAGCTCCATATCCAGCGCCACCTCCAGAACCGCTGCCACCACCATAGCTAGCCCCACGCTGACCTCTAGCGCCATATCCACCTCCTCCACCACTACCGCCACCACCACCATAACCACCACCAGCTCCTCCTCCACTCCCACTTCCATAACCTCCTTCATGCTCACTTCCAACACTATACCCACCGCCGCCACCACTACCACCAGCTCCACCACCATGCTCTCCTCCAGCACCATACCCACCACCACACGATATGTTTCGAGCAACGATATTGTCCCCAATTTAGACACCCGCGACCGTCCGAGTATGGGGTTTTTACGAACGGATCTCAACTTTTCAAATGCTTCCAAAATGCCTCGTCGCTATTAAGACATATCCAACTTCATATATACTTAACTCTACTTGGTCCCATAGTTGATGTGGGACTAAGTTGAGCCAACTCCATTTTTAACAATCTCTACCTTGGCGAAACTTATTAAACTTACTCGGGCCCAGGGTAAGCTCCACCACAATGTGCTATTCTGCACTTCCAACTCGCCAAGCCCAAGGCCGAACCATCGGCTTTGATACCACTTGTTGTGCTCGGGAGTGAAACAGCGAAGCCCCCCGGCACCACCACTACACGATATGTTTCAAGCAACGATATTGTCCCCAATTTAGACACCCGCCACCACTCGGGTATGGGGTTTTTACGAACGAAGCTCAACTTTTCAAATGCTCCCAAAAGGCCTCGTCGTTATTAAGACATATCCAACTTCATATATACTTAACTCTACTTGGTCCCTTAGTTGATGTGGGACTAAGTTAAGCCAACCCCATTTTTAACAATTACTAGGATTCTTTAAAGGAACAATAAGTATAATTTTCACATACACAAGAATTTAAGTGTCATCTACAACCTGATCTTTTCTCTTCATTTCTTATTTCTTCTCATCATTTCCTCTTCTTACATTCCTATAGAATGAGATTCTATGAGCCAAGCACAATGTAAATCTACTATTTAATTTCCCTGCATTCCTATTGAAACCAGACTCTAACAACCAAACACACTGTATATGTATGTATATGTAAAAGAAGTGAACTTCTTATTAATTTCAACCTTTGATAGAAAAACAGAGAATCCTAATCAAAATGTCCCCACAGAGCTCTAAACATTAGGTTTTCAAGAGATTAGTTAATGAGATAGTAGAAGTCCACTCATGTTGCAAATTAACTATGTGGATAATTAAGACTAGAAGTTTATGGGTTAAGGCTAAGCTGATAAAAATTTCACTTTCTGTATTCTTAGAGGATGGTGACGAGGCAAATCGACTTCGTAGCTAAGTGGTTTTTAATTACCGCTTATGATTAAAAATAGGGAGGTCTCAAATAGTTCATTTAGAATGTTCTATTTTAAGCCAATATAATTCACAATTCACTGAATTTTTGCCATCCAATGTTCTATTTTAAGCCAATATAATTCACAATTCACTGATAAAGTAAAGATGTGACTGACTTAAACTAGTTAATTAAGGTCATGTGCACTTGTTTTAAATTAGAAATAGCTACAGATTAACTAAGCAACTTGGAAGAGTAAAGAGGCATTGCATTTCCTTATAAATCATGCAGCCTTCTAAGAAAAAAAATCGATTACACCATCCAGAAATAGTATTTATTTTTATTTATTTGCTAATTAAGCAATATCCAAACTAAATGAGTCATCTATCACCAAGTAGTTAGGAGAATAAAAAATTAGGCTGATAAAAACTTGGTTTTAATAAATGGAATGCATTACACATAGTGTTGGACAACAGCAAAAGCACTCTGAGTGAGTGTTCGTATATATAGAGAATGTAATGTGGGACTTACTGCTAACCCTCCCAATCCCTATAATACGTACCCACTCTCTGTGCCTTCTCATTCCATATTGTAGATATAGCTAAAAAAAATCCCCAATGGGAAGATATAGAGTTACTAGTGTCGTCTTCTTTGTGTTGCCGAGTGTAAGTATATGTGCAGCTAGTAGAGCTCTTCTTACACTAGATGGAGATGAAGCTGTTGGTGTAGAAGGTGGTATTGGTGTTGGTGTTGGTGTAGGTGTTGATATTGGTCATGGACATACTGGGTCTCTAGGTGATCACGGAGCAGGATATGGCAGTGGAGGTGGCGAAGGTGGTGGTGGTGCTGCTGGTAGATGAGGAGCTCATGGTTGAGGGTATGGGGGAGGAAGTGGTGGTGGGTATGGTGCTGGAGGAGAGCATGGTAGTGGGGCTGGTGGCGGAGGTGGGTATGGTGGTGGAGGTGAGCATGGAGGAGGTTATGGAAGTGGGAGTGGAGGAGGAGCTGGTGGTGAACATGGTGGTGGTGCTCGTTAATTGTTTGGTTGAAACGCTTAATAATCAGACAAGCGTACTACAAAAAAAAGACAATTCAGCAAAGGCTAAAATGCCGTCGCTAATATAAAAATAATGTAAAATTATTTTTTAGAAAATCAATTAGCCACGGCAAAATGCCGTCGTTAATATAAAAATAATGTTAAATTTTTAAAAAAAAAATCAATTAGCCACGGCTAAATGCCGTCGCTAATATTAAAATATTTTTTTTAAATACCACTTAGCCACCACAAAATGCCGTCGCTAATATAAAAATAATGTTAAATTTTTTTTAAAAATCAATTAGCCACGGCAAAATGCCGTCGCTAATATATAAATTATGTTAAAATATTTTTTGTAAAAATCAATTAGCCACGGCTAAATGTCGTCGCTAATATTAAAATATTTTTTTAAATACCATTTAGCCACGGTAAAATGTCGTCGCTACTATAAAAATAATGTTAAAATATTTTTTTTTAAATACCATTTAGCGACGGAATTTGCCGACTTAGCCACGGTTTTTTTGCCGTGGCTAATTAGCGACGGGATATTTGCCGTCGCTGATTCAAATAGTGACGATAATATGAGCTACGGTATTGCGACGATAGTTGTGCCGTCGCTGATTCCTTTTAGCTACGGTTTTTGGACAATTAGCAACGGCTGAATTCAATTTTTTTTGTAGTGTGCGGAACTTTCGGATTCTCATAGCAACTTCAAAACCATCCATCTCAGGCAATTGGAGGTCCAAAAGAACAATGTGGAAAGAAGTTCCAGCAGGGCCCAAAGCACTCAGGGATTCAAACCCAGATGAAACTGTGGTCACATTGCAACCCAGCTTTTCGAGTAGTTTACGAGTCACAGCCCTGTTGACATCATCTCCATCAGCTACTATAACCTGAAGACCTCTGAACAGAGAGTTGGAAAGTGGATGCTCTGAGGATCCTCCAGGTTCAAAGATGCCACCTCCTATTGATGCTTGTCGTTGCAACTTCAGTACGACGGCCATGCTTTGTGCACCACCGTAGGAATTGGGAACAACCCAGACATTCCCTTGCATCATCTGTTGAAAAAAGAATTAAGTTTCCGGAGAAAAACAGAGTTTGAGTGTTTGCAAAATATTTGCGAAATCCATGTTTTGGACTGATTGTATCATTCAAAGGAGGTAACATCACTCACGAAATGCAATTGTATGAACTTCAAAACATAAAACTTCTGAAAGTTCAAAACAACATTAATTACTTAGAACATAGGAGTAATTGATATGATTCATCATGCCAATTCTTTCGAGGATATGATCTGAGATATTACTAGCAGCGTCTGTCTCTCATTGATCTCATGATTGGGTTTATTATGTTTGATCAGATTGACACAAGTTTTCACCATGTTGGTGTCATCTCAAGTCATTCAACGATTGAGATCTTGAAGACACTACATTTTCCAATCAGAAGAAAAAAGGTTAAACATGCAAAATTGTGTTATGGAAAAAAACATGACGATAATTCTTCGCAGGAAAAAACGAGATGTAATAAATAAATCTAACAAGAAACAGAAGCAAAGAAATACTTACCCTCACGAGTTTTTTGCACACACTGAAGCTAAGGCCACCCTCTACTCCCTCACTGTTGTATCTCCTAAAAGGAATCTGCAAAGAGGAGACTGAGCCTTCTGATTGAGAATCACCATTGTCAACGCCGATTTCAAACTTTACATACGCGAAACCATCAGATGAGCTTGGTGTCCACATTGCCCATCTTTGTTCATTCCTGTTCCCACTTGTACTCTCAGAGACAATCCGCAAATACACAGATGCTCCGGTATCAGTAGTGTTCAAGAGATTCCCAATCATATGCAATATCACTTGAAAAATTCTTTTCTCGTCACCAATTACCTGATCAGGTAATGAGTTCTCAACCTCAATCTTCAAACTGAAACCACTACAAAGACACAAGCATTTAGTGACGCAAATTGCTTCCTTTATCATGAAATGCAACCTGATTGAGAAATCAGAGCAGACTGTTTGAATTAGTCAGTGTCTTGTTGAAGAAGCATGCTGTTTCTTCGGGTTGTTTTGATTCTGTTTCAATAAGACCTAGTCTATAGGACTAAGTTACTGCTTTAGATTTTCTTAACTAGTAGTGGTCCATGATTATAGGGTTGTTAATAGTGGATCTTATTCTTGTTTTTCAGACGTGGTTGTAAGGCTATTTAAGCCAGTACTTTGCTTTCAATTAATAACATTAGAGTTTCATTCACTCTCTACTTCTGAGTTTGTTTGAGATCTTTGATATCCTACAGTCTGGTATCAGAGCCACTGGGCTGATAATAGAGAGGAAAATGAGTGAAGAAAAGAGTGAAGGTAGTCTCACAAAAATTCCTCATTTTGATGGTCATCACTACGACCATTGGAGTGAGTTGATAGAGAATCTGCTGAGAGCCAAAGGGCTATGGAGCCTGGTAGAGAATGGTTTCGAAGAGCTGACCAACGCACAGCAGGCACAACTAGATGACGCAAAGATGAAGGACCACAGAGTCAAGCACTATCTGTACCAAGCTATAGATCGTGTGACCTTTGAGCAGATTCTGGACAGACGTACCTCCAAAATCGTCTGGGATTCCTTGAAAAGCAAGTTTGGTGGCAATGAGAGAGTGAAAAGGTCCCTTCTCAACACCTTGAGAAGGGAATTTGAGGTGTTGGAGATGAAGAACGGAGAGACGATCAAGGAGTACTTTGCTAAGGTGATGGCTGTAGCGAATCAGATGAGGAGCAATGGAGAGGCGATGCCTGACTCTATGGTGGTGGAGAAGATTCTAAGGACTCTGACAGAGCGGTTCACCTATGTGGTGGTGTCGATAGAAGAGGCAAGAGATACACGTGCCATGTCGATTGATGAACTGCAGAGTTCTTTGTCTGTGCACGAGCAAACGTTTAAGAGGTTGGATAGAGAAGAAGATCAGGCCTTAAAAGCTGCTGTTGGTGATGAAAGACTTGGAGGCAGTGGAAGGGGACGTGGTACATACAGAGGACGTGGAAGAGGCAGAGGAAGATCTCTTGACAAAGCTCGTGTGGAGTGTTATAAATGTCACAAATTGGGGCATTTCCAGTACGAGTGTCCGAGTTTAGAAAGCAAAGCCAACTTTGTGGAGCTAGATGAAGAGGAAGAGCTGCTCTTGATGTCATATGTGGAGAAGCAAGATTCAAAAAGAGATGGTGTGTGGTTTCTTGATTCGGGATGTTCGAATCATATGTGTGGAAACAAGATGTGGTTTTCACACCTGGATCAAAGCTTTCAGCACACTGTCAAGCTTGGAAATGATACAAGAATGGCAGTCACGGGGAAAGGAAGTGTAAGATTGGAGATTGGAGGAGTCAAACAGGTGATTTCTGAAGTTTACTTTGTTCCAGAACTGAAGAATAATTTGCTTAGCATGGGACAACTTCAGGAGAAAGGGCTTGGTATTCTGATTCAGGGAGGAGAATGCAGGCTATATCATCCACAAAGAGGGCTAATTGTGACAACAAGAATGACCACTAATCGGATGTTTGTGCTTCTAGCTACTGTTTTACCAAGCACAGACTCGAAGCTGCTTACTCCATCATGCTTTCAAGTTGCCACAGAGGATGCTTCTGGACTATGGCACTGCAGGTTCGGTCATTTGAACTACAAGAGTTTACGAACAATGCAGTTTCAGAAGTTAGTTCGTGGCTTACCTACAATTACCACGCCAAGCAAAGCTTGTACTCACTGTCTGGTTGGAAAGCAACATAGGAAGAAGATGTCAAAGAAGAGTTCATGGAGAGCATCAAGAAAGTTGCAGCTGGTCCACTCTGATATTTGTGGACCGATCACACCAAACTCGACAAGTGGGAAGAGGTATTTACTCAGCTTTATTGATGATTTCAGTCTTAAAGTTTGGGTTTATTACTTACGAGAGAAGTCAGAGACACTTGGAGTATTTAAAAGCTTTAAGAAGTATGTTGAAAAGGAGTGTGATGGGTCCATAGCATGTTTACGCACATATAGGGGTGGAGAGTTTACTTCTCATGAATTTAATGATTTTTGTGTGGAGAATGGTATTCAAAGACAGTTAACTGCAGCCTACACCCCCCAACAAAATGGGGTAGCAGAGAGAAGGAATCGAACCATTATGAACTCGGTTCGAAGCATGTTGTCTGAGAAAAAAGTTCCAAGGGAATTCTGGCCAGAAGCAGTTCAGTGGTGTACTCATGTGATGAACAGGAGTCTGACAGTAGCTGTGAAAGGGAAAACACCAGAGGAGGCATGGAGTAATATCACACCATCTGTGGGATATTTCCGAGTGTTTGGGTGTGTTGCTCATGTACACATACCTGAACAAAGAAGAGTGAAGTTGGATGACAAGAGCTACAGCTGTGTTTTTTTTGGTGTTAGCAATGAATCCAAGGCCTACAGATTGTATGATCCAGCCTCTAAGCGTATCGTGGTAAGCCGTGATGTTGTCTTTGAGGAAGATAGCTGTTGGGATTGGAGTCAGAATTCAGAGAAGATGAGCAGAGAGCTGGAATGGGGAGATAATGATTTTGAAGATAATGGGGATAGCGAGAGTGAAGAAGACGCAACTGAAGAAGAATCAAACATGGAGGAAGCAGCTCAAGCTTCTCCAAATGAATCAATGCCAAGTCCAGCTACAGCTCAAGGGAGGACTAGAAGAGAGAACAAAAGAGCTCCGGAGTGGCAAAAAGACTATGTGAGTGGCACGGGATTAGGTCTTTCTGATGAAGATGAAGAAGCTAGCAGCCTGGTTCTATACGCCACTCTAGATCCGATCACTTTTGAAGAAGCTGCTGGAAGTGAAAAATGGCTTGAAGCTATGAAACTTGAGATTCAAGCCATCGAGAAAAATGAAACATGGGAATTGGTGAAGTTGCCTGCTGGTGCAAAGAAGATTGGAGTAAAATGGGTGTTTAAAACCAAGCTAAATGAACTTGGTGAGGTTGACAAACACAAAGCACGATTGGTGGCAAAGGGATATGTCCAGAGACATGGAGTTGATTACAATGAAGTCTTTGCGCCGGTTGCTAAATGGGATACTATCCGAATGGTGATTGCAATGGCAGCACAGAAAGGTTGGAGTATTTGTCAACTTGATGTTAAAAGTGCTTTCCTTTATGGAGAGCTGGTGGAGGAGGTTTTTGTTGATCAGCCACGTGGTTTTGAGAAAGAAGGAGAGGAGCACAAAGTCTACAAGTTGAAGAAGGCCTTGTATGGCCTTAAGCAGGCTCCAAGATCGTGGTACAGTCGCATTGAGTCCTACTTTACTAAGGAAGGTTTTGAAAGGTGCCCATCTGAACCTACTCTTTTCATTAAAACTGATTTGAAGGGTAGTATTCTGGTTGTTAGTTTGTATGTAGATGATCTCATATTCACGGGGAATGATGAGGGGTTGATTGAAGCGTTTAAGAATTCTATGATGCAAGAATTTGAAATGACTGATCTTGGAAGGATGAGGTATTTTCTTGGTGTTGAAGTTTTACAGAATGAGAAAGGTATTTTCATTAGTCAGAAGAAGTATGCCAACGAAGTCCTTGAAAGGTTTGGCATGTTGGGGTGCAATTCTGTTAGAAGTCCTATTGTTCCAGGAACAAAACTTGTGAAAGATGAAGATGGAGTCAAAGTAGATGTCACTGGTTACAAGCAAATTGTGGGAAGTCTTCGATATTTAACTGTGACCAGGCCAGATTTAATGTTTGTGGTTGGATTGGTGAGTCGATACATGGAGAAACCTACTGAACTTCATCTTAGTGCAGTGAAAAGGGTTCTTCGATATGTGAAGGTAACCTTGGAGCTGGGCATTCTGTACAAGAAAGGTGGAACTGAAGACTTAGTTGGCTACACAGATAGCGATTATGCTGGGGATCTGGATGACAGAAGAAGTACTTCAGGGTATGCGTTTCTATTTGGAGAAGGAGCTGTTGTGTGGTCTTCAAAGAAACAACCTGTGGTGACCTTGTCCACCACCGAGGCAGAGTTCGTAGCAGCAGCATCATGTGCATGCCAAGCAGTTTGGATGAGAAGAATCTTAGATGCTCTCAACCACCCTCAGAAAGAGAGCATCACGCTGTATTGTGACAATGCTTCCACTATCAAACTTTCAAAGAATGCAGTACTACATGGGAGGAGTAAACACATTCATATAAGGTACCACTTCCTTCGTGATTTGTCCAATGATCGAGTTATTGAGCTTGTTCATTGTGGAACTAGGGAGCAAACAGCAGACATCATGACCAAAGCATTAAAATTGGAGGTTTTTGAGAAGCTTAGAAAGCAGCTGGGAGTGTGTGGAATCACAGAAGTAAACTGACTGCAAGTATGCAGAACAGTTTAAGGGAGGAATTGTTTGAATTAGTCAGTGTCTTGTTGAAGAAGCATGTTGTTTCTTCGGGTTGTTTTGATTCTGTTTCAATAAGACCTAGTCTATAGGACTAAGTTACTGCTTTAGATTTTCTTAACTAGTAGTGGTCCATGATTATAGGGTTGTTATTAGTGGATCTTATTCTTGTTTTTCAGACGTGGTTGTAAGGCTATTTAAGCCAGTACTTTGCTTTCAATTAATAACATTAGAGTTTCATTCACTCTCTACTTCTGAGTTTGTTTGAGATCTTTGATATCCTACACAGACCACAGGAGAAATCAGATCAGTTCTTCTACAAATCAAGAAATCAGATCAATCTGAGAAGAAGACGAACCTGACTGAGAAATCAGCGAGGAGAAGAAGATCACGAATCTCTTACCTTCTTTAGCGGCCGTTAGCGGAGGATGCGAGAAGGGGAGGCGGCCTGCGGGTGCTCAATTCTCTTCTCCTCTGCGGCTGCGGGTGCTAAAGATTAAAGAGTCTTAGACTCTTAGTTACTTAAACTAAAGAAGAGTAAAGCTTAGTTCCATATTTAGGTTTACTAATTTGATTTGAAATGGGTCCAAACGGGTCCAATCCTGACCGTTTCTTTTTTAAAAATAGGAACCGGGATCGGACCGTTTTATAACGGATTCAGATCGATCCGAACCGTATCTAAAAATACACAATTAAAATCCATACCGTTAGAGCAAAACGGTCCGGTTCGATTTGAACGCGCGGATCCTCGACCTGTTTGCCCACCCCTAGTAGTGGCGGTTTCTCTAAATCTTCTTATTCATGATGAAGCTTGAATATTAGATAAAATTATGACATAATAAAACACCCTAAAAAGTAGCAATTAGCACCATAACATGAGTCGAGACGTGTATGAACCGAGTAAACAGGGTGTTTTTGAGCTAATACAAGTAATATATTGAAGCTTCATAATGGTATGGGCTCATCACAAACAAAGTCTATGACACCAATTTTATGGCATGTTTTAGGAACAAAGAAGAGGGACATGTGACCCAGAATCTGAAAGACCGTATATACCTTAGATGTTGACCTTGTCTCTATAGTGGAAGAATGAACATGGTACCTAAGAAATTGCACATCAAGTGACCAGGTGTGCCCATACTAAACTTTAGCAGTCAAGTTCACGAAGGGCCACACAAGATCATGAACAATCAACTTTGATGTGGTATATTTTTCTATCTTGATGTTGATGAGACGGAATTTTATATTTTTATCCATTTTATAGTTTTTTGTTAAAAGATGATGGAGACTACACAGTTCTACAAAAGAAAATGCGTTCAATTTTATGAGGAAAATTCTAGGGGTCGAGGGAGGGAACGAGGGAGGGAGCGAGGGATGGGTGGTAGCCACCCATCCGCCCCGAGATAAGTGCAATCGCGCATTTCCAATCCGATGCGCTTATCTCGAGGCGGATGGGTGGTTACCACCCATCCCTCGCCGCTTTCCCTCGCTCCCTCCCTCGCTCTGTAGCAAAGCTCATTTTATGAAACTATCAACTTGATACATTGGATCAGAAAGCTTTGAATGGGTACTAAAGTTAATGAACTTCTTTCTCAGTTTCCAGAGCATCCATCTACACACTAGGATTCTGCAAGTGGTACTTCAAAAAAAATATATTAATAAAATAATAATAATAAAATCTAAATAGAATTGAGAAGGTGTGTTGATCATTGGGTCGAACAGTTCATTGCAGTGTCGACCACTAGTGAGATTGTGTCATCCCGTTCCATAACTAAACACTACACAAAATTAACATTTTTGTAACAATAAAAAAAATAGTAATACTTTTAAATTATAACAATTCACAAAACAATTTTACACATTTTCACAAACAAAGTGATTCAATAATTGTATCACAACAAATAGTATGGGCTTACAATTATTGCTATTTATGGTGATCTAATTTATTGTATAACTTTTTTTGTGTAGCTATTTTTCATTTTGTTAACTAAATTTAGTTTTGACTTAAAATTATTTGATAGATTGTAACAGCTCAAAAGTGTTACTAATTTTTAAGTTGTTACAAATATGCTAACGTGGTGTAGCTCATATTTTAGTGTCTCTGAACACGTAGTCCGACGATGACCCAACCCGACCCATAACTTATCGTAGCTAGTTAATATGAGTGTTTCATGACATGTTTCCTGGTTAGTGAGCTAGAAAACTATATGGAACCTACGCAGGAAAATGGGGGTGGATAGGGTTTATTGACTCTACTAAAGACTCTGATATTAAAAGATAAAGCAAAATTTTGAAAGTACAACCCTAATTAAACAAGTCTTGTTGGTCCCTCGAAACCACTACAAAAAGATGACAGATTTGGACTTAAAAAGATCTTATTAAACTCTTGATCTCAGAGCTAAAAACCTGATCTTAAGAGTCGATTGGACTTAAAGCTAAAGGTATTTAATGTCCGGATTTGGTAAAATTGGAGACCAAAATGGTGATATGTATAGGAGTGTATGGATGTATGTGAATCTTGGTTTTTTGTAGTATGTCACTTAATCTAATCTGTGATGTTGTAGTAGATCTTGGATTTTTGCAACAGGAGAATTTTTGTAGTAGAGTTGTATGAAAAAACATACAAGAAGAATGTTTATCTCCAACAAGATTTGTTACCATGTATGAAAAAACATCATTCACTGATGTATATTGCTAGCTCCTTGTATTATATTGCTAAGTGTAGAGTTGCTACCATGCATGTTTATCTCCAACAAGAATTGTACGTTGCTCCATATATGAATGTATTTTGTTAGCATTCTCACCATATAGATCTGCTGAAATTGTAGCAGAAAGAAGAGTAGCTCCATCTTCGTACTTGTTTCGTATCTGTGTCAACTTTGGGCTCTTTCCCACTAAAGCTTCAGCAGCTTTTACGCTCCCAATTGTAGCTGCATTGTGAAGAGCAGTAAAGGTTTGGATATCTTTGTATAGCAAAGCTTCTGGTGACATCAACTTCACAATTTCCTCTACAAACTTTGTCTGTCCTGCTCCTGCAGCTATGGCCAGTGCAATTTCTCCAGTTTCTCCTCGTTGGCTGATTCTAGCATCACTAGCATTACGGTCTTCCGCAATGGAATTCTTGGCTCTTTCCCAGTTACCTTCAACGATAGCTTTGTAGAGGGATCTGTAGTACATGTAGTCTACAAATTTTCAGCATCTTATTTTCTAGCATCTTATTTTCTAGTATGTCACTGAAAGGTTTACAAATCTTGGTTTTTTGTAGTATGAAAAAACACCATTCACTGATGTATATTGCTAGCTCCTTGTATGAAAAAACATCATTCACTGATGTATATTGCTAAGTGTAGAGTTGCTATCTCCAACAAGAATTGTTGCTCCAGATTAAGTGACATTATAAGTGCTCCAATTGGCAAAGAGTATCAACATGATTGAAACTCACACATCCACTTTCATAATTCTAATGGCTAAGAACCTATGTTTATGTTAGGAAAAAAAATATCCTTCTCTCAAAACCAAAGCCAAAGAAAATGTTGTCATGATAGCAATTTCATCTCAGTAATAACATTTTCATAATAGCAATTTAAATTCAGTTGCAAGGCATAACACATGTATCAGATTCGGAGTTATTTCACAAAAATAAAGTAATGGAGGGCTTGGAAATACAAATTGGATTGGACTACAAAATATTTCACATATTACATATTTATGTACTTATTACATTATACATCATTCTCCCAAAAGCTTCAAAAAAAAAAAAAAAAAAATAGTACATGTATCATAATAATTACTACTAATAAAGCATTGATTAAGTCCCTCGTAAAAGCCCAAGGATCGTTGTTCTCTTGGGTGTCATTTCTTCGATCATTTATTTGATCGGCTTGACCATCAAAAACACTATCGTTACCGACAATAACATGATCATTAACTTTCACATCTTCATTGTTGTTTTCCGCCTCCCTGTCTTTTCTTGCCTCTACTGAGCAAACTCACAAGTCATATGCCTCATATGCTTAGGGGTATGGAAAATGCCAACTGCTTGGGCATGGGTGAAGAACGTATACCATTTTCTCAAGTCTATCTACTGAATTGAGAGTTTGGAAGTCATATCTTAACACTATATACAGTTGAAGCTTTAGATCAAGCACTACAACAAAAAAATGGCTTTAATGACGTATATTTAATAGCAAAATTTTTGGAAGAAATACAATGGTGAAACCCATAAACCCCATTCGATTCTCTGCAAAACTCATATTTTATTTCCCCATTTTTCACAATTTCCCCATTTATGAGTGAAAATGAACCAAACACTCTTCAGATTGAGATTGCAAAACCCATACCTTTGGGAGTCTTGGTTGATGGCTGGAAAAAGAGAAATTTTCAAATTGGTCTTCAAAACTCAGATATCTGAACTCAGGTTGAGGTCGAGGACGGCTCCTCCGCCTTGGTCGGATCTTGATCGAGGTCGAAACTCCGCCTTGGTCGGATCTTGGCTAGATTTTTGTGGTCGGGCTGCTCGCTGACGACGACGAGGACCTGTAGTTTGTCCGATTGAGACTGGATTTCTTCTATTTTAGGTTAAAATGGACCAAATCTAGGGTTCAAGATCGGATTTTTAAGGCATTTGAGAGCTCAAGATCTCATCTTGGAAACGTAGAGAAACCCTAAAAATGTGTACTTGGAAGCTTTTTTGAGTGATTGAGAGGGGTAGAAGCTTTTTCGAGTGACTGAGAGGGGTAGAAATTTTGGTTTGAGAGTGAAAGCAGTGAGTGTGAAGAGCTGTGAGAGGAGTAATTCTTGCTGTGAAGAGTCTGAATTTTTGCTGTGAGAGTGAACAGTGAAAGGGGTAGAAATGCTGATCTGTTTCTTTCACTCTCATAGAGCAGCCAACCACGTGCCTAGGACCTTTCACGCGCACGTGCCTAAGAGGGTCCAGGCATGCTCAAGGCGTGGAAACAAGGCCGGCTAGAACGGCTCATACAAATTAGGAGCTTTGCTACAGAGCGAGGGAAAGGGGCGAGGGATGGGTGGTAACCACCCATCCGCCTCGAGAAGAGCGCATCGGATTTGAGATGCGTGATAGCGCTCATCTCGAGGCGGATGGGTGGCTTCCACCCATCCCTCGCTCCCTCCCTCGACCCCTAGAATTTTCGTACAAATTAGATGTTAAAAACTTCCATTTCATTATTTTTAATAAATTTTCTCGATAAAATTTATTTTTCTAAAGTAAAGACAACCTCTCAAATTTGGTGTTTGTTTTGACATTTTAATAAATATTTATTTAGACATTCGACTTAATTAAACAAACAAAAAGCAAATAATCATGAAATAGTGAAGAAATTCCATCGTTATTATTGGGTGATTCAAGCATAACTCAATCACGCATTTGTATCGATCAATGTATCATATTCTCTAAAAGCTTGAACTTGTAGAGTGAGCGAACTAATCATATATCAAGTGAAAGCGAGAGCGGGATCGTGGGACTGCACGGCGTGTACCAATCGTACAATTACACCGTAAATTCACATAGTACTACCATGGATAAGCGACAATGTGATGACGCAAACGGTTTGTGACGGTAGTTTGAGATGTTCGACTGAGAGAGTGATCAACCTGACAAAGTTCAAACGAGATAGAGTTCAAACAAAGCAAATGCTTATCTTCTAATTCCCTTCCTCGCATCTTACGTTGCATTTATCAAAGTGTGTAGATCTAATCATATATCAAGCGGAAGCGAGAGCGAGGTCTTGAAACTACAACATATATCGGTGTGTACTAATCGTACAACTACACCGTAAATTCACAGGATACTACTGTGAATAAACAATGGGCAATTCAAGCCCATGAATAATTGGAGTGGGCTTAATATTCCAACAACCTAAGAGGATGGCAAGGAACACGGCCGTCTCTGAAATTTTAGGGGTTCTGTGCGGAGAATACGAATAACAACCCTTTTTATATAAAAAGAAAATTAAATAATGTTTTTATGTTTGATGTCACAGATACCTGATTTTTACACCTATGGAAATTAAATTCATGTTTCCTTTTAATCTAATTATTATAAAAATAAAAATGAATACAAGAGCACTCATTAAAAAAAAACTTCCTATGAGATTGGTAAAATGAGAATAATTCCTAACCATCCATTGGAGCATTATTGATTAAAAAAAAAGCAGAAAATAATTTTTGTGGCACCTGTAATTTAGGGCTATGTGTGGGTTACATTGCTTGCACCTAGCCCGAACCGGGTGTGGTAAGAAAATATTACCGGTATGCTTGGTTGCATAGAAAAAAAATATGAAAATTGAAACCCTTTCTATGAAACCATAATCGAGGCCTCCCCTTGAATTTGGATTCCCATGAGCAGTGGAACAATAATCTTATGAAAAATCAATTTTATGTCACTAAATAAACAATCAAACAACAAAAATCTGCATAACAAGAAAAATAGCTAACCAAATAGACCTGTAGAGGAAAATGAGATCAAAGAAAACTTCGGCCTTGTACCATATTGTCTAATTAAATAATTTTCAGTTTCACATTTATATATTTAGGATCTTGTTGAATTTAGAAAAAAGATAATGTACTAATATCCTTCTAAAAATTTGAATGGTAAAGCAGTAAAGCTCACCATATGGAAGAGATTGAGTTTGGAACTTTAGTGAAGGTTAAAGGTCAAATGTCGTTGTGATGTGATGATCAACAATTAAGAAAACCATATCCTAAATATATGTCATCAACCAACTTTAAAATCTGTCACGTGTCTTTCACGAGACAAGTTGATCTCTGAAGTCTGAAACCTTATCCAAATTAATAAACCCGAGCAATTCTAGGCAGCCTGGGTATTGCTGCCTGGTTTGCTATTTGGAGGGCAAATTTTATATTTTTGCCCCCCCTCCTTTTTAAACACGTTTTTGAAAAAGGTTTTAAAGATGGGGGGGGGGCAAAAAATGTAAAATTCGCCCCCCAGGCTGCGTAGAATTTCTGAATAAACTCCACCAACATTTCATTTAAAAAAAAGGGAAATTCTAATCAGCCTAGGTTTCACCTGAGTTGCTGCCTGGACCCTCTTGAGCATGTGTGCCTGGGAGGGGTCTTGGCCATGTGCGCTTCATTTGGCTCCAAATTTTGGTAATACAAAGTTGAGAAAGGACAATTCTTCTTTTATGCTCTCATGGTTTAACATTTGTTGCTTTATTTATTTATTTTTATTTTTTAATTAAACCTCTAGTGGGAAGGAGAGACTTTTATTACTTATCAAAAAAATTGATTGACAATCAAAATGGGAGTACATTACGACTTTACCCGTATAAAAAACAAAACAAAAATGTGGACAGGAAACTTTGCCCAATCAAAAAGACCGCAACCGCAACCCCAACCACAAGCTGGCTAACAATCACTTGAAACAAACGAAAAACTTAAAAACAGCACAAGCAACTCTGATCATGCATCATCCTGTTCAATCCGCGTCCTCGCACCTGCAGCACCAATCCCACACCAAGCAGCACTCCATACCCTGCCGAAACCAGACAGCAAGTACGTGTCCGGCTGCTTCGTATCACGCAGCAGCTCCGCCAACAAAACCCGGCCTGATCACCAGCGCCTGGCTCTGCCTGGCAGAACTCCAAAACAGGGTGTCCCTGCAGAAAACCACCTGTCCCAGACCGCCTGAGTGTGCCTGACGGCCTTTTTCTTGACCAAAACTGCAGCGCAAAATAGTCCAGCCGCCCACTAGACAGTCGCCCCCCAGAAACGCTGTCTCGCAGTTGCCCCTGCTCCACGCAGCTGTTCCAGGACCTGCACTGCCCCGCAACCTGCCAGCGCCGCTAATTAAAACTACCTCTACTCTTCCCCGTGGCGGATGTACGCCATATGCCATTGGTCCAGCACCACCAATCCTGCCTCTCTCCTAGGAAGATCATTCGCACCGAAAGAGATAGTCCTATTAACTCGTTGTGCTCTATCCACTAACGCATCCGCCACCGCATTGGCCTCTCTCTCTACATTTGTTGCTTTATTATAATAGCCTCCTTATACAAGTTGATCTCTGAAGTCTGAAACCTGATCCAAATTATTGAACCCCACCAACATTTCATTCAAAAAAAGAGTTCCAAAAGCAAAGCAAAGCAAAAAAAAAAAAAAAAAGTTGATTCCAAGTGAAGAAAGAGAGATTGTGTTTTGCAGATATGGATACAATTGAGCACAGAACAGTTTCCATTAATGGCATAAACATGCATGTAGCAGAGAAGGGCCAAGGCCCAGTGGTTCTGTTCATCCATGGCTTCCCTGAGCTATGGTATTCATGGAGGCACCAAATTCTGGCTCTCTCAGCCCCGGGGTACAGGGCAATTGCCCCGGACTTGCGCGGCTATGGCGACACCTATGCACCGGCTTCGGTGTCGAGTTACACTTGTTTTCATATTGTTGGGGACTTAGTCGCTCTTATTGACTCACTTGGTATTGATCAAGTAAGGTTCTCACAATTGAATTTGACAAGTTTTTTGTTTGTTTGTGTTATTGAAGTTTTATTGTTTGGTTGATTGAGATATTGATTTGGTTGTGTGTACTTGTAGGTGTTTGTTGTGGGGCATGATTGGGGTGCTATAATGGCTTAGTATTTCTGTTTGTTTAGGCCTGATCGAGTTAAGGCCCTGGTGAACTTGAGTGTTCCTTTCATTCGAAGAAATCCTTCGATCAAGTTTGTCGATGGATTTCGTGCGAGATTTGGTGATGATTACTATATTTGCAGAGTTCAGGTTGTTGTTCTTCATTTTTTTCTTATCAAATAGTAGTCTAGTTTAGTTACTTGGTTAACCTCTAACAAGAAAATTGTTTCATTTCCAAATGAAAGGTCTAGAGACCTAATTGTCTGAGAAACCCTGCCAAAGGCATTTAGATGGTTCCGGGATCTATTAAAAACCATGCTCGCCTTTGAAAAATAGAAAGGGAAACAAGAAATTACACAAATCTCTATTGAAAGTATTGAAAGTGCCAAGGCGCGACTTTGAGTACTTACCACTGTACGCATCACTCATAATGACACATATTTACTTTGGTAGGTTTGCATTATGTGGTTTGTTGCTTTCCTTACACAATGGGTGCATTGATCCGAATTGTATATATCTCATCAATAGGCATCTACATGGACCATATCGCTTTAGAAAAACTTATTAATAGACTGATAAACAATTGCTTATACTAAGTGAGTTTATTGTCACTATGGATTATTGTAATATGGTCTGATCGAGCTGGTGAGCAATAATCTCAATTGAGCATTTTTCATGTGCATCATGTGGGATTGAAGCCTGTGCGACAGCCTGCCCTTGTCCTGCATGAACTTTAGGACTTTGGTCCTTTTTTTGTGGGGAGTCATGTCTTGGTCGTCTATATTGTACGGTTACTCATAATTACTGGCCCGATCTTTGTAATTCAGTGTCTGGAATGAATCTGATGCCGACCATATTACATAATATTGTAGTGGACCTAGTGGTATTGCCATTGCTCTTCGTTGTGGCTGTTGGAAATTGTGATTAAATTAGCTCGTAAGGTAGGTAATGCAAGTATTTGAATTCCTCCTTTGACAAAGAAATGGTGCAATGGCATTGCAGGAACCTGGGGTGGTAGAAGCAGAGTTTGCTCATGGTAGTACTGCAGCATCACTTAAGAGTATTCTCACATCTCGCCGTCCAGGTCCAGTTTGTGTGCCTAAAGGAATAGAATTTGGATCTTCATTTGGCACTCCAAGTGAATTACCTTCCAGGTTGTCAGAAGAAGACATTAATTATTGTGCCAACAAATTTGAACAGAAAGGCTTCACCGGACCTCTGAATTACTATCGAAACTTTGACACGTATGTTACATTCAAGTTCAGATTCACTTTGAAATATCATGTGTGTACTACTAGCTAGTTACGCTGGTAGCTTAACTATAGTAGTTCCTTATCCTTTTTTCTATGTCTGCAGAAACTGGGAGTCACAGCACCATGGCATGGAGCACAAGTGAAAGTTCCAACTAAGTTTATCGTGGGTGACCTGGATTTGACTTACACGACTCCTGGGGTGAAGGAATACATACACAGTGATTGGTTCAAGCAGGATGTGCCGTTCCTGCAGGAAGTAATTGTGATGGAAGGCGATGCTCATTTCATCAACCAGGAGAAAGCTGATGAAATCAGTAAACAAATTTACGACTTCATCCAGAAGTTCTGATGCATCTTTGAAGCATATTAAGAGTTAGTTTTAACCTTTCCTATTAAGGCATTCTGATCTAAATAATGTGCTTAGTTTTGTTATCTTAGAGGAGGAAATCAGTCAAATATTTCAGTTAGGTATTGGTTTATTAATTTTCTTGTATTCATTTACTCGTTAATTGTTTGGTTGAAATGCTTAATAATCAGACAAGCGGTTTCTCTAAATCTTCTTATTCACGATAAAATTATGACATAATAAAACACCCTAAAAAGTAGCAATTAGCACTATAACATGAGTCGAGACACGTTTGAAACGAGTAAACAGGGTGTTACAATTGCAAACTTGTTGATTCAGAGGCTATTCACTGAAAACTGATTCCATTTTGCAAATGCTCAAATAATAATGCCCAGATCAATAGTTCTTGATGAAATCGTAAATATGCTTGCTAATTTCGTCAGCCTTTTCCTGGTTGATGAAGTGAGCAACTCCTTCCATTACAACCACTTCCTGCAGGAATGGCACATCCTTCTTAAATCCACCACCATGAATGTATTCCTTTGCGCCTGGAATATTATAGACCAGATCCAGGTCCCCGACGATGAATTTTGTTGGTACATTCACCTTTGCCCCAGTCCATGCTGCAGTGAGCTCCCATGTTCTGTCAAAACAAAGAAAGCGAAATCCCGGGCTTAGACAAATGAAGCTATGAAACCAAAACCAAGTAGAATAGATATGACATTGCAATAAACAGACAAATCTCTAGCTCGATAATAGTTCACTCCTCCAGTGAATCCTTTTTGTTTGAATTTGCTCGCATAATAATCAATGTCTTCCTTAGACAACCAAGAAGGCAAGGTAATAGGATCAGAAGAATATAGAGTCGCCGTTCCTCCTTTAGGTAGCAGGATCGGACCTGGATCCCGTAGTGTCAGGAAGTTTTTCATCAGCGTTTTAACATCAACTTGAGCAAACTCTGCTTCAATTTCTCCAGGCTCCTAAGATATCATAATTAGTAAAACCAGTTATATCTACTCTAGTTTTCCAGGTTTGGTGTCTAAATTCTTAAAATTCATCATGACAACAACCTGGAATCGAACCATGTAGTGGTCATCACCAAAGAGGTATCGAAAACCATCAATAGGCTTCACCGATGGATTACGTGCAAGAAAATGGACACTGAGATTCACCAAAGCCTTAACTCGTTCAGGCCTAAACAAAGAAAGATGCCAAGCTACTATTGCACCCCAATCATGCCCCACGACAAACACCTGCCAAAGCATTCCACACCGATCAATCAAAACCAACAAATTCATACTAAGAAGAATTCAGTATCATTTTTTACCTGATCTAGATCGAGGGAGTCAAGGAGAGCGGTTACATCCCCAACAAGATGAAGAATGGTGTAGCTATTGATGGCAGGTGGTGCATCAGTGTCACCATATCCACGGAGATCAGGTGCTATTGCTCGGTAACCCCATGAAGCGAGTGAGAGTATTTGGTGCCGCCATGAGTACCAAAGCTCAGGGAAGCCATGAAGGAGAAGCACCACTGGGCCTTCACCCTTCTCCGCTATGTGAATGTTTATACCATTCACAGCTACTATTTTATGATCAATTCCCTCCATCACTAGTTCACTCACTCTCTGCAATTCATTACAAGGTTGTATATAATGAACAAGAAATCAAACTCCTAATTATTTTTATGTTTGATTTGCCTCGGTTTCGTCAGTAAATCTGAAAGAATTTGTTCTATTCAAAGAGCATCTGAACGACAAATTTTGTTTTTTGATTCGTTTTCTTGTTGTGTAGTAGATGTTCTTGGAATGTAATTAGAGTATTATTTTTCAGTTGGGAGCAATTAAACAATCGAAATGAGATGCTCCAGAGAGTGACATGAGGAGAATGCTTTAATAGTGTCGAATTGGAGGAGCAAGTTGTTGGTCACATCAACTTTATTTCAGATTTATGAGGTGTGCTTCTGTTTTTTTTCAACAAGCACAAATGTAACATGTTTTGCTGGTCTTGCCCGGAGTTTAACAGTTTCAGCTTTTAGAGTAAATGGTGGAAACAAGCCACTGATCAAGGCGAAGATAAAACTGTGAGATTGGATAAATCCTGACAGGAAATACTTGATAACACCATATATGGAAGCACGTCGAGACACATTTGAAACGAATAAACCACAGAAAGGGCTAGTCCAAACAGGGTGACTACATTGTAGTCTTGTTTCAGACACAAATCTCTTAAGAACGAACAACGCCTCACAAATGCTTGAATACTTGATATGAAGCTGCTTTCTGAGACACACGAGCAGATCAATAGTTCTTGATGAAATCATAGATATGCTTGCTAACTTTTTTTTTTTTTTTTTTTTTTTTTTTTTTTACATCAGACGGGAGTACATGATTTACCCGATAAAAAGAACCAGAGGACTTACATCATAGCAAAACCAAAAAAAACTAGAGATCAAAAACCTCTATTTCAATGTCTATGCTTGCTAACTTCATCTGCCTTTTCCTGGTTGATGAAGTGAGCAACTCCTTCCATTACCACTACTTCCTTCAGGAGTGGCACATCATTTTTAAATCCACCATCGTGTACGTATTCCTTCACGCCTGGAATATGATAAACCAGATCCATGTCTCCAACAATGTACTTTGTTGGTACGTTTACGTTTGCCCCAGTCCATGGTGCAGTGAGCTCCCATGTTCTGAAAAAAACAAAGAAAATGAATACGTAAACACTATCAACCCAAATCAAATGGAATAGATCAAACTTTGTAGTTCACTTACAGGTCTAAAGCACGATAATAGTTGAATCCTCCAGTGAAGCCTGTCTTTTCAAATTTGCTGGCGTAATAATCAACATCTTGCTCAGTTAACCAAGAAGGTAGAGTAATAGGATCGGAAGAATCTACAATCCCCATTCCTTTTGGTAACAGGAGCGGACTTGGATCACGCAGAGTCAGAAACCTTGTCATCAGCGTTTTACAATCAACTTGAGCAAACTCTGCTTCCATTTCTCCGGGCTCCTAAATATCAGAATTAGCAAACCTTGTCAAATGGATGCCATCACCAGTTAGATCCTAATATCCTATGGTCTCTGAATATTCATTGTTAAGGCTTTAGTGCCCAGATACTAAAGATTCATCTAAACAATATACCTGGAACCGAACGACATAGTGGTCCTCACCAAACATTGCTCGGAAACCATCAACAGTCTTAATTGATGGATGCCGTCCGAAAAAATGGACACTGAAACTCACCAAAGCCTTAACGCGGTCAGGCCTAAACACGCAAAGCTGCCATGCTATCATTGCACCCCAATCATGCCCTACCACAAAGACCTGTAACAGCATATATCATATATGATCACTATACTAATCGATCCAAACCAACAGTTTGAACAAAAGAAGAATTGGGTATTGTGTTTTACCGGATCTAGACCAAGGGAATCAATAAGGGCGACAATATCACCGACAAGATGATGAATTGAGTAGCTAGTTGTTAGAATAAACAAATCAGTCATGTAAATTAGTTAGTTGACTATTAGTTAGTTAGCTAATCAGTTCAAAGTCTGTTCATATTGTTATGAATATTAGTTAGTTAGTTACAGAGTTCATAGTCTGTTTCATAGTCAGTTTATAGCTAGCTGTTCTGTTTCTAGATGGCTATATATACACCTCCAATGTACATTGAAAGATAGAATGAAAATCATATTGAATTCATTGTTAGAGTTATAGTTTCAACATGGTATCAGAGCACCATTATAGCTCTTCATCTTATCATCTCTGTCAGTTCTAAAAGTTTTTTTTTTTTTTCCTCTTCTCTTTTCTCTCTGCATCTTCACCATTGCTAATGGCGGATTCTAGTTCTTCCAATGCTGCTTCTGCTAGCAATTCTAGTTCTACAGAAGGTAAACCTGTCATGTTTACTCATGTTCTGTCTGTTAAACTGAGTGAGAGCAATTACCTGCTATGGAAGCAACAGGTGTTAGCAACCATTAAGGGTCATAAGTTACAGAAATTCATTGAGAAAGATACTTCTCCACCCCGATTTCTATCAACTGAAGATCAAGCTCTTGGTAGAGTCAATCCAGAGTTCATCAGTTGGGAGCAACAGGATCAATTGTTGTTTTCTTGGCTCCTTTCATCCATGATGGAATCCTTGTTAACAAGGTTAGTTGGATGTGAATCCTCAGCTCACATATGGAGTACTCTTGAGGTGTTCTTTAATTCTCAAACCACTGCTAAGATTTCTCAGTTTCGGACACAACTTCAGAGCATCAAGAAGTGTGATATGAATATCAATGATTATCTACTCAAGATCAAGACTATCATTGATCAACTGGCTTCTGTTGGCCATGTACTGTCATCTCAAGATCACATCAATGCCATCTTTGATGGTCTTCCTCAGACTTATGATACTTTCATAGTATCAGTTTCTTCCAGGTCAGATTCTTATAGTATTGCTGAGATAGAATCCCTTCTTCTGGCTCAAGAAACACGTATTGAGAGGCATACCAAACATCTAGATGTCTCTAGTTCAGTCAATGTAGCTCAAAGTAACTATAGGCCTTCTCCTAGGTCCTTTACTTCCAATCCTTGGCGTCCACAGTTCAGGTCCCCTACCAATACTGTCTCATTCAGAGGTGGTGCAAGGTTTGGATCTGGGAGAGGTTCTCGTCCTAACTTTCACAATACAAAACCTCAATGTCAAATTTGTGGCAAGACAGGTCACATGGCTTTCAAATGCTATCATAGGTTTGATAACAACATATCCAATCCTTGGAATTCAAACACTGCTTCTCAGCAGTCAGCAGTCTCTTCTCAGCAAGCCAATATGCAAGCCAATCTTACTTCCAGGAATGCTACAGATGAACATTGGGGAGGTGGTTCAGATTCTCACCATTATCAGCCTCAAGGATTAATGTCTGCTTCTAGTTCATCTGACAATAGATGGTTCCCTGATTCTGGTGCTACAAATCATTGCACTCCACATATTCATAACTTGAAGTCATCCTCTCCTTACTATGGTAATGATCAGCTTTTCATTGGGGATGGTTCAGGTCTGCCCATTCAAAATGTTGGTGAGTCAACATTATCATCTTTCAATTCTTCCAGAATTTTACATCTGAGGCATGTTCTGCAAGTACCCAAGCTTACTAAAAACCTTTTGAGTGTCTCCAAATTTGCTCAAGATAATAATGTTTATTTTGAGTTTCATCCTAATTCTTGTTTTGTTAAGGATCAGGACACCAAGAAGATCCTCTTGACAGGCACACTTAGCAATGGGCTGTATGTGTTTCCTTCTCCATCTCTAGCTGCTTCAGTTCATCCAACACTTGACTCTTCTTCAACTTCCTGCAAGTCAGTGTATACAGCATCTTCTAAGTCTAAGGCTGCATCACCAGTATCTCTTTGGCATGCCCGTTTGGGCCATCCTTCATTTTCTCTTGTTCAAAGAATTTTAAGACAGTGTAATATTCCTACTCCTAGTACAGATGTATCTTTGTTTTGTTCTTCTTGTTATCTAGGCAAAATACATAGACTACCTTATACTAGTTCTTCCACTGTCTACCACAACCCTTTGGAACTTATACATACAGACCTATGGGGTCCTGCCTCAACTGTCTCTTCTTCAGGGTATAAATACTACATTCATTTCATAGATGCTTATAGTAGATTTACATGGGTTTATCTCTTACAAAACAAGTCTGATGCTTTTCCCACTTTTCTCAAGTTCAAAGCTCAAGTAGAACTTGAATTCAATCTCCCTATTAAGTGTGTTCAATCTGATTGGGGAGGTGAGTACAGATCATTCTCTAAGTTTTTAGCTCAAAATGGAATCATTCATAGATTAGCTTGTCCTACTACTCACCAACAGAATGGTGTAGCTGAACGCAAACACAGGCATATCATTGAGTCAGCCCTTACTTTGCTAGCTCATGCATCTATTCCTTTAAAATTTTGGGATGAAGCTGTCAGAACTTCTGTTTATCTTCTTAACAGAGTTCCTACCTCTGTATTGAATGGTATTTCTCCTTTTGAGTGTCTTTATCACAAAGCACCAGATTATAGTCATCTCAAGGTATTTGGTTGTTCATGCTATCCCAATGTCAGGCCTTACAATGCTCATAAGTTGCAATATAGGTCTGAAGAGTGCACTTTTCTTGGTTATAGCATTCAACACAAAGGATATAAGTGTAGGTCTCCTACTGGTCGTATCTTCATATCCAGAGACGTTTTGTTTCATGAGAATTCCTTTCCATTCCACAATGACCACTCTTCTTCTATCCAACTCAATTCTCTCTTTCCTGAATTTACATCTTCTCATATTCCTATGGCAGTTCCCTCTGTAGTCACACCCATTGTTCCCTCTACAAGGTTCTCTAACTCTACACTGCAGAGTCCTGCTCTTCCTCAGCATACAACTTGCCATATCAATCCCTCTCAGCATCCTAATTGCAATGCTGATCTTCCTATTAATAATACATCTTCTAGTGCTCATCAGCCTCCTTCTTCTAGTCACTTACCTACTACTAATACTCTGCCTACACTGCTTATTCTGTCTACTCAGCCTACAGGACATCAGATGATCACTAGATCAAAATCAGGCATCTACAAACCAAAGCTGTTTCTGGCCTCCACAGAACCATCAAGTTTAAAGGAAGCCTTGAATACTCCTCATTGGCTTGCTGCCATGCAAGATGAGTATTTTGCTCTCCAACGAAATCATACTTGGTCACTGGTTGATTATCCTCCTCATAGAAGCATTGTTGGTTGTAAATGGCTTTTCAAAGTTAAAGAGAATTCAGATGGGACAATACAGAAATATAAAGCTCGCCTAGTTGCTAGAGGCTTTCAACAAACTGAAGGTTTTGATTACAAGGAAACTTTCAGCCCAGTGGTCAAACCGTCTACAATCAGAAGCATCTTATCAGTTGCAGTTACTTACTCCTGGTCAGTGTTCCAGTTAGACATCAACAATGCCTTCCTAAATGGGGTTTTACAAGAGGAGGTCTACATGATGCAACCACCTGGGTTTGTAGATCCATCTCGGCCTGATGCTGTGTGCAAGCTTTCCAAAGCTATATATGGTCTAAAACAGGCCCCTAGAGCCTGGTTTGACAAGCTTCAACACACTCTGCTCACATTTGGTTTTACTGCCACAAAGTCAGACTCTTCTTTGTTCATCAGACACTCCCCTTCTCCCATTTTTATTCTAGTCTACGTTGATGATATTCTAGTGACAGGATCCAGTAATACTGATATTTCTAAGTTGATATCTCAACTTCATGCTCAGTTCAGTTTGAAAGATATGGGATTGGTTAAATATTTTCTGGGTATTCAAGTTCAACACACTACTACTGGCATGTTCCTCTCTCAGACCAAATACATTCAAGACCTTCTTTGTAAAGCTAAAATGCAACATGCTAATGGGATGCCTACCCCTATGTCAGGTGGTGAGAAAATGCTGGATACAGGGAGTGATCCATTCAATGATGTTCAGATGTATAGGAGTGTTGTGGGTGCCTTACAATATGTAACTATCACTAGACCTGATATAGCTTATTCTGTCAACAAGGTATGTCAGTTTATGCAAAATCCACTTGAAGCTCACTGGAAAGTTGTTAAGCGAATCTTGAGATACCTGAAAGCTACATCAACTTATGGTCTTCACATAGTTCCTGTTTCTTCATTCCAATTCACTGGGTATTGTGATGCAGACTGGGCATCAGATGCTACTGATAGGCGGTCAACTTCAGGGTATTGTGTGTATTTAGGATCAAACCTAATATCTTGGTCATCAAAGAAACATAGTGTTGTTTCTCGAAGTAGTACTGAAGCTGAGTACAGGAGCCTAGCATCATTAACTGCTGAATTATCTTGGTTGCAAACACTCTTCTCTGAGTTAAGGATTGCTAGTGGCACTCCTACTGTCTGGTGTGACAACATGAGTGCAGTTTTCCTCAGTGCCAATCCAGTTCTTCATGCTAGAACTAAACATATTGAAATTGACATTTTCTTTGTCCGAGAGAAGGTTGCAAGGAAACTCCTCAATGTACTTCATATCTCTGCCAAGGATCAAATTGCTGATGTTCTCACCAAAGCTCTAAGTACATCTAGATTTCTACTCCTTCGTGACAAACTCAGTGTTGTCAATGAGACTACACTTAGTTTGCGGGGGAATGTTAGAATAAACAAATCAGTCATGTAAATTAGTTAGTTGACTATTAGTTAGTTAGCTAATCAGTTCAAAGTCTGTTCATATTGTTATGAATATTAGTTAGTTAGTTACAGAGTTCATAGTCTGTTTCATAGTCAGTTTATAGCTAGCTGTTCTGTTTCTAGATGGCTATATATACACCTCCAATGTACATTGAAAGATAGAATGAAAATCATATTGAATTCATTGTTAGAATTATAGTTTCAACACTAGTTATGTCAGGTGGTGTATCAGTGTCACCATATCCACGTAGGTCAGGAGCTATTGCTCGGTAACCCCATGAAGCAAGTGAGACTATTTGGTGCCTCCATGAATACCATAGATCAGGGAAGCCATGAAGGAGAAGCACGACAGGCCCTTCACCCTTCTCTGCTATGTGCATGTTTATGCCATTCACAACTACTGTTTTATGATTAATTCCCTCCATCACTAATTCCCTCACTCTTTACAATTCAGTACAAGCTACTAAGCTAGTATATATAATGTACTTATTGAAATGCAGGATCTAAAATTCATGCATTAATATTTGTTTGAAAGGAATCTGTTCTATTCAATAGAGCATCTATACTACAGATAAAAATTTGCTTGTTAGGTAGTGGTTGTTTTTCTATTCATTTGCTTGTTAGGCAGTGGTTGTTTTTCTTTGGAGCAATTAAAAATTTTGTTCAGCAGTTGAAACAGACGATCCAGACATCGACATGAGAATGTTGGTTAGTGATTACCCTTATTTCAGAGCACTTCCGTTGTCCATGTGTCGAATACTTGCCAAGTACAATTGCTACGGCATTTTAGCATTTACGTTTAATATAGGGTCACTCATTGTAAACCCTTGGATTCTTAGCAGATTTGGTCAAATTTAACCAAGACATTTGCAATTATTTATTTATTATTATAATTTTTTTTTTTTTTTTTATAATAGGCGAGTTGGGTTTTTGTTGGATACCATAATCATTAAACTCCTTCAGCAGGGTTCAAACTTTGGACTTATAATACCATTCGCCATAAGTCTACTAACAAAGCTAGTACACCGATTGGCAGCCATTTGCAACTTTGAAATCTCATAAAACCTTTCAACAACTCTCCGTCTCATACTCAACTCGCCGTCGCAGGGAGAAGCCTGTCGCAGGTAGAGGCTAGTCGCAAGGAGAGGCTCGATCTGAGAAAGGTGCTCTCCGCAGATCCGAAACGAGGAAGGAGCTCTGAGGGAGAGGGAGGTCAGATCTGACTTTTAGATCTGATTTCTTTTACAACTCAGATCTGGGAAGGGAATCTAGGAAATGAAGACTTAGTTGAACAATGACAAAAAAAAACTAAAGAATGTGCCGCAGAATGGGTTGAGGTGAGGCGAAAGTCGAGACTCACGAAAAAAGATATGAAGGATTAGAACCATAGGCCGGAAAATAATTCATTCAATGTTGTACAAGGTATTGATAAGAATAATAATATGAAAATTACAAACAGTACAGAGCCTCGATGTGCAGCTACAAAGATGACAGTGCAGGATGTTGACGAAGGTAGAGAGGCAACTCCAATGATAAAGTGTTACCAGTGACAACTACTACCGAAGCAGAAATGACTCTGAAAATCGGGCAAACTGGGATCAATGAAAATGAGTTGGATGATGGTTCAAATATCTTTATTTTCCCTCCGTTTCTTCTTCTTCTCTGTTGTGTGATCTAATGCGCGATCGAACTTGTGACTGGGAGGACGAAAGAAAGATCACGTGATCTACATCTATCTGGGTGCTGCTGTCGTGTGCACTAGATAGAGATGTTGTTGTTGTTATTTGTTGAGTTGAGTAAAACTCGGGGTGCTAATAGTCTAGAGCTTTATATCAGTTTGAAGAATTTTTTTCCTTTTCTTCTTCTGGGACTTGGGTTTTGAGAGCCATGGTCAGATCTCGATTCCATATGTTGTAATTGGTAGGAATAAGTGACTGTGAAACAAGAGCCACCTCAGGTATATGGTGAAGTGGTGGTGTTTGAACCACTGCTTGTATTGTCGCTCATGGTGGCAGCGGCTTCGTAGTGGTGGCTCTGACTGAACCTTGAGTCCTAATAGCCTGATTTTTTTTGGTGGTACTGAGTAAAGACGGGGGTGCAAATAGCAAATCAATTGAACTCTGCTTCTATTGAGTTCGTATTTGCTTCATCCTTTGAGCAAAACAACTCTCCTCCATCCAGTACTGCAAGTCACCAATCCAGAGCGTACGGATCTCATCAGTCTCGCTCGTCGGCTGAACGTTCGAGTACTGCAGTTGTGGCTGTGGCTGAGGCTGAGACTATACTTGTTGCTGCGGCATCGGCGGCGGTTGCTAATTCCACGCTGGCGGCGCCGCCTGTGATGGTTGCTGGTACTTTACTTAGGGATGAAATCTTTTATGTAACCACCTTGATATACCCTTCACAGACTTGGAGTTGCTGGCCATGGTGGTGGGTCTTTCTTCTTGCACTTACACTTCCATCATCAACATCAACTTAGTTGTCGATGATGATGGATATGATGATGAACTGATCATTGATGATTGATCAGTGATTCCGATGATATTGATCAGTGATTGAGATGTTGATGGATTTGTGTTGATCTTTGTTGGATGATGATGATCTCTGTTGACGAGATTATTTCTGTTGGTGATGATGGATTGATGGTGGTTTTGATGATTTTTGTATGATGACGATGATGGCGGCCTCTTGTTGGCGAGTGTTCAGTATGATTGATGATGATCTGATGAAGTTTGTGATGAGGATTGTTGTATGGTTCGATGGTGATTCGAATAGGTTCGATCTTTGGGATTTCTGTTGATGAGGGAGATCTCTCTCGAAGTTAGGTATTAATGGAGATCTCTGTTGTTGAGGGAGATCTTTGTTGATCAGGATGATCTCTGTTGATGAGGGAGATCTCTGTTGATCAGAATGATGGCTGATCCTTGTTGCAGGGAGGAGGTTGATCTCCTTTTTGGTTGCTTTTGGTGAAAGAAGAGGCGTGAAGAAGTTTGTTCTTCTTCCTGGCTGACTGTGATCTCTTGCTTTCCTGGCTGCGATCAAACTCTCATCGAGATCTCTGGCTGCTGATTCCTTCAGCAATTAGATCAAGTGCTTCTAACAAGCTCTCAAGCTGGTATTTGCTTATTGGCTCAACGATTGTTCTGATGGGTTGATGTTGATATTGATGATGTTGTGTTCGATGGTGTTGTTGATGATTTTGTGTTTGGCGGTGCCGATGGTGCAGTGTTTGTGTGTTGTGTGTGTGGAAGCTAAGCAAGGTGATGACTTGATAACTTTGCGCTCTGATACCATGTAAATAATTGAATTGTAATAATATTGTATTTTTTTGTAAAAACATTGAATAGAATACAAACTTATATACAACTAACTTTGACATAACCTAATAGAAATAGGATACCTAAGACTTCTATTCTATTCTGACTTTCCTAACCTATTCTGTAACACTTTTCTATTTTATAATATAGGCATATTTCTATTATGTAACATTTTCCTATTTTGTAACATAGGTAGATTTTTATTCTTTAACCGAAGGGAAAAACCTTATCTCTCTACTTGAGATTGAATATGTTTTAATGACGACAAGGGAAACGAATTCCTGATGAAATACAACTAGAAATTAAAGAACGTGGCATGGAAGACTTTAAGAAAGACTACATGTGGTTAAAAAAAGTATGAGAAGAGCACAGACAATAGGTTGAGATAAGAAAGTTGTCAAGATTCTAAAGAAGAACATGAGTCAGATCCCTCTAGTGATGATGTGATTATAGAATCGACTGCAATCGCCTACACCAAAGACTTTAGTCTTTGCCCCGAAAATCCAAAAGAACTAAGAAAGCAAACAAAAAGTACAAAGATTGACTTTTGTACACTATTTAGGCTTGTAATGGTAAATCCTCTCTTGTGTGAGATTGTTTCTGTATTTGTTTTTGTTTCATTAATATAAAGGTTAAGGAGTCCTTAAAACCCTGTTTGCTTTTAAAAAAAAAATACACATGTTTATATCCACATCCGTAGATAAAAAAGAAGTCAAGTGTTGACAAGTGAAATAAGAAAAATTCTAGAGAGCCAGGTCCCTAACGCTAGGGGAGCTCTCTAGAACATGATTATAAGATAGAGTGAAAAAAAAACACACAGATGAATAACAAAAGTAGAACTGATGAAAAAAAAAAAATTTGCTAGAGAGCATGGCCTTAAGCTCTCGTGGCACCATGGGTCTGGCTCTCTAAAAAAACTGTTAAAGATGGTAGTTTAAAAAACGACCACAGGTAGTGGTACCTTTAATTTGAACAATATAGGCTTACAATCATGCTGATTCAGAGACTAATCTGAACATACCGAAGTTCTTAAATGCATTCTTCAACACTTGATATGAACTTGCTTCATGAGCAGATCAGTAATTCTTTATGAAATCATAAATATGTTTACTAATTTCCTCCGCCTTTTCTTGGTTGATGTAGTGCGCAACTCCTTCCATTACGACTACTTCCTCCAGTAGTGGTACGTCCTTCTTGAATCCACCGCCGTGTATGTATTCCCGCATGCCTGGAATATTATAGACCAGGTCCTGGTCTCCAACAATGAACTTTGTTGGCACCTTCACTTGTGCCCCAGTCCATGGTGCTGTGAGTTCCCATGTTCTGCAGAAAACAAAGAAAATTAACACCATGGACAAATGAAATCAAGTGGAAACCGAATAAGAAGAAACTCTGCAATATACGTACAAGTCCAAAGCTCGATAATAGTCCACTGGTCCAGTGAAGCCTTTTTGTTCAAATTTGCTTGCGTAATAACTAATATCTTCCTCAGACAACCAAGATGGCAAGGTAATAGGATCTGATGAATATAGAAGCCCCGATCCTTTGGGTAAGAACAGCGCACCAGGATCACGTAGGGTCAGATATTTTTTCATCAGTGTTTTCACATCAAGTCGAGCAAACTCTGCTTCAATTTCTCCGGGCTCCTAAAATATCAGAATTAATAAACCTTGTCAATTTGAATAGGTTGTACCTTGTCAACTTTTACTCTTTATTTTTTGTGATTAAATACTTAAGACCATCACAACAATTTACCTGAAATCGAACGATATAATGATCATCACCAAAAAGAGCATGAAAAAATTCAACTGTCTTCACCAATGGATCGCGTCTTAAAAAATGGACACTCAGATTCACCAAAGCCTTAACACGATCCGGCCTAAACAAACAGAGGTTCCAAGCTATTATTGCACCCCAATCATGGCCAACGACAAACACCTGTCAGAGAAAATAACATCATCAGTATACTACTTTAATCAATCAAAACCAATGAATTGGAAGAAACAGAAGAATGAAGCATTGCTTTTTACCTGATCTAGGCCAAGGGAGTCAATGAGGGCAATCAGGTCCCCTACAAGATGATGAATGGTGTAGTTCTGGAAGGAAGGTGGTACATCAGTATCACCGTATCCACGGAGATCAGGAGCTATTGCTCGGTAACCCCACGAAGCAAGTGAGTGTATTTGGTGCCTCCATGAGTACCAAAGCTCAGGGAAGCCATGAAGTAGAAGCACCACAGGGCCTTCACCCTTCTCTGCTATGTGCATGTTTATGCCATTCACAGCTACTGTTTTATGATTAATTCCCTCCATCACTAATTCCCTCACTCTTTACAATTCAGTACAAGCTACTAAGCTAGTATATATAATGTACTTATTGAAATGCAGGATCTAAAATTCATGCATTATTATATGTTTGAAAGGAATCTCTTCTATTCGGTAGAGCATTTATACTACAGATTAAAAAAAAACTGCTTGAAATGAGGCGAAAACAAAAGGTTGTTTTTCTATTCATTTGCTTGTTAGGTAGTGGTTGTTTTTCTTTGGAGCAATTAAAATTTTTTTTCGGCAATTGAAACAGACGATCCAGACATTGACATGAGATTTTTTTTTTGAAAGGCAAGCGCGGGGTGTAAATGGGCTCCCCAGATCACAGAAAAATAGAACCGTTACAAGGTACATTCGATAGTACGGTCACTCGTTACAGCATCCATAAGATAATAAACTTGCTTCAAATCTTCAACAAAGAACCTAATTAGTTCTAGAATCACCGGCTCCAAGTTGGGGTGTAACCCTGCAAAATGTTCTGCTACTAAGGTAGTTGCATGATAGACCTGCCATAACTTTTCTTCCTCGTAAGTACCAATCAATCCTTTAATCACTCTCATGACGTGATTTATACCTAACGTAGGCCCTAGGATGTATGAGAAGGCGTCGTAAGGATACGAGCCACATCGAATCAAGATAAAAACACCATTGAATGCTAGCACTAATCTAGCATCCATACAAGGTGCTAATAAGCAGGTGCATTCTACTTGTAGGATCATCATCAGTTACCTGAATTTAGGATTTGTCTTCTTGCTTCGAGAGGACCTGCGAGGAACATATGCCGTGGGAGACTGGACAACCTCACGTTCTTCTTCACTAGTGTTTTGCCCCACCTTTGCTGCTTCCTCTTCAAGCGAAGTATGAATTTCAGCGACCAGTGCATCCGTGCCTATTCTTGCAATTGTTGAATGCAGACCCTGAACGGCTTGGGGTGTTAGGCAATCCATGAGCGTTGTGGGATCTTCCCCCAGTCCTCTTATACTAGCGATTGCGCGAAGCACCTCCACTACTTGCATTGGGTTTTCCTCTGAGTTAGATATGGGGGTAGACAGACCTGGCTCTGCTGCTACTTCAGCGTCTGAATCCACAGCCTGAATCGCCGTTTCAATCCCATTGGGTGAGTAACCTGCATCCCTACAATCATCCCTGAAATCTTTTAAGTGTTGCTCCTTAACAACAGCAACCAAACTCTCCTGCCTGGTCAGGATGTTGTCGAAGGTACCTAGTGATCGCGGGTCCTTATGTAATGCTCGTTTGGCTTGTTGCAGTGGATCGTCTTGTACCTGGTCCTTGTCAGTCGTCGCCTTTGTCCCATCAGTCCGTGCAGTGTTCCGTAAGGCCTCCTCCATAGGTGGTATGTCAAGCGGAGCATCAGCTAGATCCTCCACAAGTGAATCCGTCTCTGTTATGGGGTGTGTCTGCGGGGCAGTACTCGTCAACAAGAGTTGTGGAACTGCTGCTTCCAGGCCCATAAGTTGATGTTCCTCCGCAATGGAGTTAGGATTAGTTGGTTCCTGAAGTGGATCCCCGTGAAGTTCTTGGTTCCTGCTGGGCTCTGCAACCTCCTGTGGGGTTTGGTTCCCTCTGGGTTTGTAAGTGTGCTTGCCTGTTGCAAGCTGCCAGCCATCCTCCTGCAGAGCTGCATCTGGTTCCTTCTCCTTACTGGTGGTGGTTGTGGCTCTCCAATATTTGGTTGGCTTGGCCTTGGGGTTCCTGTGTTTGGGATAGTGTGCTGAGGCGTGACCAAAGCCTTTGCAGTGGCTACATGTGACGGGGCGCCACGAGTATTCAACTTCTACATTGATCAGTTTCCCATCATCGATAACAACCTGGATCGACATGAGAATGTTGGTTAGTGGTTACCCTTATTTCAGAGCACTTCCGTTGTCCATGTGTCAAATACTTGCTAAGTACAATTGCTACGGCATTTTAGCGTTTACCTTTAATAGGGTCACTCATTGTAAACCCTTGGGATTCTTAGCAGATTTGATCAAATTTAACCAAGACATATACTCCAAGCCGCTTGTTTTTTCTTTACGACTTTATTTTTCTTTTATTTTTTTAACTGCTTTCAACTTTAGAACATGTTCCAATCCCCTTAAATTGTTTTTTCTTTACGACTTCTATATATATTAAACCAGTCAAGATTTCTTGAACAGAGTCATTCACTCATTGGTATTATCAGTGGTTGCTCTTGGAAAAGGACTGATACATCACATGGGTTCATTGGCAAGTTTTCTAGACTGCATTGTCTCCTTAATAAGACTAGGACAATCCTTCCTTGCAATCCAAACTTCAAGCTGAAGAAAGAAAGAAAGAAAGAAAAAGAAAAATACAGATGCAAATGAGTGAAATAAGGAGGGGAGAGCAAGTGAAACTTTGGTTGAAAAAAGCTTAGAGATGCAGCCTTTGACATTGAAGTCTAAAGAAGTCCTTAGAATGTTTCGATACCACTTAAACATGTCTCGATTGAGTTTGTGGTATGGGAGCTGTGGAGGATTCGTTCACAATATAGTAACAGGTGCTCTATGGGATTGTAACTTTGCTACTCGGATTTAAGCAAAAAAAGATGTCCGAAGAAAAGTTGGGTACCCGGTAAGTATGTCATTTATTATTTTTTAAATACAAATTTATATGAATTATTTGCTACTCGCTAATTAATATTTTTTTTAAATTAACATTATTTTTATATTAGCGACGGCAAAAACCCGTCGCTAATTGTTTTTTTTTAAAATAACATTATTTTTATATTAGCGACGGCAAAATCCCGTCGCTAATTGTTTTTTAAAAAATAACATTTTTTTATATTAGCGACGGCAAAATCCCGTCGCTAATTGTTTTTTAAAAAATTAACATTTTTTATATTAGCGACGGGCTTTTGCCGTCGCTATTTGTAATAATGCGCTAACCCTCAATATAAAAACTGGATAAAATCACCACCAATCCATTGTCGTCCAGCCCGGTTAAGATACATGGGTTCGAATCCCAACAATGGAAATTGTTTTTTATTTATTTATTTCAACTTTGAAACATACTCCAAGCCGCTTGTTTTTTCTTTACGACTTTATTTTTCTTTTATTTTTTTTAACTGCTTTCAACTTTAGAACATGTTCCAATCCCCCTAAAGAAGATCAGATAAAAGACGATCAAAGAAGATCAGATAAAAGAAGATCAAAGAAGTTCAAAGAAGATCAGATCAGATCAAAGAAAATCAAAGAAGATCAAAGAAGATCAGATAAAAGACGATCAAATAAGTTCAAAGAAGATCAAAGAATATCAAATCAGATCAGATCAAAGAAAATCAAAGAAGATCAGATCAAAGAATATCGAAGAAGATCAGATAAAAGACGATCAAAGAAGTTCAAAGAAGACCAAAGAAGATCAAAGAAGATGAGATCAAAGAAGTTCAAAGAAGATCAGATCAGATCAAAGAAGATAAAAGAAGATCAGATCAAAGAAGATGAGATCAAAGAAAATCAAAGAAGATCAAAGAAGATCAGATCAAAGAATATCAAAGAAGATCAGATCAAAGAAGATGAGATCAGATCAAAGAATAACAAATATTAATTGGTTTTTAAAAATAAAATAAAATTAAACACTAAAGAGATTAGCTACGGCAATTTACCATGGCTAATTGGTTTTTGATTTTTTTTATTAGCGACGGCAACAAACTGTGGCTAATTGATTTTTGATTTTTTATATTAGCGATTGCAAAAAACCGTCGCTAATTGGTTTTTAAAAAAAAATTAAACACTAAAGACTGTGTAATTTTTATTATAATTTTGTTCAATTAAGTTTAGTTCTGGTAGTTGATATTAATTTTCAAAATGGACAATCATTAATAGCTAATTTCATTATAAAAAAAGAATTATAATTTATAATTTGTAAATTTCATTTGTCAATATGATTTGCAACAAAGTTGTCCCTAAATAGCTACGGCAAATACCGTGGTTGTGCTGTCAATTAGATTTGCAATTTAGCGACGACAAAAAACCGTCGCTAAATAGCCAAGGCAAAAAATCGTCGCTATATTGCCTTAGCGACGGCAAAAAACCCTCGCAAAGTAGCGACGGCAAATAAACGGTCGCTAAATAGCGACGGCAAAAAACCATCGCTATTTAGCAAAAACCCTCACTAAATAGCCACGGTACAAAAACCGTCGCTATTTAGCAAAAATCGTCACTAAATAGCTACGGCAAAAAAATGGTTGCTGAATAGCGACGGCAAAAAACCGTCACTATTTAGCAAAAACCGTCGCTATCTTACAATTAGTGACAGTTTTCGTTGAAATTTTCAGCAGCTTTAGCGACGAAACTTTTTGAGTTAGCCACGGGTTTTTTGCCGTCGCTAGTTAGCGACGGGATAGTTTACCGTTGCTGATTCAAATAGCGACGGTATTGCGACAATTTTTGTGTCGTGGCTAAATCATTGTAACGACGGTTTTTTACCAATTAGCAACAGTTTTTAGCCGTTGCTGAAACGTTTTTTTGTAGTGCATTTACAATTTTTTATTTTTTATTATAAATTTTTTTTATAATAGGCGAGTTGGGTTTTTGTTGGATACCATAATCATTAAACTCCTCCAGCAGGATTCAAACTTTGGACTTGTAATATCATTCACCATAATTTATGAAAGAACACTGAATTTGCGACAACCAATACGGTGCAAAGGAAAGAACACTGAATTTCCATTGACTAATTAATTTGGAAACATTAGAAGCAGGTGTATTCTTCCCTTGACCGATATTTAATCTCTTTGGTCTGTTGTGCAACAGGTTATATATCCAGAACGAACCCGTTTAAATTTTCATTACTTCCGTCTATTGGATTTTCATACAATAATTACTATAGTTGGAAAGCTTTGTTCAAGAACTTTTACAATCAGAAATTATATGCACTAGTGTCATTTCATTTGCAAATGAAGAATGTAAACCTATATACTTTTATATACGAACCCGTCTAAGTGTCGAGGAAACCAGCGAGGGACCCCACAAGGGGGAGGGGGGACCGTCCATCTTCCATTGGGATGCATATTTGAATTTTCAACGCACACACCCCAAAGACTCAAACGCGCATCTGGGGGTGGGGTCCCTCGCTGTTTTTCTCGCCATTTCCCTCTGACAATTAGAATTTTTCTTTCGAAAATTCTAGGGGTCGAGGGAAAGGGAGCGAGGGATGGGTGTAACCACCCATCCTCCTCGCGATGAGTGCCCACACGCATCTCCAATGCGATGCGCTCATCCCAAGGAGGATGGGTGGTTACACCCATCCCTCGCTCCCTCCCTAGAAGGGCTCTTTTTCTTTATATACAGCAAGTACAACATTATGGATAATACATAGAAGACTAGAGAAGCACATGTTTAAACATGCATGGATGTTCAATTTCACATTTTTCATTGTTGATCTGTTGTGTCTTGGAATGTCACTGCATGATGCAGAAGAGGAGCAAATTAAAATCCATCCATAAGTATTTTTTGAGTATAAAAAAAAGGTATAAAGGGGCATACCCACCAATGAAGAGTGCCACATGAGTGAGTGTAGCCGTAAATCTTGTGAATCCAGATCCAATTGATAAGAAATCCAAAAGAACTAATAAAGGAAACAAAAGGTACAAATATTGACTTTTGTACATTGTTTAAGCTTGTAAGTGAATTCCGTGAGAGATTGTTTCTGTATTTGCTTTTGTTGTCTTTAAAACCTGCTTGCTTTTCAAAAAATATAAAAAACATCTGTTTATATCCACATCCTTAGATAAAAAAGAATTCAAGTGTTGACAAGTGAAATAAGAAAAATTTTAGAGAGCCAGGTCCTAGCGCTAGGGGAGCTCTCTAGATCATGATCATGATTATAAGAGAGAGTGAATAAAAAAAAAAAAAAAAAAAAACCAACAACAGATGAATATCAGAAGAAGAATTGATGAAAAAAAAGTGATAGAGAGCATGGCCTTACGCTCTCCTGGCATCATGGGTCTGGCTCTCTAAAAAAAAAGTGCTAAAGATGGTAGTTTAAAATACGACCACAGGTAATGGTAACTTTTAATTTGAACAATATAGGCATACAATCATACTGATTCAGAGACTAATCTGAACATACCGAAGTTCTTAAATGCATTTTTGAACACTTGATATGAACTTGCTTCATAAGATGAATGAGCAGATCAGTAGTTCTTTATGAAATCATAAATATGTTTACTAATTTCCTCCGCCTTTTCTTGGTTGATGAAGTGCGCAACTCCTTCCATTACGACTACTTCCTCCAGGAGTGGTACGTCCTTCTTGAATCCACCGCCGTGTATGTATTCCTGCGCGCCTGGAATATTATAGACCAGGTCCTGGTCTCCAACAATGAACTTTGTTGGCACCTTCACTTGTGCCTCAGTCCATGGTGCTGTGAGTTCCCATGTTCTGCAGAAAACAAAGAAAATGAACACCATGGACAAATGAAACTATGAAATGAAATCAAGTGGAAACCGAATAAGAAGAAACTCTGCAATATACGTACAAGTCCAAAGCTCGATAATAGTCCACTGGTCCAGTGAAGCCTTTTTGTTCAAATTTGCTTGCGTAATAACTAATATCTTCCTCAGACAACCAAGATGGCAAGGTAATAGGATCTGATGAATATAGAAGCCCTGATCCTTTGGGTAAGAACAGCGCACCAGGACCACGTAGAGTCAGAAATTTTTTCATCAGTGTTTTCACATCAAGTCGAGCAAACTCTGCTTCAATTTCTCCGGGCTCCTAAAATATCAGAATTAATAAACCTTGTCAATTTGAATAGGTCGTACCTTGTCAAGTTTTACTCTTTATTTTTTAGTGATTAAATACTTAAGCCCATCACAACAATTTACCTGAAATCGAACGATATAATGATCATCACCAAAAAGAGCATGAAAATATTCAACTGTCTTCACCAATGGATCGCGTCTTAAAAAATGGACACTCAGATTCACCAAAGCCTTAACACGATCCGGCCTAAACAAACAGAGGTTCCAAGCTATTATTGCACCCCAATCATGGCCAACGACAAACACCTGTTAGAGAAAATAACATCATCAGTATACTACTTTAATCAATCAAAACCAATGAATTGGAAGAAACAGAGGAATGGAGCATTGCTTTTTACCTGATCTAGGCCAAGGGAGTCAATGAGGGCAATCAGGTCCCCTACAAGATGATGAATGGTGTAGTTCTGGATGGATGGTGGTACATCAGTATCACCGTATCCACGGAGATCAGGAGCTATTGCTCGGTAACCCCACGAAGCAAGTGAGTGTATTTGGTGCCTCCATGAGTACCAAAGCTCAGGGAAGCCATGAAGTAGAAGCACCACAGGGCCTTCACCCTTCTCTGCTATGTGCATGTTGATACCATTCACAGCTACTATTTTATGAGAAATTCCCTCCATCGCGAACTCGCTTATCTCTCTCCCTCCTTATCCTTCTCTTCAACTTAATACTGAGCTATATATATAATGTTGTCACTAATTGTACTGTAAGGTCTGAACGATAGGCAATTACATTTTTGTGGATAACATGAAGAAGCCATCGAAGTTGACTGGTGCAGATGTCAGATATACATATTGAAGAAAGACTATAATTTATTATTAAAAAAACAGCTACCGACCGTCTCTCAACATTATTGAAGTGCTCATCTATGATGCATCATGTCATCATCATTGATGCATCTAGCTGTCGAGGAAAACAGCGAGGGGAGGGCCGTGGAGGGGGTGGGACCATCTATCCCCTTGAGATGCGGGCACAAAAAATAATAGCACACATCCTGAGGGAATGGATGGTCCCACCCCGTCCACCGCCCTTCCCTCGCTGTTTTCCTCGCCCACACTTTCTCCACATTTAGAATTTCTTTTAGAGATTGAAATGAAAAAGGTGAGCTTCTAAATGTCGAGGATGTGGGCGAGGAAATGAGCGAGGGAAATGAGGTGGCGAGGTGGAAGCCGTTCATTTCACTCGAGATGCGCAAGCAAAAAGTCAACGCATGCATCCCGAGTGAAATGAACGGCTTTCACCCTGCCACCTCATTTCCCTCGCTGGTTTCCTCGACATTTAGAATTTCTGATGAAAAAGTCCAGAAAGTGACATGAATAAAAAAATGCTTCAATTGTCCAAATTAGAGATACCCATTTTAAAATTTAAAATCAATCCTGAACTCCTAATCATGTAAATTATTAAGGAGTTATCATGACCCTTTCTCCATACACGCAACACTGTGTATGTAAATGACCAAATCCAAGTTTTCAACAATAACAATACAACTGGATTCATTAGGATACAAATAAGTCTGAAGTGGTACTGGTGTACGTTGTGAAATATGTTTAAGAGAGATACATTCGTAGGGTATGCAGACACCTACGATATGAGACACTTATGTAGAAATTTTTATGATTTCGACTTGATTGTTATACCTAGGAGGCTATGTAGGATTACAATATTGCCCTTGTCTTCATCACTTGATATTTACCATGTTTGAATCATCCGTAATGATCAGCATATCTCGTAAACTTGTAGTTATTGTTGAATATGAAATGTTTGTGTTGGTGCTTGAACTTAGAAATTTTATCCTTAGAGACGCAGTGTGATTCAGACTTTAGAACCTGTATAGGAACACCTCTTTCATTTTATGGATCTTGTATCTAGGATTACTCACTTATTCATTATTGTGTGGCATAAATTTATCATGTATATTATTTTGTTATTTGTATTTAGTTCACTCGCACCAACTAGCTTTGTGTTTTTCTGACCTCGCAAGGGGTGTACTTCTATTGGAGTGCAAGCAGTACTAGTGTTCCTGCTGATCGTGACGCTTAGGCCCAATTTTCAGGTGTAAACTTGTTTTGTGTTGTTTAGTCGTGTCCACCCTGTACGGGTATATTTTGCTTCCTTTGTATTACCTTGCTAAATACTAGATGTTTGTATAGATTGGTTTTGTCGCTATGACTCTAGCGGAGCAAATCGAATACTTTTATTTTGTTCAAATTTTATCGCTGTTGTTATTTCCGTTTTTCAAGAATATGTTATATTATGATGTTGTGTCCAATTACGATGCCACGGTTCCCGTGGCAGGTCGGGGCATGACAGTTAACCTCTTGTTGGTTGGTGAAGAACCTTAAATTCATTTCGTGGTGAGTGCAAGAATGCATTTTAACGTAAAAACTCCACAATGTTAATATATATATGTCATCACTGGATATGTCATCAATGGATTGCGTTGGAGAAACTGAACACTGAGATTTACCAAAGCCTTAACCCGGTCAGGCCTGAACACTGAGGGTGTGTTTGGTTGCATGGAATCCCATGCCATGGGAATCCATGTGGGGACCACTACATTTTAGGCTAAATTGATATATCACTCCACATCCACCATTTGGTTTTGTGATCAATGGTGGGAATGAAAGTCCCATGAACATGAGAATCACATGCCTTGGGGGGCCAAGGAGTGGGATTCCCATGTTCATGGGACTTCCATTCCCACCATTGATCACAAAATCAAATGGTGGTCAAATGGTAAATGTGGAGTGATATATCAATTTAGCCTAAAATGTAGTGGTCCCCTCATGAATTTCCATGGCATAAGATTCCATGCAACCAAACACACCCTGAGATCACCACCATATCAATCAATGAAAACCAACAATTTGAAGAAAGGCAGAGCATTATTTTAACTTGACCTAGACCAAGGGAGTCAATGAGAGTGCTAGATCAACCAACAAGATGATGAATGCTGTAGTTATGACTGGAAGGTGGTGCATCGAGTGTCACCATATCCATGGAGGTCAGGAGCTATTGCTCGGTAACCTACGAAGGGAGTGAGAGTATTTGGTGTCTCCATGAGTACCAAAGCTCAGGGAAGGCATGAAAGGAGAAGCACCACTGGACCTTCACCCTTCTTCGCTTGATACCATTCCCAGCTACTATTTTACGATCAATTCTCTTCATCACTAATTTAGTCAAATATCACACCCTTAATCCTCCTCTACAATCTATAATATAATGTACTAATTGGTAGCTCATGAAATTTTTTAGAGTGCATTATTACATAATGAGAAGACATCAGATTTGTCCTAGACAATGAAAAAATTGCTCCAATAAAAGATGTTAGGTTCGTATAATGGTCTAAATTTGGAGATCACCATCACAAAACTTGAAATCAATCCAAAACACCTAATCATGTAATCTATTCAGGAGCGAGGTAAGATATCGCAAGTATATGATCTCATTCTCTTTAGATGCACCGCTTTCTATGTACACGTATGTGTCTGGAGTGTAATAGACTAAGAACGAGGACTTCAACAATAAGAACAACCCTTCTCTGAAGTTTCATTTGTGCTCCAGTCCATGGTGCAATTGGCTTTCAGATTCTGCTAAAACCCAAAAAAATCTTAAAATCCCATTCTTACACAAAAGGAAACTATGAAATCTTTTCTAAACATGACATCTCAGTTTGAAGCACATTCGGAATATAATTGTTAGCAGGGCAAGCGCAACCCGAATCTTACAGAATTTAAGCTGCGAATTCAACTGGCATAGATCAACTTTGCAGGTAACACACTGGTCAAATCTCTTGATAATAGTTCAGTCCTACAGTGAAGCCTCTCTTTTCGAATTTCTCAGGTAAACAACTAACAAGAGAATGAAAATGGGAAATGCACAGGCTCATGTACCCAGGGGCGGACCCAGGATTTCACTCCGGGGGGGGCGAAATGACAAAGTAATATTTGTTAATAAAAATAATTTACCAAAATAACCTTTTTTCAAAAAAAAAAAATTAAGTGACAAATTTAAAAACTACTATTTACTTTCTTATGTTAAGTCATAAAATAAGATTTTGTATTACTTACAAAAGATGGGAGAGGTGAGAGGAATTCACCTCACCAATTTACAAATAATATTATCTATAAATTGCAACTATGCAACTCATACGTACAAAAAGTATTATCTATAAAGGAATGTCCTTATAAGGACCCTTCAAAAACTTGTCCATAGCTGAAAAAATAAATAATATATTAAATAAGTAGATAAAATATTAATTAAGTAAATAAATATATAATATTTACTTTCAAACATTGTTATCATGGAAAATTTGTTAAGTAACTTAGAAAAGTTTACTAGTGTCTCTGATGTACTGAGCCAATCAATAGATTGACCCTTCGTAAACAAGAAACATCTCTCAACCAACGAGGTGATTTGTTCAATAAGGATGGAAATATTGTCGTATAACATGTAATTGGTACCCTGCATCCTGGCATATGTCAACCCAAAAATTCAAAATGGGGGGGTTGGATACTTTCTAGAAAGGTTATTGCTAGTCAATAACTTCATCATAAGAGAATAAGTTTCAAATACCAGCAAAAACCAATATGTAACTGTAAGGAAGACGACGCAGTTATTAAAGAAAGACGATTCAAATTTCATGCCTGCATAGATATCGAGAATGGTATATTTATACTTCAATCAGAAGAATGTTTAGAAAAAGACTAGAACTCTTACCTGGGAAATGTTTTGGAAAGAAGAGCCAAAATACAACTGCAATGAAAGCAATCCAACTCCCAACTTGTCCACTAGTGACTAGACCACAGATAAACTATTAGATTGTACAAAAATTTCAGCTCAAAGCAATGAAATTATGAAAGCAAGGTGCACAAAAAATATGTACCTCAAAAAGTGGAATATTATTGAAGGAAGATTGAAGAAAATATATTGGATCAAAAGGGGTGTGAGAATGTTTGATTTCCAATTTGTGCGATCCAAGATCAACAAGTAGCTGCAGTAAATGTAAGGAGAAAAGTTAGAACAAAGCAAAAGCCAAATTATGACAATCTAGGAGTGGAAATTGTTAAACGCAATTGTTTCGGCATGAATGTGCAACACCTTGTCCACACACTAATAATTCATTACAATCAAACTCCCTCCGAACTTTGAAGACTTCCTAAGAACCAAATGTAAAATGCCAAATCACACAAAAAAGGGGTTCTAATGACCTAAAGAAGCATGAAGAAAAGGGGTTCCTAAGACTCCCTGCAGACCATTTTCTTTCTTGCATTTCTTCTACCATTCAAGTTCAACAAAGTGAGAAACAAAGCAAGAGCAGCCAGCAGGAAACCAATCTAATAAAATAAGCACTAATAACGAATCCATCTCTTCTTCATGTGCATTTTTCACTTAAAATCAATTGTGGGTTTCTCGTGAAAATTGGATTTAATGGGTTTTTGTGCGTTGATTCTAGACTCAAGTTAGTAAGAACCAAATGTAAAATGCCAAATCACACAAAAAAGGGGTTCTAAGAAGCATGAAAAAAAGGGGTTCCTAAGACTCCCTGCAGACCATTTTCTTTCTTGCATTTCTTCTACCATTCAAGTTCAACAAAGTGAGAAACAAAGCAAGAGCAGCCAGCAGGAAACCAATCTAATAAAATAAGCACTAATAACGAATCCATCTCTACTTCATGTGCATTTTTCACTTAAAATCAATTGTGGGTTTCTCGTGAAAATTGGATTTAATGGATTTTTGTGCGTTGATTCTAGACTCAAGTTAGTAAGAACCAAATGTAAAATGCCAAATCACACAAAAAAGGGGTTCTAATGACCTAAAGAAGCATGAAAAAAAGGGGTTCCTAAGACTCCCTGCAGACCATTTTCTTGCTTGCATTTCTTCTACCATTCAAGTTCAACAAAGTGAGAAACAAAGCAAGAGCAGACAGAGGAGGGTACCAACATCACAGATTCACAGTATCTCAGGGTGAAGAAGAAGAAGAAACAGAGACAGAGGAGGTAGTTTTAGATTTCTCTATGTATTTTCTTTGTTTTCGAAGAAATCATCCATGGGTTTGCTTAATACCTGGGGAAGCCCTAGTTGCGCGCGCCGCTGCTTTGTGTGGCTGTGTGACTGTGTGAGAGACTCGAGAGAACAAAGAAGGGGAAGCCCTAGTTGCGCGCGCCGCTGCTTTGTGTGGCTGTGTGACTGTGTGAGAGACTCGAGAGAACAAAGAAGGGGAAGCCCTAGTTGCGCCTTGCGCCGCTGCTTTGTGCGGCTGTGTGAGAGACTCGAAGAAGGGGAAGCCCTCGTTGGCGTTGCGCTTTGTGCGGCTGTAACTGTGAGGAGGAGAGACTCGAAGAAGGGGAAGATGTAATGTTATAGTCAACATTTTTTTTTTTTTTTTTTTATATGAACCTAAAAAAATTTTAAATTTTTTTTAAAAGTTCAGGGGGGACAACTGCCCCCCTGGTCCCTGAATAGGTCCGCCCATGCATGTACCACATTGGCGAATAACCAAACAATGTCAAGGATAATTACCAATGAAAGCAAATTCCTAAAACATATATATGTGTGGCAAACCACAAGATGAAATTTGCAAATATACAAATTTTCTTGACAAAAAATGAAGCTATGTAACCAATTCTGGTGGAATAGATAGTATGACATGAAATTCCAATCATGTTGGTTCAGAGGTCACAGATCGAATGAACCGTTGTTAACATAAAAGTTTCAAATACATGATATGAAGCTGATTCATGAGATAATGAGCAGATCAATACTTCTTTATGAAATCATAAATATGTTTACTAATTTCCTCTGCTTTTTCCTGGTTGATGAAGTGAGCAACTCCTTCCATTACAACTACTTCCTCCAGGAGTGGTACATCCTCCTTAAATCCACCACCGTTTATGTATTCCTTTGCGCCTGGAATATTATAGACCAGGTCTTGGTCTCCGACGATGAACTTTGCTGGTACATTCACTCGTGCTCCAGTCCAAGGTGCTGTGAGCTCCCATGTTCTACAAAAACCCAGGAAAGTCAACTCAGAGGCTTAGACAAAGCATTGAAACAAAATCAATTAAGGGCATGTTTGGTTGGGCATTGACCATTGTAATTGTAATGGTCAATACAATGGTCCAATGCAAACCCATATTTGGTTGGTCCAAAAAGTGTTGTAATGGGAATGGAGATTACATTCCCCATTGTAATAGCCATTCCGACCCTAACCCATATGAATGGGGATTACATTCCCTGGTGTATTGGTCAATGCCATTGGAAAAGACTATTTTACCCTCACTCTCAACAAAATCCTATTCGACCTCATATTTTACTAGTACTTACCTTTTGTACTGAAGCTTTCTGAATGACTATTCTGTTCAGTAGAAACTCTGAATTGTAAGCTACCCCAAATCAATCAAACCGAAACCGAGTGGAAATAAAGAGAGGGGAGCACGTAAATAGATAATATACAAGCTTAAACTAATAAAGAGAAACATGTGTGGGTGGGGGAGGACTCAGACACACAGTGGACAGTGGACTGCTTCATCCTTTAACTTGTTCAAGGACTCCCACTCACTCAATTGCAAGGTGTTGGGTGTTGATGTTATAAAAACTGGGAAAGAGAGACCTGGGTTGGCAACTATATCAAGCCATGTGATTGCTGCCGCAGCTTATAGTACTCTTCCTCATCCTCTCTCTATCTCTCTCTCCCTTGTTTTATTTCCTCCTCCCTCTGTCTCACTCTAATCTCCATTGACTGACTGAGTATTCAACCATGGTGCATCCTGAAGCTGCTGCTGCTGTTCCTAAGCAGCGATATCTTCGGTATCAGCTCACCCCTCGTTTCTTCCTAGTGATCCTTGTCATTCTACTTGACATATCATATTCATCCCATGCAGCTGTAGATGATGATGGTAGAGGGCTTCAATTCGAAAATCCGCGGCTTCGACAAGCCTACATTGCTCTTCAGTCTTGGAAATCCGCCATATTTTCCGATCCTTTCAATGTCACAGCTAACTGGAATGGCTCAGAGTGGAAGTCCTGGAGGTCCAACTCAAAGAGCTTTAGCTTCATGTAAGCCTTGATGGGTTTATAAACTTTATTTGTAAACTTTATTGCTTCAATGTTTTATATAATATAGTAGATGACATAAAATCGATTGTTATAATAACTAAGGGCATTTTGGTAAAGATACAATTCATTCCCATTCCATTCCTACCATATATTCACATACCAAACAATATCATATGCTATTACCATTGTGATTTATAGGTACACCTAACATACACATTCCCATTCCCATTACCATTACCATTACCATTACCATTACCATTACCATTACCATTACCATTTACCATTACCATTACCATTACCATTACCATTACCATTACCATTCCCATTCCCATTCCCATTCCCATTCCCATTCCCATTCCATCGAGGAACCAAACGAGCCCTAAGAGTATATCAAACTTTTGCAGCAAACATACACGTCGAAAGCCCTATAATAGTTCAGGCCTCCAGTGAAGCCTTTTTGCTCGAATTTGCTCACGTAATACTCAACATCTTCTTCAGACAACCAAGAAGGCAAGGTAATCGGACCAGAAGGATATAGAAACCCTGTTCCTTTGGGTAACTTGAGTGGACCTGGATCACGGAGAGTCAGAAACTGTTTCACCACAGTTTCAATACCAACTTTAGCAAACTCTTCCTCCATTACTCCAGGCTCCTAAAACATCAGAATTAGCATACCTTGAGAATTGGAAGGTTCTACAAACCATTCGAAATTAGATCCTATGGTTTCCATAACACTGTTGCTCTTATTTTCAGGGTAAGGTCTAAAAAAATACTGAAAACTGATCAAACAATTACCTGGAATCTACTGATGTAGTAATCCTCTCCAAAGAAAGCTCGAAAACCTTCAACACGTTTCATCAATGGATTACGTCGAATAAAGTGAACGCTGAGATTTACCAAGGCCTTAACCCGGTCAGGCCTAAACAAACAAAGATGCCAAGCTACAGATGCACCCCAATCATGCCCAACCACAAACACCTATAAAAGCATATAACACTACCACCATATAAGCGAATCAAAACCAACAATAGAACAACAAAATGATAACTGATTTTGTTTTTCACCTTATCTAGACCAAGGGAGTCAATGAGAGCAATTAGATCACCAACAAGATGATGAATGGTGTAATCATGAAAGGAAGGTGGTGCATCAGTGTCACCAAAGCCACGGAGGTCTGGAGCTATAGCTCTGTATCCCCACGAAGCAAGTGAGAGTATTTGGTGCCTCCATGAGTACCAAAGCTCAGGGAAACCATGAAGGAGAAGCACCACTGGGCCTTCGCCCTTCTCTGCTATGTGCATGTTTATACCATTCACTGCTACTATTTTATGGGAAATTCCCTCCATCACTAACTCAATATCTCGCTTCCTCCTCTACAACCTGTATATATTGTACTACTTAATGGACTTGTAAGGTCTGAAACACAAGCAACAAAAAGAGAAGCCATCCAAATCTGGTTAGTATCTTAATACTAATTAAAAGTCGCTTGTACAATAAAAAAAAAAGATGCTATATCGGGACATAAAAATGTCAAGGAGACAAGGATTCAATTATTGGCCATGGCTTTTGTCTATTACTTAAAAGACAGTTTTTGACACCACTATAAGGAAAAGAAAAGAAAAGAAAAAGAGGTGGTGGGCAACCGATGAGAGTGGGCTGCGAAGAGGTTCTCTTGCGATGAGGTTTTGACGTAGGAGGATTCGAATAAGATGATGTTGAGCTGTTATATAGCATGTTATTAGTATTAAGATATTTTGAATTAGTAGATTCACGCAAGAATGGCAGAAAAATTATAATTTTATTTAAAATTTGGCACTTTAGGGTGCGTTTTAATATTTTGGTCATAACTTTGGCTGCGACTATCAGAATCGCGTAAACGACTCCAATTCGAAAAGCTATTTTTAACGCGCACGTAGTGGTCAACCAGCTATACTCGTTGGATATCTTTTCAAGACCAAATTCCATCATTTTCCCGTCTGAATCTACAAATTTAGCAGTTTATTTTTCTTTATAGTAATATTTCAATTATTGTTTAGGAAGTGATTCTGAATTCAATTTGGGCCAAATTTTTGGCAACTTATTTCTTTTATTACGTATTTTGTTTTAGCATGATTATTGGGGTATTGCCATCTTTTGTAAAATTTCAATATTAATGAGTTTTAGCTATAAAGTCCAATTTGTAAGCGAATTTTAGAGTTACATTTAATTTGAGTAATTTTGATTAAACAGTAGAGTTATTTTCTCTGTATTTTAAACTATTCTTTTATGTTATTCCCTATTAATTATTTGTTGCTATTAGTCTCTCTTTCTCTACCAAACCACATGTTCATAAATCTTTCCTGTCTTTCTCTACCAACAGGAGTGGGCATTTAGGACCGAAAACCCGGACCGAACCGATAACCGGACCGATCGGGTCGGTTCGGATCGGTTTTTATCAATTAAAAATTTTTCGGTTGTAAAAGCCCGGCCCGAAGTTTCTGGTCCGGGCTTCGGTTTCCATTTCTGAAGCCCGTCGAATAACCGGCCCGGCCCAGATTAAACCCATCTTACGTTTTTAAACCCCATATCCTCACATCCTCACATCTCTGATCTCCCACATCCTCTCCCGAAGGATCGACCACCTCTCCCACATCCTCTCCCACATCCTCACAGTGACCACCTCCTCACCTCCTCACATCCTCTCCCACATCCTCACAGCGATCACCTCCTCACCTCCTCACATCCTCACAGCGTAGGCGAAGGCGAAGCATCCTCACATCCTCACAGCGAAGGATCGACCCGAAGGATCGACCGCCTCCTCACATCCTCACAGCGAAGGCGAAGCATCTCTCTCCCGACCTCCTCCTCACAGCGAAGGCGAAGCATCGACCGCGACGAAGGCGGAGGCCGAGCCGCCTCTCTCTCCCCTCCCTTCCCCGCCTTTCCAAGATTTTGATCTGAGAGGATCAGATCTTGATCTTGATCTGAGAGGATCAGATCTTGTTCTGAGATGATCGGATCAGATCTTGATCTGAGATGATCGGATCAGATCTTGATCTTGATCTGAGAGGATCAGATCTTGATCTGAGATGATCGGTTCTTGATCTTGATCTTGATCTGAGAGGATCAGATCTTGATCTTGTTCTGAGAGATCGGATCTTGATCTTGATCTGAGATGATCGGATCAGATCTGGATATGAGATGATCAGATCTTGATCTCGATCAGATCAGATTTGATCTCGATCAGATCTTGCAATTTGTTGTAATTGTTTTTGTAATTTTTTGATATAATTTTTGTTGTATGCTATAATTTTTTTTTGTAATTTTTGTAATTTTGTTGTATTGTTTCAGTATTTTATTTGTTATTATTTTTTTTAATACTGTAGAATCATTTTTTTTTTTGCTCTTAGAACCGAGACCGGCCGGAAACCGGCCCGTAAATCGGTTAACCGGGACTTCGGTTACCCGGTCAATTCGGTTCGGTTTCGATTTTCATAAACATGGGCCCGAATTTTTCGGGCCGATTTTCGGTTTTTAGTTTTTGGGCCGGTTATCCGTACTTGCCCATCCCTACAAAAAAACATATATGCAATTCAATTACCATCACTCGGCCCACCACAACAAAGCCCATCAAGCCCACCTTCTGACATAGCAGTCGTGCAGCAGGTCTCGAAAAGATATGATGAACCCAAGCGCAGCGCAGCACGGGCTCCTGCGCACAAATCACACTTCTCGAGCTTCGTCGAAACTTGAACTCAATTATTACGTCCAAAAGCTGAACCCCCGACATCGTTCTCCCAGCACCCATTTTGTTAAAACTACTCCCCTACTTTTTGTCCAACACGTCAGCTTTTCTGACGAAATAGTGTGTAGTACTCCCTTGCGTAGGTTAGAATCTGTCAGGGAAGAGGGAAATCGAAATGAATCTGCAGGAATCCCAACCACCAAACAATCAAAACAAAAGTAAATACAATGCTAACTTGCGCATAGTCTGCGTAATTAACACCTGAAACCCTGGTTGAATAATTTGAGCTTACAGCTAAAAAATTTGAACTCACTCAGCCACCAAAACCACATCTACATTTCCCAAGAAAACCAAAATCACTCTCAAAGGTGTTGTTGATCTTAGACTTCACAGTGTTCACTTTACTTATAATATAAATCAAGATGCTGTCGTTTTCGTCTTGCGAAGTTGGAGATTTCGAATTTGCGTCAACGAAACCCTAGTTGTTCTGTTTCGAGTTCTTGAATTAGGTAAAAAACAATCTAAAACTACAATGTAGGTGTTTTCTTGATGAAATGTGAAGGTTTGTAGAGTGCTAATGATTTATTTGTGTTTGTTTTGCAAGTGAAGAAGATGTTTGGATTTTTGCGGAGACAAGTTAATATGAGTTTTTACTTTTGACATGACACAACTCATTTAGGGATGACAAAGGGGTGAATTTGGGCAAATCCATCTCCGCCCGGCTGGAGATAATGGATCCCCCGAATCCGCCTCATATATCCGTTTATACAAAATTATAAAAACCGTCCCCGACCCGGACAGATTGAAAAATATCCGCCCCGCCTGAATATCCGTTTAAAAAAAAAGTCTTATTCTCAACATCAAAACCAGTAAGTAAACCATACAAAAATTACACTACATCTGAGCATAAACATAACTTAAATCATGCAGATTCAAATGCAACACCTAATAATACACCTGTCTATTCATTTGACTAAAGTCCATAACTCCTCACATAAATTGTGAAAAGAAAAAAAAAAAACCCCATCACGGTCAACATTACAGATGTAATATGAGATAAATTGTTTTGCGACCTTTTGCAATTGATGAAGTTGTACAAAATATGAAAACAACATAGGCTGAATTATGAAGGTCGTCATCATGTTCACTCTCTCATTTTCAATGTAGCAACCACATGACAAACAAAGTATATATTTGAAAGAGATATAAGTGTTTTTCACTATTGATGTCATGTGGAAGCCTTATCTTCCCACCGTAGTCCACAGAGACAACTCACAAGGCTAACACTAATAATACACAACATATCTCCTTTCAAACAACATGAACACTATATAAACTTTGGCTGCAACCCTATTCTAGTGAAGAATCCCCACTGCGAAGAACCCCCAACAAAAGATATCGCATGTTACACATTGATGATGTTGTTGTGTTGAATATCAGATCTAAAGATCTACAAATTTTAGAATCTACAAATCCTCGTCATATAACATGTCATGATCTGGATTGCAGAAATGAATTATTGGCTGGAAGATTGAATTAGTTTAATTAAGGAATAAGGGTAGATTGGTAATTAAAGTCCAATTTGTTAGTTGGGACCACAATTTGTTAGGACACGTGTAAGAAGGCAATAGGATAGATTGAATTTCTATTAGCTTCATCCCTTTATAAGGGGAAAGGAACCTAGAATCAGTAAAATGATTGTAATAGAAGAATATGCAATTGCTTCAATTGAGAGGTGTGTTGTAATCCTTCCTTCGAATTGAATACAATATCTTTCGAATTTCGATTTTTATCTTCCATTGTCTTTAGTTAGAGTTCTTCAGCTTGTCAAGTACGTGACAATTGGTATCAAGAGCCACAAATCCTCATACCTGCAACATGGAAACAAGGGCTCGAGAAGTCGAGGCGTTTATGAAGGAAACAAAGAAGCAATTGATGGAATCATCCAGTCAAATGGATTGGGTGAAAGCTGAACTCCAAAAGATCTCTGCAAGTCAGGAACACAGTGAACAAAGATTAGATGCAAAAATGGACAAATTAATTTAGTTGTTTCAGAACACCATGGTGAACAATACAGGAGGAGAATCTAGCAACACGCATGCATCCACCAGCACTGGAAATCAGGCACGAGCACCCACCCTCCCTCTCGCTAAAATTGGAGGTAACATGTTTCGTTTTCCCAAAATCCATTTTCCTCGTTTTGATGGGTCTAAACCTAGGTCATGGGTAAAGAAATGTGAGTGTTTCTTCCATTTGCATAGTATTCTTGATTATTGCAAGGTTTTCATAGCCTCTATACATCTGGATGACAAAACAGACGATTGGTTTCTCGATTATTAGATTTCTAAACCTAATGTCTCTTGGCCTGAGCTTATTCATAATTTGTGTATTCGTTTCGAGGACCCTATCACAGACAACTACGTCGATGCCTTTAACAAAATCTTTCAGGACCAATCAGTAGAGCTATACTATGATCGATTTGAGGAATTAAAATCGCTTATGTTATTGCACACCCCTTATTGACAGAACCCTATTTTGTGCTCAATTTTCTTAGTGGGTTGAGACCTGATATCAGTTGTGCAAATGTTCAAACCTATTACGGTATCTCAAGCTTTCTCTTTAGCCAGAATGCAAGAATCCTGCACTCCCACACCATTTCTGGCTTCATCATCTTCTAGTGCTCATAGAAAACAATACAATAACACCTTACAAACCACAAATTGGACTAGGTATAACACAATGTCCAATCCACAAATACAACCATCCTCACAATCAGTTCCATTTTCAGGACAGAAACCACCTCTTCCCATTACAAATCAGTCCTTCACGCCCCTCAAATTTTCTTCTCCCAACCCACCAATCAAAAGGCTTACACTATTTCAAATGAAACTTCACCGCGATAAGGGTTTATGTTATAACTGCAACAAAATATACAAATCGGGCCATTTATGCAAAACCCAACACTTATACATGTTAATCCCTGACTCTTATCCACAAGAGGAACCACCTCCCTTACTAGCTGATACTGAAAATTTAATAGAAGAAATCTCCTTTGATATGGAACTTTTTCTCCATGCCCTTCATGGGAACCCTTCCGCAAATACAATCATACTCAAAGGCTTCATCAATAAACATCCTATTTCCATTCTTATAGAGACAGGGAGTACTCATTCCTTTGTTGACCCAAAGGTTATTAAAACCACCAATTGGCCTACCATGATTACTCCACAAATGGTTGTCAAAGTGGCCAATGGCCAACACCTCATTAGCAATGCCATTTGCCAACCTTTGAAATGGGCTATGCAACACCACCAATTTGAAGGTTTGGTTAGAGTGTTACCTCTAGGGGGTTATGACATGATTTTGGGTGGAGATTGGCTTAAGCCTCTTTGAGACATCATAATCAACCTTCAATCTCTTCAACTAACCATATCCCACCAAGGCCAAACCATCACTCTCCAAGGTGTCCATGACACAACCTCTTTGTTCCTCATTGGCCCATTTAAAATCTCCAAATTTCTAAAAAAATCACTCCCTTTCATTCATTGGCCATCTCTTTTCAATAACCCCATCTCATGCTCAACCTCCATATCCACCTCAAGTTGCTTCCCTATTACAAACTTACCAAGATGTTTTTCAATCCCCATCATCCATCCCCCTCCAAGAAACTTAGACCATAAAATTCCTCTAAAACCAAACACCCTTCCTACTTCACAAGCTCCTTATAGATTACCTCACATTCACAAAGATGTAGTTGAGAGTTTGGTCAAATAGATGCTAGAAGCCGGCTTGATCCAACACTCCCATAGCCCCTTTGCGACTCCCATCTTGTTAGTGGAAAAAAAAATACAATACTTGGAGGTTTTGTGTTGACTATAGGAGGTTAAATGAACTCACCATCAAGGATAAAATTTCTATGCTTCTAATTTATAGCAAGTCGTTAGCTCAACACTTACAACACGTGGAACTAACACTTGCCACATTGAGAACACATTCCCTATTTGCCAAGCTATCAAAATGTTCTTTTGCTCAACATGAACTAGCATATTTAGGACACATCATCAACTCAAAAAGGGTGGCATTAGATCCTTCAAAACTGGAAGCCATGGTTCATCGGCCAACACCCATAAATTTGAAGACACTAAGGGGGTTTCTTGGTTTAACAGGTTATTACAGGAAATTTGTTAGACACTATGGCTTGATAGCTAAACCTCTTACTGATCTTCTTATAAAATATGAATTTATTTGGTCCAATGAGGCGCGACAAGCATTTGAGACTCTCAAACTTGCAATGACTTCCACTCCAGTTCTCCAATTGTCTGACTTCTCATTTCCCTTCTTTATTGAAACAGATGCAAGTTCAGCTGGTGTAGGCCTTGTGCTTTCACAGCAAGGTCACCCTATAGCCTATTTTAGCAAGGCACTTGGTCCAAAAAATTTGGGGTTGTCAACATACGAGGAGCTGCTAGCTATTGTAATGGTTGTGCATAAGTGGAAGGCCTACCTGCTTGGAGCCAAATCCTTCATCCTCACTGACCACCAGAGCATTAAGCACTTGTTAGACAAAAAGTTAACCACACTATTGCAATAGAAATGCTTGCAAAGCTCCTAGGTTTCGACTACACTATAAGCTACAAACGAGGAGCAGACAACACAGTTGTTGATGCCCTGTCCAGAGTCCCAACAAGTGCTACTTGCTGCTTAGCAATATCACAGGTCATTCCCCAGTGGTTATAAGACATTACACTCAGCTACACTACTGATGCTCAGGTCCAGGACATGATAACTAAGCTACTGATACAACCAGAGGCAATCCCAAATTTCAGTCTGCAACAAGGTATTCTTAGATTCCAACAGTCAATCTATATTGGTTGCTCAGTTACTCTAAGAAGACAACCGATCCAATCACTATATGTTTTACCACTGGGAGAACACTCTGATCAAACTACAACAACTTACCAGAAGCTAAAACAACACTTCTACTGGCCTCATATGAAGTCTCAACTCATAGACTTTATCAACTCCTATGACATCTGCCATTGCAATAAGAATGACCAAGCAGGATATGGTGGCCTCTTGCAACCTTTACCTGTCCCTGAACATGCGTGGCAACACCTAAGTATGGACTTCATCAAAGGGTTACCACCATCACAAGGAAAGTCTATCATCTTGGTGGTGGTTGATCGATTGACTAAGTTCAACCATTTCATCGCTTTAGCACACCCCTTCACAGCTCATATGGTTGCAGAGATTTTCTTACAACAGGTCTACAAACTACACGGAATGCCATATTTAGTTGTATCTAATAGAGACAAAGTGTTTCTCAGCCAATTCTGGAAGCAACTATTTACTGCTTTAGGGACATCTTTAGCCCTTAGCATGGCATACCACCCACAGACGGATGGTCAAACTGAATGAACTAATTCATGCTTGGAAACCTACCTGTGTTGCCTTACTAGTCATGCTCCTTCCAAGTGGACAAGATGGTTGTATTTAGCTGAGTATTGGTTCAATACCAATTTCCATTCCAGTTTAAACACAACTCCATTTCAAGCACTGTATGGGTATCGGCCTCCTTTTTTGGCTCTTCCCCCCAACGACTCCTTATCAATCCCAGAAGTGCAACACTATCTGCAACAGAGAAATGAGATGCTCAACATCGTCAAGGAACGCTTATACAAGGCTCAAGAACACATGAAAACTTATGGAGATCGTCACCGCAAAGACAGGTCATTATCTCCTGGTGAGTATGTATACCTCAAATTGTAGCCATACTGCCAAATTTTCGTGCAGGTGCGAAAGAATCTCAAATTATCAGCACAATACTATGACCCCTTCCAAATCTTCGAATGTGTTGGACCTGTTGCTCACCGCCTTGAGCTTCCTACAAATTAAAAAATACATCCGGTCTTCCACGTCTTTCTCAGCTCAAGAAGAAGGTGGGCTCTTCGCATTCCACCTCCCCTACTCTGCCGTTGGTCGACCACAATGGTGAGTTTGTTGCTGAACCTTTAGCCATTTTGGGAAGGAGACCCATTCTGCGCAATAATATGGCCGTGACACAAGTGTTGATCCACTGGTCAAAATCCTCTTCAGATGCTACCACATGGGAGGATTGAACTTCCCTTCAGGCTCATTTTCCCTCATTCAATCCTTGAGGACAAGGATGATTTGAAGAGGTTGGTAATGTCAAGATCTAGATTACAGAGAGGAATTATTGGCGGGAAGATTGAATTGGTTTAAATAAGGGAGAAGGGTAGATTGGTAATTAAAGTCCAATTTGTTAGTTGGTGATGTTAACATAATTATTACATAATATACCTCCTAATTTATATTTGTTAGTGTTTCGAATAGCGTATTTTAGTTTAATTATTTTATTTTTGTATTTTGTAGGATTTGGAGTTTAAATGACAAAAGTGCATTAGCGTGGCGAATTTGAAAATTCATAGACAATTTAACGAAGTGGAGCGGGAGACACTCAAGCCAAAGATTAAGAGAACCAATGAAAAAAATAAAGGAAATTAATTTAAAATTTTTGTGGAACAAAGAAGTGATATGGATGAACATAGCCAAACCCACGTTTCCTAGAAAATAATCTAAACAAAAGGGGTGGTTTCCAATTGTATATGGACCCCTTTTGTTTCCTTTTGTATTGAGTTTCCAATTTGTAGTTGATTTCCATTTGTATTGGGTATTTGGTTTCCAATTGAGTTGCCAATAATGGTTATTTTCTTTACCATAAATATAGCAACTCTTGACCATAAATACAACAGTCAAAGATGGAAGAGAAGGCAATACGCTGTCCAGGAACAAAAAGTAGAGTGCGCAAGACAGTAGAGAATACAACAACAATAGCCGAAACGCAGCAGCAGAACAGGAGGATACGTTGTCTAGAACAGCAGGAAACGCTATCCAAAACAACAGAAAACACTGTCCAGAACAGCAATGATTCAGTGAAGACGATGTCCAGAAAGGTGTGCATCGCTGATCCACTAAGCGCTGCCATGTCGATGAAGCTCCACACCGCTATTTCTGTCATCACCTCTACCATGTGTCACTAAACTCCGCGCAAGGCGAAGATGTGAACTCATAGATGTAACACACTTAATTAGTATTTGATTCGTTTTATGCTTTCACGATGAATAATGGTGTTTATGATTTTCACTTTTATTTAATATAAGAGTTTATGTTATTTTAGTGACAAAGATTTCATCAATTTCTTCGTAGATTATTATTCCGATGGTTGTCTTTTTCTTCTCCATATAAGTTTAGTCGCGATTTTCTTATGTGTGGAATTTTTAAGGATCAATTAATTTCGGTAGGTTAGTTATATGTAATTGTCTTTTATTACGTTATTGTCTTCGGATATATCGTAAATTTAGGATATCATATATGACCAACCTTTGTACTTTCTAGAAAAAAGAAATAAAAAATTCATTTACATTAGAATATATTGGTGCATTAAAGACTATTTTTCCGATTATGTTATTTGGGATATGAAATACGTAATCGAGTCATCATAGCGAATCAATACTAGTTGGCGCGTGAAATCATGGAGGGATTCTTGGAACCTTTTGACTTTTCTAAACTTTAATTTTATTAAACTAAATTCAATTTCATATTTTAAAATTGCTAGAATTTCTTACATTTAGTTTCGCGTAGTTTTTATTCATTGACCTTGTTTTGTAGATCACTTTTCCTCGTGGGATCGATACCCCAATCTTTACTGCAATTAACCGCATGTACTGTTTGGGCGTAATCAGTTGGGACCACAATTTGTTACGACACGTGTAAGAAGGCAAAATGATACATTGAATTTCTGTTAGCTTCATCCCTTTAAAAGGGGAAAGGAACCCTAGTATCAGTAAGAAGATTGTAATAGAAAAATAGGCTCAATTGTTTCAATTGAGAGGTGTGTTGTAATCCTTCATTCGAATTGAATACAATATCTTTTGAATTTCGATATTTATCTTCCATTGTCTTCAATTAGAGTTCTTTAGCTTGTCAGGTACGTGACATATCACCGCATATCTCAGATCCACATTCGTCACCCTCCTCATTTGTCGTTTCACCACCGCAGAGAACAAGAATTTCTTAGCATCAAAGGTTGCGGGGAGAAGATTAGCAAAAAAGAAGGAGAAGCAGAAGAGGAGGCGGGGAGAAGATAGCAAAAGAGATGTTCTTTAAGAGATGGAGATGGATCTTTGGAAGCAGAGAGATGGAGAAGAGGCGGGGAGAAGATTTGCGAAAGAGAAGGAGAAAATAGGTTTATGGTCTTTTTATTCTTTTAAGTACTCAATGGTATTTTGGTAATAACACCGGATAAACGGATATCCGTGGGACGGATATGGCCAAATCCGTATCTGCCCTGAATATTCGACGAATACTGTTTGAATCCTCGAAACCACACAAAACCCTATTTAGCAATTTTTAAGTCCGCCCCATTCGAATTGGGTGGGGCGAATATCTGTGAAAATCCGTCCCACTGCCAACCCTAAACTCATTGCTACCCCTAGGTGAAAAATGTGGAAAATAATGTTATAGATGAATTATATAGTTTTTTCTTGCACAAGAAATGAGCAAGGGGCGAGTCAATTAACCGTTTAAAACTTATAGGAACGATTGGCTTTCGGATTAATATCAATATTAAAATGTCCTAATAAGATAAGGGGAAGGGATATTTTGGTGTTAAATTGCTCCAATAGCAAGAGGCAATTACAGTTAAACGTGCATAACATTCACTCAGACAAACACTTGGCCATGTGTCTTGTTGTGTGCAATGTAAACAATAAGTGGTTAAATGGATATATTTATCAAAAAAAAAAAAAAGAGGGGTTCCAAATTTTCAATCAAATCCTCAGATTGAAATTAAACTCCCGAGGGACTAATTACTAATAACCTCATGAGTAAAAGGGCTTGTTGGAAATAATTACAAGAAATTGAGGATAGAACAAATCTTTCAATCTTTCATATGTGGATGTGAAGAAACAAAATCTGTGTTTTCTTTGGAGAGGAAGAACAAGATGATTACATAGGAAGAATTCCAAGTTTACAACAAAAGGGTCTGTTTTGGGTTGGATTTCCTCCTTCAAGGGTGATTCGTTTAAGGGTTTCTACAATCTCTAGGTGGTAAGGGCTTCAATCCTCATTTATATTGCTTTTAATTATAATCATCTATTTATCACCATGTAATGCCTTCAAGACTGGATGTTAATCAAAAAATGTGCGTTCAAAATGGAGATATTCTATATTGTCATGATTGGCAATCCCAATATAATCTTTAACTAAGCATATAAGATCACCATAGCATAAGATTCCGGAGAGAAGAGTAGAGTGATCCGATCACGTGTGAATCACCCTCCCGAATGTGGTCTGAAACCAGGCTTCGTAGAAGAATGTCTGAGGAGAAAATTCACATAATCATCCATTGAATCCATAATGGTGTATACATAATTAAATACCCATTGTTCCTTCTCTAGAAACTACATCTGATACTTGACATCTGAACACAGATAAATAGAGTGGGAAGGGAAGGCTGTGATGGAGGGAATAGGGCATAGAATGGTAGCTGTGAATGGGATAAACATGCACATTGCAGAGAAAGGCCAAGGTCCCATTGTGTTGTTTCTTCATGGATTCCCAGAGCTATGGTACACATGGAGGCACCAAATAGTCGCGCTTGCTTCTCGTGGATACCACGCTGTGGCTCCTGATCTTCGTGGTTACGGTGACACTGATGCACCCCCTTCAGCTAGTGAATACACTACTCTTTCTGTTGTCGGTGATCTCATTGCTCTCATTGACTCACTTGGCCAGGAACAGGTGAATTCTAAGTTTCAGGATCACTGTTTTAACCATCTAATATTGTAGTTTTTCGCTTAGGATTTTTTTTTTTTGCCTTTTTCTTCTTTTTACAGCTATAGTTGTTGTTCACTGGGAAGTTTGTAGGTATTTGTTGTAGGCCACGACTGGGGAGCTAATATTGCATGGCATCTTTGCTTGTTCCGACCAGATCGAGTGAAAGCATTAGTGAATCTGAGTGTAGCCTTTCAGCCGCGCAATCCATCAGGCAAGCCTACTCAGAGGTTGCAAGCCATCTTTGGTGATGATTACTACATGATTCGGTTCCAGGTTCTGTTGAGTTTTTCTACTTACCAGTATTCTAGTTTTTTACAGTAACACACAAACTTCACAGATAGGCTCTAGTTCACATCTATGTTTCAAGCTTGAAATTTGCCTTATTGTGTCTGCAGAAGCCTGGAGAAATGGAATCGGAGATTGCTCATGTTGGCACTGCAACTGTACTAAAACAATTTCTTACATACCGAACTCCAGGTCCACTACTTATATCAAAAGACAAAGGGTTAGAACCTGATGGGCCGATTACATTGCCTTCCTGGTGCTCAGAGGAAGATGTTAACTATTACACCAGCAAATTTGAAAAGAAGGGCTTCACTGGAGGATTCAACTATTACAGAGCTTTAGACCTGTAAGTGAACTGAAAAATGTGATTTAATCTAATGACAGAAATCTTAATCAGTATACAAGATTAACTAAATACAATGATTTTACATATGTCCTTGTTTCCCCCCATTCACAGAAACTGGGAGCTCACTGCACCATGGACAGAAGCACAAGTGAAAGTACCAGTGAAGTTTATCGTCGGGGACCTAGACCTGACTTATAGTATCCCAGGCGTGAAGGAGTTTATACACGGTGGTGGATTCAAGAAATATGTGCCCTTGCTCGATGAAGTAGTTATAATAGAAGGAGTTGGTCATTTCATCAATGAGGAAAGGGCAGACGAAATTAGCACACACATTTATGACTACATCAATAAATTTGCTGTTATTCAGTAGCGTAAACTTAGATCGACTTTCTTATTCAGTGGGAGACCCTTCACAGACATGTAATCCACAAGCTTTGCATCATACGTATATTGTAAGTCATGAATACAATAAATACATCCAATAAAATTGGCTTCTGCTAGAGGAGAAACCAACACATTGGTCCCTCGCTCCATTCTCGTAACATATATAGTATTAAAACTAGCATTCACATGTCGTACAATACTCAAGTTTCCTACGAACAAAAATGCAAGATGATTCCATCAACAAAGCTTAGACAGGGTTGAAAATCTTTTCAAGTTACAGAGTTCCATCGTTTTTTGTAAGAGATCTTCGACTCCAAACATACACTTTCTGTTCTTTTACTATCACATTCCACTCAACTCAGAGAGAACTTAAATATAGCAAAAAAGAACTCTTCGATCTTGGATTCTCTTTCTAATGATTCTTCACGCTTCTAAGGAGAGTGATATTATTCTTTGAAACTTCAAGGCTATCATTCTTGCGGCTGGAGGCTCACCTCAAAGACTTCCAGGTTTCTGACGTTTCTGAACGTCAAAATAAATTTCTATCAAGTCTGTTATGCCAGCAGTTATCTTTTGCCCTACTTTCACAGGCCCAACACCTTTTGGAGTGCCTAACAAGAAAACATCAGCAGCATAGTTAAGCATCAAACTTCAGCATTGTCAATACGAAGGACAGGAATAAGATATCCATTGGCTTCATATGAATAAAATGATTATAACAGAGTTGTTCATGCAATTGTGAACTATGAATGATTAAAGGAAACGAAACAAACTACATTGGATTATTTGGTCCAATGAGAAGCTATTTTCTTGGGAGCCTTGATATCCTAAAACTGAAAATTGGTAAAACAATTTGAATGCTCTTCTGAGACATATCTCAAAACTAGTTATTCAAACTTATAATCATCTAAAAATTTCTTTCAATGCAAGGCTACTAAATTTCCCATCTTACGAGATAACTCTCGCATAATAGAAAACAGTTTATCAAGTAAGGTCTAAAAATCATGAGATTTTGAAGACAGCTAAAACACGTGATATAGTTCCTCCAGTTGTAAAGTGGAAGATTTGGCATAACCACGCAAAGATCCAGTCTAAGCAAAGTAAAATGTTAGAGGACTATACAATTCACGTCGGTGACCAGAAGATAGTACCTGTTAATATGACATCTCCTTCTATGAGTGTCATGATGGAACTAATGTAGCTGATGAGAAAGGGGATTTTGAAAATCATATCTGCTGTTGATCCTTTCTGTCTGATTTCTCCATCTACCTGAGAAGAAACAACCATTCATTACTCTAATATCTGCAGTATCGGAACCGTGAGTTCTCAAGTAGCTGCTATAAAATAAAAAAGAGGACAAATATTATGAAATTGTAAAACCTTCAGCCAAAGCTCCAAGTTGTCAGGGTCAGTCACCAGTGACTTAGGGAGCTGCAAGGAATTTTTATTTATAAGTGAATAACCATGCTTAAAGAATTCTACAATTAAAGACTTGATGAAGAAATTAGAACAAAGAATCTAGGAGGGTTATTTCTTTAAATATTATTGGTCCCTAGAAACGCTAGCTGTTGGATGTTTCTTAATTCTCTTACAACTGAACTAATTGGCGTGAAGGTGTCCTGGCCTTTAGCAACTGTCCATGGAAGACCTGCAGACTAGACAAAGCGACAGAAAAAAATGTTATTGAAGCAAAACAGAATTAACAATGTAACTGAAAAATAGGTTGTGCAAAATAAATGGTAATGAGTAAAAAAAAAACAAGTTACTTTTTCCACGTCAAGAACCCAAGGCAATTTATAAAGTCACTGTTTTTGCAAAGTCTTAAAGGATGAATGCACAATTTGAGATAGTGTTTCAGGGCTCATGTCAAGGTTGAGTGCACAAGAGCTAAAACACTCTTATGTCTCTATATGTATAAATGAGTGAGAACCTTTATACAATCTGAGATAGGGCCTCAAGGCTCACGGAAATAGTCATGCTTATGCATGTGCAATACTACAACCAATATGGCAATGTCAAGGGGTGTGATTTGGGTGAGCCATTCCTAACCCAACCCAAGCACTGGAAATTTTTGGCCCGTCTCATGCGATTTAAACTTAGGCAGTCCATGAAAAGTGTGGTTTGGCTGAAACACCCTTACATCTACGATGTTTTGTATGGAATACCCATTTCATTTTAACGTGTGAAACTTCAAGAAACCAACCCAGCAATTTTAACCCACGATGTTTTGATATAAAATTGATATGTTGCTTTGATCGGGCTCAACTTCGGGTTGCTGACATAATTTTAATGTGGAAATCACTTAATAAGAATTTTATCTAGGCATGTCTTTGCAAGATATATTATGTTGAAAAGAAAATACACTTAAAAGCTAATTGGTTTAATAAAATCAAAGACTCAAGAGTACAAAGTTATGCAGTACTTTATATTTCAGAAAAAATGTTTGTTCAGGATGTAAAGTAATTAAAAAATGTTTTGGTCTTTTTACACTTTTTACCCCTTCTCTTTAAAACACAACCACAAACACCATCTATAGAAGGGGCAGAAGTATAAAAAACTTAGCCCAAACCTGACTGGCTAGAATTGTTTTTAAAAGAAAATGCATGCATCATTTTATTTCTTGGTCTTTTACAAAAAAATAAAGAATATCAATCACCTACCTTAGCAGATGCTTGGATTTCCCTTGCTGTCATATCTAAAGCAAGGGCATAACCTGAAACAAAGGTCAAGAAATCAATAAACTCCCAGTTTGGAACAAATGATACTATTTAATATTATAATAAAACCAATTGATGACCATAATGGTGTAAAAACCAAGCTTTTTCATTATGTTTTTTTTTTTGGGAAATCAAGTGGGGTTATTTAGGATCCCCAAACCCAAAAAGAAATGATTCAGATATTACAATCGCCAATAGGTCTTGCCTAGCCTGTCTTCATGTACAATGTCTTTCAAGTCTTCTGCGAAGGAACTAGGAGTTATTTCCAGAAACTCTGCGTTAGGAAGGAGGCTCGCCAGTCGGTCTGCTAGTGTGTTAGTCTCTCTGTAATCATGACAGATCTGGTAGTCCTCAAGGTGCGCCAACATAGATTTGAGCCTAGTGATGATATATCTTAGTTCCCATGCGGAGGTCCTGTCTTTTGTTAAGTAGTCAACCACAGTGGTTGAGTCTATTGATAGTTCTAACCTCCTTTTCACTATGTTGACGACTAACACAGGAAGTATTAGATTTTTAGAAAAAAAAAAAAAAAAAAAAACTTCAATCATATCCAACTTTACCTTGTACCCACTACAATCATTTTCATTAAAGTTACAACGACAATGATGGTGACTCTGTTGCATTCTTGGGTCTATATTTATGAATGCACAGGGGATGGGAGTAGTTACAAAGACCATCGGTGGGTGTGTGGTAGGAGTGGTTAAGCAGGGCATTCCCATTGATGGGATGAGTTATGCGGAGTATGGATTTTTAGGAGACATAGGAGGGTGGTTGTCGTTGGCTACTTGAAGCGGAAGCAAGAGGGAGGCTGTATGTGTTACTTAGAATGTTGGTAACTTCAAGTTTGGCGTGCTTCTTTACTTGATCGCTGTTTTCGGCATTTTGCTTGGTAACCATAAATTGTCATGGGATGGTAGTGGTGTTGGGGTGGCAAGTGAGGAAAGCAACCATTCATTGTTGCAAAAGGATGGAGGTCTAAAATGGCGTATAGAGCATGTCTTGGCAGGAGATATCTGGAAGTGGTATTCAGGATGATCAACTTCATTTATGGCGTTTTCTTTGGTAGGCTTAGTTGGTCGTGTGATGGCAATGGCAGTTCCACGGTGGTCGATGGGAATGTCATACTGGACAAGTTTTTTTTTTGCAGCGAGATACAGATGGTTAGCAGGTTATCCTCGCCACATATCAATTAATTCGATTTTTATACAAGTAGAAAGATTCCTTGATCAGTTGACCCTAATCCATACATATATAACACAATATTTTTGTGTTTCGGAACAGGAAAACATATACTAATCCGGTTTTTTTTTTCAAAGTTTCCCCAAAGAATTGAACTTTTTTATATGCAAATGATACCTGGTTTCCCTAATTTTTCAACAAAGTTCTACATGATTTTTCTTATCTTTCAATTAACCCCAAAACATTTCCATTCAGAAAAATTCCAAATTCAAACATGTACAAAAATTACAGTATGACTCAAAAGACTTGATTTTTGAGAATTACCTCCAACATAATCCATCGCAGTTGCTTCAGAAACGTTGCGAGCTTTCTGCCCAATCACCACAGCCAACTCCACCTCATGATCAAGTGACAACAAAGGGTGTGGAACTTCAATTGTTCCCCCATTTGGCAAGTAAGAAGAAGTGGGTTTCATGAACAACACCGGCTCCTGAAAAAGGAGTAAACTTTACACAATTAAAACATCTCCAAGATCAATTTCAATAAAGGGGGTGTCTAATCTAATCAATCACAACTTTGGGTTCTTTGAAAAACTAAAAATTGAGGTGCAAAGATTCAATCTTTATTGAATTGGAGAAATAGAGAAAGAGAGAGTAGGAGAAGAAGATTGACCTTGGGGACGGCATTGCCTAGTTCCTTGGCGTGAGCAGCGTAGTTTCTACCAACAGCTACTATCTTGGTTCCCATACTCAGAAGCTTTTGATAAGCTGAACCTGCTGTCGCCATTAATAGCCTTCAAAGCTCTCTCTCTCTCTCTACTGATCGGCTGACGCTGATCTACAAACTTCTTACAAGGGTTTTGCTCTCTACTTCCCCCAAGGCCCCAACAACTAGAGTGCCAAAGTTATTATCATCTTTGATTTTTTTTTTTTAAGGTCAAACTTTTTAAGTTATATGGATATGGTCAGCATTAGTTGACTCATTCTGCACATCAAATTTGAGTATTTGACCTGTACTCTTCCTCACATTTTGATTTATATAGCCAGTAGCTACTTTACACACTGTTACTTTAAGGACTGTTTTGTTTTTTTAAGCGTATTGAGGTCAGAACTCAGAAATCAAAATAAGATTGATCTTGTATTAAATCTTAACCATCCAACATTCACATTCGCAACTTTGCACAAAGCCACTTGGTGCTTGTTTTGGAGGGAAACCCTTAACCTGGGAATTAGGGTTCTCCGAATCAAGTTACGTGTGCTAAAAACTCTTATTTTTGTGCGTGGGAGAGTTGTACGCACAGTAATATTAATTCATTTGTTCTTGCTTTTTCTAAACAGATCTATGTGATCACTAGAAGAACAACTTGCTTCCTTGCTAAATTCCCCATTTCTGAATGGCAATGAGACATCAAAGGTTGCATACTGAAAAATAAATGAATTCTATAAGTTCCATGCAGGGAACTAAACAGTAAAAATAAAAATATATACACATAATAGTAATTGGATATCCTTCTGTTCAAGTTTCTAAGGTCTGAACAATGGAAGTGTGGCTTATACGAAATCTTTGTCAAGTTTATGGTCAAGGATGTAAAAGGGCAAATTTAAGAAGCAAAATACTGGCTATCTCACCTCAAAGCCCAAATCAACCCATCTGAACAAAACTTACAATCAAAAACACAGGAATCATTGTAACTTCAACTGCTGCAGTTTCATTTCAAATGAAAACATCTCACCACTGACGAAAATTCTGAAAGCTGACCCCTGAAGAAGAATGGCTTGGACAACCACCAGTAAAGGTGGCATTCTGCATATTCATCAGGCACTGCCCAGCAAACATCCACTCCTGTACTAGTACTTCAAGCAATAATATATCACCACCAAATTCAGAGGAGACCGTATTGCCAAACATACCGGTAAGACTTGAGCACAGTCACCCATCAATCTGCCTAGGGGTGGGCAAAAACCGATTTAAATTCGGTTAACCAACCGAACCGAAATATGAGTAGAAAGAAAATAATTTAAACCGAACCGAACCGATTATAAACGGTTTGAAATCGGTTTACGATTTTGAATCGACCGATTTATAACCGAACCGACCGATTAATTAGATATATATAAATAACTAAATAACAAGTAGGTGTCAATACTTGATTAGTGCAAAAAATGCATTGCAATACACCCTGTTGCACTAAATCACCCCCTTCTCTCAAAGTTTTCAATTTTGGACTAAAAATTGGATCTATAAAAAAATTGGGTCTGTAAAAAAATTGGACATGTTTTAATGAAAGTCTTTCAAATGCTTGAGCCTGAAATTTCAGCCCAACCGAACCAATCCAAAATTCGGTTCAACCAAATTCATCGGTTTACAAATACAAAATTCGGTTTCGGTTTGGATTTTGAACAAACCGAATGAAATCGGTTCGAAATCGGTTTGGGGCTCAAAACCGAACCGAACCGACATTGCCCACCCCTAAATTATCTGCCCATACCAAACCAAGACTCCAGAAACTGCAACTGATAGATCCCAAAAACTGAAGGTAGTATCAAAGAGGAATAGATCTCACTTTTGCTTGGAAATCAGAAAACAACTGAATCTAGGAACTAAAGTTGAAGGTTTACTCCCTTAAACCCATCAAATCCTACATGGAAGATGAAGATCGGGGTATAGACCATGAGTGCCTGATGACCAGAAAAAATTGCATCTCAAAACCTTTTGCAACAATAAAATTCCTAACACCATTTTCATGTATGACGCCGAGGGAAATATCTTGCACAAGTTATCCAACTGTATCACAAGGCCATGCATTATCACCTGACAGAAAATTGATGCACAATCACCATCAAGGTGAACTGCCATCAAATATCTGAACCGCATCCTACTAAATTCATGAAACAGAACAGGGGCAAATGACAAAATTTTATATGATCTAATATCCATAAACACAATTGCCCTACAACATGAAAAGCATTGGAAATTCTAGGTAAGATAAAAAAATGATATATAACAAAAACATTCAAATACAATTCATCGATGTGCACAGTCACAAACTGATAAAAAATCCTTGTACTATCATTAATTATCCCACATAAAAGTGATACAGACGCCTGCAATACATTCCTAACAAAAATTCAACCCTAAGATAGATCCTTGATTAAACTGTCAACTGCGCTCGAGATAAAGTAATATAAACAACTTAAACCCTAAAGCCCCTGCTGTTTCTTTTTCCTCTAGCTTTCTCGAATTTCCTTCCCTTTGAACGCACATAAGGCTTAGAGTGACTGTGGGGCACACCAGGAGCAGGGCCAAAATGCTTCACAGCTTCACGAGCATTCTTGGGGCCTCTCAGAAGAACCTAAAAATACAGCCAAATGATATAATCCCTTGTAAAAAGGCTATCAAAAAAGAAGTAAATTCTAGTTCAGTAAAGTAAATCAAAATGGCTACAAGTGGAAATCTAACCAATTTCATAGTCTCCTATTAATCAAAATTACTAAAATGAAAATCATATTTCCAAGTCTCCAACTGGCTTCCTCTTTCTATAAACACTATAAAGCAGGTAACCCATTCCAAGGAATTTCAAACACACGCATAACAAAATTCTGTAAACTTACAGTTCCATTTTCTTGTACAGTCAAGTGCCTGTGCTAAAAAGTTTATCTAATCCAAATAACCACTTACTGTAAGGATTTTTTATAACCAAACAAAAGATCATCCACGTGATAAACAACTTGTGATGCACGGACAATTTATTTATATTTCTTAGTAAACCAAATTAATCATAAGCTTGAACTAAATTTCTAAAAAAAAAACGATGCTATAAAACTGGTAGCAAACTTAATATTTTGTCTTCAGTGTCTATCTATGATCACCCACCAGCGGATGCCAAGAACCACTTTGCTCAAATTCTTTGCAACTAACTTGTAACTCATTCCCAAGTCTGGTCATGTCAACCCACCATTAGATTTTAAAGTGTTCTTCCCAACCACAATGACTGGCCCTTTATCTTTCCATTTGTTAGCTATTCACCATGGAACTAAGTGCTACCTCGGACGACTAAATCAAGCTGCTAAGTTTGATGCAAGGGTTATAGAGAGCTATTGGCAGTGGATTAAAAAAAAAAAAGATTGAACAAGGGAGAGGGGGTGAATTTTGTTTCCTAATAAATGTATGTAGGTTTACCCTTAAATTGACCTCTGAAAAAAGCTAGATTCATCATCGTTCCATTGTTGAATAAAGCCTGCAAAAAAACTACCAGTACAGTGGATTTTCTAATAGTGACGTGGTACATCTCTGTCTAAGGGCGTTTAGTAATCATAGTGAGTTTTTTCTTCCTTGCTAAAAGCCGAATGTCAGGCTTATACAAGCGAAGCGAAAGGTGCTCTTTCAAACCAATCGTAGTGAGTTCTTTGTTTACTAACAAACGTATTTAGGTTTACCCTTAAATTTACCTCTGATTTGACAGTTATCGTTGTGTTCACACATTAAAGGCGCCACATTAGGTTTGTTCGATTATGAACCATTACTTGGGAGTGTATAGAACAGTATAAAGAACTAGCTTCTACAATAAACATGAGCAAGTTTCATTTATAATACTCTTTAATTATAAACCCTACATCGATTATAATCACCATAAGAAAGTGTAATTCCACATTCTTGGCTTATAGTGGTGCAATTCCACATCCAGAAACAGTAATCAAATAACCCTTTTTATTCTAAAAAAATATGAACAATGCAGTGTAATCAAATATCAAAGGTTCATAGATACCGTGTTTTGGCCGAGAGGAGCCCTAAGTGCAAGCTGATCAAAGGTTAAGCACTCTCCACCAGCCTTCTCAATCCTCGCTCTCGCGGTCTCAGTGAACCTCAAAGCAGCCACCTTCATTGCTGGCACTTCGTAAACCCTAGTGTCGTCCGTCACAGTTCCAACAAGCACCGCAATCTTTCCATCCTATCACAACCAAGAACAACAACAATATCAACAACAAGAACACAAAACAAATAATAAAAGAAGTGAAGTGGAATCATCAAATGACCTTTCCGTTCATGAATCGAATCAATCTCGAGAGGGACATTGGGGGCTTGTTAACCTTGCTCATGAAGAGCCTCTTTAGAATCACCGCATTGAAGCTGCTTTCGGTCCTCCGTACCAAGAACCTGTACAGCTGTTCATTCACCACCATTCGAATGATCGATCGATCGAGTTCATCAGATCAAACAATCAATCAAGAAAAAGAGAGATCAAGAAAGCGAGATGAACAACAACAACAAACAGACCTTGACGAGAAGCTTGAGGTAGATATCATTTGATTTGGGCGCGGTCCTCTTCGTCTTCTTGTTTTTGCCACCAGCGATCAGATCAATACCCTGCAACCAAAATGGACGACCAAAAACAAGATTCAAGAAACATTGAAGAAAATAAAGAATCTTATATTAGGGTTTCGTCGGAGCAGGAGATAGTACCATGGCTTCTGCTCTTCGTCTTCGTCTTCGTCTTCTCACCTCTCACACACTCTCTCGCTCTCACGCGCCGCTGCTTCTGCGAAGGGGCTGATATGAGGAGGGGTAATTAGGGTTTAAGTGTTTTCGAGATTCGGGATATGGTTCAGTCCAGGCCCAAACGGAATTGCCCAACCCAAAGTTTGGCTCTGCCAAAATTTTCGAGTTTAGCAACAAATAGGGCTGAACAAAAAACCGATCAAACCGATCAAACCGACCGAACCGATCAAATCGAACCGAACCGAATATTTAAATATATTATATTATTTATATATAAAAAATATACTTTTTATATATAAATAATATAATATATTTAAATATTCGGTTCGGTTCGGTTTTATTTCGGTTTTGGTTCGATTTTTGTCGGTTCGGTTCGGTTACGGTTTGCATAAATTAGAATCGGTTCGGTTTCGGATCGGTTTTGTTAATGGTCGGTTCGGTTTCGGTTTGAAAATTTTAAAACCGACCTAAGTCGGTTCGGTTTTCAGCCCTAGCAACAAATCAGCGAGCTCGAAATTATAAGTGTCGAAAAATAAAAGTAGGTTATTTTGACGAGTCATTTTGAAACATTTAGTGTAAAATTCAAAAATTATGAAGCAAACTACATTATTTGGATAAAATTATTTCGTTATTTTTTTTTTTTTTACAGATTTTGATATTTTTGAGTAAAATTCATAAAATTATGAAGTAAATTACATTTATAAAAATACTTAAGTATTTAGGCTTCATTTTATGTATTTATTAGGTTAATTTACTTGTATTTCACTTGTGCACACATTTATATATATTTGACATTCATTCGAAATTTTTACATTTTTTCTATGAGTTGTTCTAGTCGGCCTGGTTTCCATGCCTGGACCCTCTTGGGCACGTGCACATGGAGGGTCCCGAGCACGTGCTTGGTTGCGCTACGGGAGTGAAAGAAATGAACCTCACTGACTCTCACAAATCACTCGAAAACCAGTTCATCCCTTTCACAAGCCGTTCTCTCACAGACTAAAAAAACCCTCTCAATCACTCGAAAAACCCTCTCAATCACTTGAAAAACCTTCCAAGTACACATTTTTAGGATTTCTCTACATTTCCAAGATGAGATCTTGAGCTCTCAAATGCTTTAAACACCCGATCTTGACCAAGGGTTTTTCAGAGATCTGAGTTTTTCCAACGTCCCAAAGGTATGTTCAAATGTTGTTGAAGTCCCAAAGGTATGTTCAAATGTTGTTGAAGTCGAGATCTGAGTTTTTTTATAGTTATTAAGTAGTTTGGGACTTCATCAGTTTGACCCTCAAAAAACATTTGTCTATTCTTGACATCTGAGTTTTTCTATCAAATGTCTATGAGTTTTTCTATAGTTCTGTTCAAAGTTCAAACTCATATGAAGTCCCAAGGCATGTCTTAAAAAAAAACATTTCAACTTCATTCAAATGTCTACGAGTTTTTCTATAGTTATAGATTGAGTTCAACGGAATCAACTTTTGTCCCTCAAGAAACATGCCTTCCTTTCAACTACGAAATGGATTTAGTTAGCAATTGTTACAAGTGTTACTACGATTTTTTTTCCTATAGTTATTAACCTTTAAATCCTTGAATTTTTTTGTTCCAGACTCTATAACAACAAGACTTGTTAATTTATTTCATCTTCCCCACTTCTTCTTCACCATTTTCCATTGATTTTTTTCTTCCAAACAGACCTTTTTCAATTTATCTGATTGTTAGGTGCTTTGGGTTTTTTTTTTCTTTAAAAAAATTTGTATTTTTTGATGAAGTTTGGATGGTTTTGGGGTGATTTTGAAGCAAGCTGTGAGAATGAATTTGGGGGGTGCTTTGGGTTTTTTTTTCTTTAAAAAAATTGTATTTTTTGATGAAGTTTGGATGGTTTTGGGGTGATTTTGAAGCAAGTTGTGAGAATGAATTTTGGGGTGGAGAAGTAGATCTTGGAGAATAAATTTTGGGGTGGAGAAGTAGTGGATTTTTTTTTGAATTTTTTCCTAATGTTGTGTAGATGATTGTTTTTCTGATTTTTTTTTAAATGCAGGAATGGCATTCAATGCATACGTTGTGTATCGTGGTCGTAAACCCGGAGTATACCTTGACTGGCCAGGATGTTTATATGAGGTATCAGGGTATAGAGGTGTTTTCTATAAGGGGTTTATGTCAACCGCCGAAGCATACAAATCATATCATGAGTTGTGGGTTCGCTCAGAAGCGGCGAGAAAAGACTGGGAGATCGACATTAAACAACAATGAAGATGTGAAAGTTAACAATCGTGTTTTTAACTATCAAGCCGATAAAGTAGATGATCAAAGAAATGACACCCAAGAGAACAACGATCCTTGGGCTTTTACGAGGGACTTAATCAACACTTTATTAGTAGTAATTATTATCATACTTGTACTATTTATTCTTAAGCTCTTGGCCGAATGATGTGTAATGTAATATATACATCAATATGTATTATGTGAATATATTTGGTAATCCAATCCAATTTGTGTTTCATATTGTTCTTGTTATTTTTCCGTATGGTAAAATATTTTGAAATATTTTGGAATGCTATATGTGTAAGCAGCAATTGCCTATACGTGGAATATTTTTGGAAAATTTTTAAATGCTATATGTGTTTCAAGAGTTGTTGGTACTTTCATTACCATTGCATAATTATTAGGATAATAATAAAAAGGACTTTGGTCGAGGTTGTCATCGTTGAATAAATCAAATAACGATTACCTAATGAACATCATTGACAGGGATATGGAACGTGCTATTTGAAAAGATGACATACTCTTCCGGCTTCCCTGGATATTTAACATATGAGTTTGAGGTAATTAAAAGATTACCACTCCTATTTAATACAACAAAAACCACTTCACAAGAATGCCTATGGATAGGCATCGATGATCCAAAAGTGAACAAAAATTGAAAGATTACGATCAATGCATACCTCTTTTCATGCTATGTAAAAGTGAACCTGCAACAGTATATAGTCTAGTGCCGATGACACTTCCAATGCATTTTCCACCAAGACTATATACTTTTCATTATTGAGCTAAGTTGCAGTGCTGCTTTTGATTTAACATATGCTAACACACAACCATTATGGAGATGAAAATTATCATTGGTGCCACTGGGTTTCTGATATGAGCATTTTTATTATTTCTTTCCAATGGAAAGTACTTTAAAATACTCAAAAACAATCACCAAGCTAAACATTCACCAAACATTTATGGAAATCCTAAATGCAAGTTGCAAAGATCCCCAATACAAGATCTCAAACACTATAACCAAAACACAAAGTATTTATACACTGGTCATCATCATTATCAACTAAACTCAGTGGTCATCATTTCAAACGAATTTCAGCAGACTGCTACAATTTCAGCATGACTCTGAGTAGCAGCAACCAAACGAATTTCAGCAGACTGCTACAATTTCAGCATCCAACTCCACTCCTGTTGCAAAAAAACCAATCTGTTGAGCAACAAAATATAATTTCAAACATGCATGGTAGCATCCAACCAAACAAAATACATTCATATATGGAGCAACAAAATACAATTTCAAACATGCATGGTAGCAACTCTACACTTAGCAAAATACAATTTCAAACATGCATGGTGGCAACACTACAAAAACTCTTTTGTTGCAAAAAACCGATCTGTTGAGCTTAGCAAAATACAATTTCAAACATACAATGTCAGGAAACTTTTGAACTAATTCACTAACATCTTGTTGACCATACAGTTAGGCTCAATAGTATAAAGTCTTTCTGTACCATAAACATGTTTCCTATATGGTAAATTCATAGTTCTCGTAACTGTCAGAATCCTCGGAGCATATACATTAAATGTTTCTCTAAGGTTTGTTTGCTCTATAAATGAATTTACACATGTACTATAGCATACCATCTGACTTGAAGCTTGACATCCTTTAGTAGTTTTGCTCACCAGAAATAATACCCTTTTGATCTAGTTCCTCTTACTATTATCTAAGAAAAATTATCCAGAGTTAATTCATGGGTATTCTTCGGTCTGTTAGAAAATTATCAGTCTCTTCTGATACGAGTAACCAGAGCTGTTTCAGAAGTGATCGCCGAAGAATTTGCTTAGATTGAACCAACCTAATAAAATGAACACCCATTGCTTCTAATCAGTTGAGAGTAGAAAGCAAATAGGCTTCAACAGAAGGGATTGAGAACTCTAATCAGTTGCATGTGACTATAGTAAGTATTGATCTAGAATTGAGAACTCTATATGTTGGTTTTTTTTCCCTGACAGATATTCCTCTTTGTGTCATGTTTCACATGAGAAAAATGGTTTAGTTGTTTTACACCACCTCCATGACAAAACTTGTGCTCATCCTTATTTAGATCAGTCTGACAAAGTCTACTAAACAGACAATATTAAGCATATATTTGCATGACTATAAAGAGCAAGCCATTAATAAACTTGCAGTGACTGTCACTGATTTGCAACATTTTGAATTCACAGCAACCTATAGTCTGGCAACCCCATGTCGTTGTTTGAAGCTGGTGGCTGTAAAAATAAATAAATAAATAATACAGAATTGCACTGCAAACATAACAGCAGTATTATGAAATAATGTGACCTCTTTGTTTATATACATGTGAGAGCAACGAATAAAACTGATCATTTCCTTGGATTGGAATACCATATTGTGACCACATTGTTTCATCCTTCAAGTCGACAAATTCAAATTATAAGTGATAGTTACGCGCCTGTAAATATATAAAAAACAAACTTGTGTATTTGGATTTAATTAATGAGGTGTCATGTATTCTGAACATTCAATTCCAATCTGGGAACAACCCTACAAATGACATGTGTACATAAAATTTAATATTCTAGACTTAAGAAATTAAATATTCATAAAACACATATTTAATTTCATACCACATTCTTCTCAATGGTCTACTTTTTATTTACTTGTTTTTTTTTTCGTTGTATTTTTTTACAAACTTTTTCAACGGTGGATTGCATCATTGAATTAGAACGTCGGTCTTTGCTACGAACCGGTAATGGACTAATTCCAAAATCCCATGTGAATCAACACGCTCATCACCATCATCAGTTTTAACTTAAGTTGCTCCATTTTCAAAGTGATCCATTCATGAATTTGGCATGTTTTCTTTTCATCTTCAGCGGCGTAGTCGGTCATTTCATAGAAGTGACTGCACATCTTGTCAAACCGTTGATTTTCAGACTTCATTATCCAATCTGAATAAACAATCTTAACCTTTGTATGAGCCCTCTTCATATCTTCCTCCACCTCTGAAGAACATATTTATCTGGTACAACATGAATATCTCTTTCAAACAAAACTTTCAATACATATCTGCATAAAATCCCCTTGAACTCAAACAATTGGCAATTACACTTGATATTGAAGTCGGCAACGTTAAAATATACCATAAAATTGACTGAACGTTGTCTATCTCCTATCACCAAGTCTTGTCTAACATTGTATACCTCAAATCCACTCTCATCTATAACTTCGCTACGAAATTTACAACATATATTCCCTGGTATCTCTTCTTGGAACTCCTTAAATTTATTCGTAGTGTAAGCAATTTGAAAAGTTTTCTCTATTGCATAAGGAGTAATGCAAGGGATATTTCAGTTGAATGATTTAAAGTCCACTTCAGGTTCCTTTTGAACCTTACTTCGTAGTGCATTCTCATATTGTTTAACGAATTGCTTCAAAGTGGTCTTCGAATTTACATAACCATAAAAAAAAAAAAGCATTCGTGCTTTCACTCCTTTGAGTTAAAGACATCCCCCCCCCCCCCCCCCCCCAAAAAAAAGTACATCTTTGATATGTTGGCACCTAACGCATTCTTTCAAATATAATCCTCTCAACCAATCATTTTCTTGCAGACAATATTTTTCAATGAAACCATGTCAATTTACTTCAAACTCTTCAAGAGACAAGGAATCATAAACTGCTCTTTGCATTCCAAATTTGATTGCCTCATGTTGATTACAACTGGACAACTTTTCAGAAACTTTTTTATAATATGCCACAAGCACCATCTGTGTCGTGTGTTGGGAAATACAATTTCAACGACTCTCTTCATTGCCCTATCTTGATCAGTGATTATAGCCGTCAGAGCATTGTCATTCATACACACAAGCCAAGTTTGAAAAATCCAAACAAACTCTTCAATGACCTCGCCAAATATCAATCCACATCCCAAAAGAATTGACTGACCGTGATGATTCATCCCAACAAAAGGAGCAAATGGCATCTCATACTTATTTGTTAAGTATGCAGTGTTAAAGGTAACATCATCTCCAAACTCCTTGTAAGCTGTTTTGCTCCATGCATCAACCCAAAAGACATTTTTCAATCTTCTTTTATCGTCCAAATCCATCATATAAAAGAAATCAGCATTGTTAGCTTGCATTTTTTTGGAAGTAGTTATGAATGGCCTCCGCATCCCCTTCCCAAGTCTAAACCTTCTCATTCTACCCAGATAATTGTAACAATCTTTCTGAGAAAATGGCAGAATATCATGACCACCAACTTCAACCACACATGAAGAAAAACTCTTACTTGGCCTAATACCCGCCCTATCATTATAATCCAGCTTCTTATTCACATATGAGCTCATAGCTCTATTTTTCGAATAAAATCTTGATTTTTCGGGGCTCAATTCATGATTGTGATCAAGTGTTACTCTTGTCACTAACATCATTTTTCCATCAGAGCGTATTTTACCTCTAACTTTAGCCAAACATCCACATTTAGTTGTACCCCACAATTTTACAACACTTTTTTATTCACTTTTATGCTTCCCAGACCGACCAAATGCAAGTGTAATGTATTTAGGTTTTCCATTTTCATCTTTTTCCGTATTCTTTACTTTCACTGGAAATCCTATTTTATTACCATAATCATGATAATAACGTTGGTACTCATTAATGCTACTGAATTCCATCCCTTTTGTAGGATCTCTTATCTCTTCTAAATTTTCTTCCATCTCCATCAATTCATTATCTTCTATACTATCCATTAATTCCTGAAATATGTGTTATAACATACAACAACTGTTATAACATAAATGCGCAACTAATAGCCCTAGTAATATTCCCTTCTATAGTCTATTTTGGGGAACAATGCTACAACTAAGGATCCACCAGAATTGTTAAACAGGTAGTTTCCGCCAAATAGACTACAGTAGAAGTACTATACAATACAAGCTAATGACAATGTATCCCTAAACATAAACAAACCGACCGCATTAACAATTCACGTGGAAATCAAATGAGGTTTCAAAAACAGAGGTAATTAACAAATTTAATAAGAACCCATCATAAATTTAGAGCATAATCTCACTCGCCTAAGTCAAATAGATAATGTCACAAAGATTCAAACTTTGGTTCAAACATTAATTAGCAAAACTGACAAACCCCATTAAAAATTTTAGAGAGAAATTCAATTTACCTAAGTACACGAGAGATGTGTTTGTCTTCTAACGCAACAAGCGAGCTTCTGATCCTTTGATGTGAGACTCTTTGTTGTCGTCAAAGCCAATTTGGGAACTCTGAGAACCAGTTCAGGCTTCTTAAGGTCACAAACAACAGCTAAACCTCTCCTGCATACGATAATAACTCGATAAAAAATGCATTTTTTAGAAGAAAACATAAAAAAAAAAAAAAATTAAATGGCAAGGATAGAGTATGTGGGATTTGAATTACACTCCAAAACAGGAAGATGAAGAATGGGTTTGAGGAGGGTTGTTTTTTTTTTTTTTTTTTTTTTTTTTTTTTTTGAAAGGCAAGCCGGTTTTTTCAGCATAGGATCCGTAACCTACTCCCGAGATGCGACCTACTGGTCAAAATATCACCCCGAAATAAAGATGCCTCCAGTGGGTCTCGAAGCAAGGACCTGTGGAACAAGTCCACAACTCCTTAACCACTCGACCACAACCCCTTTGGCTTTGAGGAGGGTTGTTGACAGTGTGTAACCTTTGGTCGAGGTCGAGGTTTTGGATCGAGGTCGAAACTCAGCACGAGGTTGATTCTCCTGTCTTGATCGATTCTCCAAATCCTCTTGAGAGTTTCTATATATTGTCAAAATTTGAGCGAAAAAACCACTCAAAAACCAGATCTATGACATTGTGGGTCTTTGGAGCAAAAACTAGGCGCGTTGAGTTTCTCCTGTCTTGATCAATTCCCCAAATCATTTTGAGAGTTTCTATCACTACACCAAAAACCCCCATTAGCAACGGTTCTATACCGTGGGCGTAACCCATTGTCACGGCTAAGAGCCGTGGGCTACAGAGGCGTCGCGAAATTTGTTGTAACGGCTATAAACCGTTGCTAAACATTGTAGCAACGGTTTTATGCTTGAGTAGGGGTGGTGATTTTCAGCATTTAGCCACGGTTTTAAACCATTGCAAGAACAATAGCAACGGTTTTTAGCCGTGACAACAATAGCCACGGTTCTAAGCCGTGATAAAGTGTGGATATTAGCAACGGTTTTAAACCGTGGCTAACAAGGTAGCAACAGTTTTAAGCCGTGGCTAAACAGTGAGAAATAAATATTTGTTGCAACGGTTTGGAGCCGTTGCTAGACATAGCCACGGTTTAGAACCGTTGCTAAATTTTTTTTGGCAACGGTTTTGAGCCGTTGCAAGACATAGCCACGGTTTGTAACCGTTGCTAAATATTTTTGTTGCAACGGTTTTGAGCCGTTGCTAATAATGCCCACGGTCTGAAGCCGTTGCTACTATTAGCCACGGTTTTTAGCCATGCCAAATATACCAACGGTTTTAAGCCGTGGCCAGGTTTTTTTTACCCACGGTTTTAAGCCGTTGGTACATATAGCTACGGTTTTTGGCTGTGGCAAATCAACCAACGGTTTAGAACCGTGGCCAGCTCGACGTAGCTAAACGGGGTTTTTGGTGTAGTGTATTTTCGAAATTTTGAGCGAAAAAACCACTCAAAAACCAGATCTGTGACACTGTGGGTCTTTGGCGCCAAAACCAGGCGCGTCGAGCTTCTCTTGTCTTGATCGATTCTCCAAATCGTCTTTCTACTATCAAAATTTCGAGCAAAAAACCACTCAAAAACCAGAGACGAGAGTTTCTACTGTGGGTTTTTGGAGCCAAAATTGGGCGCACGTGCCCAACACCCTCCAGGCGCACGTGCCTAAGATGGTCCAAGCATTGCTCCAGGCGCCAAGGCCGGCTAGAATTTTTATTTTTCTATATACAACAAAATATTGAATCAGGAGATCAAGATTACTTTGAAAAATGAAATCACAATCCTTGCTGATGACTACACACTACTACAGAAAAGGAAAAGTGTGTAGTCGTGTTAATGGGAACGGTAAAGTTTGAAATTGTGTGATTGTTTCACTATTCCTCCGCCTCAAATTCGGTATAGGGGTTAGAGTTATAAGCTGATGCAGGTCATAATGTGGTTCAAACATGACCTATAATTATCTTTTCGTAACATTTTGAATTTGAGAGGAGGTAATGTACTGTACAAGGTAAATAACAAAATTTTGAAGTTAAAGTCACTGCTATAGCTGGAAGCAATAAGATGGCATGGAACGTGGATTAAAAAAATTTTAGAAAGAGGTCTTTCAGTTGTTGAAATTTAGTGTTAACATGAAATCAGAAAATGTATAAGATTGGGTCAGGTTATTAGTCCAAATTCGACTATGTTGATTTTTAACTAGAAAAGACGAATAGCGATGAATCAAAGACCACTGTTTTGGCAGCCAAAGGCATTCTGATGGTAAAGTCAGATACTGAACAAGGATGAAAATAGACTAATAAAATTAGGGTTACATGTGTGCACATTTCTCATTCGTTTTGTTCACTTTATATATGAGTGTTTCATTCCTTTACTGAATCTACCGTTGAGGGCATGATGGAGGGAGGAGATTTTGTTTAGAATCTTACACGTCCATGATTGAGTTTCCTTTTACACTTAACTCTAATTGGGACCCAATATTTGATAGGACCAAGAGTCGTGCAAATGGACTATGGGCTTGTTGTAGCCCAGAGCTCTATGTTCGGGCCTTATTGTTTTGGTCCAAACTCCAAGATTCGTGTCATATTAGGCTTGCATAATCTGGGATCGAGCGCCTAACTTATGGGTTGAATAGTAATTAATCTGGGTCTGAGCAAGATCTGGCTTGGGGCTGCATTACACCAGATTAGGGCTTTTTATTAGCGCTACTCTGTGCCATGTGTAATACTAATAGAAAACTTAAATTCATCCGTAAGTTCAGTATTTAACAGAGTTAATTTTCTCGGTATAATTGTCTTGTAGCAATTAGCAAAATCTAGTGTTAAACAAAAAATTGACCAACCCAATTAAACTGACCAAACTGAACTAAATCGGTTTGGTTCGGTCGGTTCGGTTTGGTTTCGGGTTTACAAAATTCAAAACCAAAGTGGTCGGTTTGGTTTTATGTTTCTATGTGATTTTAACTGACAAAACCGAACCGACCGAAGATATATAATAAATAATATATATTTTATATAAAATTCATATAATATGTTTAAAATAGTCGGTCGGTTCAGTTTTAGTTGGTTCAGTTCGATTACGGTTTGCATACATTAGAATTTTTTTTTGATTTCGATTTTGTTTTGTTAATGATCATTTCGGTTTGAAAATTTTAAAACCGATCAAAGTTGGTTCGGTTTTCAACCCTAGCAAAATCAAGCAAACTGTAAGAAAAAAATTGGTATAGTTTATATGTATATGCTTTGTAAGTTCTTAGCAACAAATGTTTACATTGCTTCCATAACACATGGATTGTGCTTGGCAATTTAGCTCAACTATTTTCATCGCTGAAAAAAAAAATCTACTCCATCTATAAGAAGATAGTTTTAGGCTGAAACCAAGTAGTTCAGACAACCCTATTTCTCTTGTGGAGTAGTAAAAAGCGAATCCACACCATATGAGTTCTTACTTAAATGTTAGTTTGAAAGTGAAAACACGAAGCACCTTATTGACTTAATGGATCGTAAAACTACATATTAGGAATATCTTTATTTTGGCCAAGTAAATATTTCCAGTTGTGATATTAGGCAAGTAAATATTAGCTAATTACATGGGAATGTAATCTCCCAGAATATCGTATATTTTGTATAGTTTGTATGCGTGAATGTAGTAACAAACTCCTTGATTTGAGGAGTCTTCTGTTGTATATTATGCTACTGCCATCTAATGAGGTAAGTCTTTTTTTTCCCACAAAATTCTAGTCTCAGTTTATTATAGTTTTCAGAGCCCTAGGGCAAGAAAAAAAAAATATCCTTCTTCCGCCGCTGCTGCTGCATCTGGAATTTTTCTAGATTAATTCGTCCACTGTTCTCACGCCTCATCATCTTTAAGTCAGTCATGGTTAGCAATCCAGATAATTCAGGAGGGAAGTCAGACCTCACTAATCCCACATCACCATACTATCTTCATCCATCCGCCAATCCAGGTTCGGTTCTAACCCAAATCAAATTGAAGGGTGAAAATTATTCATCTTAGGAATAAGCTGTTAAATTAGCTTTAAAATCTCAGAATAAGGTCGGTTTTATAGATGGGTCTATTTCTCAACCAAATAAAACTGATTCCCAATTTGTCGCATGTGAGATTGTCAATTCCATGCTATGTTCCTGGATTGCAAATTCACTTGATGATCCAATTAGGGCCACTATGTCTGATCTTAATAATGCCAAAGTTTTATGGGAATGTCTTAAAACTCGATACTCAGTTAAGAATGCCCCAAAAGTCTATAAATTGTGGTCTGATCTCACCGTCACAAAACAGTCCGGGTCATCTATTATGTCATATTACACACAATTTCTGGGTATGTGGGAGGATCTTTTTAGTTTGTCTCCTTTAGAAACTTGTACTTGTGAAAATGGCTCTCCTATACTCACTTGGTTTAATAATCTCAAAACCTATCAATTTTTAATGGGATTAGATGAGTCTTATAATACATTGCGGACCCAAATCATTAATATGGAGCCAGTCCCAGACATTGACCGGGTTTATGCAATGGTAAGCCAAGAAGAGAGTCATAAGTCGGCACTTCAGCCCCGAGAATCATTTTCGGCAGTGGGTTTCGCTGCTCAGACGAAATACCCACCAACCAGTTCCTTCTCTCAGTCAGGTCAACCCTCTGTTCAGCCCACTGGTCGATTGTACTGCACCCATTGTCAACGCCATGGTCATGTGTATGACCGCTGCTGGAGTCACCTGGGCATCTCACCACCACCAAGAGTGGCAGATGCCGCTATTCATCTGCAGGTCGTGGTGCATCAGGCCCTGCTTTTGCTGCCGCCACCCAGTACGCTGCACCTGTTTCTGCCGAGCCACCACCAGTGAGTTCTGCTTCAGCCACCATTCTCAATTTTTCCAGTGAGCAGGTGCAGCGTTTATTGGCTTTGATCGAGTCTAGCCTCGAGGGTGATTCCATGTCTGGTAAGCAAAATTGTGATCATTATTGGCTCATTGATAGTGGGGCGTCTCATCACATGACGGGTGATTTATCTTTGTTGACTAATGTTCATGATATTGCTCCATCTCCGGTTGGTCTACTCGATGGTGACCAAGCTTCCGTGGTCAAAGAAGGGATTTGTATTCTTCACCCTGACCTTATCTTGAAACATGTGTTATTTGTGCCAAACTTACAAGTGAACTTGATTTCAGTGAGCAAATTAATTTGTGACGCCAATTGTCTCGTGACATTTATTGATCGTATGTGTATCTTACAGGACAACACCATGAGGAGCCCGATTGGTCTGAATGAGTCACGAGGAGGGGTGTATCACTTCAAGCCTATGATGATCGTGACTACTTCAGTTACATGGGTGCCGAAATCTTTTGATTTATGGCATCGTCGGTTGGGTCATCCCTCATCTAAATCGGTGTTTTTTTTAACATTAATGGCAATAAGGTTGATTATTCTGATAAAAACTCTATTTGTGATATTTGCTGTCGAGCAAAACAAACGCGCTCTAGTTTTCCTTTGAGTAATCATTGTGCTATGGACATGTTTGAATTGATTCATTGCGATATTTGGGGTCCTTATCGTCAATGTACTAATTCTGGTGCTAAGTATTTTCTTACGATTATTGATGATTTTAGCCGTGCGATTTGGGTATATTTAATATATGAAAAGAGTGAAGTAAGCATGTTATTACAACAATTTTGTTATATGGCCAACACTCAATTCACAAAATCCGTTAAAGTGATTCAAAGTGATAATGGTATGGAATTTATATCTAAACCCATGACATTATTTTATGCCCAACATGGTATTTTACACCAAACTAGCATAGTTGATACCCCTCAACAAAATGGCCGAGTCGAGAGAAAACATCGCTATATTTTAGATGTAGCTCATGCTCTCATTTTCCAAGCGTCACTTCCAATTGAGTTTTGGGGGGAGTGTGTTCTCGCTACCACTCATCTTATTAATTGAACTCCTACCCCTCTTTTAAACGGTCTCATGCAGATCATACTTTGTTTATTTACCACAAAGATGGCATATTTTTATCTGTCCTTGTCTATGTTGATGATATTATTGTGGCAGGGAATAACTCTCAAGCATGTATTTCCTTTAAACAATATTTGAACAAGTGTTTTCATCTCAAAGATCTCGGGCCACTCAAATATTTCCTTGGCATCGAAGCTGCTAGCAATTCTTTCGATCTCTTCCTGTGTCAACGGAAGTACACACTTGATATCTTGAAGGAAGCTGGTCTTACGGGGGCCAAACCTACCCCCACTCCTATGGAGCAAAACCATTGCCTAGCTTGTGCCACTGGTCGTGTGTTACGAGATCCGGAGCTGTATCGACGCCTTGTGGGGCGCCTTGTGTATCTGTCCATAACTTGCCCGGACATTTGTTATGCGGTGCATATCTTGACCCAATTTCTCCATGAGCCTCGGCAAGACCATATGGATGTTGTCTTTCGTGTTTTGCGGTTCTTGAAAGGTTCCCTGGGTCAAGGAATTCTTCTTCGCTCAGATAGTTCTTTGCAACTGTATGCATTTTGTGATTCTGACTGGGCCGCATGTCCCATCACTAAACGTTTTCTCACTGCGTATTTTGTCCAACTCGACTCCTCTCCTATATCTTGGAAGACCAAGAAGCAACCCACTGTAGCTCGATCATCTGCCGAGGCCGAGTACCGAGCAATGGCTGTCACAACGTGTGAATTGACGTGGGTTAAGTCATTCCTTTCTTCTCTTGGCGTGTTTCATACACGACCAATGCGGCTATTTTGTGACAACCAGACAGCACTCCATATTGCTTCTAATCCGGTTTTCCATGAAAGAACCAAGCACATCGAAGTTGACTGTCATTATGCACGAGAACAATTACTTGCGGGCAACATTTCTACGTCCTATATTCAATCATCACAACAACCGGCTGATATATTCACTAAGGCACTTGGTCATCAGCAGTTTCACTTGTTACTTGGCAAGTTGGGTGTTCGGAATCCTCACTCTCCAACTTGAGGGGGAGTATTAGGAATATCTTTATTTTGACCAAGTAAATATTTCCAGTTGTAAAATATTAGCTAATTATATGGGAATGTAATCTCCCAGAATATCTTATATTTTGTATAGCTTGTAGGCGTGAATGTAGTAACAAACTCCTTGATTTGAAGAGTCCTTTGCTGTATATTGTGCTACTGCCATCTAATGAGGAGGTAAGCTTTTTTTTCCCACAAAATTCTAGTCTCAGTCGATGTTGTTAGCACTAACTAGTGATTTGGACATGACTTGCAAGTAGGTAAGTAACATTATCCCTAAGACGCTATTTTCTTGATTGCCTTTTGTTATTGGCAATCCTAGTTAGCTTTGTGATGAAGAAGAAGGCATCTTAAGTAAGATTTTGAACATGTAGAGACACCTAACAAGCAAACAAACAATACTAATGTTTGTGGGGCAATAAAAGTGTACCTAATATCAATCCTGCTAAAAATCTTTTGTGGTTGTCACTATAGCTTTTGTAAGTGGAAGAAGAAGATGGAATTGCATGTTTGGTGGTTGACCACACAACTTTCAACTTGTTTAAAATCCATTACTTATTCATCTAAGAGAATGAAAACACGCCATTAGCTTGCAGCTCATCAGAGCATAGGCTTTCCCTATCGAAAGTGCGAAAGATTCCCTACTCCCCTGCCTCTATACGTGCGTCCGATAATATGTCATTTGATGTGATGTTATTGGAATATGCATGGTGGTTGTTTTGTTGAAGCGACGAGCGAACAGGATGGGGATCATTATTGTTGTTAAGAGGTCCTAACTTTAACCCAACTACAGTACTAAAGTCACATGCTTTGGCTCCATAACGAGTGTTATGGAAAGAGATGATTATTGCCATTTAGGATGATTACTTTAATAATCCAAGCTATTTCGTAACCCTACTCACATGCTTCTGTTCTATACAAATAGAACAGACACGCTTGAAAGGGACCCTTGTAATAGTTCCAATGGTGACAGGGAGTTTTACAATGGTCATACCAGTTAACCATAGTGCAACATGCACTTTAACTTGAAATAATTCTGACCATATTGTCTAAGACCATTCTTTTTGGTTACTCGAGGAAATTAACACATTATTAGATTTTTCAGTGATTTTTTCTTGTTGAAATGAATGGGATTCACTAGTGTCAAGCAAATATCAACTAGAGACAATGGCAAAGAATTAAGATCGTATGCCACTGTGTAGGTTTTTCAGGCAGCATCAGTTAACCGTAATGCTTGGTGTAGCGCTTCTTTTTCTTATGTAGCAAAGACCGAATCTCTACACTATATATGGTACAGACAATCTAGACTCTAGAACTAAACCTGATGAAAGTATGAGAGATACAGGTTCAGACCCAAACATATCAAGTATGTTGGAAATACCTATTTCTCAGACAACATCAGTTGACTATATACGCACTTCATTTTCTTATGGAATGACTGAATCTCTGCACCATTCTATACTAGACTTCGTAACTTACCTGAACAAAATCTGTCAAATATGGATTAAGACCCAAACATAACCGGTTTAAGGAACATGTTTGTCATTTCAGTGCAAACATGTTACGAACAACCTAAACCTGCTAATTTTGGATCATGTTCCACGTTCTGGAGCAGTGTGGCGCCATACAATTAGATATGCATGTTTGCATGGAACTCAATTGAGTTGTATCTTTTCTAATAAGTGTTGGTTTTATACCAAACCGTAAAGAGAACTAGGGAGATTATATTATCACTTCAAGTAGGCTACAACCTTTACAATTCAAGAGACTCAATACTCTATCATTTTTCTCACTTTTCTATATTTTCTTCTTGCTTGCTTTCATTGTTCAACCCCAAAACAAGTCATCTATTTATACTAGTAGTAAAGGACTCTAGATACATGTAATTTACTTAGAATGTAGAGACATTAAATACCATACATGAATATAACTTGAGAATGCCAAACATCATGTTCTAGATCTTCCAAGATGCATCCAACTTTTGTTTGCATTCCCAACACTTCAAGATTCATCTAATTTTGATTTGTATTTCCAACACACCCCTTCAAACCAAAAACAGCTTCAGGCTAAGTAGTGACCTCGTCTTCTTGAACGCATCACTAGGTAGTGCCTTCGTAAAAATATCCGCCACTTGATCTGAGGTATTACAATACTCAAGTGAAATTGTTTTTTGCTTCACATGATCTCTCAAAATATGATACTTGAGGTCAATATGCTTACTCCTTCCATGTTGCACTGGATTTTTAGAAAGTTCAGTTGCGGACTTATTATCCACATATATGACAGTAGAGTCTTCTTGTGGGTGACAAAGTACTTCCAAAAAATTCTTCAACCATATTAATTCAGAAACTGCCGAAGATACCGCAACATACTCCACCTCACAAAAAGATAGTGCTACAACACTTTGTTTCTTGGATGTCCAAGTAAAAACAGTCGATCCAAGAAAGAATACATATCCTATGGTGCTTTTCTTTCATCTTGATCACCTCCTCAATCACTGTCGAAAAATCCCTATAATTATGTATCATCATTATAAGAATAAAATAGGCCAAAATTCATGGAGCCTTTAATATATCATTATATCTTAAAATTCTTTTTGTAGCAAGCCAATGAGATTCCTTTGGATTTTCCATGTACCGACTTACCAATCCAACACCATAGACAATGTATGGCCTTGTGATTGTGAGGTATCGTAAGCTACCAACTAAACTTTTGTAGAGAGTAGCATCCACAGATTTCCCTTCTCCTTCTTTTGTTAAATGCAAACCAGTGGAAACAGGAGTATCCAATGAATTGCAGTTACTCATTCTGAATTTCTCAAGTAACTCCTTCGCATACCTTTGCTGAGAAATATGAATGTCATCATCACGTTATTGCACCTTAATGCCGAGAAAGTAGGACATAAGTCCAGAATCAGTCATTTCGAATTCTTTGAACATGGCTTGCTTGAAATCATTGAACATCATCTGGCTATTTCCTGTGAACAGTAAATCATCCACATAGAGACATGCTATAAGCATTTATTCGTTCACATTTTTCTTTAGATAGACAGCATGCTCAAATGGACATTTAACAAATCCATTTTGAAGAAAATAATTATCGATCCGAGAATTTCATGTTCGAGGGGACTTGTTTTAGTCTGTATAAGGCCTTCTTGAGACGATACACCATGTCTTCTTTTCTTACATAACATTCGGGTTGTTCGACATAAATTTCTTCTTCGAGTACCCCATTTAAAAATGCGGACTTCACGTCCACCTGGTAAATCTTCCACTTATGGTGAGCTGCAAGAAATATCAACATCCTCACCGTGTCAAGCCGAACAATTGGGGCAAACACTTCTTCATAGTCTACTCCATACTTTTGCTTGTATCCCTTTGCGACGTGCCTTGTCTTGTAGCGGTCAATTTTTCCATCAGCCGTGCGCTTAATTTTGTAGACCCATTTGACACCAATTGCCTTTTGATTTTTAGGAAGTGTAGTCAACTCCCAAGTGTCATTCTTCTCGATGGCATAGATCTCTTCCATTGTTTTCCTCTAACAATCTTCATCCACGACTTCTTGAAAGGATAAAGGTTCGTGATCGACATAAAAGCAAAATAAATCCATTGCCTCATTTTCTTCATAAATCTCTTGTAAGCTTCGCATCTTCAAAGGTGGAGATGAAGTACCACCAGAGCTTTGAGTTGATGTGGCACGTCCAGAAGATAATTGTGGTGAGTTAGAGTTTGGAAGTACTATTGCCCGAGGAGGAGTCGAGATTGCTAGTTCTTAGTTTTCTTGAGTTGACACTTCTTCTTCGATTTCAACTCGTGTCTCCTTGCTTGTATCTTCTTCTTATCATTTCCATGCTTCATCTTCATTGAATATGACATCTCTACTCACAACTAATTTTGGATTGTAGAGTTTATAAGCTTTTGACTCCTCGCTATAGCCAATAAAAATGCATTTTTCACCACGATCATCAAGCTCCTTCCTTTTTGCCTTCGGTACTTGAGCATAAGTGACGCAACCAAAAATCCTTAGATGTTGAACGGTTGGACAATGGCCACTCCATGCCTCCTGTGGTGTCATGTTCTTAACACTTTTGGTGGGACACATGTTCAACAAGTAAGATGTACAAGCCACGACTTCGGCCCAAAAGTTCTTTGGCAAGCCTTTTTCTTTCAGCATAGTCCTCGTCATGTCTAGGATGGTTCGGTTTTTTCTTTCAGCTACGTCATTTTGTTGTGGAGTGTAAGCTGCTGTAAATTGATGTTTGATCCCTTACTCTCTGCAATAATCTCGAAACTCATTTGAAGTGTATTCACCACCTCTATCAGATCTGAGGATTTTAATTTTATAGTCACTTTCCAACTCAACAGAAGTTTTGAAAATGGCAAAAGCAGCTGATTTTTCTTTTATAAAATACACCCACAATTTTCTGCTGAAATCATCAACAAATGAAATGAAATATTTGTTACCTCCGAGAGAAGGCGACTCGAAAGGTCCACAAATATCGGTGTGCACCAAATGTAATGGCGTATGAGCTCTCCATGATTTTCCACTTTGAAAGCTATTTCTTTGTTTCTTGCCAAGAGTACATGCCTTGCATACAAATTCTGGAGCTTCAATAGCTAGCAATCCACCAACCATGCCAGTTCTTGACAAAAGCTTTAGACCATTGAAATTTAAATGCCAATATGCCATTTCCATGACTCGTTCTTCACAATTCCTTGCAAGCACTTCTCAGGACCTGTGTTAATATGCAACGGAAACATGTGATTCTTCGTCATTTGAACTCTAGCAATAAGTCTCCCATGTGCATCTCTTAAAGAAAGAGAAAATTTCTCCATATGAATTACATACCCTTTTCCAAGAAGTTGCCTGAAGCTCAAAATATTACTTGTCATATTGGGCATATAATACACATTAGAGATAAATTGTGGAGCACCATCCTTTTGATAAAATTTAATTTTGCCTTTACCTTGCACCGACACCTTTGATGAGTCTCCCAATATAACATTTGCTTGAACACCTTCAACGAGATCCGAAAAAATATCCATTTGCCCACACATGTGATTGCTAACCCCGGAATCAAGATACCACACATCTTGTTCCTTATGAGCATCTTCTTGTATAAACCATACAATAGTGTACTCTTATCGTTCTTTTGCTTCGAGTCTTGCCTGGAACTTGCTTGTGCCTTTTGGCTAGCATTGTTGTACCAACATTCTGAAGCATAGTGACCGTGTTTGTGACAAGTGTAGCATTCAATGCCTCTTTTACTTCCACGTCCACGAGCAGACCATCCTCTAGCATTTTTTTGCTCATAATTTTGTATCCTCTTTTGTTGATCAGGAGCACGATGATTTTCTCTGCCACGTCCTCTTCCTCGATAGGTGCCGCTACGTCCACCATATCCTCCATGCTTCGCCTTTTGGGCATGTAAAGATAGCTTCGACTCCAATGCTTGCTCAATAGTATTGGAATTAGAGCTCTTTTTCATGCATTGTTCATGGACTTGAAGAGAGCCCATTAATTCCTCTATAGTGAGGTTCTGGACATCTTTTTATTCTTCAATTGCTATAACCACGTGCTCAAATTTATTTGTGAGAGATCATAATATTTTATCTACTACACGAACATCATCAATCTTTTCACCATTTATTTTTAGTTGATTGGCAATGGTAAGCAAGCGAGAAAAATAATCGGAGACAGTTTCACCATCTCACATGTGAGCATTCTCGAACTCTCCTCGAAGCGTTTGCAAATGCACCTGTTTGACTCGATGAACTCCTTTGTATAGAGTTGTGAGTTTATCCCATGCTTCTTTGCTTGTCGTTGCTTTCAAAATCTTCTCAAACAAAGATTCACCGATTCCTAGGTAAATAACGAACAACACCTTCTTATCTTTCTTGCGTAGTTCACGAAGAGAATTCTTTTGTTCAGTGGTGTAGGTTGCTTTTACGGCCGAAGTTGGTTCTACATAGCTCTCTGTGACAGTTTCCCAAAGGACTTGAAAACCAAATAACACCTTTATTTGGTTGCTCTAGCTTTCATAATTTTCTCCGGTGAGTTTTGGAATTTTTGGTTACACCAAATTGTTTGACATGGTGAAACAAGCGTAGGAAATGATTCCAACACTAAAACTTGCAAGATCAACCTGGCTCTAATACCACTATGTTGGTTTTATACCAAACCGTAAAGAGCACTAGGGAGATTATATTATCACTTCAAGTAGGCCGGCTACAACCTCTACAATTCAAGAGACTCAATACTCTACGATCTTTCTCACTTTTCTATCTTTTCTTCTTGTTTGCTTTCATTGCTCAACCCCAAAACAAGTCCTCTATTTATACTAGTAGTAGAGGACTCTAGATACATGTAATTTACCTAGAATGTAGAGACATTAAATACCCTACATGAATATAACTTGAGAATGCCAAACATCATGTTCTAGATCTTCCAAGATACATCCAACTTTTCTTTGCGTTCCCAACACTTCAAAATTCATCTAATTTTGTTTTGTATTTCAAACAATAAGCCCCAACATATGGATTGAGGGGGGCTCATGTGCATAATGCACATGACCCCATCCTGCACATTTATTTCAATTGTTGGATCTAATCTAGCGGCTCTCATTATCTCTCTCTCTCACGAATTAAAAACAATCATGCACATTCTCTCTCTCTCTCTCTTATTACAAATTAAAAACAATCTCACATTCTCTCTCTCTCTTCATTCACTTATTACAAATTAAATTAAACCCACACTTCACTTATTACAAATTAAATCACATTTTTACCAAAATCTACACAATTCAACACACACATCTCGAGAAAAATTAAATGGTTCAAATTTAATAGAACACATCTTTAGGTAAATCTAATTGTTCAAATTTAATAGTACACTCATCTCGAGAAAATTTTAACGGTCCAAATTTAATAATTCACACATCTTGAAATAAAGCGCATAATTAAATTTGTACCGTTAGATTTAACTACAGATCTTTTAACAAAATCTAAACGGATCAATGCGTATCTCGAGGACAATCCAATAGTTTGATCTTTTACCAAAATCTAACAGTTAGATTTACCTAGAGATGTGTGAATTATTAAATTTGGACCGTTAAAATTTTCTCGAGATGAGTGTACTATTAAATTTGAATCATTAGATTTACCTAAAGACGTGTTCTATTAAATTTGAACCATTTAATTTTTCTCGAAATGTGTGTATTGAGTTGTGTAGATTTTGGTAAAAAAATAAATGAAAAATGTAATTTAATTTGTAATAAGTGAGTGAAGAGAGAGAGAATGTGTATGATTGTTTTTAATTTGTGAGAGAGAAAGAATGAGAACCATTAGATTAGATCCAACGGTTGAAATAAATGTGCGATGGGGTCGTCATCTGCACTGATCCCCCCTCATTCTCCAACATATAGGAAAAATAACAAAAATTCTAAATGGCAAGGAAACCAGTTAGGGAGGGGGGTGCAACCCTCCATCCCCCTCGGATTGCATGCCTTTCATCTCCCTTTGCGCATCCCCAGGGGGGGTTGGAGGGTTGCACCCCCATCCCTCGCTGGTTTCCTCGCCATTTAGACGGGTTCGAAAAATAATATAGGCCCTGTAGATTTGTCTCGATTTGTAAGAACAGCAAGGGCATCTTTCTTTCATTTTCCATAACAATCCATTGTACCGAAAGCTAGGCCCACGTTTGGAACGAAACCAAGCAAAGCGCAACGATGGAAAGGTTGATTGTTGAGCTGTGCTTTTACTTTGCTCAACATGACGCGTGCTCGTTTTAAACGTGGATGAGCCTGATCTCTGAAACTCGAGGTGATCTAGTCCCTAGTCGTTAAGGGACCTAGAAAGTCTCTCTCTGGTCCCAAAGATGCAAGACAGCCCAACAGAAAAACTTTCTTCAAAATTTATGTTTTTTATGATAATATTGTCCACATAAATACCGATAAATCATGTTAAACATGAAACCATTAATTCATGATAACTTACAACTAAGAGCGGGTATATGGTGTTTGGTTGTCGGTTACGCTACGTCGGCTTGGAGAATTAACTTTTCAAAGTTCACCACTTGTTTCTTCTTCACATTTTGATAAAAATATGATCTGATAAATTGTCATCTACTCTAAAAATTTTGATTGTTAAATAGAAGACAATTCTACGATAACACCCACCCACGTAGAAGAATATACTTTCACCTTTTCGACTTCACAGCACTAATTCTTGTCAATTCATTAACTTCAAATGATATTTATAGTGATGAAGAAGCCATCAAGTAATATTGTGTGCTTTGCAGATCTTAATGGAGTTTTTTTTATTGCCTAAATAAACATGAAGACTACTATTCTAATTAAAGTCATAATAGTGAGTTACACTAGTAGATGTCAAATGTTGTTGCTATTTAAAGATAAGGTTTGAAAGGTTGTAATACCTATTTTTAGGATAAATTTAAGCTCTGAAAAGCAACTAGCACAAAATTTTGTGCATCATTCATACCTCTTGGGTTGAGTTTTGTCTCCCTTTCCCCACCCCCACAAGTATAATATTATCATAGTTACACTAGAATACTAATAATTCATCAATAATTAAGTATGTAAATTAATAAATAAAAATTTGAATACTTGATTTACCTTTTCTTCGAATAGTTTGTAAGGAAGGTGACATATTTCTCTCTCATAAATATCAGCCTGTCAGTTCTCTTTTCTGATGTTCCTGCCTTCACAGCCTTCTCTTGCATGTCAAGAACAGAAAAAGGAAGGAAGAAGATGGGTGAAGAAGACCAAATCATCCAAAAGTACCCAACAATGTCACAGGTACAGATCCCCTTTAAGACAACATCTTCATTCAACCATTTTAATATATATATAGTTTCTTTCTAGCTATATCTTATGTACAATTGTCTGATTCATGATGTTTAATAGGCTTCAGAGGAGTTAAAGAGAATGAAGGATATTGCCTTCCCTATAGCAACAATGGGGTTGGTGAACTACCTCAAGAGCATGATCTCTGTTGTGTGCATGGGGAGACTAGGCTCACTCGAGCTAGCCGGAGGTTCGCTTGCTATTGGATTTACCAACATCTCAGGCTACTCGGTTATTTCGGGCCTTGCAATGGGGATGGATCCTTTGTGTAGTCAAGCATTCGGTTCAGGAAATCTTCCCTTGGCAGCTCTTACATTGCAGAGAACTATTTTCATGCTGTTATGTACTTCAATACCTATTGGTTTGTTATGGGCTAACCTTGAACCTATTATGCTTAGTGTACATCAAAACCGGGATATAGTGCAGATTGCTAGCCTCTACTGCCAGTCTGCGCTTCCTGACCTCATTGCCAATAGCCTCCTTCAGCCTCTACGAATATATCTTCGTAACAAGGGTACCCCATGGCCTCTAATGTGGTGCTCTTTATTTGGAGCAATTCTGCACCTTCCGATCACCATTTTCTTAGCCTTCACTCTAAATCTTGGAGTACCAGGTATTGCAATTGCAACATGTATCTCAAACTTCAATATTCTACTCTTCCTTGTAGGTTACATGTTCTTTACACGTGCAACCAAGGAGCTCTTGTGTACACCACCCTCACCAACAACTTCAACCATCTCATTACTAGGAAAGGAATGGGGTGGGTTGCTTCGACTTGCTCTACCTAGTTGTCTAGCAGTTTGTTTAGAATGGTGGTGGTATGAATTCATGACAGTCCTATCCGGTTATCTTCCTAAACCTCATGTAACCCTAGCAACGTCAGCCATTGTCATACAAACCACTTCCCTCATGTACACATTGCCTGCTGCACTTAGTGCCTCGGTATCAACCCGTGTGGGGAATGAGCTAGGGTCAGACCGACCTAAGAAGGCTCGCTTAGTAACAATAGTATCGATGATACTAGCTATTATAGTATCCATTTTAGGATTGTTATGGACCACAATAGGGAGAAAGATATGGGGAAGGATCTTCACCCAAGACAATGACATCCTAAAGCTAACAGTGAAGGTTTTACCTATAATTGGCCTATGTGAACTTGCAAATTGTCCACAAACCACGGGTTGTGGTGTCCTCCGAGGAAGCGCTAGGCCTGGAGTGTGTGCCACAGTTAACCTCTATTCTTTCTACCTGGTGGGGGCACCAGTGGCTATAGTTTTGGCTTTTCTTCTGAAACAAGGATTTTTAGGCCTTTGTTATGGGCTCTTAACTGCTCAAGTAGTCTGTGCCATCTCCATTGTTGCAATGGTTTGCAAGACAAATTGGGACAAGGAAGCATTGAAGTCCAAAGACCTAGTTGGGAGAGGTTCATTCACAGATGAAGCTCAAACACCAAATTCTGGGGACGGAGCTGAGTTTCTCAAAGAGGCCACATTTGAAGCAAGAATGATGACTACTGATACATAGAAGAATGTGACTAACATACCAAGCACATAGGACACTCAAAATCTTATGTAGTATTGTTGTGTCCATATCTTCCTTAGATCTTGTTCTGTATCTAGTGCTAATTCTCCAACCATCTAGACTATATTATCGTGATATGTAGAATCAGAATATTTCAAGCACATACTAGCTAGCTATCTTTTTTTTTTTTTTTTTTTAATGCCAAATCATAATTCATTTATTTAAACCAAACAACCACTACACCAAATTGGCATATTTGTAACAACTTAAAAAACGGTAACACTTTTGAGCTATTACAATCCACCAAACAATTTCAAGTCAAAACTAAATTTAGTCAAAAAAATGAAAAATAGCTACACAAAAAAATGATACAATAAATTAGATCACCATGAATAGCATCACTTGTAAGCCCATACTATTTGTGGTGACACAATTATTGAATCACTTTGTTTGTGAAAATGTGTAAAATAGCTTTGTGAATTGTTATAGCTCAAAAGTGTTACTGTTTTTTGGATTGTTACAAAAATGACAATTTGGTGTAGTGAGCTTGGGGAAGCCTAATACAGAACCAATGTCAACTACTACGGCAGTGCCACTACTACTGCCTAACGAACCGTTACAAATAACTTGAGCAAGATTCAAATTAACTGAGTTCAAAACTGACTCGGGGCTCCTATAGGAAAAACAGGAATATTCATGTAGTTTGGGGTCTGAGCAATTGCATGAGTTAAAATATTTATGCTGTGATCAATGTGGAAGCTGTGAACTGTTGCGCTAGGTCTGATCACTATACTAAATTGGTATATTTGTAATAACTTAAAAAACAATAACACTTTTGAGCTATTACAATCCACCAAACAATTTCAAGTCAAAACTAAATTTAGTCAACAAAATGAAAAATAGCTACACAAAAAAATGATACAATAAATTAAATCACCATGAATAACATCACTTATAAACCCATACTATTTGCGGTGATACAATTATTGAATCACTTTATTTATGAAAATGTGTAAAATTGCTTTGTAAATTGTTATAGCTTAAAAGTGTTATTATTTTTTGGATTGTTACAAAAATGTCAATTTGGTGTAGTGACAGTCCGCAAGTACTTCTGCCGGAAAATGAGCTCTCCATTCTAAATATTTTGTTTCTCCAAGGAAAACTTTCACAACCTGCAGTGAGTCCTGAAGTATTGCAATATTTTGTCTTCCTCTTAATCTGCACAATTCAATCCCCTTTGCTACCCAATTGCTTCTACCTCAAAAGCTGAAAACACCTGCCCATCAATCTTGCCTCTACTAGCACCTAAGGTTCTTCCCGCTGCATCAAAAACTACAAAGCCAATTGTTCCTTTATGCCTGACCCTGTGAAATGATGCATTTGTGAGAGCTATTACAAAATCTCCATTAATCATTTCATTCCATTCTGATAAATTTGGTGCATAGGGGTAGTCAAATCTCTGAATTTGCTTGTTTAGCTGTTCTCCATGCATGAAAATCTGTCATGCTGAATATGAGTTCATTTTCGAGTTCTCCATATAGTGTGTAAGACTGCTTGCAGCTCTAATAAAAACTGATGGGGTTGTGGCATCTCCTTCTCTATCCAGTTTTACAATGAATTCTAAGGCTTCTTTCTCATTGGAAACACTGGTATCTCTCCATCTTATAGGTATGTTAGATTGACACCAAACATCTTATAGGTATGTTTAATAAGATTATAAGTTCATGCCTCTTTGGGATGATTGACTTGGTGTGTGCATATTCAAAACTTAGCATGGAATTGAACAAGCGATTCAGAATGTGTCTCTTAGGGTACAAAGCTATTGGATATATGGATCTGATCTATCTCGAGGCAGGCCCCAATTGAACACGGTTAAATCTATTGCAAGAGATGTCTCTTGGGAGAGAAAAAAAAAAGTTTTCTAACTGAACCTAGTTTACCAAGAGCAGTTGAACATAGTTAAACCTGAACGTAACGTCAACCTAGAGAGGGGACACTTATGTACTACCTCAGTAAAAGAATACAAACTATTTCAGTGGATACCTCCAAACAATGCCATCAAGTGTTACCACCCGCTCTACCACCAATAATGTCTCCACTCAACCACAGTCGAAATGTTCTGTTTTTATCTCAAAAGGCCCAAGTAGAGTGCGATCCTAACAATTACATGATTAATTAAGTTACCGCACACAACCATCACTTCCATGGCTTGGACATCTTTCGAACATGCCCCCTTGGGGTATTACACCAAGGTTGGGCACCAAAGGACAATGCATTCCTCTCTGTGTACATCAACATTTTTTTTGTCGATATTTCATTGGATTTTTACTTTCTTTTCACCCGGGTCAGACCACCAATGGCTCCGCCTCTGTGACCCTGTACTGCCACTCAATGTCGACAATGTGCTGGTCCATTCCAAAACCAAGTCACATACACCACAATGCTAAATGAGATATCTAAGCTTAAGCACTGAATGAAATCAATGCAATAAGCACGGTCTGACATTATCTCCTATTCGGGTTCTGAGTATAACTAAAATTTAAAACAAAACCTTTCTAAATTTTCAACCCACTTCTGGATCATTATAAGCCAACTGTTATCAGTGATTGACGTCCTTGGTATACCTGCTCAAAGTAGCACTGCATATATTCCATTCACCATAGCCAAGCTCACCTCAGTACTTGTTATCCACAGAGATCAAAGGTGAAGAATCCAAACTACCTAAAGCTCAAATGATACAAGTCTACAACAAGAAGCCCAGATGACCTAACAAATTAAGACACCCAGTGGCGAACATAATTTATTCAATCTTTAATCATGTTAATTTGGCAGTGAGGGTAATTAAGGTGTTGGGGTAATCTTTAATCATGTTAATATGGGTGTTGACCTATAGGTCGTCCAATTGATAGGTCATGAAATTCTTAAAAACCCAGCTCGCCAGTAACTGTAGAGAGAAGATTACTCGAGTAGTTGGTAGAAGAACAATTGTCTTCTGTTGGCAATCTATCAAGGTTTTGGTTAAAGTAAAACAAGCTGATTATGACATAACATGATCTACATAGTAACATATATATTATATATAATATGATCTATGCATAAAGCCAAACAACTCCCATCACTTTCCTCCTGCTCATAGTTTAATGCGTGTCTTGACAAATCATGTCATCGATTCATAATACATGATTAAGTTGTAATTCTAAAAATTGGATCAAATCAATCAACAGTGCTTTACACAATGTATGTTGAGATATCATTGTACAATATTTCTATTGAACGCGTTGTGTCCAATTGTGTATTAAGATAGAGTAATTCTAGCCAGTTCGGCCTCCCGGTCTGGTTTGCCCGCTTGGTGGTGCAATTTTACATTTTTGTCCCTCCTCCAAAAAGTGTCTGTGATTGTATGTTTAAAGAGGAGGGACAAAAGGTGTCAAATTGCCCCACCAGGCGGCAAACCAGGCGGAGAGGCTGGGCTGGCTAGAATTTCTAATAAAGATAATATACACGACACTTATTTTTTAGGAAAGCGAGAGGGGGTTATTTAGGATCCCCAAACCTTATGATATACCCAAACAAGTCTGAAATCGAAAGATATAGATTATTGATTTGCCATATATAAATTCCTGATTTTCCAACACACAAGCTGTTATTTGACAATCATGTAAGATAAACTATAAGCTTATCCAATGATACTGTTATTATAAAGTTCAAGTAAATTAAGCACAAAAAAAAATGCACACTCATTTGTTTGTCTTTGGAAATTTCGTTGAGTATAACCCTAACTATGGTTCGTATCTTCATAAAAAAATATGCAAGAATATAATCTAATCATGCCGCCAATTTTCTTACACTCCTAAAACCAACCACTCTACACACAAGGATGATTCATATTTTAAAAAAAATGTAATTAACTATTAACTAATTAAATCATAAGATGCGTGATTTAAATTTTTACGGAATGTACACTAATGAAACCCGAGATTAAACTAAAGTGCTTACCATTATTATTTGCAAATAATCTCAACTTATTAGTTGGGAACATGATCTATCTGGTATTATCCTAAAATTGTCCCCCACTCAAATTATTAAAAAGAAAGATTCAAAAGCAATATAATTCACTTCCATCGTTTTCATATCATGTATTAATAAGCATAATAAGCTAGATAGGAATATCTATGATGACTCATATGGTCCCTTATGCCTTTATCTCCAATTCTCCATAGTTTCAATAATCTAAAAAGATTTTTTTCTATTTTGGATGGGAACCACTTAAGTAATGGAGTATAAATCACTTTAAACAATTCTATATTGTTGATGATGTAATGAGTGAATATTTGAATAATTGTAATATTCATCATCCTTTCACTACAAAAAAAAGCTTCAATAGCTACAGATACTAGCGACGGTACATACCGTTGCAAATTAAAAGATTTGCGACGGCAAAAAACCATCGCTAATGCTTTTGATAGCTGACTCAACCCATAATCATAAAAAAATATCGCTAATTATTTTGCGACGGCACAAAACCGTCGCTAATTGATTTTTTTGAAAAAAATTTATACACAAAAACATTTAGCTACGGCAAAAAACCGTCGCTAATTATTATTATTATTATTATTATTATTATTATTATAAGATTTGGAAATCCTCAAAACCCTAACTTGCTTTTCAAACAAAAAAAAACTCTCTCATTAAAATAAATAAAAAAATTTAATAAATCATAGATTTTCATTAAAAGGATCTTTGTTTTAATAACAAAACCAATTTGAATAGATAATGTAATGAACAAGATGTCAAACATTATCTATATTTTCTCTTCTTATAAAGTACTTTATTATTTGCACTAAACAAATAAAATGAATTATGATATTCCTTGTGTTGGATTTCATTTGTTTTCCCTTTAGTTATTAGGGTTTCTTCGCCAGTATTAACCATTATTCACTACACCAAATTGACACTTTTGTAATAACTCTTAAAATAGTATCACTTTTGAAATGTTACAATTCACCAAACAATTTCAAATCAAAACTAAATTTAGTCAAAAAAATGAAAAACAGTAACACAAAAAAAATGATACAATAAGTTGGATCACCATGAATAGTATCACTTTTATAACCATACTCTTTATGGTGATACTATTATTGTATCATTTTGTTTGTGAAAATGTGTAAAGTTGTTAGGTGAATTGTTACACTTCAAAAGTGATACTGTTTTGAGAGTTGTTACAAAAATGCCAATATGATGTAGTGATTGTAGACCAACCTCTTTCCTTGGCCGTGATTGCACTCGTGGTTAGTCATTAGAGTTACATTACCATTGAGAATTCGGGAGTCTGGAATTCTCAAAAGCACATGAAAATAAATAAATAAATAAAACTGAGGCCACCATCTGATGGCTTGTGTGTGGGGTTCATCTTAGTTGGCGAACCATGTATTTCAGGCAAACAACTCATCAATCAATCAATGACTGACTTTGCAGAATGGCATTGACTCTCAAGTTCCAGACGACATCCATAAATTTGAGTGGCATCCTTAGATGTGGAGTGCTAGTTGATGATACTTACCAAAATTTGGTCACTTCATGACTTCATCAACTTCATTCAAGTACACATGTTCCTCAACTACAACCCCAAAATGGTGTGTTTTAAGTGAGCAATACATGCATGAGGCCTTTTAGGTAGCGAGGGAAAGAGGTGAGGGATGGGTGTAACCATCCATTCCCCTCAAGATAAGCGACACTACGCACCTCGAGGAGATGAGTGGTTACACCCATTCCTCACTCCCTTTCCCTCGCCCCCTAGAATTCCTGATTCATGCAGTGTGACCATAAACCAAACCCTATCTATGAACCCAAATGGTTCACCTCAATCTGGACCACATTATGAACCATGGACCATCAAGGCTTGAACCTACATAGGCCCCAATTTGGGTCCCATCATAAACCTTTCCACGTTCACATAACTACCCCTGGTCCCACTTACATATCTGCTTGAATAAAACGTGTGGCAAGTTATTTCAGCGAATGAAATATTGCATAGTGTACAAATGTATCAAAGCTTCTAATTAGGGTTATACATTTATACAATCCAATTAGCAACCAAAGTAGATTTTGTAAAATATTTAAGAATTGAGGCATAGGTTTTTGTGAAAGTTATGTAATTTTTTGTTGTGTTAAATTAAATTAAGGATTGAAATATTCTCTAAGCTTTTGCAAATCAAAACCATAATATGAGTAAGTTTAAGGCATCACTTACCCTACCTCGAGGACAAATGATAAAATCCGGATAGCTACAAGCCTACAACAACTTTGTTATATTTGAACAATGTTTACTTGTCTTAGGAACGAAGATAGACAAAAATGGTCACCTTATTTGGATTCTAGTTTGCACGATTATCAAATTTTATTGTATCATTTCATGCCCAACATGTTTTGGTGTATGCGTGGGTGTATATATATATTAACAAGATTTTATAACTATCTCAGAAATAACATGTGTCACTAACAGGGTTCGAATTCAAAACCTGTGGTTTCATCTGCCACAACTCTAGCAACTAGCTAGTATCCCATTGACACAAAAATATTTCACTAAAAAGTTCGACACTCTTTGGGCAAATATATAGCTAAACATAAATGTAGATTTTCATATGATTGGAGTTAGATTTTTCCGAGTACTCCAGATAATCTTGATGACTTTGTCGTACTTTGCATTATTGGCCTCGCAAGACGTCATTAGCTTCCCCCTTTCTAATCTTAGTATCTTCGAAAATACACTTATCATCACCGTATACGACAAGTGATCATGTTTTACTCACCGTATAATCATGTGATACAACAGGTAATGCTAGGGTTTTTTCCTTGTATAATTTGTTAACATCTTCTACAAATCAAGTTTTTTTACCTTAAAACGACGAGACAAATCCAAAACAAAACTCGCCAAAATCAAAGAGTGTGAAAACTAAATTATAGCTCAAATAACCTCATTTCCAATACATGATGGATGGTCTAGAACTCTGATACTTACTATGTCCTGAAAATAATCAAGAACTTATCATCATTCAACCATTCAATTTTCATACAAAAACTTAAACACAAAGCACTAAATGCATTATCCTTTATATTTAAAAAAAAAAAAAAATTTAGATTACCTTTTATGCTTCAAAACTTATCTATGAATTATCATGGAGCTAAAAGGGATATAACTCAGAGAATTTTTCTTTTCTTGATACTTGTACTTATTCCCCAAGCATCAAATAATCTCCTAGTTTTTTTTTTTCTCAAATATTCCATGCTTTATTCCTCATATATTTTTAAAAGATAAATGCTAAAAACTAGGGGTGGACATCCCATTCCACGATCCCGAACCCGTTCTGATTCCGTCTCGTCCCGATTTTTTTGGGTCATTTTGGAATTGATCAAACTCATCTCGATCTCGTCCCGTCCCGATCTATAGTAGGATGGGATCGGGATGGATTTTTAATCCCGCCTATCCTATCCCATCCCGTCCCGAATTTATTTATTTAATATTTATTATTATTAATTTTAATCAAAATACTTTTATAAATTAAAGTTTAGAATGTGTTAAAATTAAATCAATGTAAGATAAAATTATATATGAAATCTAAATGAATTGAATAATTAATTCTAAATGAAATTTAATAGTTATTTGTCTTCTAAAAAATGTTTAATATTTATTTATTTAATATCTATTATTATTTATTATGTAAGTTATATTTATATAAATTTGATATTATTGGTGTATGAGTAATGTTTGATAAAACTATTTTTATTATTTTTTATTGAAAACTATTTAGTATGTGTCCATCCCATCCCGTTTTAATCCCATTTAAAATTGGACGAAGTCAAAATGAGGTCTATCTCATTCCATCCCATTCCAATCTCAAATGAACAAAATGAAACAGAGATTAATCCATCTCGTCCCATCCCATTCCACCCACCCCTACTGAAAATCCAACAACTACTGCAACTCATAAACTTCTCTCTAAATACTTTTTTTCTCATTATTCCTTACCTTATTGTGCAAGTCAGCAATTAATTTTGACACTAATTGCTTCCATTTGTTACCTTAACTTTTTCACAAAGCACCTTTATTCATTGACCTTTCATAACCATCACTCCTTACCATAATAAAGACACCTTATTACCTTAATCATAATTTAAAAAAGAACCCAATACAATTTACCAAAAAGAAAATAACTATTTTAAGGGGTATGTGGCAAAAATAAGCAGACTTGGATCTCTGCATGATGGGACCTGCCATTGCTTCACCAAAACCCATCTCTTCTTCTTATTCTCTCCATAAACCACCACCCCATTTTTCACCACTTCCTCTACCACCCATCATCACCACCACCTATTGAGAGATGGTGGGCTTGAGGATTCTACTTGAAGCTTCTTCCCATCAGAAGACCAACAACAATAAGAGCACCCCACAAGTTATTTACAAGACCAAAACCATCTCCATCAAACCCATCACCACCACTCTTCCTCCTTCTCCTTCTCCTTCTCAACCATGCTCCTCTTCATCAACTTTATTTTACCCCTCATCTCCCCTTCCACCAATTAACTTCCTTGATGCTTGCTTCCTCTGTCGGAAGAGACTCTTGCCTAGCAAAGACATCTTCATGTACAAGTAAGTGAAACCAAATTTCTTTCAATACCAAATCATCATTACTTTTTCTCTAATTTTCACTTCTCACTAACATGCATTTTGTTCATGTTCATGACAAATCCTCAATAGTACTCTGTCTCTCAAAAGACTTAAATCTTACTCTGTTTGTCTTGAACTTGAAAACATTAAAAATACTATGGTAAATTTTACTTCTTTTCCCCTGCAAGTCTCCATTTGTGTGCATTTTGAGAGAAACCCAGACCATGATTTTGTCTTCCAACTTGAAACAAGCAATACCCAAATCTTCTTTCCTCTTCTAAAACTTACTCTGTTTTCTCCGAGTTTCCATTTTTACACATATTGATGAAACCCAAAAAACTTACTTTTTGAAAACCTAATTGGGTAATCACTGAAACCAACATTTATTTAATCTTTTTGGAGTACTTGAAGAGATACCCAGATCTTGATTTGAGTTCTAATTGGTGAAAACTTGATTGTTCCTCACTCTGTTATAGGGGAGATCGAGCTTTTTGTAGTGTGGACTGCAGGTACACACATATTTTAATGGACGAAGAGATTGTCAAGAAGAAGAAACACCACCCAGTGGTTGAAATGAAACCCACAACCACCCCCACTGCTGTGGCTTCTGCTTCTGCTGCCTCTGCCCCTCGTTATCAACGCAAGCACCACCACCTCGGTGGTAGGGGTGGACGCGCTTAGTAAAAGCCCGGGGTGCGAATATAAGAAATGAGAGAAGGAATAACTTGACAATTTTACCATGAGAAATATGTGTAATGCCTAATATACCCTTCTTCGTCTTCTTGTTCTTCTTTGCTTCCTTGTATGAAACCAAAAGGTGATTGGGTTTGCACTTTGCAGTGCAGAAGAAGAAATTACTGCCAAAATCTGCCCTTGGTTTTTGCTCTTGCGCAGCTGGAAAGGCTCGGGGCTTTGTAGGGGCATTTTGGTTAAGTGGGAGTTTTAGTTATTGCAAAAAAAAAAAAAAAATTTAGATTACATTAGTTGTGTCCAATTTATTATTACTGATTAATCATATAAGTTGATTAATGAGGAGTATTTGGCTCTTAACGATGCATCTTCTACAAGATAGGATCCTAAACCAATTGTGGTTTAAGATTGCTTGTTTGGAATATAATGTGGAGTCTTGAATGAACAAAAAAAAAGGTATTCAATAAGAATTATTTGATCATTATTCAAGAAAAAACTTAGGTGGTGTTTGTTCATTGTTATAGTAAAATCAAAGTTTTGAACTAGTGACTATACAACTCATCATTGTGTTTGGGATGCCAAAGTTATGACACCATGCATGAACTCTGAACTTTGATATCAGGAGGTGCTTCGTTCATGGTTCTATAATCTGGTGTCATGGGCGTGGAGGAATCACACCAATCCAGCTCGAACTTGGTGGTTAAACTTTCCTGCAATAACAATAATTGGGGGAAGTCTTGAGCTGAACGCTAGGATGATAAAAAAAACTTAACACCTCTCATTCTTAATTTCATATGATTTAAGCTAAAGTATGCTTGTTGGTTCCATATATGCAGGGAATAAGATGCTGACATAGAGATGTTTGTAAGCCAAATTCTTAAATTTGTCAATCTTGAAAAACTTCGTTAATTGCAAATAGAATATAGACTCTGAGATATTTGTAATGATGAAGTTGCATATTATTTGAGAAGAGTAAGGGACATACTAATTATAAGTTAGAAATGCTTTAAAACCTAGATTAGATAATTAGTCTATAAAAGTGCAAGAGAGTGCTACTTGTGAGCCAACTCGAATGGTTCTCAATACCTATATAGGTAGGGTAGTCCACCAACCCTCTTAGATAGGTTAGAATTTAGATGGCCTAAAAAAAAAAAAACTAATTAGCTCAATTGCAAGATCAAAGCAAACATTATGATTTATTTTTTCTTCTTGTTAAAGAGTGGGTCTTTATTGTGTAAATCACTATCAGTTCACTAATGAACTTACCAATGGTGATAAGTGACATCTTGTGCTAAAATATTAGTCTCTACAAATTTAAGTCGAAAAAATTTCATTATTAAAAGATTATAGGTCTAGAATTTAGAATAATCTTAAGTCAATGGTTATTTAAGTGTGTCCGGCGCATTCTGGCACAACCATCAACATATTCTTTCTAACACCCAACCATCTCCACCTCCAAGAGTGTAAATGCGTCTTATCATTCATACAGGTTTAAAGGCTGGCGGACTATTATGTGTGAGCGGGCTTAGAGACTGATAAGCTACATTCAATTATACATTCTCTGGGTGAGGGAAGGAGTTGCGTTTTATATGTGTGAGGTTGGATCCCTTAGTACAACGCATTTTAAAGCCGTGCATGTGGTTAAGTTCAAAGTGAACAATACCTTATTATGTGGATCAGGTCGTCACATCTCTACTACGAAGCAGTCCGTTAGAGAGAGCCAGGTCAGACGCACTAGGCCTACGCCTCAATACCCTCCATCATTCTAGAGATCCTCATAATCCACCAATCAAATACAAACACACATACACAAAAGCCTTCTGACCCTGGTCTGACGTTAGTGGCCGGTTCCTCTAGAATTAGTGACTACGAAAAGAAAAGCATGAATATGGAATAAGAACCAAGGGTGTCCATCAACAAGTGAATGAAAGGGACTAATATGGGTGTTAGTCTAGTAAAGGAGCATAAAGCCATAGGGTTGGTGAAAATGGCATAAACCTAAGAAAAAATGAAGCTACGTAGTAAACCTAACAAGGCATACACTTGAGAGATAAGTGAAAAGAAAGTTTGAGGCCTATGAGAAGAGGGAGCATAGAATCTACTTCACTTTTTTAGGTGCTACCTGAACTTTTGGAACCCAGAAGTGGCCGAACTATCTGCTTTGCTTGGTGTTGGTGGGTTGCCTTTACAACTTCTTACATATATCTTTGATGGTGATCTTTGGGTCTACCCCTTCAGAGTTGCTTCACAAGCTTTTGGTTTACATGCATGTTGGTTTAACTTCAACCATGTTTGGGGTATGTGGAGGAAAATGGTGAAGTGAGGTGAAGGGAAATAATTGTCGACAGTTTGTGAAGTTGGATTCATGATTTTGATGGGGTACACACCATGGGGTCCGTATTACAAGATTTTGGAGCTATGGGGGTGCTCTCAATCAAATGATGGGTGGATTTTAGATAGGAAAAGTAGGGTTGTAAATGTATTGGATTCGAATAATGCATATAATATTTATAAAACTATTATTTTTATAATCAGAAATTCTAATTGTCGAGGAAACCAGGTGATGGGAGGCACGCATTGCGAGGGAGATGGAGGGTCCTCCCTCGCTGGTTTCCTTACTGGTTTCCTCGACAGTTAGCCTCTCTCTTTTTATAATACTTACATAATTTGAATTATTATTATATTAGATTTACCCAAATTCAAATCCTTCGAATTGTATTTTAAAATCCAAATCTAGAAAGGATGAGATGGGTTTTCGGATAAAACAAGGTCCATTGACAGTCCTAGGGAAAAAAAAAGTTGAGCTCTCCCAAAACTGCGAGGAATGGGGTCCAAACAGCAAATCTGTCTCGAGCTTTTGAGTAACATGTCAATGACAGATCCAGTGGTTCTGCAGCATGCGACATTGCTGGAGATGCTTTCAGGACACTGGTATGAAGTAGTCATTAGCATTAGAAGAGCTGAGCAGGACTGAAACGATACCCCAGTACTATGAAAACTGAGTGATGTTATTGGCTCAAGCAATCAAGCCCACTCGGGATAGCCTGCAAATAATATCAGCTTTTCCCTCAGCTACATCCATGGTACAAAGCCCTGCCTAGCTTCGCTTGATAGTACATTTGCCAGGCATCACAATGGTATGTATTAATTTAAATGGTTTCTCTTTCAGATTATCTGAAAAAAATTCCACGCGATAAATGATGATACTCAAGGTGATTCAAGTGCCTTCCCACTGAGGGCGACTGCAGTATGTACCACCAAGGCAATCTGATGATACTCCAGCGTCCAAACATCTCTCAAACAGGCAAGCCATATTACCAATCAGTAGCATCACAAAGAATCACAAACATAACCAAAACAATCATCAACCTGGGCCTCCTCTGGTTCATCGGCTTTTCTTCTTCTCTAATATTCTGGACAAATGAAGCTTAGGACCAGCTGAGTAGCACCTATTTCAACATTTTGACACAAGCAAAGAATGAATGTTCCATGAGATCGTGCAACAATTAGACCATTGTGATGTGATGAACCTGTAGCCTCTTGTACTATATCAGCATTATGAAACGGTTATATGCGCATTCACAGAAAACCACTTAGGAAAATAAACCTCTTTGATGACACAACAAACAAAGCTTTAATTGATTATCGACTACAGAAGTCAGGTCCAATTCAGGTTTAAGAGAATTCCATTAGAAATACATGGAAAGAGTGAAATATACAAATTACCCATGAACATTAGAGACTGGCACAAAAGGCATAACATGGTAAAGTCCTAGTTATAAGCTCCCCACCGACGTCTTTGTCATCATCATCACCATCACCATCGCTACCATCATAAGCCATCAACCAGATTTGAATAACAAGATTGCTTTTTGACCCAAATAGAAGTAGACAAAGTGATTAGTCTCGTGCGTTACATATGAACCTACAAAAACAAAAGCATTTGGCGTCAATAAACTGTTAAAACACTGAATGCCCTAAGATACTCTTGCTTCGTGAATTCCCTCTTTAAACCATAAATTCCACATCATAAAAATCATCAATAAAAATGAAGAGTCGTGTCATACTGAGCCAGGGAGTGCAAGTGTATTGAAAGTTTTGAGATAATAGTTGATAACGTAGTGCAGATAAAAACGAAAAAACGATACTAACGTCATTGATCGTATCATCAGACCAGCTAAAAGCCTCAAACAAGCCTTCTTTAATGGAGATAGTGTGCATTTTGAAGAATGATGATTAATTAGAGGGAACAAAGAGATACTAACATGACATCACTTGCAATCTCCCCTGACTTTCAGCTAAAGCACCCGGGTAGAAAAAGATAACCATTAAATAATTCACATCAAATGCCAAAGTGCTTATTTTATTGGTCGAAATCCATCAACCAAAAGAAACAAATAAGCTTATGTATAAAACCTACAAGGTATGATCAGTGGAAAACAACAAACATGTAATAGGTTAAAACACTAGGGAAAATTATAACTTCAATGATAGTCCCTTAAGCTCATTTCAATTGTGCTTAGTCTTGCCCCTTGCCCAAGTAATTTGATGCTTGTTAAAAGTAAAAGATTTCCAAATGACACTGCTATCATAAACGTATTGAATTTGATACAGGGAAATATATTTAGTGACAATGACACCTAGGTAGCCAGAAGCCCCAAACACCAACACGCACATCAGCATTGGACAATGGGTACAGAGAACAGCCAAAAATCTTCAGAACACAGAAAAAACAAAGCAAGCGTAGGGATTGTAAATCAAACTTGGGGAAAATGTTGTAGATTTTGCAGGTTCAACAATATTCAAGATTGGGCTTAAACTAAAGAGTAAAGCCACTAGTAGGTTTTTTCCATGCAAGGGGGTAGGGCACTAAAGACTCGAGCTTAGACATAAATTTGCTTATACAGGTTAGGATCCATATAAGCTCTCTCCCTTTCCCTTTCAGAATTCAAGCCCAAGATTAAAGGTAGATTGGATTCCCCAAGTGAATGTCCACGATAATCTACATGTGAAAATTTCTACACATTTGCTTAATATACCAAATATTAGCCCTCTATATTCATTCAAATTATAGGGAAACTGGAAATTTGCCCAGATCTGTAAGATGCAAGGATGCAAATATGAGTGTTCTATCTGATGCACAATAAAAAAAATCGTAAGAAAGTAAGATAAGGGTGCGACGAGGATAAATCAACTAAATGATATAAAATTTTATATAGTTATTACATGCTTGAGAAACAATAATATGCTTTTATGTTAGTTTTGACTTAATTCCTACATCTCCCATTTGTTTGTCTAATCCTACTTAATGGAGCATAAGTCTTGAGAAGTTATAGAACCAAAGCTAGGAAAAAATCTTTAGAACTACCACAACTCCGAAATGTTGATATTTTAACCTGCTCCTAGAAAGAAACTAAATGCCTTTGTGCCAAGTCTTGTGGAGTTTGGGTATTCAACTTCTTAGAAACTAAATGCCTTTGTTCTAAGTCTTGCAGATGTGAAAGTTATTAGCCAAAATTCAGGCTTTATTGTGTTTCTCCATCTGAATAGTGATGTGAGATGTTGCACGCTTGTAGCCCTTGTGTGGCCTGTTGTTGGACTCATGTAGTTTGGGCTTCCGTGCAGCCTTGCTCATTGGCGATGTCTCGCTAGAGCATGGTCAACGGAGTGGTTCCCATTGTATGAGGGAAGCGTACGGACATGTACGCTCGCATAAAGGGATGTGTGATTGTGGTAGGGTCTAAGGAAATCAATTTACTAATAAGTCATGAAATTTAAGCAAATATGATTTTATAACTTTGACTATAAGCAAATTTTGTAACTCAAAAATGGAATGGCGTTTGTGATACTAGTAAACACAAAATTTCTGAACAATCAATATTTATGTGATATCTTCACAACCTCTCACATACATGATGGCAAGCCAACTAACATGTTCTTGCAGGGTAGGCTTGTCATATGACGATCCTATTGACAAGTATAGCAAAGTTAGATAATGCGATTGTTTTAGTTAGTTAATTACATGCTAGTTTTCTTACAATTAGTGTGAGACGTTCACCTTCACTTGGCATGAGAAACTACCCACTTTCTATTTTCGGGGTTGGCCATTGATTAATGAGAAAAAATGAAATGTTGGCATCTATTTATTTATCGTTGCTACTTTGTTTCTTATACCAGCTTAATTGCTGACTCGAGTAAGTTTTTGCTTCTTGGGTACGTTATCATTGAAATATAGTCAATTAGCATGTCTCGAGTTAGGGAGTTTTAGGCAACACTATTAGAGCTTTCTTTAGTGGGGTGAACACCATCAAATAGTTTAATTGTTAAAAGTCTTTTTAGGTTGAGTTCAACTTTGTAATAAATGTTTCAATTGTTGTTGATGAATTTTGCTCTTTTGGTTTGAGACGATGAACATTTTAGGTAAATTGGTGTTTGTTGGCGGAGTTTTGTTTTATAGAAAATTTTTATTATCAATGGACATTCTTTTTCTTCTATTAAAACATTATTTTCTTTGAGTTTATTATTGATGACAACTACCTATTACCCTGGAATGCACCGACTCTCCGAAAAATTTGATGACTGGTACCGACTCGTCTTGGACACGATCCAAACACGTGGTTGCAAAATGGGTGCAAATAACATCGCATTTTTTATCCTCTTCGATCGATCCTAATTCCCAACTTTGCAAACCCTAGAAAATTTCAGAATCAAAGACAAGAGAATCAGAGAAAAGAGGAAGAGAAGTTCAATCAACCGATTGAGGACCTCATCGAGCCACAGAGTTCGATCGACCGATTGAGATAGAGAGAGTGATCGAGCCAGATAGAGAGAGTGATCGATCCAGTGAGAGAGAGATTGAGCCAGAAACAGAGAGATCGAGGGTGTTTGCTGGACGGAGCTCGAGAGAGAGGGAGCTTGCTTGCAGGAAGGAGACGATGTCGTCCTCAGCAGGTACTTTTTTTTTTCTTCTATCAATCTATGCTTCATTCTCTTCTCTGATTTTGTTCTGCTCTGAATCATCTCTGATTTTTTTTTTCTGCTTTGTTTTTCTACTTTCGGTTTTTTTTTCCTGCAATTTTTTTCTATGCTTCATTCTCTTATCTGATTTAGTGATTTCTATGCTTCATTGTTCATTCTCTTGTATTTTCATCACTGATTTATTTTTTCTTTTTTCTGCTTTTTCCATATTCTGATTTCATGAATATGAGACTCTCTGTGTCTCTGATCTTTGAGGATGAGCTGATTTTCTTTGCTCTCAGTTTCTTTTATGCTCTTGTATGAATATGAGTTTCTTTTATGCTCTTTTATGATATGCTCTCAGTCTCTTATCAGTGAATCAATATTGCAAATAATGAGTTTTTCAATCATTGAATCAGTTTTTTAGTGAATGAGTTTTTCAGTATTGTTAAAGCTTTTTTCAATGAATGAGTTTTGTAGATTAGATTATAGTATTATACTAATACAACATTTTTTTTTGTCTCTTAATGTTTCTTTTAGGCCAAGTGACTGGTGATGATCTTTGGAAGCATGTGACAATAATAAGAAGACCAAATGAAGGTGGAAAATATCTTAGATGGCGGTGTAACTTTTGTCAGAAAGAGGAGGCCAAGGTGTAACTATATGTGCCAAAATCTCCCCCCTACAACTTAAAAAGGTGCAACAATTTGTTGAAGAAGTTGCATTGAGAGCAGAAAGTTCAAGTAGTCACATGCACCCGGGTTCAAGTAGTGGGGTTGGTCCTTCAGTTCCATACAATGAACAAAGGAAGAAGAGAGCCACTAATAATCCTATTGCAAATGCTTTCAATATGAGTGAGCGACAAGAATTGGATGTTTTGATTGCAAGGATGTTCTATTAAGCTACATTGTCATTCAACCTTGCAAAGAATCCGTATTTTCAGGAGGCTTTCACCTATGCAACGAATAAAGCAAAGTCCATTAGTGATTAAAAGACCCCTGGGTATAGTGCATTGAGGACGACATTGCTTCAAAATGAAAGGGGCAACATTCAGAGGTTGTTGGAAGCAACAAAGTTCACATGGGTTACCAAAAGGGCAACCATTGTTTGTGATGGGTGGACTGATGCTCAAATGAGGCATCTCATTAATTTCATAGTGATTAATGAGGGTGGTCCAATGTTCTTGAAAGCCGTGAACTGTGAAGGGGAGTACAAAGACAAGTTCTTCATTGCTGGTTTGATCAAGGAAGTCGTACGTGACGTTGGGCCAAGTAATGTGGTCTAAGTCATAACCGACAATGCTCCAGTTTGTAAGGCTGCAGGTTTACTTGTTGAGAGCCAGTATCCTAAGGTGTTTTGGACACCTTGTGTAGTCCACACTCTCAACCTTGCCTTGAAGAACATATGCGCTCCAACGAACACGCTTGCAAATGTGTAGTTGGATTATTGATGTTGTAGGGGATGGAGTGCTAATCAAGAACTTTATCATGAACCATTTCATGAGGTTGCATATGTTTAATGAGCACTCGAGCTTGAACTTGTTTTCCATAGCAGAGACACGCTTTACTTCAAGCATAATTATGCTCAAGTGGTTGAAAGACATCAAAAGTAACCTCCAGAGTATGGTGATTGGAAATCAGTGGGATTCATATAGAGAAGATGATGTTGAGAAAGCACGGCTTGTTAAAGGAAAACTATTGGATGACTTGTGGTGGGACAAAATGGACTATGTACTTCGTTTCACAGAGCCTATTTATTCAATATTGTGGAGGGCTGATACAGATGAGTCTTGTCTTCACTTGGTGTATGAGATGTGGGATGTTATGATTGAGAAAGTGAAGCAAGTTATTTACCGCCATGAAGGAAAGGAAAATAGTGAGGAGTCGGAGTTTTTTTTAGTGGTGCATCATATATTGGTGGATCGATGGGAAAAAAACAACACACCACTGCATTGCTTAGCACATTCCTTTAATCCAAGGTAAATAATTACATTATTTTTAACTTTTTATTCTACTTAGTCTTGAGTCTTGACTAGAATTTATGGGTTATGCGCTTAATGTTTATATATTAATGTGTGATTGACATTGCTTATATATAGGTATTATAGCAGAGAATGGCTTGAAGGGGCTCCTAATCGTGTTTTGCCACACAAAGATCTTGAGATTTCAAAGGAGAGGGATAAGTGCTTCAAAAGATACTTTCCTAGTATTAAGGAAAGAAGATTGGTTATCACAGAGTATGCTAAGTTTTCAGCGGGTTTAGGACAGTTTGCAGAAAGTGATTATCTACAGAATAGAGCATACCTAGAACCTGATGTGTGGTGGATTTCTCATGGTGCTTCTGCACCATTACTCCAGACTTTAGCTTTGAAGTTACTTGGGCAACATTGGTCTTCCTCATGTTGTGAAAGGAATTGGAGCACGTATAACATCCACTCATTAAAAAGAAACCAAATGACCCCACAACGAGGAGAAGATTTGGTGTATGTGCATTCCAACATTCGTCTTTTGTCAAGAAGAAAACAAGAGTACAAAGAAGGTGAGACAAGGATGTGGGATATCGGAGGAGATACTATTGATTCGTTGGATTTGGATGTTGCTGGAATGCTTGAGATTATAAGTCTTTCACTTAATGAGCCTGAGCTAGAGGCTAGGCTATTGAATGAAGGGAATGCGACAGTTGATCCGCCAGTTAATGAAGAGATATAGCTGCCTAGCTGGTGAGTTAATGAAATTATCAATTTACATTTTACATTCTCAAATTAATGAAATTATGTTGCTTATGCTTTATGACTTATGAGTATGACTTGAGCTTGACTTTATGATGCATTTGAAATTTTGAATGAATGAATGTTTTATTGATATGTTTGGATTGTTCACTATTATTATTTACGATTTTATGTTCATATGAGTTAAAAAAATATATATTAAAAAAATAAGTTTGACCGTGTCGCCGAGTCCTATTTTTTTGAAAATTGTCGAGTCGCCGTGTCGTATCGTGTCCGAAACGACACGCGTATCCGAGTCTGTGCATCCTAACTATTACCTAAGTTGCAGTGATTTTCACATCCCAAATTTGGGGAAATCAAACGCATGGTGTCCATTTCTCTAAAATCGGGCATGACCCTCTCATCTATGATAACAATCATATTGAAAAGTGAAATCCACCCCATTCATTTTGATACTAACTACTAAAGAATATCAGCACACTTGGTCAGAAAACTATTTTCAATCCCAGATTGGGAATTAACCCAATTTCTGAGTTAAACTTCACTTCAATCCATACCCACATGTCATTTCTTCTCAATTAACAAACCCAATCATTCAAACAAGCAAGAATTACAAAAATCCAAAACACCACATTAACAGAAACAATTATTCAAACAAAGAGAGGGCGAAGCAAAAAGGCTTACCGAAATTGCGACCAACGATGCAATGCCAAGTAGGTCCGTGCTTCTTATCGAACACTTTCTTGATATACTCTGCAATGTCCTTCTCCACATCGTGCTTCTCAAAAGCCTAATCCACCAAACCCCATCACTCAATTTCAGATCTTTCACAACTTTACTCAAAACCCCATTACACAAAAACCAAAGTTAAGAGAAAAACTTACAGAGATAGCGCAATCGATGGCTTCACTCTGCATATCTTCCTTCATGTCGGCACTCTTAATGATCACTTTCTTATCAGCTGCTGCTGCTGCTGCTGCAGATGTAGCTGAAGACTTCCTCTCTTCCGACGAGGACCTAAAGAAAGACCCACCACCACCGCCGCCTCCGTTTCTCTGCTTCTCCTCCGTCATTCTTTCTCTATCTTCTTCGATTCTTCTCTCTCTGCTGGTTGGGTTGTGAGAGCTTTTCCACTCTTTGTTAGCTTTTGTTTGGTTAATGTGAGTGACAAGTGAGGACATTGTTATTCAGACCAAACAAACACCTCACTTGATCTCGTGTTGTAGAGAGATCTATACTAGTACCATACCCTTAGTGAGGTATAGCTATCTATGGTCGATTCTCCCGAGAGCCAAGGCCACAAGTACCGCTAGTATTCATATTAATGACTCATAGAATAATGATTTTTGCTATGCTACTAATTTTTGATGAAGTACTCGGTATATGGTGGGGAGTGTACTTGTGGTGAGCGTATTTTACGAAGGGTATTTTTTTTTTTTTAAATAAAAATCTCCGCTATGGTGAGACACCTATGATATGTTAGACCTTAATTATTTGTTCCAAAACGGGATATAATAACAAATTGGTAAGGAAAAAACAGAAACTAGACAAATATATCATCTAGACTGACCAAACCCCTAGATCATTGTCTGTTCTTGCTATTACTTTTCTTCATTCTAGATAATCTTCGAGGAAATACCTTGACGTCTTTGAAGTAGTCATGGTCCATCTTATCAAATATTTTCGATAATCGAAGGTGGTCTATCTTTAAACATGACACTATTCTTGACCTAATGGTGTATTCATCCAAATCTTCTTCTTCCGAACTGATTTCATCCGAAATGTCGGTATTGGTCTCCATTTCGGTTTCGCTGTTAGCGTTACAAACCAAATAGTTAATATGTTTTATATTCGATGCTTCAATTACTACTGCATCCACTAAAGTTTCGTCATCTTGTACATTACCCGCATCTGCTGGAACCCCTACCTTCCGACCATGCACCTTGTCACCACTATGAACACGTGTCTGAGCACCAACGTGAGCTCCACCCCCAGCACCTCTGCCAGCACCATTGCCACCGCCATAGACAAACCCATTGTCAACATGATCATCTTCAGCTACTGCGTCCTCCTTTGTTGGCCTTGAGTTGCTACCTGAAACCATTGCATTTATCTGTAGAAAAGTGTTCCCAATACTCTTTTTTTTCCCTGGGCGACATCCCCTCATACAGTCTTGATCGAAACAATCTTGGTCGAATTGCTCAACAAAACGTCGTGCGACCTTTCAGAAACAGAGCGAGAGCTCTCTGGAACGGAAGAAGCAGTCTGTTGCTGCCCTGTTTTGGGCGAAACAGAGCGCACGCGCTCTGATTTATTCGAGTCTGACTCACCATGACGCCCTGCCCCTGATTTCTGGCTCAGCGCAGTACCAACAGTCTGTGTCCTTGTGTCGGCCTGAATAATATCACCATTTGTCACCCCTTCATCAGCTCGTGCAACCTCTGTTTGTAGAATCTTAATATGGCTATTGTTATTAGAATTATTCACGTCCTCCGAACCATCTTGATTAATTGTTTCTCCTTGCTTCCCAATAGTTTTTTCAATCTCAAGACCCGTATACCCCGCCTCCAAAAGACATTCCTCCGTTGTTTCATAAGCTACATTGTCATTGAGAGGTTCCTTCTCCTTAATTAGATTACTGTCATCTTCTACAATATTCTCCGTAAGTGTCTCATATTTGTTTGACAAAATTAAATTTATCGGATCTTTGGCCACTACCTTCTCAATACTTCCTCCCTCATTGATTTCCTCACCCTGACTGTTCTTTGCACCACTCATGCCAACTTCTGGTGTTGTCAGTTTAATTTTGTTGGCCACTGGAACATATTGTTGCTTGACAATTTCGGATTCCATCTTTTGTTTCTCAGTCTTCTATTCATTCACCAATTTGGATATTCTCACATTACCCTTATGACCTAACTTTTTTCTGCATACTTCCTCCTGATGCCCTAGGAGTGAACAATAATCACAATATTTGAAACCTGGGTACTCTATCTTTTGCCAGAAACCCCTATTGTTATCCCTATCGATCCAAATTTTATTAGGAAGTTTTTTCGCTAAGGTCATCTCCACGCAAACACGGGCAGAACCCGGGCGTGATAAGCAACGAGTATGGTCATCCATGCGCAAAAAACCACTAAAAGAGTTCACAATTGCTTTTAAAAGAGGGGGATGAAATAAATGCAAAGGCAAGTTAGGCAACTCTACCCATAATGGAACCAAAATCGGATTTGCCTTCAAACTGAAACCATCATGCTAGCGAAAAGCTTTGAAGCGAACTCCACGAATCAAAAAAGAATCCCTCGACAGAACTTTCTTTGCTTCCGCCTCAGATTGAAGGCAGACTAACACATGACGTTGATCAAGTAAACCTAGCGAGAAATCGCCCAGAATGCCCCATGTTCTGTGAATCGAATCACAAATATCTTCCAAAGTTAGTCTATAACTAGAGACTTTAATACAATCACATGTTTTTCCATGAACGCTTCCCCACGTACTTCATCCGATGTCGTAAGTCCAATTGCTGGCGCTCCATCTTTTCAGAATCTAGTTCCTTCCACCTGTGTATCCGTTACTTCTTCAACCAATATTTTTCCTAGGATTTGGGCGAAAGAGGGTTTAGTAGCCCCTTCCACGACTCCCCCACTTCCAAGACTCCCCATTGTGGGGGGAGGGTTGGCGGTTGGAGGCCCCGACATTGCAACAAAACCTGGCCTTACCAAGCCCGCTTCCAGCGACGCCCAAGCAGATCAGGTGATCGACAGAGCTACAGTGGCCAGAGGTGGAGGCTGAAACGAGTCAGCGGCCAGAAAACAAAATGGTGGCGGCGCAGTCTCTATCATCCCCACGAAGGCTATGTTTGATTGCAAGGAATTGGATACTTGAATACCCGAATAATAGAGAACAGGGGAAGAAAGGAGACACGAAGAAAAGTATCTATAGTCGTATTTTAGGGAGAGGATGGAAGAGACACGAAAAAGATGAAGAAAAGTTGAAAATGGTCATCCTATTTTCATTTCAAAAATCATTCCAATTTCCAATGTAGTGAAAAACTTGATAACTTGACTCCGATGTTAGATTACAAATTTTACTCTTGTGTGTAAATAATACTCGACTTTTTACCAAACGTATTCTTAATAGTATGTCTTTGGTTACATTCGGGGAAAGATTAAATTGATATATTGTAAATGTATTTACAGTGTATTCTAAAAGAAGCCTACATTAATGTCAGTTATATATCATTTTCAGTTTTTGAACTACACACTCTCCACATGACTAGAGTCTTTCGATGTGGTTGATACTCTTCTTTATTCCCACTATTTTTACCAGTATGAATTCTACAAGTTTTAATTTGAAATATATGCAACATCAATGTCGTTTTCATAAACCAATTTTGTCAAATTACAAAGGGTTCTTATTTTAAGTCAAAATCTAAAAAACAAAGAAAATATTTCTCTTATCACAGCAACTAATGAGATGCTAGCACGAGTAAAGCAGTGTTTTTATTCTTTTATGTTTAGAAACGTAGAATAAATACTAAAAGCACCAAATAGCGACTTAATATGAGCTAAAAACGCGAAATGGCAACTCAAGATGTGCTGCTACCATGAGCTAGATGCATGATGCAGAAGATGAAACGAACAGAGAACAATACTTCAATCATAAAATAGAAATTTATCGTGAGTGGTGTAAACTTGATGTATCTTGATGTTTTTTATTTAATGATAAGCTTTAGGATCCTCAAAACCCATCTTGCCTTTCAAAAAATTTTTTTTAATAAATAAACAAATATGGAAGGTAGGCTAGGTAGAATTGACCAGTGCAGGGAATATAAAGAAATCCATTTTATCGATAAAATTTCAAATAAAATGAAGGGGCAATAACAGACCCGTGGCTCAACAAACAGAATTTTTGTGAGACCTTGTCCAACTAACACATACAACCATTTCAAGGGCTGCACCAGTGATTCCAAACTATAAATCAAGCAACAAACTGTAAGCTCTCACATGGCTGTTAATGTTCTGTTTATAAGTTCATATCAAGATTATCCAATATTAAACTCACAAGGAATTATTTACTGTCTGAGAATATATGGCAGACGAACTCTTGTTGCACATATGGCAGACGAATTATTTATCATCATCCTTTTTATTAATATAAGGTTCGGAGATCTTAAAAACCCCAACTCACTTTCTGAAAAATAAAAAATGGCACGTTACCCACAAAAAGAAGTATATGATTAACCAATTCATCCTTTTGTTTTGTTGAAACACAAACATTCAACAGAACCTATACCTGCTCCAACTGAGCAGAGACTCCGATACTGTAGACTGTTGTTAGAAACATAGAATACTGATGATGCATACATGAATGTGTATGAGTAAGATCTGAGATCAGATCAGATCGAAGAAGAGATCTGATATCAGATCAGATCATATCTTGATCCACCTTACAGACGACGGGTCGAAGTCGAAGATCATGATCTCTCCCTCTCGCACACAGAAGAAGGGTTGAAGTCGAAGATTTATTGAACAGTCATTTACTCATTAGTATTATCAGTGGTTGCTCTTGGAAAAGGACAGATACATCACATGGCGGGTTCATTGGTATTATCAGTGGTTGCTCTTTGTGGTATGGGAGCTGTGGAGGATTCGTTCACAATATAGTAACAGGTGCTCTATGGGATCGTAACTTTGCTACTCGGATTCAAGCCATAAAAGTTCTGAAAAAAAAAGATGTTCGAAGAAAAGTTAGGTACCCGGTAAGTATGTCATGAATTATTTTTTAAATACAAATTTATATGAATTATTTGCTACTCGCTAAATTTTTTTTTAAAAATTAACATTATTTTTATATTGCTAGTTTTTTTTTCAAAAAATAACATTATTCTTATATTAACGACGGCAAAATCCCGTCGCTAGTTGTTTTTAAAAAAAATAACATTATTTTTATATTATCTCGTCGCTAATTGTTTTTTAAAAAAATAAAATTTTTTATATTAGCGACGGCAAAAAATCGTCGCTAGTTGTTTTTTAAAAAAATTAAACACTAAATAATTTAGCTACGACAATTTACCGTCGCTAATTGTTTTAAAAAAAAAATCACTGATCCGCGTGAAACTTCATCTCAACCGTCAATATCACCCAAAAATTTAGCTCAATCCAACGCACTAAACTAAACCACGTCACCGATCCACGTGAAACTAACACAACCAATCCCCTTCAATTACCTTTCTATATATAAATTTCAATTTTTTTCTGCAAACCAACTTAAACAAAAAAAATTTCTCTCAACAAAATTTTTTCTCTCAACCTCCAGAGAAGAAACCCACAAAGGAGAAGTCTGCCGCTTCTTCGACACCGATCCCGGCCGCCTCTCTCTCGGAGATCTAATATTCTATAGATCGATTTTTTTTTTTTTTTTTGTCATTTTTGTATGGATTTTTTGTAAATTTTTTTGTAATTTTTGTATGATATTCTAGAGACTGTGTAATTTTTGTTATAATTTTGATCAATTAAGTTTAGTTCTAGTAGTTGATATTAATTTTCAGAATGAACAATCATTAATAGCTAATTTCATTATAAAAAATGAATTATAATTTGTAAATTTCATTTATAATTTGTAAATTTCATTATAAAAAATGAATTATAATTTATAATTTGCAACAAAGTTGTCCCTAAATAGCCACGGCAAATACCGTGGCTGTTTTGTCAATTAGATTTGCAATTTAGCGACGACAAAAAACCGTCGCTAAATAGCCAAGGCAAAAAAAGTTGCTAAATAGCCTTAGCGACCGTAAAAAACCCTCGCTAAATAGCGACGGCAAAAACCGTCACTAAATAGCCACGGCAAAAAAACGGTCGCTAAATAGCGACGGTTTTAGCGACGGCTAAAACCGTCGCTATTTTACAATTAGCCACAGTCTTCGTCGAAATTTTCAACAACTTTAGCGATGAAATTTTTGCCGTGGCTAATTAGCGACGGGATAGTTTACTGTTGCTGATTCATATAGCGACGATTAAACTAGCCACGGTATTGCGACGGTTGTTGTGCCGTGGCTAAATCATTGTAGCGATGATTTTTTGACAATTAACAACGGTTTTTAGTCGTTGCTGAATCTTCTTTTTTTTGTAGTGAATAAATACTAAAAGCACCAAATGGCGACTTAATATGAGCTAAACGCGAAATGGCAACTCAAGATGTGCTACCATGAGCTAGATGCATGATGCAGAAGACGAAACGAACAAAGAAGAGTACTTCAATCATAGAAGAGAATTTTATCGTGAGTGGTGTAAACTTGATGTTTTTTATGCAGGGAATGTAAAGAAATCCATTTTATGGATAAAATTTCAAATAAAATGGAGGGGCAATAATAGACCTGTGGCTCGACAAACAGAATTTTTGTGAGACCTTGTCCAACTAACACATGCAACCATGTCATGGGCTGCACTAGTGATTCCAACCCATAAATCAAGCAACAAACTGTAAGCTCTCACACGGCTGTTCATGTTCTGTTTATAAATTTATATCAAGATTATCCAATATCCAACTCACAAGGAATTATTTACTGTCTGAGAATATATGGCAGACAAACTCTTGTTGCACATATGGCAGACAAATTATTTATCATCATCCTTTTTATTAATAAAAGATTCGAAAATTCTAAAAACCCCAGCTTACTTTACAAAAAACAAAAATGACAGATTACCTTAAAAATAAATATAATTCATCCTTTTGAGACCAAAAAATGGCAGGTTACCCAAAAAATAAGTATATGATTAACCCTCCTTGAGACCATACAACGGTTTGCAATTTCATTTCTGTAACACATCAATAAGAGAGTCGGAGAATTTCCAATACACACAAAAAGGACGAGACGCGGGTATTGTTGATTATTAGCTAATAATTGCTTAGGTTGTTGTTTGTTTGAATGTGTATTTGGGATGTTGAATATGTGTTGTTTATTTTATTTTTTTCTCAGAGTGGTGAAAGATGTAATGAAAGGGTTGTCCATGCAGGAGTTTGTGGCTAAACTTGAACCAATTTTATGGAAAGTGGTACGATGAGTAGTATATACTTTTTGTTATTGTTTTTGTTTGTGTATTGAGCTGAAAGTTTGTTGGTCTTTACCAATTATTATTTTTGTACTTCTATCTGAATATTTACACTTTTTGTACTTTATTAAAATTGATTGCTTAAAAGTACAAGATACAAACACTGAGATACCAGATTTTCACTAATGGATTTGGCTAATTATCTAACCTTTTCTTTTGGGTAAAACTTTCCATCAAAATTTCAACTTATTACTTGGTCCCATAGGATTTTTTTTTTTTAAAGTCATTTGGTTAATTTGGACTGTTTGTGATATTCATTCTTATATCTCTAGCATTTTGTTCTTCATTTCATTTTGAACTTGGCTAACTGGCGAGGAAACCAGCGAGGAAAACAGCGAGGGAGGGAGGGGGACCCTCCATCCTCCTTGCGATGCATGCATCCCATCCCTTGCACGTATTGCGAGGGGGATGGAGGGTTCTCCCTCCCTCGCTGTTTTCCTCGCTGGTTTCCTCGACAATTAGAATTGGGGTTTCATTTTTGTGTTTTAGAGTGCACAAGCTGTGGGGATGGGCAAGGAAGCTCAAAGTGTGCCACCTGCTGCTGAGTTATACAAGAAAGCAAACTGGATATAAGTTTTCTACTGTCCTAAGTCAGGTAATTGTACCTTGCAATGGGTAACCTTATAGTTCAACATTTTGTATATTAAGACATTGGATATAAGTTTTCTACTATACTTTTTTATTCCAACTTCTTGGGCTTGCCAGGAGTTTTCTCATGCCATCACGATCTAAATAGTTCTAATGGTAGTGATGTACATCCAAATGATTATTATTTTGATGAGCTTGGTGACCGTGATGGTGATGAAGAATGATTCAATGAGGTTGTGGGTATGAATAGATGATGAGTTAAGGAGCTTAGTGTTACTAGAGTAGACTCAGTTATTTTTTGGACATCAACATGGTGTAACTTGATATCATTATTGTATTTAGTTATGTGACTTTGCATATGCAATGAAAGAATGAAATATTTTTTATGAATGAAAATTCTACTATTTAATTTTAGATTGTGTATTACACAAAAAATAGTTGGTGTTATTTAAGATTATGTGCTAGTAAACAACTACAATAAATGGGTGAAGAACAAGTTGTCACAAATATAATGAAAGTTTTGAGAAAAATTTTGTCACAGGTAGATAATTTTAATGTATGAAATCACTACCGTGACAAATTATTCCTAACGTATAAATTATATAAGTGAGAAAAAAATTCCTCACAGAAAGTTCATAGTAGATATTTAAATCACTACCGTGACAAATTATTCCTAACATATAAACCACATAAATGAATAACGATTCGTTACAGAAAGTCACCACATGTGACACCAGATTTTCGTCACGCATAACACTTTATAATGACAGAATTTTTGTCACCCATGTTGTAATTGTATATTCGTGCGCTAAGTATATCTAAGAAACCACTCACCAAGTAAGCGGAATTTTCATGAAGAGTAAGGAATTCGTCACCTAATACTTTCCTTGATACCCTTTATGTGAGAGACGTTGTGACGACTGAATTCGTCATCATTGCCAAACGGTGACAAATTAACATGTTTCAGGAAAAAACAATGTTCTTTACCAAAGGCCAAATTTCTTGTATTACAAGGTATGGAGCAACTTTGCATTTTACATGCATAATTGAAAAAAAAAATTATAAATCAGAAAATTCTGTGAGAACCAAAATGGTTCCAACTGCATCATACCATTTGAGCTACAAATGCATTACCAAATCAAAGACTGAAAACCCAAAAAAAGTGAAAGAAAGAGAAATGCATGGCATGCTAATGATGAGGAGTGTGGTACTAAGTATATGGAAAGAAATAAAAGACTGATAATAGATAAACACAAACACTAGAGACAAGTAAAAAACACTGGTGACAAGTTATAAAAAAAGAACCAACTTGCGATCTTGTCCACCCCTTGAGCAATTCCTTTCTTTCTAAAAATCTCAACATTAAAAAAAACCACTTTTTACCCCTCTTTATAAATAAATAAATAAATAAAATTGTTCCCTTACTTACTATCTAGTTTTTAATGGATAAAATAAATTCCAAACTTGCTTCTTGGAAGACTAAGGTTTTATCTCAAGCAGATAAGATAGTGATGATCAAAATAGTGATTCATTCTATTCCTATATACACCATGCATATTTTTCTTTTCCCCTGCTCCACTACTCAACAAATTGATAATCTGGCCCGAAATTTTTTGTGGAGCGGAACGGATGAAGGAAAGGCTAAACATCTTTGTACCTAGCAAAAGATCGCCTTCTCACGGCACATGGGAGGCATTAACATCCCCTCGTCTAGAATAAAAAAATCTTGCTTAGATTAGATTAGATTAGTATCTTGGAACATAGGAACCTTAACATCCCCTCGTCTAGAGATAGAATGATTAGATTAGCCTCTTGGAACATAGGAACCTTGACTAGAAAAATAATAGAAATAGTGGATGCCCTGCGTAGGAGGAAAGTAAACATAATTTGTCTTCAGGAGACAAAATGGAAGGGGAACAAGGCTAAAGATTTAGGAGGAAGGTTAAAACTCTTCATTCTGATAAAGATGGAACTAGGAACGGGGTGGGAATAGTGGTAGATAAAGTTTTTAAGGATGCAGTAGTTGACGTTAGGAGGTTTGAGGATAGAATCATAAGTATTAAATTAGCTTTAGAACTAGAGATAGTGCATGTTATTAGTGCGTATGCACCCCAAGTGGGTTTGGACGAAGAGACTAAGAAGGATTTTTGGGACTCTTTAGAGGAGTTAGTTTTTGGAATTCCCTCTTCCGATAGGGGTTTCCTAGGCGGAGATTTGAATGACCATGTCGGTAAGGATAGAGTTGGGTATTAGAGGGTACATGGAGGTCAAGGCTTTGGGGATCGGAACACTGTGGAGATTTCTATTATAGATTTTGCTTTAGCTCAGGATTTTGGGATCGTAAATACTTTTTATATGAAGAGGGAAGATCACTTGGTGACCTTTGCGAGTGGGCGCAATAGAAGTCAAATTGATTATTTTCTTATGAGGAGACACGATTTAGGTAGGTGTAAAAATTGTAAGGTTATACCAGGGGAGTGTCTGACAAACCAACATATGCTGTTAAGTGGTGGACCTTACAGGGAGATGTGTGCAAAAAATTTAGAAAGAAGATTTCGGGTGGCCAGTCAGTTTCAGAGGGTTGGGAGAATCTAGAACCAAAGGATAGGACTAATAGCGTGGATCTTTTTGAACATTTGGCAAACCAAATAAGAAGATGTGCGAAGGAAGAGTTAGGAGAGGCCAAAAGAGGAGGTTTATATGGTAAGGAGACATGGTGGTGGAATGCTGATGTGCAACAAACCATTGCAGAAAAGAAAAGATGCTTTAAGGTGTGGCAAAAGGATAGGTGCCTAGAGTCTTATGAGCTTTATAAGCAGATTAAGAAGTTGAGTAGTAAAGCAGTAGGGGAAGCTAAGAAAAGAGCGTATGATGATATTTATAATAGGCTAGGTACGAAGGGAGGGGAGAAGGATATTTCCAAGATAGCTAAAGCTAGAGAACGAAAAACTAGGGACTTGAGTCATGTTAAGTGTGTTAAGCATGACGATGGAAGAGTTTTAATGCAGGATAAAGCTATTTTAGATAGATGGAATGATTACTTTTGGAACCTACTCAATGGAACACATATATGGGAGTTAAACTTGGAGGGGTATGCTTCACAGGAAGAGAGAGATCGCGTGTTCCATCGCAGAGTTAGTGCCACAGAAGTGAGAGAAGCTGTAAAAAGAATGAAGACAAGGAAGGGCGTTGGACCAGATGATATACCAATTGAAGCATGAAAATGTCTGGGAGAAGTTGGGATTCAATGGCTAACTAAGCTCTTTAATATGATTTTGGAAACTAGAAAAATGCCAGATTCATGGAGGCATAGCATTGTGGTACCAATTTATAAGAACAAAAAGGATATCCAGAATTGCTCGAACTATAAAGGGATAAAGCTTATGAGTCATACGATGAAAGTTTGGGAGAGAGTTATAAAACGAAGACTTAGGAGTTTAACCAGGGTTTCAGAGAATCAATTTGGATTTATGCCGAGTAGGTCTACTACGGAGGCCATCTTCCTGCTTAGGCAAATTATAGAAAAATATCGAGAGGCATGTAAGAGTTTGCATATGGTTTTTATTGATCTGGAGAAAGCATATGATAGGGTCCCTAGGGAGTTAATTTCGTAGGTGCTTAAAAGGAAGAAAGTGTCTCAATGTTATGTCGATATAATTAAGGATATGTATGAAGGGGCTGTAACAAGTGTCCGCTCAGTAGGTGGGATGTCAAGTGAATTTTCAGTGTCAGTAGGACTACATTAAGGGTCGGCGTTAAGTCCATGTCTCTTTGCTTTGGTCATGGATGAGTTGACGAGACATCTGCAAAAAGATGTACCTTGGTGCATGTTATTTGCAGATGATATATTGTCTTAATGGATGAGACTAGTGCAGGTTTAGGTCAGAAATTAGTTAAGTGGCAGGAGGCTTTAGAGAGTAAAGGTTTTAGAATTAGCCGTTCGAAGACGGAGTATCTAGTGTGCAACTTTGGTTGTGAACCACGAGGGAGAAGTAATGCAATTGAGATCGAAGGTGTAGAGGTCCCAGAGTATGAGGTTTTTCGATATCTTGGATCTATAATTCAAATGCTACAAAACAATTGTTCTACCAGCCATGCTATACGGTTCAGAATGTTGGGCTACTATGGGACAACATACGCATAAGATTGCAGTAGCAGAAATGCGTATGTTAAGGTGGATGTGTGGTAAAACTCGTAAGGATAAAATTAGAAATGAAAGAATTAGGAGATACTTAGGTGTAGCGCCCATAGAGGACAAAATTAGAGAAAGACGTTTAACTTGGTTTGGTCATGTGCGGAGGAGACCAAGCATGACGCCAATTAGAAAATGTCTAGATTGACAAGTTAATGGAGGGTGTAGACGGAGGGGACGATCGTTGAAAACTTGGATGAAGGCGGTGAATGAAGATATCATTGAGCTTGGATTAGGCGATGATATGTGAGAAGACCACATTGCTTGGAGAACCAAAATCCATGTAGTCGACCCCAAAAATATCGGGAATGGACTTTGACGATGATGATGATGATGACAAGCTAAACACATGTGGAATGTTATGGTCAATCCCTCAAACCCATGCAATGCACAACTCAAAGCAATATACTTCAGACACAAAAGCATTTTTCAACTCGGAAACCCCCTCATCTAGCCTCTTTCGCATGGAGAGGAAACCTCAGTGCCCTCTCCAAAATGCGACGTCACCTTCTTTGGCCGGTTCGGTCAGGTAATGAGATACACCACTAGAATGATTGCTGGGTAAAACCAAACTTTATCCTAGCTTAGTGTAATGCCTTGTCACCTGCCCCCTTGCTCCAACGAGTAAAAGATTTGTCAGTTTTCAACGGAGATCAACAACGTCCTATTTGGAATATTGATCTCATCTCCTCCCTATTCCCAGCTCTTATTGCAAAGGATATCTTTGATATTTTCATTCGCCCTTCCACCTCTCAGGATTCCTTGATCTGGAAGTTTGATAAGAGAGGGATCTTTTCAGTCAAGAATGCTACTAGGGATTTTGTCCTTAATGACTTGCAACCCTCCTCCTCCGCTCTCATAAATAGTTAACTAAACCCTAAAGCCCTTCGGGAACTTTGGCGCATTAAAGCTCCAGTGAATGCCATTTTCCTTCTTTGGAAAGTCACACAAAATATTCTGCCCACTGTGACAAACCTGACTCGCATTCACATGCCTATTGAGGACTGTTGTGTTCTTTGCAATAATAAAAAAAGAGGATATCTTCCATCTTTTTTTTCAATGTCCGATTGTCAAGAGATTGTGGATGTTCTCCCCAATTTATATCAATTGGAGCACCAACATTGCCGCCCATCAGAACACACTTGGGTGTTTTAACTATCTTTGGGCAACAACTACTCACCCGGTTTTTCGTGATGAATTGCTTTCTTAAATCACGGTTGTGATCCTGACTATGTAACATACTCGAAACAATCCTATTTTCCTCATAAAACAAATTTTCATACAATAATTCATTAAATCAGTCAACCATGTGTGGTCAATTTGGAAAAAATAATGGTTTTAGCCCAAGAGCAGCTCTCCTACTAAGTTAGAACGACCTTCATCCATGCATCATAACCTAGAAAATGCTAGTACAGAAAACATCCCCATCTGAAGCCACAATCCCCAATTACTACTAACCACATGGCTCCTTCATCAAATTTGCAATCTTGTCGACTACAGATCATTCAAAAACAACTTTTAGTTGCTAGAACTCATAGGCTCAACACACTTTATGGGAACCCATCATCTATCCCTACTTTCTTATCCTTTGAGATGATATTAATAACTTATGATGCATGTTTCTTTGCCTCCTCTCAACATGGAGTTTTTGGAGTCGTAGTGGTGGACGCTTTTGGGACAATACGCGCCAGACTAGGGGATATGATTCCAAGCCGAGTTTTTTATAGTACTATGACCGAATGTTTTGCTGCGGAAGCCGTTCTTTTGCTCGTCCAAGCATGCCAATGGACTAAAGGATTCATTCTAGGGGATTTTGGTGCTTTATACTCTCTTTTGCATTCTGACTCAGACGATCAGCAGGTCGATTTACGATGGATGTGGATGCCTCTTATCTATAGCATTAGGTCACTTTTATGTAATCTTCCAAATTGGATATGTAAGTTTAGTCAACGAAAACTTAATATTGAAGCACATGATTTGGCTTCAATAGCAGGACAAAAACTATGTATTACTTCTTCTCAATATAGTAGCTGCAGTTTTATCAATTTTTTTTTTAACAAATTTCTATCTATTTGGATATCTCCATTCAAATATTTGATGGAATTGAACAATGATTGATTACGAACACAATTAATCTTTTGTTGAACCAATTTACTTCCATAGATGTCAATCATGTAGCTCTTCATGACAATCATGTAAACCTTATTTTCAAAACATTGGGGACAGAATGACTCTCTGAGGCGATTTTGAGGACACTTTGGGAATTAACTTTCCGTTTCGATCTTACGATCTCAGCCGTCCCAAGTCTGTGGGAGTAAATCTGCGCCATTGAAGCCTTGGCGGCTCGCCTAGGTTTCTACGCGTTGAGGCGTTGCTTTGCCAATTGCCGTCACGCCACCGTCGTCATCACGACGTCAGCCTCGACAACTGCTGCTACAGGAGTTCTTTGCGTGGTGGGCGGCTCATCTGTCAGAGACAGCAGACTCTTTGCAGAGACGTTTTCCTTGCGTGGTGGTTCCTTTGCAGAGACTGCTTCTTTGCGTGGTGGAAGGATCTGTCAAGGTCCTGCCCATCTCTAAGGGTTCCTCTCCCAGCCGCCTTTACATATTGATGTAATGTCAGGCCCCACAGCCGACATCCCCCATCCCTCGGGTCCTGGACATGGGGAAGCATTAGCAGCCCCTAAGCCTTCTTTCGCCCAAATTTTGGGCAAGATTTTGGTGGATGACACTGCGGAGACTCAGGTCGAAGGTACTCATTTTCGTAAAGAGGGGGCACCTGCAATTGGCATCACGACATCGGATGAAGTACGTGGTGAAGCTTTCATGGAGAAACATGTCATCGTTCTCAAATTTTCCAGTTACAGACCAACTTTGGCAGATATTCGAGATTCGATTCACAGATCATGGGGAATTTTGGGCGATTTTTCGCTGGGGTTGCTGAATCAACGTCACGTGTTAGTTCGACTTCAGTCTGAAATGGAAGCAAAGAAAGTCCTGTCGCGCGACTCCTTTCTGATTCGTGGAGTTCGGTTTAAAGCTTTCCGTTGGCACGATGGTTTCAGTTTGAAGGAAGACCCCATTTCGTTGCCACTTTGGGTAGAGTTGCCTAACTTACCTTTGCATTTATTTCATCCTCCTATTTTAAAAGCAATTGTCAACTCTTTTGGTGGTTTTTTGTTGATGGATGATCATACTCGCTGCCTCTCGCGCCCGGGTTTTGCCCGCGTATGCGTGGAGATGTCCTTAGCGGAGAAATTACCACATAGAGTATGGATAGACAGGGCAAATAACAGGGGATTATGGCAAAAGATTGAGTATCATGGTTTCAAATATTGCGATTTTTGCTCTTTGATAGGTCACCAAGAGGAGTTTTGTAGGAAAAAGCTTGGTATTAAGGGCGGAGGGGGAGGCCCGGCTTTCGGTAAAACGGAAAAGGCGGTACAGCCGCAGGTTGAAAACAAAAACATAAAGCAACAATATGTTCCCGTTCTCAAAAAAATCTAAGAATCAAAATCCCACGGTTGGTCCGAGTGGAGCAAAGAACAGCCAGGGGGTGTAACTTGAGGAAGACGTAGGTGAGCAGAGGCCGGTGGCCAGGGATCCGATTAAGGTGGTTCTGTCAAACAAATTTGAGTCGCTTTCTGAAAACATAGAAGCAGATGGGAGTGAGAAAATGGTTCATGTTAGTGCTGAGCAGGTTCCAGAATCTACGGAAGAGTGCCTTCTAGAGGCGGGGTACACAACTTCGGAGATTGCAAATACTATTGGTATTCACGAACAGCTGCCACCGCCACCAAATGATGTAATCTCAGGGTCCAAAAGTGGTTGGTCCGATATCATGACAAAGGACAATACTTGCCCGGAACTTCCCCTTGCGGCACAACAGCTTGATGTTCATGGCGACACTCAATTGGTATCAGACTTTGCGCTCTTCAGCGCAACCTGGAACGGAGAACGTAGCTGTCTTATGCCCGCTGGATCAGTCTTTGTGCAACTCAGCGCATCCCAGGCCCAGTGTTCCAGCAGGGGATATTGGTGTGGCCCAGCCACAGGACGCTCCACCTGCGCCCACCGCCAGTCCAATGATGACCTCTGCTCCCAGGCCCAACCAGTCCACGGTGCAGTGTTGGGTCCAGACTTCCATCGCGGATGCTGCGCCTTCCCAGTCAGCGCAGGTAGCAAGGGGCGAATCAGCTCATTTGATCGCTCAGTCAGGGATGTCATCCATTGAGCATGGATCGAAACAGGACGTAGGGGCAGGCTTGGGGCAGTCAACAGTGTTGGACCGCTTGACAGCGGTTCTGGCCAAGCGAGCAATACCCGCGGCGTCTGGTACGCTTTCAGTGCCCGAGGAGGCGAAGAAGGACAAGAATGGGGATGAATTGTTTGATGTTGCTGTCCAGTTGTTCGAGGAGACCCGTGTGTTGAAACAAAAGAAAAAGTCAATGAATTCTACTACACTTGATAGCGCCACAGATGACAGTGACGTGGCTGCGTCGGACTCGGAGTTGGGGCCGAATTCACAGGGTATTACTGACCTATCTTTGGGGGCACACTCTGATGAGGATCTTCAGGACAAAGTCAAACCGGTGGCTCTTTCGAGCAATCGTCGTAAGACTAAGAGGGGTAAATCTTCTTCCCGTGTTTAAGATGATGGAAAATATTATGTTTTGGAATGCTCGTGGGGTTGGTAATTAGACCACGAGGAGGAGGTTAAAAAGTATGGTTCTGGATAATAAAGTCAGGATCCTTATGATTGCGGAGCCCATGATTGACACTAGTAGATCTACGGAGCTTGGTAACAAGCTCCACCTTGGTGGTTTTGCCTCGAACGACACTTTTGGTGGCAAGATTTGGATTCTGTGGGATACTTCTCTTGCTCTCTCGGTGGTGGATATGTCGGACCAGATCATTCATTGCCAGGTAACAGACTCTTCATCAAGAATTTATTTGATTTCTTTTGTTTATGCTAAATGTTCTGTGGATGAAAGACGGGACCTTTGGTTGAATATGGCCAATTTTGCTTCAAACCATGACATTCCTTGGATGGTCGGAGGTGATTTTAACACTTATTTGCATTCGGGCGAGAAAGTTGGGGGGGTGGAGCCGTCCAGGGAAAGCATGTCACAATTCTCCGACTACATTGACAGCAGTGGTTTAATTGATTGTGGATTCTCGGGCCCTCGTCTCACGTGGTGCAATAACAGGCGGGGCAGTGAACGTATTTGGGCGAGACTTGATAGGATTTTTGTTAATTCAGCTTGGTTGACAGGTCTGGGCAGCCCTAAAGTGGAACATCTTAGCAGAACTTTTTCAGATCACTCTCCTGTGCTGGCTTCCATGCCAACCCAATCAAAAATCGATTTTGTGCCTTTTCGGTTCCTTAATATGTGGACAACTCATCCGGAGTTTCTGGATCTGGTCAAGGACACGTGGATGAATGATATGGGTACCATGAGACCCATTGATAGAGTGGATGCCAAACTTAAACTAACACGAAGAACTCTTATACAGTGGAACATGACAGTCTTTGGTAATGTGTTCAGCAGGATCCGCGCATTAGAGGATGAAATGCAACAGTGGAAAACAACACTATTGGCGGGGTTTGCTAGTTCCAGCAATAATGGTCTACATGCGGATGCTAATTGGGATGTACAAGCTTGCTGCAATTTACATCGATGTCAGGCAGAGTACAGATTAGCTCTCAAACGGGGAAGAACTTTACTGGCTTCAAAAATCAGGTGAAAAAGAGTTCAAGGAGGGGGATGCATGCACTAAGTATTTTTTTGCTTCCACCAGATCAAAACAAAAGCGACGAGCCATCCATCAGATTACTTTACCGTGCGGTAGAGTTATTTCGGATCCTGGTGAGATTCTTGTCAAAGCCAATGAATTTTTTGTCAATATGATGTCTTCTCCAGGTGATTGTACGGAGGATACAGACTTGCTTAATTGTCTCCCGAAGTTGGTGGAATCTGGTCAATGTGAGTTTTTGGTCAAACGTCCTTCCTTGGAGGAAGTGAGAGATGTTGTTTTTGACATTCCCAAAAATAGTGCGCCAGGGCCTGATGGCTTTACGGCGGAGTTCTTTCAGTTTTGTTGGGATTTTTTGAGCATGGACATTTGGGAGGCAGCTATACAATTTTTTGAAGGGGAGGTAATGCCGTCGTCATTTTCGGCGAATTTCATGGCTCTGATTCCAAAAATTGAGAATCCAGTTTCCTTTTCTGATTTTCGCCCAATCAATCTGTGCAATGTGATTTACAAGATCTTCAGTAAAATCTTATGCAATAGGCTGGTAGGTATCCTACCTATGTTGATTTCTCAGGAGCAAGGGACTTTTGTTAAAGGCAGGTTCATTGGTGAAAATATTGGCCTGGCGCAGGAATTGATTAGAGATATTAACAGAAAGGTTATTGGAGGTAATGTGGTGCTGAAAATTGACATGGAGAAAGCATATGATAGAATGGAATGAAATTTTTTGCTTGCAGTTCTTAAAAAATTTGGCTTTAATGGTAGATTTTGCCATCTCATCTCCAACTGTGTGGCATTTAGTGGATTTTCGATTTTGCTCCAGGGAGTCTACAAAGGTTTTTTCAGATCCACTAGGGGTTTAAGATTAGGAGATCCTCTTTCGCCGTTTCTTTTCATTATTGCCTCTGAAGTGTTGAGTAGGGGATTGAAAACAGCTTTTAAGAATGGAAAAATTGGGTATTATTATACTCCCAGGAACTGCAGCCCTATCTCACATCTTCTGTATGCAGACGATACTCTCATTTATCTAAATGGCAGACAGTTCTCAGTCATGGGTTGTATGGAGTTTCTGCGACGGTACTGTCGGTCCTCGGGGCAGAAAATCAATGAAGGAAAAAGTTCTTTTACTTTGGATGACAAGGCAATAGCGGAGCGAATTGTGGCTTTAAAGAGTTCTGATTTCCGATTTCATGTTGGCCCATTGAAATATTTGGGCGGACCAGTGTTCCAAGGGAGAGTTAAAATTTCGTACTTTGAAGATTTAATTACTAAGATTCAGGCTCGTATTCAGGGATGGAAGGCCAAATTGTTATCCCCAAGAGGCCGACTAATTTTGATTAAGCACATCCTTAGTTCTATTCCTATTTATATTCTTAGTGCCATGTGTGTACCAAGTACAGTTTTAACTCGAATTAATAGTCTGATGGCGGACTTCTTTTGGGGGGATTGTGAAGGTCGTTTAAAGAAAAAATGGGTGTCATGGGACAACATTTGCTTTCCACAGACGGAAGAAGGTTTGGGAGTTAGAGATTTGAGGGTGGTGATGAAGGCCTTTCAAATCAAGGTTCTTTGGAGACTACTGACCTCAGACTCATTATGGGCTTCTTTTATGAGGAGCAAATACTGGATACGAGGCGTTGCTTTGAATAGTCAACCGGTCAAAGATGAGTCTTCTCCTTTTTTTAAAGAGATCATGCTTGGGCGACCGTTTCTTTTGAGTAATTCGCTTTGGCGCATTGGCATGGGGGATATAAGTTTCTTTGAGGAAAACTGGAACTTGGTGGCATCTTTCAAGAGACCGACGGTGATGGTTAATCAAGGTTTTTGGCCTTCAGTCAGCGATGTGATTTTGAATAATTTTGAATTGGTTCAGCCAGATATTAGAAGCTTGGCGCGTGGTCTTTTTGCGGATAGATTATGTGGCGAGGCCCATGAGCAGGACACGTGTGTGTGGGTTCCAAGTAGTAATGGGATTTTTCCCCTTCAATCGGCTTATGAACTGTTACGGAAAAAGGGGAGGGTCAAGGCTCTAAATCAACTACTTTGGCAAGATCTTCTTCCTTCCAGAATATCAGTCTTTGTTTGGAAATTACTCCGTAGAGGAGTGCCAGTGGATGGGGAATTATACAGATGTGGTATCAGCCTGGCATCTAGATGCCGTTGTTGTAGCTCGCCAAAGCAAGAATCCTTGAAACATCTCTTCCAAGATGGCGAATTGGCGATGCAGGTGTGGAGTCATTTTGATAGGATCTTCGACGTACATACACGGAGACCAGCAGAACTCTCAACGGTGATAGCCACTTGGTTCAAGAGAGCTAAACGCGATTCGCAAACAGGTGTGCTATTCTTTCTTTCTCCTATGTTCATTTTATGGGAAATTTGGAAACAAAGATGCAAATGTGTTTATGAAAATGTTCCCCCAAATCCAGCATTTGCGATTTTGAGTTGAGATTGGCAAATATTTTTATAACCCCCAAGCAAGTTAGCATGAACAAGGCCCCCCTACGGGCTTTGGGGTTGAATGTGCTCCCTGTTAAAAGGAAGTTGGTTCGAATTGTTTTTTGGCACCCTCCCCCTTTAGATTATGTTGCGCTTAATGTGGATGGCTCTTCCCGCAAGGACAAGGCAGCCAGCTGTCACGAGCCATTTAGCATAGCTTTCTCTAGATGCCTCCGGAAGGTTCTAGAGTGCTCTTGGACATTCTAGCTTAGCTTTATCTAGAGTGTTCTAGCATGGATAAGTCTAGAACACCCTTGTACAAATTTGTGTAGTATTTTCTAGAAGCCTCCTTGTAATTTTTGGTTCCTTTGGAGGTGGGAACTTTCTAGATGCATAGAGAATACTCCTTTGAAGGAGGATTGTGGAAGGTTCTAGACTAGAAGCCTCTAGGACTTTAAGAGCCTATAAATAGGCATTGGCATTCATTTGTAGAGGACACAATAAAGAAAACACTTGTACAACTCTCTCAAGCAATACAAAGCATTCTTTCAAAAAGCCTAAACACTTGTGCCTTAGCATTTTCCCCACTTAAGCTTCCGTAGCATCACTTAGCATTAGCCAAGCATCGAAGTGCCTTGACTAGTTAGTCCGACGGGAGTGTGACGCTAGTGGGCAGCGTGTTAGCCAAGGGAAAAAGGTCAGCACGTGACACGTGGTATCAGAGCAGCGACGATCGTAGGGGCGGTCTTGCTGAAGTTGCGTTGTGCTAGCTGCTGTGTGTACGAAGGTTAGGTGCGGAGCAATCTGATCATGTCGGAAAACAAAGAGAGTGCTGTTGGAGGGTCCGTGGTCGAGGAGACTGGAAGAAAGACTAGTCGGACCAGCATGCTTGAGGATCGTATGGCCAAGGTGGAGCTGACCGTGGGCGATCTCCAAGACAGCGTCGGGGAGATGGAACAGAAGGTTGAGTCCTTCAATGGGACGTTGGCTGGCGTCACTATGGATATCGAGCAACTCGATAGCCGCGTCCATGACCTTGAGCTTGGCACTGAGGAAGCCAAGGACGAGACTCAACTTCTCGTCAACCAAGTTGCGGATGCCATGCGCAACGAGATGGGCCAGCTCAAGGACACGCTGATGGGGCAGCTCCAAGCCATCCGGGAGCAGGTTGAGTCCTTGCAATCGGACGTCAACCTATGCAAGGCGGCTGTGGCAAATAGTGCTACTGTACGAGAGGGACCAAGGATGAAGGTGCCCGAGCCGCCAAGGTACCATGGGAAGCGCGATGCTAGGGAGCTCGATAACTTCCTATGGAGTGTTGAAAAATATTTCGACGCAATGCGCTTGGACGACGATGAGTCCAAGATCACCACTGTCACCATGTACTTGGGTGATGATGCCATTCTTTGGTGGAGGCGGCGTGAGTCGGATATCAAGAAGGGTCTTTGCTCGCTTAAGACTTGGGACGAGTTCAAGGCGGATTTCAAGCGGCAATTCTATCCGGAGAATGCGGAGGAAGTTGCTATGAAGAAGCTGCGTGGACTGAAGCATACGGGGTCAATCAAAGAGTACGTCAAGCAGTTCACTTCTCTTATGCTTGAAGTCTCGGACATGCCGGAGAAGACTCAGCTCGTCTACTTCATGGATGGACTACAACGATGGGCTGAGCAAGAGTTAAAGAGACGCAATGTTCATTCACTTGCGGAGGCCATCGCAGTTGCCGAATCCTTGTTCGAATACAAGGCTGACTCGAAAAGCCACAAGGGCAGCAGCAAGAGTGGCGGCGGTAACAAGGGAAAAGGTGGGGGAGTAAAACCCACCGAAAGAAGCAGTAGTAGCAGCGGCGGCAAGCAGTTCGAGAGGAAGGACAAAGCCAAGCAGTCCTTTTCGGATAGCAAGGTGAAAAACCGCGACTGCTTCTTGTGCGGAGGGCCGCACTGGGCTAGGGAGTGCCCACAGCGACAAAAGCTCAATGCGATGACTAGGTTGCGTGGACAAGGTTACGATGGGGCCAGTAATATGCAAGGTGAGTTCAACGGACTTAAAGCACTGATTATGAAAGAAAATCAGTCTGCATTTTATGTCCATTGTTTTGCGCATCAGCTTCAACTAACACTGGTACATGTCGCAAAAAACCATCCTCGGATCGCATTATTCTTTAACTTAATTTCTACAGCAGTGAATATTGTTGGGGTTTCATGCAAACACAAAGATATTCTTCGAGATAAACAAACTATTGACCTTATTGAGAAACTTAATAGTGGTGAACTTTCAACTGGTAAAGGGTTGAACCAAGAGACTACTCTCACACGAGCCGGTGATACTCGATGGGGTTCTCATTATACTACGATAATAAGGTTGATTCTTATGTTTTCTTCGGTGATAGATGTACTTGAAATTGTCGTTGGAGATGGCACCAACTCAGAACAAAGGGGTGAAGCTTATGCTTTACTAGAATCAATGCAATGTTTTGATTTTATCCTGATTTTACATATGATGAAGGATGTATTAGAAATTACCAATGAATTATCAAAATCATTGCAAAAAAAAGATCAAGACATTGTGAATGCCATCAATCTCGTTGAAATATCTAAGCAAAGGTTCCAAATGATGAGAGAAAATGAATGGGATTTACTCATTGCTGATGTATCTTCATTTTGTGGGAAACATAATATCACCGTTCCTCGAATGGATGATGACTTTGTACCTCGGGGGCGATCACGGCGTAGACAAGAAGTAGTTACAAATCTCCATCACTATCGAGCTGAATTATTTTATACGTGCATAGATATGCAGCTTCAAGAGCTCAATAATCGTTTTGACGAGGTGAATACAGAGTTACTTTTGTGTATGACATGCTTAAGTCCAAACAATTCATTTTCAGCATTTGACCACCAGAAGTTGATCCGTCTTGCTCAATTTTATCCGATGAATTTCTCAGATTTTGATTTGATGGTGCTTCAAGATCAATTGAAAACTTATATTATGGATGTGCGATCAAATAGTGAATTTTCAAATATAATCGGTATAGGTGGTCTTGCTAAGAAGATGGTTGAAACAAAAAAGGATGTCGTATATTCGATGGTTTATTTACTCATCACATTATCATTGATTCTACCTGTTGCCACTGCTACAGTTGAAAGGGCATTTTCAGCTATGCATATTGTGAAGAGTCGCCTAAGGAATCGAATGGGAGATGATTGGATGAATGAATGTTTGGTAGCATACATTGAAAGGGATGTTTTGGATAGCATTGAAAATGAAGCCATCATGCAACAATTTCATAACATGAGATCGCGACGTGTAGATTTGTAAAAATGTGGTTAAATGATATAGTTAGAAAGAAATAGTAGGTGTTTTGAAGGGTCCTTATAAGGACATTCCTTTATAGATAATATTTTTGTACGTATGAGTTGCATAGTTGCAATTTATAGATAATATTTTTTGTAAATTGGTGAGGTGAATTCCTCTCACCTCTCCCATCTTTTGTAAGTAATACAATATCTTATTTTATGACTTAACATAAGAAAGTAAATAGTAGTATTTAAATTTGTCACTTAAATTTTTTTTTTTTTTGGAAAAAGGTTATTTTAGTAAATTATTATTATCAACAAATATTACTTTGTCATTTCGCCCCCCTGGAGTGAAATCTTGGGTCCGCCCCTGTCTCTAAGCATGACACAACATAAGATCACATGAATGATTAACAAATTATATACAACTTTGAAAATATAATAACACTAGGGTATAGGAGAAGAATTTCCAATTTGGTCAAGGGGTATTTCAGTCTTATACGAATATAAATTTAAGCAAAACACTCTTCCCTTCCCCTTCTGTGATCCGTTAGATTTTTATGGTTGGATAAATCTCGGCCATATTATATCTCAAACCTGAAACATTGTTTTGACTTGTTATATAGACTAGGATATTCTTCGTGCTTTCGGTACTCAAATTATTTGATAGGAAGAGAATTTTCAACTTTTGTCAGGGTATTTCAGTTTTAAGGGAACATAAATTTCAACCAAACATCCTCCCTTTCCATCTGTGATTCATTAAATCTTTATGTTTGTGTAAGTCTCAGCCATCTTTTATATCCAACCTCAAACATCACTCTGAATTGTAATATAGATTTTACAGGCACAACATTTATAGTAAATGATTTTTTTCCGTCAAAAATGAATGTTACCTTGCTTATCTATCTCCAAAATTTCAAGTAATTTTTATACATATAGATGTATATAACATATACGGTTATAATGCGACCGACACCATCATCACATCAATTACATATTGGAAACTTGGAATCAAGTTGTTAGATATAGTGAAGGTGAAGTTGGTCAAAATGAGTCGAGGTGGGGGAGATCTCAAAAAACCAGAGATGATCAAAAGTATAACCCTCCCTCCACTTTCTCACCCATACGTGTGTAAAGGTAAGATGTAAAGGAGGGTTCCCTAACTAAAAAAGGAAACACCAAAAACTTTGGTCGGTCATGGCTGTTATTTGTTGACCTTGAAAAGTGAAATAAAAAATGTATTTGGGGTGCTCAGACAAAATAAGGTAGGGTAGGTGGTCCAGTCCACATGCCACAGTTTTAGAGTCACATTACATGATGAGTATGTACTGTTGTTGATTGATGAATATCACTCTTATCCCTAACTTGGTGCTTATTCAATATTTCTGATTGTTGTGTAGCCTAACATACTACACATTATTTTTATTTTTTATTATTTGAAATATTAAAAAACAATAAAGTAGCATAAGCCCATTTATATATGGTCCTATTGAAGATCGAAAATACTAAGAAATCAAGTTTTTGCAATCAGGTTTGGCAACTATGGTGACGTAACGTGATAGAGATGATGAAATCTCCAAAGTGTTTATGTACATCTCGAGATCGTAAAAAATATCATTTAATGATGCCACATCATCCTGATTGCAAAACTTGATTCCTTAGCCTCACTCGTTGAAAATGGTCTTACATGAGGTTATTCTTATAGAATCTTTATATATACATGAATTTTTCTGAACTTTCAAATTTTTTATTTTTTGTATTTTCCGACTATTTGTTTAAGCAGCATATGGAAGGGCAGGCTATGCATCTTTTTAATACATAAACTATGCAAGCAGCATAATGTTTGAACAAATGAGACTTGTGGTCAATAGAATCACAACTCCAAAGTGCATGTTTTTCGAATAAGTAAACAGCGGATATCTTCGTTACTATAAGCATCTACTTTTTAATTGAAACTTGAACTCTAATTATGTCTATTCTAGCTAAAACGCGTAAGATTAAACAAATTTTAGCATTTACGTAATAGATTTCTTAATAGTCAATTCGAGTACGTAAGTTTAGTTGCTTGAAAAAGAAAAAGTTAATCATTGTAGTGTTCGTTGAAATTTGGTTTGGGAAAAAAATTTCAATTCACTTTTCTTAAATTTATCCTAAGCAAGCTTTCTCATAATTAGAACTTTTTTTTTAATCTTATCCCCAAGCAAAGTTTTTTGCGAAAATCTTTTTTGCTTATTGAAGGAGAAAAAGAAAAAGAAAAAGAAAAGGAAGAAGAGTTAATAGAGATATTTAACCGCATGAAGTCCTAGATCATAAGGCAGTCACCTTTATGTGAAGTTCTAGGGAGAGAGGGAGGCCCCCACCGCCCACTCTCCTCAAGATGCGCGCCTCTGCTAATATCGAGGAGAGTGGGCGGTGGGGGGCCTCCCTTCACTCCCACTCCTCCACCTTTATTAACTCCTCTCCCCTTCTTCACATGCATCACAAGAACAACAGAGGACACCCTGAGAACTCATTTTCACTCATTCATTTATCAAAGTGTTCATCAAATGGAAGTAAGCTTCATAATTGGTATCATTGGTGAGGACACAAAACTAATCTAACAATCTCAAGTTTTCTTCTTCTTCTTCTTGACATGAAAACTTTTCATAATACTCTTTGTTTATTGATTGCTTCTTTGCAGGAAACATAATTTCCATTCTAGTCTTCCTTTCTCCAGTGTGAGTATCATATATATATGTATATATTTTCTTCCTAACTTTGTGTTTATCTCACCCTTTGATTTTATTATGATATTGGTGCTTTTTTTTTGGTTCAATAGAGTGACTTTTTTTTTTTTTTTTTAAATTAACCTCCAGTGGGGAGGGGCAACTATGGAATGTCAGACCTTTATTACTTATCAAAAAATTGACTTACAAACGCTACGGGGGTACATTACGACGTTACCTGCATTAATAAGCAAGACAGAAGTAAAAAACCTGTTCTAAAACCTATGCCCGAAGAAAGACAAAAATTAAAACATCAAAAAGAATTTTGACCAAAATAAATGAGCCGAACCAGAGTGCGTGCAATTACGCCAAAAACGCCAGCTCACGCGCCCTCTAAAGACAGCACGCTGAAACTGCTGCACAACAACGTCCATTTATCCTCTCGCGCGTCCACCATCTCGACACTGCCTCACCATACCGCAACAAACTCATCAAGCCGCACCAAATCCAGGGCACAACAACCAGTTCGCAGTCAGCCCAGGCCTCAGCAAGTTCCAGTCAGAGTGCGTGCACTTGCGCCCAAGCAGCACTGAAACAGGACATCCTGCACTGCTGCGTAACAGCATGCATTGCTGCGCAACAACGTCCATCAAGTCCACCATCTCGTCACTGCCTCACAATTCCGCAGTCCAGGCCGCAACACAGTCCGCCCAGGCCTCATATGTTCCAGTCCGCAAACTCTCCCTGCCCCGAAAAACAGGGGACACTCTGTTTTACAGCAGAGTGCCCTGCCAGCCCCCTGTTCCAGCACCTACCTCTGCCCATCATTACTGCGTCTATTCTTCCCCGTGACGTATGTATGCCGTATGCCAGCGGTCAAGCACTGATAAACCTGCCACTCTCCTAGGAAGATCATTCGCATCGAAAGAGACAGTCCTATGATCTCGTTGTGCTCTATCTGCTAAAGCGTCCGCCACCGCGTTGGCTTCTCTATAAATATGGAAGCAATTTAACGTCATTTGTTTCGCCAAACGCTTGATTTCTTTCAAAATATTCTTCAAATGCCACGGTATTTTAAAATTGCCCTTAAAGGGCTCCCTTATGTGTGTACTCTATTAAGCACCTCATTATGGACTTTCTATGTGCTCTCTTGCAAGCTACCTATGTCACTCTGTATCTCATATATGTACCTAGGAAGAAGAAGGTAATCTCCGCAACCCGGCGCTCTTCGATTTTGAATAGGCCAGACCTGATATCTGATGGGATAGAATGTATGGCTAATTGAAAATCAGATTTATTGACGGTTGTAATTACATTTGTTTGTCAGATTAAGTACCAGAAATTGGCGGGGGCATTGAACATAGGTTTTCCAGGATTGGTGATCTCGATCACTCTTCTAGTCATCCATGGAAGTATTCGACTTACAATAGTGGGATCGTTATGCGCTGCATTGACACTGGGAATGTACGCTTCGCCATTGGTTGCCATGGTAATTTACTAGCTTTGTTCATCACTTCATTTATTTGGTTTATGCCTTTAATTGAATCTAAAAAAACAAAACAAAACAGTTTTGAGGATAAGATGTAGATTTAGCTGTTCATGTGAAATTAATCAGTGCACTCTTTTGTAAACCACACACTTCATTTTAGGTACTATTTTTTAAGTGGACCTGAAAAGCTTCCTCATCTTTACTTTGTTATTATCAAATTGTTGAGATCACTAGAAGTTTGATTTGATTTGGTTTATATCAAACTGAAAAAGGGGCACAATTTTGAGGTTATTAGGTGTTTTAGTTAAAATATGATCAGGGTATTTGTCCAGTTATGATTCTCCAGTTCTTATAGAACTTAACTCAGTAGGGGAAAGGGTTTTTTCCACGCAACCAAAAATGAAAACTATTAGTCGTACACAAGGAATCAATGGCGATCAACAAAAACTTGCTTGGTGAAATACTTAGCTTAGACACCAAACTTGAAGCAAACCAATGCAAAACCTTAAATACGATAAGGGATCTATTTCAAATCCTACTCAAAAGACTCGAAATTACAAGGAGAAAGCCATTTTTTTTTGCTTATAAGCCTAAGCAATCAAGTCAAAAGAAGAAAAAAAAATATTTTTGTGAATGAATGACACTTTAGAATTAATTCCTGTGTATATGATGTTGATTTTATGTTTGTTGCATATATAGAACGGTGATAGCAACAAAAAGTGTGGAGTACATGCCTTTCTCGCTTTCATTTTTCCTCTTCCTCAATGGTGGTGTTTGGTCTGTTTACTCGGTTCTTGTAAAAGACTTTTTCATTGGAGTAAGTACCTTTCCCTTCCACCATTTCTACATAATCATCGAAGGGTTTTATTTAACAAAACACCTCGATACTGCAACAATAGACAACAACCTTATGACTCATATTTCTTCCCAAATGCAGGTGCCAAATGCGATTGGTTTCGTATTAGGAACAGCTCAGCTGATCCTTTACGTGGTCTACCGAGGTAAGTCAGGATCAAAACCAACTGGAAATGTAGAAGAGGAAGAACAAGGCCCAGCTCAGTTAGTCCAGAAAGACCTTGAGATGGGTAAAGTACTAGATAGCAATAAGCCAGAGCGTAGCCTTAGCAAAGGGAGGAGCTTACCTGAGACAACAGTATCGCAACAAGATAGTTTTCAGAAAATCTTGAAGACACTATGATCAGTTGCGTGTTGAAGTAGAGGATGATCAGACTGTCGTAGATGCTAAGCATCCATAAGTGGAGTTGGACAATTATCGATCTTGGATCTTGATGTCTGAATAGAAGAGCTCAATTAACTATATGTACATTATGCGATAGCCATGTAATGAGTGAAAATTTGGATTCCTAGAGGCTTGTTAGTGCTCCATGTTAATTTGGGGTGGAGTCTAAAACATTTTCTCTCACGGAAAAAAGGAGATTTCATTAGGAAAAGAAAAATAACAAAAAATTTTATAAGTTTTATGTAATTTTATATTTAGTATTTTTCCTCATCTGTATTTCTGTAATTTTTTAGTCATCTATAAATCTCTATAGGGCATTTTGTGTGTTTCTACGGGTTTCTGTGTGTAGAGGTAAGTTTTTGCAGAGAAGACAAAGAAAGAGAGGCAAAGTATATGGAAAATAGGGAAAGAAGATTAGAGATAATATTAGTAATTTTTCTAGATTAGTTTCCTTAAAAATTAGGATTCATAAAATAATTATTTTAATTAAATTTTTTTTTTTTGGAAAGTGAGCTGGGTTTTAAGGACCCCTAAACCTTTATATAAATGAAACAAAAATAATAATAATAAAAAAATACTGAAACAAACTCTCACAAGAGAGAAAATTCACCAATATAAACAAACTCAACCTTTGTACATTTTGTTTGCTTTCTTAGTTCTATTGGATTTCTAGGGACAAATGCTAAAATCTTTGGTGTGGGTGTTAGAGAACGTCTTTGCAGCAGATTCTGTAATCACATCATCATCACTAGAGAGGCCTGACTCATGCTCTTCTTCAGGAACCCGACAATTTTCCTGTCTCAATCTATTGCATATGCGGTTCTTATCCTATTCCCATGCATCTTTTAACCAAATGTAGTTTGTCTTCACTGCTTCTTTGCCACGTCTTGCAATAGATTCTTGCATTGTAAGAGGAACTTCGTTTCCCTTTTCGTATTCATTTATCATCATTAACGTATATTCAATATCAAGAAGAGTAAGGATACCTTTCGCTTCATTCGGTTATGCTTTGGTGAGTTGTTTCACACTGCGGTGCCCGAATTTCTCACGATCATTGACATCCTGGGAGCTGTTGTCTTCCTTTGCACCTGAAATATTGGCTGCCGACATGTTGTTTGAAATATTCATCCAAACACAAACCTTTGCTACAGATGGTCTTAAGAGGTGCCTTGTAAGGTTTTCCATGGCTAGAAATTTACTAATCGATTCTACAACTACTTTGAGAAGTTTAGGCTGGAAAAGAATCAGTGGTAATCGAGGGAGTTCGATCCATACCGGTTTGTTGCAGGAGTCTCTCTTGCTATCAAAAGAAGAATCTCATTTTGAAAGCCTGTAAAGGTACCCTTTGATATTGCATTTCTCTCTTGCCATAGCTTTGATCATTGCTTCTTCATATTCAAACTTAATAAGAACATGACGATAGTCTAAGGCCCCAATTGTAAATTCATCGGATGCCTCAATACTTAGTCACTGCTTCTCTAATGTCACTTAGGTAAGGTCTTTCTTGAGCAAACTTCATCACCAAAGCATATTTCATATACATCTTGCCATCTTTCATCTCTAAAAAGTGCAGTAGCAGCAACAAGCCTTGCATCTTCCAGCTCTCTACTTGGATCTCTGCCTCATCTTTCGTCGCTTCCTATTCAACCTCATCATGCGCTTCTTCTTCCACTTAGCCCTCATGATGAAGATGCAAAGGCACCTTCTCGCTTCCTCCCCCAAAACCCTAAAGCATGCGAACGATTGAGATCCCCTTATAATTAGTTAACAAACCAAACCCCCATTATTCTTCTTTACACATGTAGATTCTTCCCAAACTTGAGAAGTTATAATCCCTTCTCTTCCCTTGAATGTTTGATTGATTTCTCTTTGGGGTTTCAAAGAGCTTCAAGGGGTTTGTTGGAAAGAGGATGAATTGCAGATGCGGTTTGGTTTTTGGTTTTGTAGAATTGTAGATGCGGTTTGGGCTGGACTAAAGGCGGGTTCAATTGCGTGTTTTGCTACTGCAATTCCAACGGTATGAAATACATGCAATCTTCTTTCATTTTTTTTTTCTTTTTCTTTTGTGATGAAATTTCTGTGTTTTTGGTGAAGTGATGGGATCATAGAGAAAACCCCAATATTGATTTCTATGTATTGAGCTGTGAAGATGGAGAAATAGAATAACTTATATGTTGTGGAACCAATGCCAAGTGAAAGATGGAATTTTTATCGGCTGTTTATGAAGCCCCCCCTGTCAATAAACTGAAATAGGGGTCACAGAAGATACATTAAGAGCATTTTTCAGCAATAGGGAGTTGGGTGGGCACGGGACGGGATGGGACGAGATAGACCCATCCCTATCCCATCCCGTTCATACGGGATCGGGATGGGAAAAACCCCATCCCGACCTCGTCCCATCCCAAACGGGTTCGGGACGGGATCAGCGTGCTGCCTATGACTGTTGCGAAGATTATCATCGACAAGGGTCCGGCAATCCAACCATTTACTTGGAAAGTTGGCTATATAAATAAGATGATTGAGGCAGTGCAACAACAGTTCTACCCTAAAGTCCAAATTGATTAAGTACTGAGATTGTTTACACCACAGCACATAACATAAGCTCCCTGTTTCAAAAGGAACTTCAACCCATCCATGTCATTTCAGCATAAGAAAAACTGAGGCAGCTATTTCTTTTTCAATGACCAAATCTCTATACCATTTTGAATCAGGACTCAGGACTGTGTTTTGCTTGTATCAAGCTTATAAACCCATGGAAAAGTCAGAAAGCAATCACTTTGTCTATATATGGTTAAGAAAATATGCAATAACAGGTAGCAGCAGTTTTCAAAAATAAAGAGAACAAAATACAATAGTGATAGGATAAAACTCGAGAATAACGGAAATTGACTCACTCCAACTAATTTATAAAAATATTAATAATAAATATTGAAAAATTAGTTCGGGATGGGACGGGATTGGCGGGATAGAAAATCTTCATCCCATCCCATCACATTCTAGATCGGGACGGGACGGGATCGAGAAGAAATTATTCAATCCCATTAAGACCCGGAAAAATCGGGTCGGGACGGGACGGGACGAGATCGGGACGAAATCGGGATCGTGGGATGGGATGCCCACCCCTAATAGGGAGAGATTATTTTCATGTATTTTGATTGTGTTACACCCAAGATGATGAAATTTCTCAAGAGAGCATCACTTAAAATAAAATGATTTTTGTTTTCCGATTCGAATTAAATAAATGACTTTGTTGAAAAGAAACTGACCAAGTTTTTTGTTTTCACCACTTTGAAATGGTAGTTCTATATGTTTTGCGAAGAAGATTGAGTAAGTTATTCATTATGAAAGGATTACAAGACCATACAACAGTTTGCAATTTCATTTCTGTAACACATCAACAAGAGAGTCGGAGAATTTCCAATACACACAAAAAGGACGAGACGCGGGTATTGTTTAGGTTGTTGTTTGTTTGAATGTGTATTTGGGATGTTGAATATGTGTCGTTTATTTTTTTTTCTCAGAGTGGTGAAAGATGTAATGAAAGGGTTGTCCATGCAGGAGTTTGTGGCTAAATTTGAACCAATTTTACGGAAAGTGGTATGATGAGTATATACTTTTTGTTATTGTTTTTGTTTGTGCATTGAGCTGAAAGTTTGTTGGATTGGGGGGGGGGGGGCTCCTGTGCACAAAGCGCAGGACGTCATCCTGTGCACATTTCTGAGCCGTCGGATCTGATCCGACGGTTCAGATCGAAGGATTTCAAAAAAGTGGATTTCAAAAAAAAAAAAAAAGATTTTTTTTTTTGAAATCCGGCGATCTGAACCGTTGGATCAGATCCGACGGTTGTGCTTTGTGCGCAGGAGGACGTCCTGTGCTTTGTGCGCAGGAGCCCCCCTCAATCCAAGTTTGTTGGTCTTTACCAATTATTATTTTTGTACTTCTATCTGAATATTTACACTTTTTGTACTTTATTAAAATTGATTGCTTAAAAGTACAAGATACAAACACTGAGATACCAGATTTTCACTAATGGATTTGGTTAATTATCTAACCTTTTCTTTTGAGTAAAACTTTCCATCAAAATTTCAACTTATTACTTGGTCCCATAGGATTTTTTTTTAAAAGTCATTTGGTTAATTTGGACTGTTTGTGATATTCATTCTTATATCTCTAGCATTTTGTTCTTCATTTCATTTTTGTGTTTTAGAGTGCACAAGCTGTGGGGATGGGCAAGGAAGCTCAAAGTGTGCCAGTTCCTGCTGAGTTATACAAGAAAGCAAACTGGATATAAGTCTTCTATTGTCCTAAGTCAGGTAATTGTACCTTGCAATGGGTGACATTATAGTTCAACATTTTGTATATTATGTTCTACTATACTTTTTTATTCCAACTTCTTGGGCTTCCCAAGAGTTTTCTCATGCCATCACGATCCAAATAATTCTAATGGTAGTGATGTACATCTTCAAATGATACTTATTTTGATGAGCTTGGTGACTGTGATGGTGATGAAGAATGATTCAAGGAGGTTGTGGGTATGAATAAATGATGAGTTAAGGAGCTTAGTGTTACTAGAGTAGACTCAGTTATTTTTTAGACATCAACATGGTGTAACTTGATATCATTATTGTATTCAGTTATGTGACTTTGCATATGCCATGAAAGAACGCAATATTTTTTTATGAATGAAAATTCTACTATTTTAATTTTAGATTGTGTATTACACAAAAAATAGTTGGTGTTATTTAAGATTATGTGCTAGTAAACAACTACAATAAATGGGTGAAGAACAAGTTGTCACAAATATAATGAAAGTGTGATGAAAAATTCGTCACAGGTAGATAATTTTAATGTATAAAATCACTAACATGACAAATTGTTCCTAACGTATAAATTATATAAGTGAAAAAAGATTCCTCACAGAAAGTTCATGGTAGATATTTAAATCACTACCGTGACAAATTGTTCCTTACATATAAATCACATAAATGAAGAACGATTTGTCACAGAAAGTCACCACATGTGACGCCAGATTTTTGTCACACACAACATTCTACAATGACGAAATTTTTGTCACCCATGTTGTACTTGTATATTCGCGCACTAAGTATATGTAAGGAATCAAACGCCACATAAGCAGACTTTCCGTGAAAAGTAAGGAATTCGTCACCTAATACTTTCTTTGACATCCCTTATGTGAGGGACGCTGTGACGATTGAAATTGCAACGGTGACGAATTAACATGTTTTAGTGAGAAACAACGTTTTTCACCAAAGCCCAAATTTCTTGTAATGCAAGGTATTGAGCAAATTTACATTTTACATGCATACTTGAAAAAAAATATTAATCAGAAAATTCTGTGAGAACCAAAATGGTTCCAACTGCATCATACCATTTGAGCCACAAATGCATTACCAAATCAAAGACTGAAAACCTAAGAAAAGTAGAAAGAAAGATAAATGCATGGCATGCTAATGATGAGGAGTGTGGTACTAGGTATTTGGAAAGAAATAAAAGACTGATAAACACAAACACTAGTGACAAGTAAAAAAAAATGAACCAACTTGCGATCCTGTCCACTCCTTGAGCAATTCCTTTCTTTCTAAAAATCTCAACATTAAAAAAAACCACTTTTTACCCCTCTCTTTAAAAAATAATAATAATAATAATAATAAATAAAAATAAAAAAAGATTGTCCCCTTACTTACTATCCAGTTTTTAGTGGATAAAATAAATTTCAAACTTGCTTTTTGGAAGGCTAAAGTTTTATCCCAAACAGGTAGGACAGTGATGATTAAAGCAGTGATCCATTCTATTTCTATATACACCATGCAGACTTTTCTTCTCCCATACTCTACTACTCAACAAATTGATAATCTGGCTCGGAATTTTTTGTAGAACGGATAAAGGAAAGGCTAGACATCTTTGTACCTAGCAAAAGATCGTCCTCCCATAGCACATGGGAGGCTTTAACATCCCCTCGTCTAGAATAAAAAATATTGCTTTACAAGCTAAACACATGTGGAATGTAATGGTCAATCCCTCAAACCCATGCAATGCACAACAAAAAGCAATATACTTCGGACACAAAAAAAAAAATTCAATTCAGAAATCCCCCATCTAGCCTCCTTTGCATCGAGAGGAAACCTCAATGCCCTCTCAAAAATCCGACGTCACCTTCTTTGGCAAGTTCAATCGAATAATGAGATACACCTCTAGAATGATTGCTGGGTTAAACCAGACTTTATCCTAGCTTAGTGTAATGCCTTGTCACCTGCCCCCTTGCTCCAACGAGTAAAAGATCTGTGGGTTTTTAACGGAGATCAACATCATCCTATTTGGAATATTGATCTTATCTCCTCCCTGTTCCCAACTGTTGTTGCAAAGGATAACTTTGATATTGTCATTCGCCCCTCCACCTCCCAGGATTCCTTGATTTTATTTTATTTTATTTTATTTTATTTTAAAATTAACCTCCAGAGGGGAGGGGCAACTATGGAATGCCAGACCTTTATTACTTATCAAAAATTGATTTACAGATGCTACGGGGGTACATTATGACGTTACCCGTATTAAAAACCAAAACAAAATTACCGTCCTTAAAACAATAGCCCGAAAACAGAAACGAGTACCAACAAAGACCAATTCAAAACACCAAAAAGAATTGAAACCAACCCTTTGCATCCTGAAAGGAAAACAAAACTTCAAAATGACCCAACCGGATTGGGCGCAAATCTGTCCAGGCAACCAGCTCCACGCTGAAGAGCAGCAGCGCCCTCTGAAGAAACACACTGAAAATCAGCAACCAGGACAGCACGCTGAAGCGTAGCAGCGTGAACTCTGTTTCGCAACAGCGTGAAGAAGTCTTCCCTCGCATACACCATCTCGACACGCAGGCCGCAGCATCTCAGCACCCTACCGCCACACGCAGGCCGCAGCATCTCAGCACCCAGTACAGCACCCAGCACAGCACCCAGCACCCAACATCTCAGCACCCAGCACAGCACAAAACAGGGTACACTCTGTTTTGCAACAGAGTGCCCAGCCTAACCTTGATCGCAATTTGATCCAGCGCCTAACTCTGCCCCGCAATAAAACAGTACAAACGCAACTACTCTTCCCCGTGGCGTATGTACGCCGTGTGCCAGCGGTCAAGCACAGTCAAACCTGCCACTCTCTTAGGAAGATCATTTGCATCGAAAGAGACAGTTCTATAGTCTCGTTGTGCTCTATCTGCTAAAGCATCCGCCACCGCGTTGGCCTCTCGATAGATATGGGTGCAATCTAAAGTCATTTGTGCTGCCAACATCTTAATTTCTTTCAAAATATTCTCCAAGTGCCAAGGTATTTTAAAAGTGTCCTTAAATCAGCCACAAACAATTTCCGAATCCGTCTGAACAACCACCTTTTTAAAACCCAATAAGAGACAAAGGCGGATGCCCTCAGCTAGAGCCAAAATTTCCGTTTTATTATTGGAACCTGCACCAAAAAACATTTGTTTTCCCACAACACAAAGATCCCTAGAGTCTCTAATGATCACACCTCCGGATGCCTTGTTCTTACGCGAGAATCCATCCACATTAAGAGCAACAAAATCTAGCGGAGGGGGATGCCAAAAAACAAATCTACTTAGCTTTTTCAGAACTGGGAGCGCTTGTAACCCCAAAGCACGTAATGGAGCCTTATTACGGCTGACTTGTTTAGGAGTTATAAAATTTTTTGCCAAGCGCAGATTGCGCCGAATATTCAGAATCACAAAAGCAGGATTTGAAGAAACATTTTCATATACACATTTGCACCTGTGTTTCCATATTTCCCATAAAATGAACATAGGAGTAAGAAGGGATAACACACCTGTTTGCGTATTCATTTTTACTCTCTTGAACCAAATGATAAGGGTCGTGGAGATTTTTGCGGATTTTCTGATGTGCACATCAAAGATCAGTTCAAAATGGCGCCACACCTGCATCGCCAGTTCTCCGTCCAAAAACAGATGATTCAAATATTCTCTCTTCGGCGCGTTGCAACTTCTACATCTAGAGGCCAGACTAAATCCGCATCTGTACAACTTCCCATCCACTGGTACCCCTCGACGGAGTAATTTCCACACCAAAACTGAGATTCTGGAAGGAAGAATGTCATGCCAAATCATTTTGTTGAGGTCATTTACCGTCCCATGTCTCCGTAACATTTCATATGCTGACTGAAGGGAGAAAAGCCCATCCGGGTTCGGTACCCATACACATTCGTCATTTCCATAATCCTCGCCACGTAATCTATCGGCAAAAAGTCTACGCGCCAACTGTCTATGAGCTGGATTGACCAATTCAAAATTGGTTGAAATCACCTCATTTACCGAAGGCCAAACACCTTGACTAACCAAACTCGCCGATCTCCTGAAAGAAGCTATCGTGTTCCAATTCTCCTTAAAAAAACTGATATTTTCCTTGCCAATGCGCCAAAGCAAATTACTCAAAATCAGAAATTTGCCAATCATGATCTCTTTGAAAAAAGGAGAAGACCCACTTTTCACAAACTGACCATTCAACGCAACCCCAGGCAACCAGTATTTGCTTCTCATGAAGGTAGCCTAAAGCGAATCCAAATTAATTAGTCTCAAAAGAGCCTTGAGACGAAAAGCCCTCATCACCACCATCAAGTCTTTCACTCCCAAACCTTCTTCCTCCAGTGGGAAGCAAATATTGTTCCATAACACCCATTGTTTCTTCAGTCTTCCTTCACAATCCCCCCAAAAGAAATTCGCCAACAAAATATTAATCCGGAATAAAACTTTCCTAGGAACACACATGGTACTGAGAATATAGATTGGAATCGAAATAAAGACATGTTTAATCAAGATTAATCGGCCTCCCGAGGATAACAATTTTGCCTTCCAGCCCTGAATCCGCGATTGAGTTTTAGCAATCAAATCTTCAAAATAAGAAATTTTAACTCTCCCTTGGAACACTGGCCCTCCCAAATATTTCAAAGGGGCATCTTGGAACAGGAATCCTGTGCAGCTTTTTACCCCCACAATTTTCTCCGCTACAGCCTTGTCATCCAAAATAAAAGAGTTTTTTCCTTCATTTATTTTCTGTCCCGAAGTCTTACAGTAACGATTCAAAAACTCCATGCATCCCAGAATTGAAGACTTTCTTCCATTTAAGAAAATGAGAGTGTCATCTGCATAGAGAAGGTGTGAAGCATGCCCTGGGAGTATAAAAATATCCAATTTTTCCTTTATCGAAGCCTCTTTTAGTCCCCTACTCAACACTTCGAAGGCAATAATAAATAAAAACGGAGACAAAGGGTCACCTTGCCTTAAACCCCTGGTGGATCTAAAAAAACCTTTGTAGGCTCCTTGAAGCAAAACTGAAAATCCACAGGAAGCGATACAGTTGGAGATGAGATGGCAGAATCTACCATTAAAGCCAAATTTACCGCGAACAAAAAGTTTCATTCCATTCTATCATAGGCTTTCTCCATGTCAATTTTCAAAACCACATTGCCTCCGAACACCTTCCGGTTAATGTCCCTAATCAATTCCTGCGCCAGGCCAATATTTTCACCAATGAACCTTCTTTTAACAAAAGCCCCCTGCTCCTGAGAAATAAGCACGGGCAATAGATCTGGCAGTCTATTGCAAAGGATTTTACTGAAAATCTTATAAATCACGTGGCACAGATTTATTGGGCGAAATTCAGAAAAGGATCCTGGATTCTCAATTTTAGGAATCAAAGCCATGAAATTAGCCGAGAAGGAAGCCGGGAGCGCCTCCCCTTCAAAAAATTGAATAGATGCCTCCCAAATATCCATACTCAAAATCTCCCAACAGGACTGAAAGAAACCAGCAGTAAATCCATCCGGTCCCGGCGCACTATTTTTGGGGATGTCAAAAACAACATTTTTCACTTCCTTCAGAGAAGGGCGTTTGATCAAAGTGTCGCATTGACCGGGACTCATCAATTCCAGAATACAGTCTAACAAATCTGTATCCACCGTACATGGTCCTTGGGAAGACAACAAATTAGCAAAAAACTCAGTGGCGTTGTTAAAAATCTCACCAGGGTCCGTAATAGTCCTCCCGCACGGTAATGTAATCTGATTGATAACTCTTCTTTTATTTTTGGATTTGGTGGAGGCGAAAAAATATTTGGTGCAGGCATCCCCCTCCTTAAACTCTTTTTCACCTGATTTTTGAATCCAATAGAGCTCCTCCTGTTTGAGAGCTAATCTGTACTTAGCCTGACAACGATTTAAGTTGCAGCAAGCATTAATATCCCAGTTGGCATCAACATTTAAACCATTATTGCTTCCATTATAAAAACCCGCCAAAAGAGTAGTTTCCCATTGTTGCATTTCACCCTCTAAAGCGCAGATTCTGCTAAACACATTCCCAAAGACCGTTCAGTTCCACTGTATAAGCGCTCGACGGGTCAATTTAAGTTTGGCATCCACTCTATCTATGGGTCTGGTGATATCCATACCATTCAACCAAATTCCCTTAATTAGATCAAGAAACTCAGGGTGAGTAGTCCACATGTCTAGGAACCTAAAAGGTGCAAAGCCGATCCTTGGTTGAGTGGGCATCGATGCCAGCAATGGTGAATGATCTGAAAATGTTCTGCTGAGATGTTCAACTTAAGGACTATCCAAAACTGTCAACCAAGCCGAGTTGACAAAAATCCGATCAAGTCTGGCCCAAATACGCTCACTCCCTCGCCTATTATTACACCAGGTGAGTCGAGGACCCGAATAACCACAATCAATTAAGCCACAGTTTTCAATACAGTCAGAGAAGTGTGCCATGCTTGCCAAGGACGGTGCAACTCCCCCTACTTTTTCGCCCGAATGTAAATATGTATTGAAATCACCACCGACCATCCATGGAGTATCGTGATAAGCAGCAAAATTGACCATATTTAACCAGAGTTCCCTTCTTTCATCCACAGAGCATTTAGCATAAACAAAAGAAATTAAAAAAACTCGTGAAGAAAACTCCCCCTACTTTTTTACCCAAAATCTGTGTGATAAGAGCGGGATTTTTTCAGTCAAGATTGCTACTAGGGCTTTTGTGCTTGATGACTTGCAACCCTCCTCCTCTGCTCTCATCAATAGTTAACTAAACCCTAAAGTCCTTAGGGAACTTTGGCACATTAAGCTCCAGTGAATGCCATTTTCCTTCTTTGAAAAATCACACAGAATATCCTGTCCACTATGACAAACCTGACTCACATTCACATGTCTATTGAAGACTATTGTGTTCTTTGCAATAATAAAAAAGAGGATGTCTTCCATCTTTTTTTTTCAATGTTCGATTGTCAAGAGACTGTGGATGCTCTCCCCAATTTCTATCAATTGGAGCACCGACAATGCCACCCATCATAACACACTTGGGTGTTTTAACTATCTCTGGGCAACAACGACTGCTCACCCATTTTTTCGTGATGAATTGCTTTCTCAAATCACGGTTGTGATCTTGACTATACGACATACTCGAAACAATGTTGTTTTCCTCAAAAAACAAATTTCCATACAGTAATTCATAAAATCAGTGAACCATGCGTGGTCAATTTGGAAAAAAACAATGGTTTTAGCTCAAGAGCAGCCCTCCTATTGAGTTAGAACAACCTTCATCTCTACATCATAACCTATAAAATGCTATTACAGAAAACATCCATGTTTGAATCCACAATCCCCAATTACTACTAATCACATGGCTCCTTTGTCAAATCTGCAATCTTGTCGACTACAGATCATTCAAAAACAACTTCTAGCGGCTAGAACTCATAGGCTCAACACACTTCATGGGAACCCATCATCTATCCCCACTTTCCTATCCTCTGAGATGATATTAATAACTTATGATGCATGTTTCTTTGCCTCCTTTCAGCATGAAACTTTTGGAGTCATAGTGGTGGACGCTTTTGGGACAATACGCACCAGACTAGTGGATTCAATTCCAAGCCGAGTTTTTGATAGTATTATGGTCGAATGTTTTGTTGCAGAAGCCGCTCTTTTGCTCATCCAAGCACGCCAATGGCCTAAAGGATTCATTCTAGGGGATTCTGGTGCTTTATACTCTCTTTTGCATTATGACTCAGACGATCAGCAGGTCGATTTACGATGGATGTGGAGGCCTCTTATCTATAGCATTAGGTCACTTTTATGTAATCTTCCAAATTAGGTATGTAAGTTTATTCCAAGAGAACTTAATATTGAAGCACATGATTTGGCTTCAATAGCAGGACAAAAACTATGTATTATTTCTTCTCAATATAGCAGCCGCAGTTTTACCCAAAAAAAAAATAACAAATTTCTATCTATTTGGATATCTCCGTTCAAATATTTGATGGAATTGAACAATGATTGATTACGAACGCGATTAATCTTTTGTTGAACCGATTTACTTCCATAAATGTCAATCATGTAGCTCTTCATGACAATCATGTAAACCTTATTTTCGAAACGAGGTTGGAATGACAATGATGTTATTGACACCTCCAACCAATAACACTCACACCATGTATCTTTATTTTTGGTATCCTCCAATATCTCATACGAGTTATATAAATTATTTATCCAAGATAAAATGTGTTGTATATAGCCTTTAAGATTACTTTTTTTTTTTTTTTTTTTTTTCATTTTGTAGAAATAATTGAACAATTAATTCTTAATATTATCCAAGATAAAATGTGTTGTATCTAGCACATTGTCGTTTTGGTTTACTTTGCTAACTTGCAAAATTTGTTGATAGAAAAGAGAGAAATTTTCTCATCGCATGCAACCTCAATGGAATTTTTTTCTATTCAACATTCTTACGCAAAACCCAGCTTGTTGTACAAAAAAAGAGTTAATTAATTAAAAAGCAAACTCATTTTGTCGGGTAGGTGAAAATTTACAAACTGTTTATTATTAGTCTCTCTCTTTTAAAAAAAAAAAAAACATTATACGACTCCCCTAGGGAAAAAAATTTAGGATGTGTTGATTGAATTGAAAAATACATTTCTAACCAAATTTGATAAAGCAAAGGAAATTATAACCCAAAAGTTAATTATAATAATAATAATAATAATAATAATAATAATAATAATAATTATTATTATTATTATTATTATTATTATTATTATTATTATTATTATTATTATTATTATTATTATTATTATTATTATTATTATTATTATTTTGTGTTTGATTCGCAACTGGAAAAATTATTAAAGTAAAATATGAGGTTGATCATTACAATTGTGTGAGCGTTTGCTAAATTGATTAAATTCAAAGATCACCGAGAGCATGCAAATTTAGAAATGAAGAGAAATTTTAATAAAAGAGTTCATCAGCCACACTAGATGAATTCGTTTTTAACACACACGTATAATTTTTAATTTTCATAATAAGTTAAAAGAAAATTTGGGAATGTAATTGGAGCTGTTATTAATTTAATTTACCATTTTGTAATTTAACGATCTTCAGGTTGGAGAGTAATCTTGCAGTGTGATTTGCTACAGAAGTGGTTGCTTGGTGCATCTGCCATAACTTTACTCTCTCAGAAGTACCAGTCAATCCTTAATCACCCTTATAACTTATTCAGCAAATGAAATGAATGCTATTATAGCATTTTTACTCATTCTTGAACATTTTGGAGTCAAAATTTGCCTCTTTGGTGAACTATTAAAAAAGTTACGGAATTGGAGATTGGACACTAAACATGAAATTGCGCCGTTGAACTGAAACTGAAAATGACCTGTAGCTTAATAATTCAGACACTTCGAGTTGGGTAGGGACTGAAGACGTGCAATTCCATCTTAGCAAAAATCTAATGGATCCTTCAAATGCAGCTATCTATCGCAGTCGAGAGTTTTTCTTGTGCATCGTACTCCATTCGAATCCTGCACATTTTGTGGTACAGAGGTCACTGGGTCAAGATATGAAAATGAGGAAGTAGTGTCAAAAGAAAAGAAAGCATGCAATTCTTATGGAGCAACCAACATTCATGCAATGTGAATAAATGAGTTTGTTTGAACTTTGAATCACTTTTTGGGGTAGTTTGAATCACAAGGGTTCAAGTTGCCAAACCTGAAGAGATGGTCGTTCAAACTTCAAACTATTTGGGAGTCTCAAGTCCATCACTAAGCATGGCACAACATAAGATCACATGAATGATTAACAAATTATTACGACTTTGAAAATATAATAACACTAGGGTATAGGAGAAGAATTTTCAAATTGGTCTAGGGGTATTTCAGTCTTATACGAATATAAATTTAAGCAAAACACTCTTCCCTTTCCCCCTCTGTGATCCGTTAGATGTTAATGATTGGGTAAATCTCAGCCATATTTTATCTCCAATCTGAAACATTGTTCTTACTTGTTATATAGACTAGGATATTCTCCGTGCCTTCGGCACTCAAATTACTTGATAGGAGAGGAATTTTCAACTTTGGTCAGAGGTATTCAGTCTTAAGGGAATATAAATTTCAGTCAAACATCCTCCCCTTCCATCTATGTGATTCATTAAATTTTTATGTTTGTGTAAGTCTCAGCCGTCTTTTATATCCAACCTCAAACACCACTTTGTATTGTAATATAGATTTTACAGGCACAACATTTATAGAAAATGATTTTTCTGTAAAAAATAATGTTACCTTGCTTATCTATTTCCGAAATTTCAAGTAATTTATATATATATATATAACATATACGGTTATAATGCGTTCGACACCATCACACAATCGTCACATCAATTACATTGGAAACTTGGAATCAAATTATTAGATATAGTGAAAGTGAAGTTGGTCAAAATGAGTCACAAAAAATCAAGGATGATCACAAGTTGAACCCTCCCTCCACTTTCTCACCGTGTAAAGGTAAGATGTAAAAAGGTGAAGTTGGTCATGGCTGTTTAATGTTGACCCTGAAAAGTAAAATAAAAAATGTATTTGGGGTGCTCAGACAAAATAAGGAAGGGTAGGCGGTCCAGTCCACGTTCCACATCCCACATTTTACATGATGAGTATGCACTGTTGTTGATTGATGAATATCACTCTTATCCCTAACTTGGTGCTTATTCAATATTTCTGATTGTTGTGTAGCCTAACATACTACACATTATTTTTATTTTTTATTATTTGAAATATTAAAAAACAATAAAGTAGCATAAACTTATTTATATATGGCCCTATTGAAGATCGAAAATACTAAGAAATTAAGGTTTTGCAATCAGGTTTGGCAACTATGGTGACGTAACGTGATAAAGATGATGAAATCTCCAAAGTGTGTATGTGCATTCCGAGATCGTAAAAAACCTCCTTTAATGATGTCACATCATCCTGTTTGCAGAACCTGATTGCAAAACATAATTCCTTAGCCTCACTCATTGAAAATGCTCTTACATGAGGTTATTCTCATAGAATCTTTATATACATGAATTTTTCTAAACTTTAAATTTTTTTTGTATTTTCCGACTATTTGTTTAAGCAGCATATGGAAGAGCACGCTATGCATCTTTTTATTCAATACATAAACTATGCAAGCAGCATAATGTTTGAACAAATGAGACTTGTGGTTAATAGAATCACAACTCCAAGGTGCATGTTCTTCGAATAAGTAAACAGTGGATATCTTTGTTACCATAAGCATCTACTTTTTAATTGAGAACTTGAACTCTAATTATGTCTATTCTAGCTAAAATGCGTAAGATTAAACAAATTTTAGCATTTACGTAATAGATTTCCTAATAGTCAATTCGAGTATGTAAGTTTAGTTGCTTGAAAAAGAAAAAGTTAATCATCGTAGTGTTCGTTGAAATTTGGTTTTGGAAAAAAAATTCAACTCACTTTTCTTAAATTTATCCTAACCTTATCCCCAAGCAAATTTGTTCGCATGAAGTCCTAGATCATGAGGCAGTCACCTTTATGTGAAATTCTAGGAGAGTGGGCGGTGTGGGGCCTCCCTCGCCCCACTCCTCGACCTTTATTAACTCCTCTCTCCTTCTTCACATGCATCACAAGAACAACAGAGGACGCTCTGAGAACTCATTTTTCAGTCATTCATTTATCAAAGTGTTCATCAAATGGAAGTAAGCTTCATGATTGGTATCATTGGTGAGGACTCAAAACTAATCTAACAATCTCAAGTTTTCTTCTTCATCTTCATGACTTGAAAACTTTTCATAACACTCTTTGTTTATCGATTGCTTCTTTGCAGGAAACATAATTTCCATTCTAGTCTTCCTTTCTCCAGTGTGAGTATCACATATATATTTTCTTCCTAACTTTGTGTTTATCTCACCCTTTGATTTTATTATGATATTGGTGCTTTTTTTTGGTTCAATAGAGTGACTTTTAGGAGAGTTGTGAGGAAGAAATCAACAGAGAGCTTTGAAGGGCTCCCTTATGTGTGTACTCTATTAAGCACCTCATTATGGACTTTCTATGGACTTCTTAAACCTGGTGGTTTGCTGGTTGTTACTGTAAATGGTGCTGGTGCTCTCTTGCAAGCTACCTATGTCACTATGTATCTCATATATGTACCTAGGGAGAAGAAGGTAATCTCCGCAACCCGGTGCTCTTCGATTTTGAATAGGCCAGACCTGAAATCTGATGGAATAGAAAGTATGGCTAATTGAAAATCAGATTTATTGACAGTTGTAATTACATTTGTTTGTCAGCTTAAGTACCTGAAATTGGTGGGGGCATTGAACATAGGTTTTCTAGGATTGGTGATCTCGATCACTCTTCTAGTCATCCATGGAAGTATTCGACTTACAATAGTGGGATCGTTATGCGCTGCATTCACACTGGGAATGTACGCTTCGCCATTGGCTGCCATGGTAATTTACTAGCTTTGTTCATCACTTCATTTATTTGGTTTATGCCTTTAATTGAATCTAAAAAAACAAAACAAAACAGTTTTGAGGATAAAATGTAGATTTAGCTGTTCATGTTTAGGTACTGTTTTTTATGTGGACCTGAAAAGCTTCCTCATCTTTACTTTGTTATTATCAAATTGTTGAGATCACTAGAAGTTTGATTTGGTTTGGTTTATATCAAACTGGAAAAGGGGCACAATTTTGAGGTTATTAGGTGTTTTAGTTAAAATATGATCAGGGTATTTGTCCAGTTATGATTCTCCAGTTCTTATAGAACTTAACTCAGTAGGGGAAAGGGTTTTTTCCGCGCAACCGAAAATGAAAACTATTAGTCGTACACAAGGGATCAATGGCGATCAACAAAATACTTGCTTGGTGAAATACTAAGCTTAGACACCAAACTTAAAGCAAACCAATGCAAAACCTTAAACACGAAAAGGGATCTATTTCAAATCCTACTCAAAAGACTCCAAATTACAAGAAGAAAACCATTTTTTTGCTTATAAGCCTAAGCAATCAAGTCAAAGAAAAAAAATATTTTTGTGAATATTATGTTGATTTTATGTTTGTTTTATATAGAGAACGGTGATAGCAACAAAAAGTGTGGAGTACATGCCTTTCTCGCTTTCATTTTTCCTCTTCCTCAATGGTGGTGTTTGGTCTGTTTACTCGGTTCTTGTAAAAGACTTTTTCATTGTAGTAAGTACCTTTCCCTTCCACCATTTCTACATAATCATCTAAGGGTTTTATTTAACAAAACACCTTGATACTGCAACAATAGACAACAGCCTTATGACTCATATTGCTTCCCAAATGCAGGTGCCAAATGCAATTGGTTTCGTATTTGGAACAGCTCAGCTGATCCTTTACATGGTCTACCGAGGTAAGTCAGGATCAAAACCAACAGGAAATGTAGAAGAGGAACAACAAGGCTCACCTCAGTTAGTCCAAAAAGATCTTGAGATGGGTAAAGTACTAGATAGTAATAAGCCAGAGCGTAGCCTTAGCAAAGGGAGGAGCTTACCTGAGACAATAGTATCGCGACAAGATAGTTTTCAGAAAATCTTGAAGACACATTCTTTATCTCCGTATGATAAGTTGTATATTGAAGTAGAGGATGATCAGACTGTCGCAGAAGCATCCATAAGTTGAGTTGGACAATTATCGATCTTGGATCTTGATGTCTGAATAGAAGAGCTCAATTAACATTTGGACTCCTAGAGGTTTGTTAGTGCTCCATGTTAATTTGAGGTGGAGTCTAAAAAATTTTCTCACGGAAAAAAGGGGATTTCATTAGGAAAAGAAAAATAACAATAAAATTTATAAGTTTTATGTAATTTTATAGTTAGTATTTTTTGTCATCTGTATTTCTGTATTTTATAGTTAGTATTTCTGTAATTTTTTAGTCATCTATAAATCTCTATAGAGCATTTTGTGTGTTTCTACGGGTTTTTGCAGAGAAGACAAAGAAAGAGAGGCAAAGTATATGGAAAATAGGGAAAGAAGATTAGAGATAATATTAATAATTTTTCTATATTAGTTTCCTTAAAAATTAGGGTTCATAAAATAATTTTTAAATTTTTTTTTTTTTGGGAAAGTGAGCTGGGTTTTAAGGACCTTTAAACCTTTATATAAATGAAACAAAAATAAAAACAAATACTGAAACAAACTCTCACAAGATAGAGGATTCACTAATACAAGCCTAGACTATAAACAAACTGAGCCTTTGTACATTTTGTTTGTTTTCTTAGTTCTATTGAATTTTCGGGGACAAAGGCTAAAATCTTTGGTGTGGGTGTTAGAGAACCTCTTTGCAGCCGATTTTGTAATCACATCATCATCACTAGAGAGGCCTAGCTCATGCTCTTCTTCAGGAACCTGACAATTTTCTTGTCTCAATCTATTGCATGTGTGGTTCTTATCCTCTTCCCATGCATCTTTTAACCAAATGTAGTATGCCTTCACTACTTCTTTGCCACGTCTTACAATAGCTCCTTGCATTGCAGAAGGAACTCCGTTTCCCTTTTCGTATTCATTTATCATCATTAACGTATATGCAATCTCAGGAAGAGTAGGGATACCCTTCGCTTCATTCAGTTCTGCTTCGGTGAGTTGTTTCACACTGCGGTGCCATAATTTCTCATCATCATCATTGACATCCTGGGAGTTGTTGTCTTCCTTTGCACCTGAAATATTGGCTGTCGGCACTACACCACAAATGCTTATTCATAGCGTTTCAAAAACGCTATTGTAGGATATCATAGCGTTTTAGAAAACGTTGTATCTGCCAAAGCTATAATAGATACAGGTTATTTATAGCGTTTTAGAAACGCTATTATAAGTAGACCATTTATAGCGTTTTTCAAACGCTATTGTTTATCTTGTAATAGCGTTTTAAAAATGCTATGGTTAAACCTATAATAGCATTTAAAAAGTGATATTGTTGACAGCACTTAAAAAATGTTATTGTATAGTTACTAATAGCATTTCTGAAACGCTATTATATAGTTACCAATAGCGTTTCTGAAACGCTATTGTCTTCCCTCACGTAGCATTTAACAAATGTTATTATATTAGTTTTTATAGCGTTTCTCAAGACCCTTTTTTTCTATAGCACTCATCAAGTGCTATCAAATGACTTTTTATAACATCTTATAAGTTTTATTTCTAGAAAATAAAAACCTAAATGTGCCAAACACTTGAACATTTCCATGAACGGCGAAGCACAATAATGTAATTAATAAGGTAATGTATTACATCGAGTCACAAAATCTATCAAATAATAAATATCAGACTACATCTATTTCAGTTGAAGCAGTAAACAACTAAAATAGGCTAATGGGTTAGATCTTTGTAATCCATAGGTCCATAAGGTTCAAACAACTCTGCAAAAAATCCCTTTTTTCTTTTGGGATTGCATCCTATATCCTTGCAGAGAAGATCATTGTACCATATTTGAAGGATACCATATTTTTGAAATTCTTGATTTTCGGGTGTCTACTTGTCCATCTCTTGAAAATTCCCATGTTGAACACTCTATCTTGAAGCCACTGTTAGGGATTCTATTGTTGTTTGTAAAGACCTCCTGGAGAATTTGAGTTAGTTCATTCCACTCAGATGCCTCCCAAGTGTAAACACCATTTCTTATTAACCAGCAGGATATGATAGATCTACCCATAGTACCATTAAGTGCAAGGAATACCTGCATTCAAATTTCAAATGTCTCAAACTCATCTGTGATGCAATTGTGGCAACAACTTTTTTTTTTCCTTTGTAGAATTGTGTAAACTAATTAATGATTCCACAAGTCCTTCAGTAAATCCTAAAAGTACTCTTTAGTTGGAAACTCTGTTAAAGAATCAACAGAAGATCACTATTCCATGAATTCATCACTTACCGTTAAGCTATGCATAGTGAATTCCATATCCCCACCATATAAGGCGCAATCTAATGGTGCATTGAGCACCAAGTGTAGTTGCATTAGAGTCCCTGGGCCGTCCTTCTTCACAACTTTGATATCTCCACCCATTTTTTTGACCTACCATGCCTGTGCATCAGGTACATTATCATAGATAAAAAGTGACTCTAATCACGCCTAGCACGAACATATCCCCGTATCCATTATAATTAACATGGATATTACATGCCAAAACAAACATCGCAAAGCCTAGAACAATGACTTTAAAATACAAATAGTAGAATTAGGAAAATACAACAATCCAATTGAGATTGGATGATGGAGGCATGAAGAACAAATAGTTTCTTCCAACTTGAGTTGAATAGTTGCTGATGGTGCAACAATGTTCTATAAGACAGAATTGCTCAGAACAATGATTTTTCGATTACAAATATACTAGGATAGAGCACATACAACAGTTAAGCACAATTCTTCAAAACGACATTTGACTATTTTCCTACACCGACACGCAATGAATAATGCAAACGTTAAGCTTACCAAGGTCTACACTATGCATAAACCAAGACCAGTTCCACCATACCTGAAATAGGAAAAAAATAATTAAAAGGTTCGAACCACCCATAACATGTAAATGATTTCTAGTTTAAGCAGCAGTTTACAAAAGATACCACAAGTCCATAAAACTTGACATTCCAACAGATGGGCCTTAGCTTGCTCTGATGCAAGCCAAGAATTCATATAAATTACATAAGCATGTTGATACAAGAGGGTTTCTAGGGTTCCTAATTTGGGTTCCTAGAGTTTCTAATTTGCTCTCAAAGTTATTTACTAAATAACTTTGAGAGATCTTTCAATTTAATTAGGAGTATTTTTAGTTTCCTTTTAGGATTAGGCATTATTTTTTTAGGAATAGACTGCTTGTTATTTTAGTATTTTTTTTCTTTTAGAAATAGGCAGTTTCTTTTTAGAATTTACTTTTTTCTTTTAGGTAATATTTCTTTTATCGTTTAGGAAGAGATTCTGAACCCAATTTGGGCCAGATTTTTGGCAGGTTACTTATTTTATTACGTATTTCTTTTTAGTATGATTATTGGAAATTGCCATTTTTTTGGTAAAATTCTAATAATGAGTTTTAGCTATAAAGCCCGACTTGTGGGCTAATTTAGAGACAACTTTTGATTTGCATAATTTTGAATTGACATTAGAGATATTTTTTGTGTTTTAGGCGATTATTTTGTATTCTTCCTTGTGAATTATCTGTTAAAATTAGTCCGCAGGATAATCGATATTCTGCTCGACGTCAGTTGGTATCAGAGCTTCAACATCTTCTTGGGGTGAGATTTCATCAGTTTCTATGGCTGGTGGTCGTCGCGGGCAGGTTTCGAATGAGGAAGCCCCAAACTGGGATCGTCACGTTAAGAATATGATGATTGAGGATTTACAGAGGCAAGTTGCAAAGTTAACCCGACGTCTAACGGTGCAAGATTTTGATAATCATAGATGAAAAATCACGATTCTGACTCCAGTTTCGAAAACCCGTATCACAATCGTGCTCGACTCTGGGAGCGTCGTGGTCGGGAGGATCGTCATGGAAATCTCGGTTTCAAAGTGGATCTACCCGAGTTTTCTGGTATGTTACAGGGCGAATGATTCGTGGATTGGTTGAATGAAGTAGAGTGTATTTTGGAGTATAAGGAAGTCTCAGATCGTGTCAAGGTGAAATTGATCGCCAAAAAACTCAAAGGTAGAGCATCTGCGTGGTGGGAACAGTTAAAGCGGGCACGAGACAGTCAGGGCAAGACCAAGATCACTGATTGGGAGAAGATGAAGAAGAAGATGAAGGGCCACTTCCTTCCTTTTGGCTACACTCAACCCTTATTTCAGCGACTTCACTCGTTGAGGAAAGATACACTATTGAAGGAATACAAACAAAGTGTCAAATCTTCCGTGTTTGTGGACAAGCGAATTGGGGAACAGAATAATGCGCTCGACGAGTTTGGCAAAACCATTTTACGTTTTCATCGTAAGGTACACGATAGACAAAAAAAAAAAAAGATATTATAAGTACCGACCCGATCTACAGATCTCTCTCTTACTCTGTTTTTCATTCTTCTCTTCACAACAATCTCTTTGTTTTCGAAGCGAAGATGAGCAATCCGAACCCCAATCAAGCCGAAGCTTCGGACTCCAAGGGAACGAAGAGGGATTTCAGTACAACGATTATGGAACGGAAGAAGGTCGCGAATCGGCTCGTTGTTGATGAGGCTGTGACTGATGAAGAAAATGGGTTCTGTGGCGATGAATGTGACAATTGTTTTGATTTTGATGAAGACCAAGCTTGGATTCTAATGGAGAAACTGAAGCTGATGCAACAATGGGGGAAAACGAAAACATGACAAGGGAGCAGATTCAAGACGAGATCAGGAAGATTAAAAAACGCATGCTCCTCTCCCCTTCCATCCATTGATTGAAAGATTAACGCATGGTTGTATGCCATTGACTGAAACACAAGTTCTTGCAGAGTTTGTAGGATAGCAGCCCCTGCTCTTCTCCCCTTCCACGCCACCGTCCGGCATCCACACCGCCGAGCACCACCATCAGCCGCCACCTCGCCCACCTCCCTTACCCATCTCCCTCCTCCTTCATGTTTCCCTCTCTCTCGGCCACCACCCCTGTTCCACCTCGCGACAGAGCTCCACCGCCCATGTTCCACTCTCCGCCACCTCGTCTTCTTTCTTGTTTCCCTCACTCTCGACCACCGTCCCACCGGCCAAACACACAGCTCGCACAACTGGAGCAGAAAGGAGTAGCAAGAACCGCTCCTGTTTCTCTCCCTCTTTTGGTTCTCCTTCTCGTCTTTCTCTCTATCTCGTTGTCTCCCTCTCACTTGCAGGTTCACCGGAGTCGGTCGGCGGAAGAAGACACTCGCGAGGAGCGAAGAACTAAGAAGAGGAAGCTCGCGGCTCGCTGGAGAAGAAGACCGCGCATTTCTGGCGGGAGAAAACAGTTTTTCAAATCAAGGCTATTCGCACCCCAATCCATTACTCAGAGCCACCACAGTCCACCAGCAGTCTTTTCTCGGGATTCGTGTCCATGCATAGATGAATTCCGCCTACACCAGTGTTGTGATGTCATCCACCCTGATTTTCTAGCCCCTGCAGACGTGAATTCAGATTTACCAGCAGTGTTGCAGCAGCTAGCAAAGTTTTTTGTCTTGATACCAGAGGATCTTCCTCCTGGACTGCCGCCAGAGGATTCTGATGACACTGTTGTGAACTTGAGGACGAGTTCTTTCCAACCCGGGGTGACTGATGCAAGAGGGTTTCTAGGGTTCCTAATTTGGGTTTCTAGAGTTCCTAATTTGCTCTCAAAGTTATTTACTAAATAACTTTGAGAGATCTTTCAATTTAATTAGGAGTAGTTTTAGTTTCCTTTTAGGATTAGACATTATTTTTTTTAGGAATAGACTGCTTGTTATTTTAGTATTTTATTTTATTTTTTATTTTAGAAATAGGCATATTCTTTTTAGGATTTACTTTTTTCTTTTAGGTAATATTTCTTTTATCGTTTAGGAAGGGATTATGAACCCAATTTGGGCCAGATTTTTGGAAGGTTACTTATTTTATTACGTATTTCGTTTTAGTATGATTATTGAAAATTGTCATTTTTTTGGTAAAATTCTAATAATGGGATTTAGCTATAAAGCTCGGCTTATAGGCTAATTTAGAGACAGTTTTTTATTTACATAATTTTGAATTGACATTAGAGATATTTCTCTGTGTTTTGGGCGATTATTTTGTATTCTTCCTTGTGAATTATCTGTTAGAATTAGCCCGCAGGATAATCGCTATTCTACCCGGCGTCACATGTACACCACTCTGGGTTACCAATATTGAGTATAACATAGAGGGTCATTTCAACTGTTATGTATGAACTGCTATATGTTCGAGTTGTTGAAGGATCAACTTACTCAAAACTCTCAAATACAGACTCCCATTTGCTTGGATCAATTCCTGTGAAAAGAAAATTTTATCAAAATAAAGAAGATTTTGAAGCATACAAGGAAAAAAAAAAGTTATTATACATTAAGAAGCAATAAAGTCCATACCACAGCCTGTGACATCAACTTCAAACCACAGAGTAGTTTTGTTGCCTGACTTGATGTTTCCCTTTGCATGGTCTGGTTGTTGCTTTGTAGTTGCTCTGAACACAGATTGAGATTTCTGATCAAGAGGTAACTTCTCAGAGTAAGTAGCAGAATTGGAGCTTTCACACCACCCACGCAAAATAACATGGCCAGCTGAAATGAATTGAAAATGGCAACTCGTGTAAGCTTACACTTAAAACTTCTAAGAACTAGTATCATATTATTCACTGCTACTTTCGGAATATGTTACTTACAATTGCTATCATTGTTTTATTTTTAAAAGGCAACTAGGGTCTTTCATGGATGCCACCATAATATGTTGTGGCTCGGTTTGAACCCTACTGATGCCTGCAATTGTACCCATATACTTGTAAAATCGATATTTAATACTTTTTAGTTGTTTCTGAAACTCTGTAAAGAAATCAAAATGGCAAGTTTAAATAATAGAATGGTCTCATGACTCATGAAATGGACCTTGAAGTGACCCAAAAGTAGGTTATGGACTACACATGCAAGCGATTTGGAATCCTTGACAAATCTGTCACTGGATTTTTTTCACCAAACCAATTGATATGTAGGCTGCTGGAGTGGTAAAGGAACTAGAGACTATAAGAATTCCAAATGTGGTTTACCTTCTAGTTCCGGATTCCTCATTCTCAAACATCATCCGGAAGCGCATGCCAAGGGATACTTGATTGTTGTATACAGCCCTGTAACAAATTTTCAATCGAATATGACAGTCAAGGTGCCTGATGTTATCTACGACCCAAATCAGATAAATAGATATGTATTTTCCAAAAAAAAGTATGAAATAAAACTTTTTGAAAATTTGATGCTTATATTGCCTTAAATTATTTTATATTATAAACAATTAGAACAAATTACTTCAGTCCAAATTCTGGACAAAACAACTGCGTCAATATACTACCAGTATCACTACTAAACCATATCCCAGAGATTAAAAATAAATAAAAAAGTCTCAGATAAAAGTAAAAGAATATGGAGTTTAACCTTCACATTGATGTATTGGATGTCTTCCACTCGAAACTTTGCAGGATTATTCTGCTTTTCTCGCTCAAGGACAGCAAGAATATTGTTGGCCAAAGTTGGATTTAAACAAATATTGCAAATCTGAAAATACGTGTTAGGGAGGACTTGCAGTCTTGCTAGATTAGTGTAAATAATGTATAAATAATAGACTGACTGCGCATGTTAGCACACACTAATGCAGGTTTTATTAACTAAACAAATCAACATTCATAAGCTGAAGTGGCACCACATGTTACAGAAGTCAAAGAGTCTGAACTCAAAATATGTAATGGCAGTAAAACAGACAATGAAAAGGAAAAGGAAAATGAAAATGAAACAGGAAGTCCTTTATCCCGATTATACAGTTTGAAAGTTCTGATCCTCTTTAACACAAAAACAACATAACCAAAGAAAAGGTTGAAGAAGTTAATTGGGAGCATCATCACCCACCATAGCCACACATTGCAAATGAGCATTCAAGTTGCATAGGGCACACCTCATAACAGGAACCACAGTGTGGTGAGGATTATTTCTGACATTGACACACTGTCCATCACAACATGCAAGCCCATGAGCGCACGTCACACCACACCCACCACAGTGGTTGCGATCATTCCTGGTGTCTTTACAGAATCTATTAAAACAACATGTAATACCTCCCCATGGATTTTTATGGCGGTCTAGACACACTGTCGGATCATTAGCACACCAAAAGTGCCCTCGTCCACCCCTTAGAGCTGTTCTAAGGAAGTTACTTGTAGAAATGTCAAGACCTGGTGCGCCAATATCGCTACTTGTAGAAACACCATGAACAGAAATGATCATGAGGTAGAGAATGATATGTCAACACTGGATACTACTGCAAGTTCCCAACAAAGGAGAGCTCATTGACCTCCGCTAGTTGACATAACACATAAGTGATATAAGCATACTGAAGCAAGAGAGGTACTTCTAAATGGAACATTAGTATTTGTAAATCATGTTTATCTCAAACTATAAGAGGTTTACATCATTGTTCGACCTAATGGTTCCGAAAATTATATGAAACTCACTGAAAACAGAGTATCCCTGCATTAGTCAATGAGATTCTTCTAATTGCTTACTTTTATATTGAATTTTGGTCACTAATAACTAGCATCACTAACTCGCAAGTCGCAATATATAAGCTCTTTCTAATCACCAAATGATTATATTAGTACATTTGTATGTCTAAAATAATAAGCCGTAAGGTAGTCTACTAACCTCCCTAATCGATTTCAGGCAACCAATTTTCTTAACACGAGTTTCAAATGAAGTTCTAGGCTTATAGATTGAATGGTCACGAGTCAATGTAAATGGGACGAATTCAACTAGAGGAACCCCCAGTACATGCAAGCTAATCACATAGTAATGAATTTTTTTCTCGTTCATTCCACTCAGTTCAATAAGCATGGAGTACAATCGTCTGTTTTCTAATACAATCCCACAAAGAATTGATAGTAGTAATCTACTACCACATCATGGAACCAATCAGATGACCACATCAAGGAACTGAACTTTTAAGTTAGAAGGAAGATAACAAATAGTTCATCAAGATTTTCAAGGAAACCAACGTGTGCAAGCCATTCTAAGGGTACGTTCACAAAGAATCAAGTACTACAAGTTATAATGAATTAAACGGAGCCTTCCATATAACATCTTATGTTCATATATGCATGCAGTTGTAGTCATACATTCACATGTGAACCGCTGTAGCACTGGTGTTTTGCCTGGTATCTCGCCTGGCGGGTGCCAGGCACGTGTCACTTCATGGGCATCGAAAGGGCAAAAAAAAATCTACAACACCCCCAACCAACGCACCACGTGTTGATGTTGTTGGAATATATTTTTTCTTTTTGAAAAAGGCGCCCCAATGCGTCTCTCTCCATCTCTCTGCCCTGACCTCACTGCTGCTTTGAGTGCCCAAACTCTCCTCTTCCCTTTGTCTTCTCTTCTCTTTCTTTATTACCTGCTCCATCCATCTGCTTCACCTTCTTCATTTTGTTCTCTCTTTCACTTCTTCAATGAATGAAGCAAAACCACTGTTTTTGCTTTGCTTTGCTTGAGCTCAAATCTTAAAACCCCATCTTCTCAGTCCCTGTTTAGCGAAAAGGGTTTTTGATGGATTCATTTGCCAACCCTTTCTTCAACAAGAAGTTTCTCTCAATCAAGAACACAAGGAAATGGATGAACCAGTCCGTAACCAATCGACCGCAAGATAACAAAAACCAACACACTCCATTTCCAAATCTCCAATCCCCAAATCATGGTTTGGGGTTGTCGAGCTCTGTGAGCTCCACATTCGAATCTTTTCTCTTATTTGTAGTTTCTTCACATCCTGAAATTTGAACTACAACTTCAGCAGCAGCTCCTCCTCCACCACCACCACCATTTCCTCTTCATCCATTTCCTTGTGTTCTTGATTGAGAGAAACTTCTTGTTGAAGACCAAGGTATTGTACTTCGTATACGGGTTGAAGAACAGTGTGCAGGTGTTCATTTGGTTGGGTTTGGTTCTTCTATCATGGGCTTTATTGATCAATAGAGGCATTAAGAGGTCGCAGAAAGCTACTAAGGTCTTAAATTATGTGTCGAGAGTTCTGGCTTCGTTTTTTATTGCAGCAGTCATATGGTTGGTTAAGACTTTGTTGATGAAGCTATTAGCTGCTTATTCTTTTTTTCCAAGACCATCCACGTGACTGGCACCTCTGGCACCTCGCGGGTGCACATGCTTGGCACCATCCAGGTGAGATATCAGGCGAATTTTCAGTGCAATTTAGAATTGTTGGACTAAATAATTGAAAAGACAGATATTCAAACTTCAACCACACGACACCATTAATTGATGAGAAAAATGGCATGCATTTAACAAGCTTTATGCTAACACAAGACGATCCAACAGGCCCTAGTAGGTCTCCTAACTGGTGTGTTGTTATTTCCACAATACCTTCAGAGCTACATGGCAATATCAAACTCACACAATTACCCAATGCCAACATTCAATTAAATGTCATTTTGTACAACACAACAGAAATTTAAAATAGTTGAAGGGAATACATTCTTTCGCAATATAAGCTCTTGTTCAACAATAAATGGATAAAAAAAATCAAAGATCGTGCTTATGTAGCTGCCAATCACTTCGTTTATTTCATTAATATATTGCACACATTATTGACTCATATTGTGATCAACATAATTATTGAATTCCTTCATGATTTTAAGGCTATTTCATTGAAAAAATGGTCAAAATGAACATGTTTAGAACATAATTTTATTTGCAAATCTCTTAAGCATATTTCAAAGTGTCGAAATGAATTCTCTTAAGAGTTTCAAATATGTTTCCAAGAGCATTCCAAATTTCAGAATTTGATTACTGCTTTTGAATTTATTGAATGTGTTTCGACCACAAAACCCAAACAATTTTTCTGCAATAATGGAAAAAACAATGTTTGCCTTCCAAAAAAAAAAAAAGGAAAGAACAATGTTTGTTAGTGTCCACAGATGAAATGCAAATCAAAGTCATTGTCTTCAATCACTAGAACCCTTTCAATTTCACACCAAAATAATTAAATCAAATATCTCAAAGAGGTGGAAATAACCAACCTATTTACTGCTCTTGAATTAATTGAATGTGTTTCGAACACAAAACCCAACCAATTTTTTCTGCAATAAAGGAAAGAACAATCTTTGTTAGTTTCAAACCAACCATTTTTTTTTTGCAATCATGGAAAGAAGAATCATTTTTAGTTTCATGTTTAATTTGTGTAAATATGAACAACAGTAAAGAACTTAGATGTGTCCTTATAGATTAGCTATTGATTATTCACCTCATGGCTCCACTTATTGAGACAGTTTTTGTTTTGGAGCTCATTTACATATAGTTGTTCAGAGCATCATGGAACGCATGCCATGTGTAAAGGGAGGAGAGGAGGAGGTGAGCGGAGGTGTGGAATCGATTAGAGAGGACGGTAGCAGTTGGGGAGATGGAAATCGATCTGACATAGTGGGGATTTGCTTAATTGTGTAGAGGGAGGAAGTCAAAACGAAGAAGGAATTAGAGAGATTACTTGAAGATGAGATGGAGGAGAGCAGGGCGTGATGGATCTGTTGGTAGCTGATGGACCTGTGGCTGGTGACGTGAAGAGAAGGTTGTAGAGATGGTGTTTGTTGTTTGCGTGGAGGAAGAAGAGCAAGAAGGAGATGAGAACTCTTTAATTGGTCTGTGGATCTCTCACTCCCCCGATCTCTGTCTCTCAAACTAGATTTCTCTCGCTCGTATTCTTAAGTCAAAGAAAATTGGGGACTTTCAATAACCCTAGCTCCAAATCAATTGAGAAATGGAAGAAGCGGAAAAACAGAGAGGAAAAACTAGACAAAATGGAGAGAGTTGAGAAGAAGACAGAGATGAGCGAGAGGGAGGGAGTGAGAGGGAGTTGTGTTCTTTTGTTTTTGCTTTTGGTGAAAAGAGAGGAGCGGTTTTCCAAAAAATTTGAGCAAAATTTAGCGGTCATTTTTCAATCTCCCGCTATGTTATTCCATAGCGTTTTAATAATGGAATATGATTAAAACTGGGCTTATCATTAGGGGTGGGCATCCCATCCCGCGATCCCGTTCCCGTCCCGTCCCGTCCCGATTTTTTCGGGTCTTAATGGGATTGAATAATTTCATCCCGATCCCGTCCCGTCCCGATCTAGAATGGGATGGGATGGGATGAAGATTTTCAATCCCGCCAATCCCGTCCCGTCCCGAACTAATTTATTAATATTAATTATTAATATTTTTATTTAAATTATTTATTTTAGAATTGTGGATGCCCATACAAATATACTGATGTATATAACATATTTAATTTTTTAACATCTCCATGAATATCTCACACATCTCCATGAATATCTTGTGTAGGTTAAAGGCCTGCCGAAGAAAATAAGAGAAGTGAAGTGGAGGTAAGATGTAAGCACATCAAGCCACTTGTTACAACCACCTTGTTCATTGCTTATAGTATGCAAAGATACCTTGACCTGTTGTTGTGATGATGGTTTACCAAATTTAGCCATTTTTTTCTCCTTGATTCACTGTGTTTGTTTTTTTGGTCGTTAATTTTTAATTTTATGTTGAACTTTTCTGATTATTGATTAAAAAGTCAAAACGAATTTATCTATAATGCATACGTATTTAAAGACTTAAATTTATTTAAAATAGTAAAAAAAAAAAAAATGATTCGCGAACTATGGACTGTCTGATGTCTTTTGGTTTTCAGAATGCATATTCCTAATAGAAGACCCTAAATCACTATATATTGCTTCAAATTTTTTGGATGTTGCTTCAAATTTTTTGGATGCCGCTGATCCCGTCCCGTGCCCACCCCTACTTATCATAGCACAAGTATTAAAAACGTTGTTGTCAAATGCTATTAATAGCCAATTGTGGTGCAGTGCGGCATGTTGTTGATTTCTCCTACTTTATCATCCTTGATTGAGTTGGGCACAATTTCATTTGGGTACTTACTTCCATGTTCTTCCCCCAATTCGTTGTCGTTCTTTTCTATTGTCTGGTCTTCTACAACTGATGCCTGATTTTCTTCTGTCACTGCAACATTGATGTCATTCACATTATGAGCATAGCTTTGTCTGCATCTGTCAAATGTGTTAGTTCTTAAGGAGTATATCCACATTTTGAGTCCATCTTCTTGGCTAAGTTCAACTTTTCTGAACTAATTTCAACTTCTACTTTGTTATTTGCCCCATTAGTATCAGCTCCATCATTGTGTTCATTAGCCGAGTCCAGAATGACTAGAGGATTTGTAGTTTTTTGTTGATAGTATTGTTTCTTGTGCTTCTTATTTTTTGCTCTTTTGAATCCTTCATGATCATCATTTTTGACCCCTCATTACTTTTTTCATTCTCCAATAGTTGTTGGGTTGGTATTGACTTCTTCAACTCAGGGTGTTTCACCCAGCATGTTTGATCAGTATGGCTTTGAAAGCCACATTGGTTGCAATACAATGGGGAAAAGGATACCTAATATGTTGTCAGAAGCCTGGTAGATTTGGAGCTTGGATCCATATTTTGTTTGGAAGCGGTTTTGAAATATTCATCCAAACATGAACCTTTGCTACAGATGGTCTTAAGAGGCGCCTTGTAAGTTTGTCCATGGCTAGAAATTTACCAATCGATTCTACAACTACTTTGAGAAGTTTAGGCTGGAAAAGAATCAGTGGTAATCGAGGGAGTTTGATCCATACCGATTTGTTGCGGGAGTCTATCTTGCTATCAAAATAAGAATCCCATTTTGAAAGCCTGTAAGGGTACCCTTTGATATTGCATTTCTCTCTTGCCATAGCTTTGATCATTGTTTCTTCATATTCAAACTTGATTAGAACACGACGATAGTCTAAGGCACCAATTGTAAATTCATCGGGGATGCCCCAATACTTAGTCACTGCATCTCAATTGTCACTTAGATAAGGTCTTTCTTGAGCAAACTTCATCACCAAAGCATATTTCATATACATCTTGCCTCTTTCAAGATCCAGATTTGATAGAAACAGAGGGCTTACCATCAAAAGTCGAATACACATGGTCTGTGGGTGATTCGTCAACTTCATTAAGTCTGAACCGTCCCACAATCTGCGCAAACGAAGGAGTGCCAGTCGTTTTGCCAACCGTGGCTCCCTCGCTCCCCGGTGGCTTGTCCGTGGTAGCCATGTCAAAGTCTATCGAGTTGTCATCAAATCGATTCGCCCAATAACAGATCTACTCGATCAGCAACAGATCGATTGAGGTTCAGTTGTTCGTTCTGCAAAACACGGTTGCCAACCTTAGGGTAGTCGAAGCGATCTGTGCCGAATCAACGAGGGCTTCTCCCCAACCGACTAGATTGAGCCGGATCTGTGCTTTCAGAGCTCCTATCTCGCAACCTTCAGCCCTCTCGCAACAATTATTTTAATTCTTGTTAGATGATCAAAACAATTCTTTGGTTTTTTTTTCTTCTTTTCTTTGTATTTTGTAGTCCGTGCATCTCATTTTTATGTAGATTTTATGTTGGAAATATAATTACTGCAAATTAAAACAGAAATGAAGTTATCAAATTTTCTTGGGTTGAGTCGCGGACTAGGTCACTCTCTTTAAGACGTTTCACGGCTCTGCCCAACATTGTGCAAGCAGTCTGATTGTCCTGTCGTCCCCAGGATAAAACAGCCCAGAATTCTTTATCTGTCTCGTTCAATCACATGCACTTTCAATCACATGCACTGATGAAGAACGGAAATATTTTCACCCTAACTCTTTTGCTCGAAATCGCGAAAAACAATGAGTAAATACGAAATTACAAAGCAACTGAAACTCTGTGAAACAGACTGTTTACAAAACAAATAACACCATCTAAAATGGACTGTTTACAAAACAAATAAACTCTTAAATAGATTGTTTTTGAAACTCTTGAAAAATTTTCAGCAAAAAGAGTGTGGAATGGACCAACATTGGTCCATCTCTTCCCTCCTTCACTAAGGTGGGTACTCGTTGGAGTCCAAACCCAAGTCCAAATACTATCTTTATTAACTCCTCCAAAGTGAGTTACGGATATGAGACTAAACAATAAGGGAGAGTTTCAAAGTTAAGAAACCATTTTGTTTTAAAATTCAAACTAATGTTTCAACAATTTATTTTGTACTTTGTAGAATTTACAAGAAAGATAAAAACAAAGACATTAATGCTAGTGAACCAGATTTTTGCAACTAGGTTCTGCAACCAGAGTGATGTAACAATGCCGTAATCTTTAGAAGAATAATGAATTCGCCGAAGTGTTTAAGAACTATTTTTGTAGATTACTTTTCTTAACAAATGGGATTCATATAGTAGATTAGTTCAACCATAATTAGATGATCAAAACAATCCAATATTCAATATTGCAATACCTTCTTATCCTGAATTTATTAGGCAAATTTAGACTTTTTTTTTCACTTTCCCATGACTTTCTCTCTCATCTCTCCTTTCCATATCTCTACAGTAAAAATTTCTCCAATTCAATCTTTCAAATTGAAATGCACGACAGCTAATCCGCGGAGCATGGAATTATAAAAATGGTCCATAAGCCAAATTTTTGACACCTTATTTATTTAACTAAAAGTTAGCTCTCCAACTCACTGAGACTTGAGTAAAATAAATAGCGCCCTTTCATTACACCAAATTGGCACTTTTGTAACAACTCTCAAAACAGTATCACTTTTGAGATGTTACAATTCACCAAACAATTTCAAATCAAAACTAAATTTAGTCAAAAAAATGAAAAACAGTAACACAAAAAAAATGATACAATAAGTTGGATCACCATGAATAGTATCATTTTTGAGTGAGGCAGAGCGAGGAAACGAGCGAGGGGAGGGAGGTGGCGGGGTGGGAGCCGTCCACCCCGCTCGGGATGCGTGCCGCAATTTTTTGTAAGCGCATCCCGAGCGGGGTGGACGGCTCCTACCCCGCCACTTCCCTCTCCTCACTCGTTTCCTCGACATTTAGAATTCCCCATCATTTTTATAATCATACTCTTCATGGTGATACTATTATTGTATCATTTTGTTTGTGAAAATGTGTAAAGTTGTTAGGTGAATTGTTACACTTCAAAAGTGATACTGTTTTGAGGGTTGTTACAAAAATGCCAATATAATGTAGTGTTCTAATAGAAACACTGTTGAATTTTTATTTTATTTTTGAAAACTTAATTAATTAAAAAAGGGAAGTGCTACGTGTATCCAACCATTTGGATCGATTACACCAATTTTTGTTTAGATATTTTATTTATAAAAGTTAATTAGTGTACCCAACCGCTATTTCTCAACTCTAAAACAATAATACTTAATTACAAGGAGTAAGAGAAACGACTCCTAGCCTCCTCCTCATCTTTTATGTTCATCGACTTGGTGGTTACTCACTACACCAAATTGACATTTTTGTAACAATCCAAAAAATAGTAACACTTTTGAGCTATAACAATTCACAAAGCAATTTTACACATTTTCACAAACAAAGTGATTCGAGTGAGGCTAGGGAACCAGGTTTTGCAACAATGTTTTATAATCAAGATAATGTGACATCGTTAGAGGAGGTTTTTTACAACCTCTAGATACACATAAACACTTTGGGAATTTCATCATTCTTTCAATATCACGCCACGTCACCATGACTACAAAACTTGGTTAGAAAACATGGTTTCCTAGCATTTTCGAAGTGATTCAATAATTGTATCACGACAAATAGTATGAGCTTATAAGTGATGTTATTCATGGTGATCTAATTTATTGTATCATTTTTTTTTGTGTAGCTATTTTTTATTTTGTTGACTAAATTTAGTTTTGACTTAAAATTGTTTGGTGGATTGTAATAGTTCAAAAGTGTTACTATTTTTTAAGTTGTTACAAATATGACAATTTGGTGTAGTGACTCTTTCAAGCAACCAAACATTGGATTCACATAGTATTTATAACTTCTAAGAGCATTGCAATAGTTATGAATAAAAAATCTTCAAATCTAGCACATATTCAATGTACATGTATGAACCCAATTTCAAATGTCACTGATTTTTATTTTTTATTTTGCTCAAATAAATAAGGGTACTCAATAAAATTGTTTTCATAAAAAAAAGGTAAGTTGGTGTTACGCATTTTAAGTTGGTGCAACAAAGTGAAACATCCCAAAAAGCTGGTGCAATCGAGCTAAATATTCGGGTACATGTAACAACTCTCTTTAAAAAACTCAATTAAATCCAACCGCTTGCACACAAAACCATGTATAAAATTGGAAAGAGTAAGTATAGCCAGGGCTAACAGCCATTTTTTTTTTGTCAGAGTTGGACTCTTTTACACTTTTACCCATTCTCTTTAAAATACAACCATAAACATCATTTATGGAAGGGGCAGAAGTGGAAATAGCCCAACCCCTGACAAAAAATGGCTGATAGCCCTAGCTGATAGCCTTGGCTGCCTAGAATTATCAAATCGGAATAAGTTTAGGCAGTCAAGACAATCAACCATTTTTTTGCCAGGGTTATGCTCTTTTACATTTTTACCGATTCTTTTTAAAACACAACCACAAACATCTATTATAGAAGAGGTAGAAGTGTAAAGAACCCTAATCCTGACAAAATAATAGTTGGTGCCCCGACTCTCTAAAATTAGGGTTTATATAAACAATTTTTTCTTTTTTTTTTTTACTTTTGTAAGGTCAATTGTTCTAGCATTAGTGTTCACGGTGAGAATTGTTTGGGTTTTGTGCGTAGTCGTATGGGTTTGCATTAGAGTTTCGAGGGAAAAATATTATTTGTTAAGATTTTAATTAAAAAAAGAATTCTTAATAATTTTCAAAAATATTTAATTAGAAGGGCCTTAGACCTAGGGGTGGGCACGGGACGGGATGGGACGAGATAGACCCATCCTGTTCATACGGGATCGGGATGGAAAAAATCCCATCCCGACTTCGTCCCATCCCAAACGGGTCCGGGACGGGATGGGACGAGATAGACCCATCCCGACCTCGTCCCATCCCAAACGGGTCCGGGACGGGACGAGATCAGCGTGCTCTCATTTTTTGACAAATTACTCATCATCATCAGTTTTCAAATTTCAATGGACTTTCAATGACCAAAATAAGAAAGACCTTGCACCAATTGAATGGTTTGGTTGTATGACTCATGTTCCTGTATTTGAGATCTTCTCACATGAGTTCAGTGAAGTATAGAATCAAAATTTGTTCTTGGAGCTGCAAGTCTTTTGCAGTGGGTATGAGCTTTTAACGCTCCAAGAGCTCCAAAATAGTTCAAGAGCTTCTGTAGCTCTTTATAGGCACTCTCATTTACCTTCAAAGTGAGTAATGGCACCGGTTACAAATCTCAATGACCACAAAACTAGGTACATATAATAGAGTCTGCACTTCCTAATTCAGTGTTTAATCATGAATTAAGAAATATTTGTAAATTGTGACCAACTTAACCGACTTCTCTTAGTTAGATATGGACGAACATGAAAGTTTTCTGGTTAAATTAACTACTGTTTGGTGTAGTCATTGCTATTAGTCATCAATATGTAAATCAATTCATACATCTGATAAAGCTCAGAAGGTCTTGGTTTGGAAATTGCTTTGAAAATGCAATGTGCATTTCTTTAATATTTAATATGACCGTGCAGTGGGTGCGTAACATCTGCAGAAACAGTCTTGTTAGAGAAGCAAAGTCCGGATGAGTTCCTTTCTAACATCAACTTGGGAAAGTCATCCGTTATTGTCTCTCTCTCCCCCCAATCAAGGGCTTCCTTAGCTGCTCACTTTGATCTTTCTCCATCTCAGGTGGCTAACACACACATTAGTGATTAGTGGCTAAACTCTAATAGATCATTTTTATTTATATTTATTCCATAATGCCATAGAGACCCTACTTTCATTTCATATCATGCCAAAAAATGGAAAACATTGTTCTTGTGGACCTTGCTGTTCAAGGTCATTATATTAGGCTTTTTCTATTTTTTCATATATTATTGAGGAGAGGATAAAAATATATATCGTTTGGTCTAGCTTTCTGTGGAATATCTTTCACTGATCCCTAGCTTCTTTCAATAAAATATTTTGTCTTTCTGATTTAAAAAAGGATGAAAATATTTATTCTTTCCGTTCTTGAGTTGTATTTGCGGAATATCAACTCCTGCACCGGTGATGACAGTCTCTGTATTGATTTTCAGTTATTTAAGAAAACTTACAACCTTTTTCAAGTCTTTGGGAATAAATGCACTATTTGATACCAGCTGCAGTAGGGATTTGTTACTAATCGAATCTTGTAATGAATTTATTTTACGATACACACGACATCTTTCAGCTAATAGCGTAGCATGTAACCAACCCCTTCCTATGCTTTCATCAGCATGTCCAGGTATCAACAGTCATCAGTTTTCTACTATATTGACAAGTCATGAATTAAAAATATTAATAATAAATATTAAAAAATTAGCTCGAGACGGGACGGGATTGGCGGGATTGAAAATCTTCATCACATCCCATTCCATTCTAGATCGGGACGGAATGGGATCGGGATGAAATTATTCAATCTCATTAAGACCCGACAAAATTGGGACGGAACGGGACGGGATCGAAACGGGAACGGGATCGCGGGAAGGGATGCCCACCCCTACTTAGACCTTGGAGAAAAAATTTAGCTATAGAGCCACTTCACTTCCTTCTGAACCTCACTTCATACATAGACTCCGAGCTATGTGCGCACTTTAATCTGATCGACCAAAGGGAGCAAAGTCTTGTGTCTCTCTACTTCGTATAGGGTAACAACAGCCAATCTACTGAGCGATTCAAACGGATTTGAATTGAATACAATATATGGATGGATTGGTTCAGCAAGGTATGAACAATCGATTCAGAATTTGTTTTGATTGGGGCAGAGTTTGGGGTGTTTTGATTCTCTATTTTCAGGGTTTGGGGTGTTTTGATTCTCAGATATTTTGAATCCAATCCATTCAATTCAGTAGATTTGTAGTACCCAATCTATCTATTGATTCAAAGTATTGATTGGGATGTTTTCGTTTGTCAAAGTTTGGGGTGTTAACATTTTCGATTTTCAGAGTTTGGGGTGTTTTGTATTTAATCAATTCAGTAGTTTAGTATGACCCTCACTCGATTGGATTAAGCAAGGTAAGGTAAAGATCGATGATTCAGCTTTAAAAAAAATGGGGTTTTCCATTTTTGATTTTCAGAATTTGAGGGTGTTTCAATTTTGGATTTTAATTTTTTGGGTTGTTTTGGTTGAGCTAATATATCGAACAATCTATTTTCAATTTGTTTGTTTTTTCTTTTGCTATTTTGATTCGGCTACATTATGCTGTTACAGGAATTCAGTCAATACTATTGATTAGTAGAAGCAGATTGAGCTACTGATTTGGTAATCAACAGGGATAACAATCAATTTTCAAAAAAAAATTCCTATTATTTTGTTTAAAGGACCTCTGATTGGCTTCAAATTCCGCTTATACAGGAACCCAATTGATTCGTTGTTCGATAGACACAGGTAATGAGCGTTTTTATGTTTTGTTTTGGTATTACTAGACCTTGGCATTTTAACTGTCATTTTCTTGATTGCATTTTTGTACTATGTCTTGTTTTATCCTTAATGTTGTCCCACTGTGTTTGCATGAGCCTTGAGTGTTATAAATAGTTTTGTCTATAGGTATAGGATCAATTACAGTTGTTGAAAGCAGCTTAAGAGCCTTTAACTGGCTTGGGTTTTCATGAGAGAGTTTTCTATGATTTTGTAACAAACCAAGAAGATGATCACGAAATTCACGTTTCTTTATTCTCTCTTCCTCTTTCCCGCCTCTGTCTTCTGGCAAATTGCTTTCAGCCTAATGTGATGGTTTATTCAATTAATTGTGCCAACAAGCAATCTTCTAAGATATTTGTTTTAACATTTTGATATATTTGTTTGCTTTGCAGCTGACTCGCTCAGTTTTCACTGCATTGTGGTATACTAGTATAAACCCCTCAATGCAAGCTCTCTTTCTCTAGCTCTCTCCACTCTTGATCATAAATTCTATCTTGCGCACCTCCTCTTCCACTCTTTGATCTTCTTCAAGAACGATGAGTTCTTCATCACTTCTTCTTCCTTCAATTTCTCTCCCCAAGATCTCCACCACCCCATTGTCCAATTCATCAAAGATTGGGTTCAATTCAACCAATTTCATCACTTTCAGACATGGGGGAGTTCGAACCTTCGATGCAAAGAAACTTGGCAGCGAATCGAGGGTTTTTACTAGCGTTTCGGTTGGATCTCCGAGTGTTATTGATGATGGGTTGTTCTTGGATTACAAGCCCAGTCGTGCCTTCCTCTTTCCCGGTCAGGTGAGCCAGAAAGATCGAATCTTTGTGTAATTCGCATTTCTTGAACTTATTTGGATGGTTTGTGTTGGTAATTTGATGAATTATATCTTGCATTCGAAGGATTTAGGGAGAAATTTAGTAATTTGTGTGAATTCTTGGATGCCCATTTAGTGAAGTTGATACCTTTATGGATGAATTGGTAAATATAAAAGAAATTTGATTTGTTTGTTTTTGGTAGAATTGGGGCTTTTGAATTGTAGTTTATACTTTATAGGTTAATGTGGGGAAAGGCATCATATAGTTATTGTTTGTTTGCCCATGAGTAGAACATAGTTCTTTTGGGTTAAAAACATTGAAATTGCCGTCGTTCAGAAGATATTTAGGACCAAACCAGAAATTGATCTAATCATTAAACTTACTCAAGTTTTCATGTACTGAATTTGTTTATACTCCGGTAGTTGCATAGTTTCACCAAATGTAAAGCTATTGAAGTGCTTTTTTACTTGCTGAATCTTTATCAATTCAATTGTAAAACTAGGGTTCAAGTGATGAACTGTGGACGAGCTGCTTATTTACTGCAGCACGGAGCAATCGAAGACCGTTATTATCAACACACATTGATTTCCATGACGACAGTTAAACTACAAATAACGGGATAGACAGGAATTTGATAGAATTTTCGATTTTGAGGAGTGTTTGTCCTTCACTTTGTCAAAATTACTTACTTAAAAGTACAAGATACGAAAGGTGAGATTCAAGATTTGTCACCAATGGATTTGGTTAATCATCGAACATTTTCTTTTGGGTAAATTCTTTCCATCAAAATTTCAACCTATTCTTGGTTCCAAAGGATTGAATCAATACTTTTTCGTGTAAACGTATCTGAATTTTCAAGTCATTTGGTTTGGACTGTCTGTGATAGTCATTCTTACATCACTAACATTTTACTTTTTTACTTTGTTTTTTGTGTTTTAGGGTGCACAAGCTGTGGGGATGGGCAAGGAAGCTCAAAGTGTGCCAGCTGCCGCTAAGTTATACAAGAAAGCAAACGAGATACTCGGGTAGGGTAAGCTGAATAGAATCAAGTACACCAACGTGATAGCACTTTCTGTCTGTTTACTTGCTTATGAAGACTGTTAAGTATACTGACTTCATTTTGTTATATGCATAAAATAGACAAGACGAGTCTCTTTTGAACTTATTTGTTTTCCCTGAACACAGGTTTGATCTTCTGGATGTTTGCACAAATGGACCTAAAGATAAACTGGATTCAACTGTCGTAAGTCAGGTAATTGTACCTTGCAGTGGGTAACACCATAGTTTAATATTTTGTATATTAAGAAACTGGATATGACTCTGCAATCAATTAAAATTATAATGCCATCTGATCAAAGAAATGACACTCAACTAGGATCCTGCCAATTGTGAATTGACTGCTCTATATGTAATAACAAGGTTTAGTAAGTTTGATATAAAATCTTTGCATCTTCTCTATATTTCTAATAGCTTGTACAACTTTATAGCAGTTATAATCAAATAATCATGCATAATAAGTGCACACTTTGAGGTCTGGGCTACATAAATGCCTTAGTCACGTTAATGTTTAAAAGTATTGTTGAATACATGTTGGAACAGTTGAAGTTTGTGCAGTTATCTCTGGTAAGACATGGTAATTAATTAATTAATTAAATTTTCTTTTCTGTAATAGACTGTCTGTAAGGTATGCTCAACATTTATTTGTTTTCTGCAGCCAGCTATTTATGTCACTAGCCTTGCTGCTGTTGAAGTATTGCGTACACGTGATGGTGGTCAGCAGATAATTGATTCTGTAGATGTTACCTGTGGTCTAAGTTTGGGAGAATATACTGCTCTTACATTTGCTGGAGCTTTCAGGTAAAGCTTGTGAGATAACTAGTTATTACACTTCATTCTTGCTACCACTATGAAGCCAGATTTATCTGATAGTAATGTGGCCTATGTCATACATTTGATCCACCAATATTTTTGAACATTTTATATGATGGCCACGTCTTCACTTGGATCAAATTAAGCCAAGAGGGAAAAGTGATATCTCATCACTAGTATCAATGTGGTTATGCCCAGCTAAGAGCCCATCCAGCTAATGTATCCTGTCTTCATTGTAAAATGGATCAAACAATTAGAGGGGTTGTTAATTTGGAAATTTCAATTCTTATTGGGCATATCTATAAATGAGAAGAGTTAGTGCCGACATATTGGGTTTTATGTTACTTTTAATCTGAAAGAGAAAAAGAAGATATACTGGATTACTAGGCAGATAGTGTTTGATATATCTTAATTATGGTTTTTACTTTTAACTGGTACTAGCTGTTACATATTATTTCTAATATTCTGTTCTTCTGTCCCCTACATAGCTTTGAGGATGGACTCAAACTGGTCAAGCTAAGAGGAGAAGCCATGCAGGTATGCCTCCATAATGGACACTTAGTCTTTGTGCTTACAGTTGTATACATTATTTTGAGAACTCATGGTAATGCTAAACTCATGACTTCTTTTTTATTTTTTCAGGAAGCAGCAGATGCTGCTAAAAGTGCCATGGTCAGTATCATCGGACTGGATTCAGAAAAGGTCCAGTTGTTATGTGATGCTGCTAATGAAGAAGTGACTGGAGAAGACAAAGTTCAGATTGCAAATTTTCTTTGTCCTGTAAGCTTGTTTGTGAAAGCACTGTTTTGTGTTCCTTAGCCAAGGTGTTAGGCATCCCCGGATTCTGATTTTGTATGAACTTTGCATTGGCAGGGAAACTATGCAGTCTCTGGAGGTTTGAAAGGAATTGAAGCAGTAGAAGCTAAGGCGAAATCTTTCAAGGCCCGAATGGCGGTAAGTCATGCCTTCATATCAAATTTTGTTACCGTGGTCAATTTGTGATGTTTTTTTTTTTGGAAAGCTTCAATTTGTGATGTTGCGTTCAGTATATTGCATGAAGCACAATAATTTTGCAACACTATTTTGTATTCCACCCCTGAACTGTGGCAGATTTCATGCTAAATTTGTTCAAATTTTTTGGTTGTGTTTCTGTTGTTTTATATATTTTCTTAGGTCCGCCTTGCTGTTGCTGGTGCCTTTCATACTGGGTTTATGAACCCAGCTGTCTCAAGATTGGAAGCCGCATTGGCTGCAACAGAAATAAGAACCCCCAGAATACCAGTTATATCCAATGTTGATGCATAGCCGCATGCAGACCCAGATACAATTAAGAAGATTTTGGCACGTCAGGTAGGCATCTTGAAACTTTGCAAAGTGTCTTTATTTCTGTTCATGAAAATTGTTTGCAGGAAATATTGAATGTTCGATCTGAATTCAAAGGTGACTTCTCCGGTTCAGTGGGAGACAACTGTGAAAACTCTTCTAGGCAAAGGGCTCAAAAAGAGCTATGAATTAGGACCTGGAAAGGTATGCTTGTATTTGTTACTTATTCTTAATGAATATACCTTTAGCTAAGTCATTACAATTCAAGCTTCTATACAGTATACACCCTAAGCTTGGCATGCATTGTGTATCAGGTTATTGCTGGCATCATGAAAAGGATGGACAAAAGTGCACCAGTCGAAAATATTGCAGCTTAAGGGAAAAGATACTTGAAGTTGTTTCTTCTATATGGCCTTCACACAGTTGTCGTTAAGTGGGTTTAATGGTTTGTTCACACTTGTTTCGAACATCATCTTTAGAATCCTGCAATACATGTTGTTGTTATACAGGGTAAAGCTGTAGTACTAGGACTAGCTGTAGTTTTGGTGGATTAGTTTCTCAGAAGTCAATAATATATCAGTCATTTAGAAAACTAAGCATGGTTAAGTTATTCTAATTTGTGCTTATATGATTTGGCATATCGTTCTTTAACACCACTCTTGCCGTTTCTTGTACTAATCTGTCAGAGTCAGTGGCAAAGCAAAAGGGTTGTACACTTCGGGCATTTGGTAATCTGTTGGTGCTGCTTGACCCCAGTTAAAGGGAATAGGCTTGTCAAGTATAGAAACTTTGCTCAACACTCCATTCCTTCCTCTCCTTTCGGGTGGCGAAATGGTGATGGCAGTGCATGCCTTCGCTTGGATTTCTCATTTTTGCTTTTGATATTTATGTTGTTTGGAGGGATATAACCGAAAATCTAAAATGAACACATTCACTCATTAAATTTTCTTAACTATTCATCAGACTGACTATAAAACATTGGAGTGTTTTGTTAATAAAAACAAAACCTGATGTGATTGTTGCTTACTCAGCTTACCACATTTATTTGTATACAAAGCAAAGATTACAAGATGCTTCACAATAGCATCATCATAAGGCGATAGAAGAAATCAATAGAATCGTTGCTGTTGAGAGTAATGCTGGGTATGAGGATCTTCCAAGAGAAACCATCTCAGAAATATCACTTGGGGCTCCTGGAGCATGAAAGGGATCTGATGAATCCAGGTGAGTCTGCAAGCTTTGGTACATATTAATCTGCAGTACATCTGCAATCCAGACTTTGTCAAATGCAAACTTGGTACTACCCTACAACTTAATCAGGAATAACTACTGCACTGATCCTGTTTCCTGTTGTGGAAAATTGTCAAAACATTAGCGAGAAGATATTGCGGCGTACTACTGCTCAAGCAATTTGCAAATCAATTTGAGGTTGGAGGATTGGGAACACTGTACTCGGACCACCTACAGCTGAAACACCAGTATGGGACCACCTAACCCGTAAACACTGCGCTCACCATGGTGACTTACACAGGGTTCCTAACGGCTGACTAACATACTTTACATATTAACGGCTGACCAATAGTACCTAGGACTCACCAATACTATTTCCCCTAAGAAAAAGAGGCATGACTCTGATACCAATTTCTACCCAGAATTGCTAACAATGGATAAGACAAATAGAAAAGATACAAAACAGTAGGATGCAGAACAAAAAAATAGAAAAGATAAAAGTTATTCTCTTAAACTATTAAAGAGATCGATACAGCTTCAAACCAATTTCCTGGTTTACACTTGGAGATTATCCGTAAGATCAAGCTAAAATAGTTCATAGAATAATGCATGATTTTATTTATACTAGATAAAATTTACAAAGATATAATTTACAAAATGAAAACTAGAAGAAGAAAGCTTACATGATAAAGGCGTAAGGTTTTTCTCTGAAAACTTGCTTACCCTTTACTTCTAAAACATACTCTTAAATAGAAAAGAGGCCAAGTGAGGATAAGCCTCGCTGGAAGATAAGGGAGAGGGGACAACTTGTCCTTTGTAAACATTATTGGGATAATTGCAAATACTATTTGCTTTTGGGTGTCGATGGGAACTGTTGAAGATGCTTCGACTGTAGCTGCTTTTGTAATATTGAAACTGTGGCTTCACGCGGATGCCTTTTGAAAAGATGCTATCGGAACCGAAAGCATTCTTGTTTTGTAGTGACTGCTGACAGATGTTGCCTTTGAGGTAATGGAGAGTGGGTCCATTAATCATGGAGGGAGAAGACATTATAGCAATCGTCTTCATTGAGCGGGACTGTAGGTTCATCGTCTTCATCTGAGTCTTCTGAACAGATTTTGGACAATGTTTCCATGAGCTGAGCTTTTGTAGGTTTCCCTTGAAGCTGCTTCTTGATATGTTGTCGAAGAAGCTTAGCGTCTGAAGGGATTTCAATTGGATTCACCAGTGGAGTTGGTGACAAATCTTTTCCTGAGAAGAAGCGAATAACTCCTTCCTTTGTAACCTTGGAATGATCAAAATGTGCCCACCATTTAACTTTAAAACGGCGGCAGAACCATAATGGGGCTTGAGTGGATTGATATGGCTTGGAGTGGGCAGAACAAATATAGTCCCAACAACAAATCCAAGACAAACCAAATCTAATAAAAAAACCAAAGAAACAAAACCTGTTCTGAGGCAGAAATTGGAGGCTGGTATTATTCTTTGAAAATCTTCCATCCTTCTTGAACAGCAGGGGGAAGAATCTCTTGAATCGGACCAAAATAGCTCCACCAAGTGTGTTGGAACCAAAGATGAACAGATTTTTTACTGAAATTTTTACAGAATAAGAAGAACCACGAATGGCCACAATTCTGTGATTGTATGAAAAATGCTCTTGACCAGGCAAGTTTATAGTCAAGATAATTGTAAGTTTGAGGAACATAGCTCACTGAGAACTTCTTATGGTAGTGCGGGAGCTGATGCCAATCAGCTTCTGAAAGAACTTTAAGAATTTGACACTTTGAATGTGTGATTCTTTCTGGATGAGATTGTTCTTGATGATGGGTGATGATCACAGAATCTGTGTCTACAAGAATGAACTTATAGAATTCCTGTGATTTGGTATTATCTGCTTCTTCAAATTGCTGATGTTGAGGAAACATATTCTTTGCAATGAGCTGGGGCTCTTTGACTAAAGCATACATCGATGGCTCAACTAATGTGATATAGTCGAGACATGCTTTAGGGATGTAAGGATTTGATGCCGAAGTCTGCGGCTTTGTAAAGCTTGTCATGGATGAACCGGTTTCTTCCTGAGCTAAAGGGGTAAACTTTTGAGAGAGTGAAAGGGCATAAGAGAGACGGGCTTGATGCTGTGAAGCATGAGGCTTCATGGCATATTGGGATTTTGATTTAGGTTTGGAAAAAGGAGGGGGGCGAGAGGAGGATGAGTTAGAAGAACTCATCTTTGAAGGAATTCTCTTGTCAGAAAATCTGCAAAAGAGTTGTCAGTTCCTTTTATAAACTGAATTTCAAAATCAAAGGCTGAAAGAAGTCCTTGGCATCTGGCAAAAATCTGTTTGGAAAAAAGATTTAAAACATCTTTGGTTAAAATCTCTTTGGCAAATTTGCAATCAACACGTAATAAAAACGTTTGGTTTATCAAATCATCTTGAAATTTCATGATGCACAAAACAATTGATAAAACTTCTTTTTTGACTGTTGAGTAATTGACTTGAACAGAGTTCCAAATACCAAAATGGTACCAGACTGATTGGATAGTTGTAGAGTCAGAAGGACACTGTTTAAGAATACCACCGTACCCTTGGTTAGACGCATCTGTTTCTACGATTTTGAAAGAATCTGGATTGGAAATCCCTAGACAAGGAAAATGCTTAACTTGAGACTTGACTTGACGGACAACCTTAGTATGGGTTTCAGTCCATGGACCTGGGTCTTTCTTAAGCCTAGCAAATAAAGTTTTTAAAAAAAACATGAAGGTCTTTGTAAAAGTCTGCAACAAAATTTAGGGAGCCTAAAAACCTTTGCAACTGGTTTTTATCTTTTAACTCATCTGGAAATTTGTTTGCAAATTCAATTGCTCTTGAAATGGGTGTGAGAGTCCCATGAAAAATCTTATGTCCTAAAAACGAACATTGGTTCGAAAAAGATCAATTTTGGTTGGAGAAAGAACTATACCATTTTCTTTAATAATCCTTTCAAATTGATACAAATGTTTCCAGTGAGCTGGAATTGATTCAGAGAACACAAGTATATCATCGATATACACTATTGTAAAGGCTGAGAATGAGGAGAGAATATCATTCATGATATTCTGGAACTCACTAGGAGCATTCTTTAGGCCAAAGGGCATAACATTCCATTCGAAATGGCCAAAGGGAACATTAAAAGTTGTTTTGTATCTATCAAAGGGATGAATCTGAATTTGCCAAAATCCAGATTTGAGATCAAACTTAGAGAATACACAAGCTGAGTGTAATCTTTTAAGTAAATCTCTCTTGTTAGGTATAGGGTACCTAATCCACTGTAAAGTTTGATTCAAAGGCTTGTAATTGATAACCAAACGAGGACTTCCTCTTTCTAATTCAGCAGCTTTTCTAACATAAAAGGCTGAACAACTCCAAGGGGATTTGGAATGTCGAATTAGATTTTTAGAAAGCAAAATTATGATTTCTTGTTTACAATATTCCATTAGTTCAGCATTCATTTGAATTGGCTGAGCTTTAGTGGGAATCATTGTTTCTTTGAAAGATGGGTCATATGGGAGACGAACAACATGGCGTTTACGATGCCAAAAAGCATTAGGAAGTTCATAACATAATTTTTTCTTCAAATGTTCCTGGTATTGAACAATTTGAGTTTGAAGCTTAGAATCTTGAACTTGTTTATCAATGTGCTTATACGCAATGTCAGCTTTAAGGGATTGTAAATGTTGTTGTTTTTGTGAAATAAGATTTAGAAAATAAACATCTCGTTTGATGTGATTGATTTCTATCATTTCAGGTTTAAAAAGAAAAGAGAATTAGACATCAGTTCCAAGGATTTGGGTTTTTATGCCAGATTCTGTAACAGAAAATGGATAAATTGCAGCAAAAAATGGAGTTTCAAGAATAATTTTTTGGTACATATCTTGTACAAGCAAGAAATCTTGTTTGATAAAAAAATTTCCTTGACAGATGTGAGCATTGGTTAATTTGTATTGTATAGTCAACTTTTGATTATTGGTGGTATACAAATTTTGTTTTGTTAATTGAAAATATTTTGTAGGAATTAATCCTTCAGCAACACAGTAAGATCAGCACCAAAATCAACAAGAGTTGTAGTAGTGACAACTATTTCTTTGTTGATTACTTGCTTAACAGAAAAGGTACCATTTCTGGAGCTTAACATTATTGATTTCATTAAGAAAAAGAGGAGGATTAACTTCTGGTGGGGTTTCAGAAGAAGAAGGCATATCAGGGAAGGAAGTTGTCTGCATACTTTGATTACGAAGATCAAGAGCAGAATGATTTTGTTTTAAAATCATAATGTCCTTTTTGATATGATTAACTTCTTGCTGAAGATCGGATAAATCAACAGGGATAGAAGAACTTGATCTTTTAAATCTGTCAATTATAGCTTTATGATCATAAAATGGATTTATCACCTCAGGTGATGGTTTGGAAGTTAGATTATGTTTAGTGTGTTGAAGATATTCTGTTTTGAGATTGGGATCTTCAATACGATCAACAAAATCTAAAATAATACTTGATTATTTTGATTTAGAAAGCATATTGATGCTATTGATAGCATGACAGTGACATGCTTCAAGACAATGATCTCCTTCATTCTGATCAGATTGGTCAGAATCCGAAGAATGGTTCAAATTGTAAATTTGAAGTTCTTCATCTGAAGATTCAGATTCAGAATTCATCAAAACTTGAAGAAACATTTTTTTAATGTCTTCAAGAGCTTGAAGTTCTTGAATCTTTTGGGTTGTTCTACAGTTTTTAGCATAATGGCCTGGTCTGCCACATTTAAAGCAAACGGGTTTTGAATGGGATTAACCCGGACTCTTTTTAAATGGTTTGGTATGTTGAGGCTTATGCGTAGCATGTTTCTTGGATTTCTTGTATATTGATTGTATTCTTCTGGTTTTAGTTGCTTAGGCCCATAAGGTTTGTTGGACATAAATTGTCTAGCAGGATGGGACCTATATTTAAGTTTGGACTGGGATGGTGTATGATTTGGAATCTTAAAGTCATCATAACCATATTGTTGACAGAAATCACCTAGCTCTCTTGGCCCAGTGATATTTTGTTTCTTTAATTGGGCTTTGAGTCTTGAATCATTACAAATATGCAGAGCACATTTGTTTATAAAAGCAATGATATCTCCAAAGGTAAGACGTTCATAAGGAATGTCTTCTTTGTAGATTTCTTGTAATTTTTCTCTAACATTTTCTGCAAAGATAGGAGGAAGACCAGAAATGAACTTTTTCTTCCAAAATGGCTTACTGGCATCAGATTGAAACGTAACCTTTTTGAGGAAGATATCTTTGTACCATCGAAAATGGCTCAAAGTCGGACATTTATGGATCATCAGCAAATCTTAGGATTTGTTTTGAAACTCACTAGGATCTCCCATAAAATGCTTGAGAATGCAAAATATCATAGTGTGAACTGAATCTTCTGTTTTTATGGAGTTACCTAAGAGATCAATTTTTACAGCATTAAAAATTGATTGTTGTTCTCCTAAGGATAAATAATTATTCCACCATCCTTTGAGTAGACCAGAAAAGCCAGCAGTGATAAGAGAGGCAATAGTCTTATCATTCTTACCTTCACTGCGATGAGCCGAAGCCATCATAACCATTTCTTGGGTTAACTCAATATTATTTTCTTCAGTTAATCCATCTATATTCCAAGTATAGAGGTTACATGTAGAAAACGATCCGTAGACCTGAAGAGATTTCTCTTCATATTGCATGTCAGGAAGTGATGGTCTTGGATAAAAATTTCTAGTTGTTGGAAGAGGATTTTGATTTTCCCCATATGGTTTGCCATTCTTAATGGGATTGGCTTGATAGTGGATGTAATTTAATCGATCCAATTTTGCCATAGGATCAAAATCACTTTCAGAATTCATTTCCAAATTGGATAATGTATTGATATGGAGATTTGATTTTAGATTGAGAGCAACTAATTTTGAATCAATTTCTTTAATTAACTGACTGGGTGTGGTTAACACATTTTGCTCAACAGACGTAGATGTAAAGTACGTTGCTGGTTTGGAGATTTTTTGATTAAAGGCTTGCTTTTGGGTCAATTGAGTGTGAGTCAATTGATCTTGAAGAAGTTGATCTTGAATCATTTTTTCTCCAATCTCATGAAGCAAGATATTAGTATAATTATTCTGTTGAATAATTTTACCAATTCCTTCAAACGTATTATCAGTTTGAGGATCTTTGAAAGGTGATGCTAAGATATCACTACCTAAAGTAGAAAATTTAATTTCTTCTAGAGGTGGTAAAATTGATTCTTTAGCAGAGTTTGTTTCAGTTATATGCCAAAATTTGGAATCTATTTTTATGACATTAATGCTGGGAATATAAACAGAAAAAATACCAATCTAGAAAAGGTAAATTTTCTTGTAATTCTTCGCAGAAAGCATAAAATTGTTTTCCTAATTCATTTCTCTGTTCTTATGTTGTTTGAGCATACAATTGATTTCTTCTTTGAAGATTAGAAGGTTTAAAAAAATCTAGTTTAACCCATTCTTTGTCAAGAATGAATTGTGTTTTTAAAACATTCAATTGTGGATGAGGAATATCTTCTATCTCATAACGAGTAGGAGATTCCGGATTGTAAATTGGTTGAGGGATCTGAGGAAATTGAGGGTTATTTCTCAGACTAGCAAGATCTAAATGGGGAAGGACTTCAGGGGGTGTTTGGGTCCTTGGGATTTGAGAGGGTGCAGTTCTGAAAAAAGAAGTGGATCTTCTTCCTGATTGGGAGTCTGACAGTTTTAAACTAGTTTTTCTGGATTTAAAAAACTGAAGTTCAACTGTACCATCTTCAAGAGTCAATATCTGACTCAGCCTACTAGGAAGTGGCTTTCTTGGTTCTATGGGAACCTGCCATGTAACTGAAAGGGTGACTTGGCTCCAGTGGATTGTCTTTGGGACAATGACACTGGTTTTTTCTTTGTTGGCCTGGAAGAGGATGGTATATCCTTTCGCAGACTCCATCAAAGCCTTAGGACTCAGTTGAGTCTTCATGGCCTTGCAAGTAATCTTGTAGATCAAAGCCAAAGGTTTTGATCCTGGAAGCATATCAAATCCAGAGGTTTGGATATTGAGAGTCAGGGTTTCCAAGACATTTGGGTCCGTAAGAGACACTGAAAAGTTTGGGTAACAATCAAAATAGATTGGACCCATCGCAAGAGTTGACTCAGCGATTCCTAAGAGAGAATCATCAAACATATTGTGCCGACAATCGCGAAGAGCGATCAAAGCACAGGTGTCTAATCCTGTTCTTGTCAAGGGTTTAATCTCGATTTGAATCAATCCAATATGGATATATTTGTATTCTTGACTTTGTAAATATTGTAAAGTTTCTTGTGAAAACAATTGTTTTGAATCCATAGATCCATCAAAAGATACAGTTTGTTCAACCATATCAATCAGATCTTCTGTTTTTTGAGAAAACAGAGATTTTGAAATATTGTAAACATTTTTGTAAGGAATTTCTGGTATTGACCATTTTTGTAAATTCTTTTCTACATCTGAAATTCTACATTCCATATGGTTTACACCTTCTGGAACTTGACTTGACCTAGAGCTAGAAGCTCGGGTAAATTTTGAAAGCAAAGACATATTGTCAAAATCTTTGAGGAGGATTGGGAACACTGTACTCGGACCACCTACAGCTGGAACACCAGTATGGGACCACCTAACCCGTAAACATTGCGCTCACCATGGCGACTTACACAGGGTTCCTAACGGCTGATCAACATACTTTACAGGCTTACCAACGCTATCAACGGCTGACCAATAGTACCTAGGACTCACCAATACTATTTTTCCTAAGAAAAAGAGGCATGGCTTTGATACCAAATCAAACATTAGCGAGAAGATATTGCGGCGTACTACTGCTCAAGCAATTTGCAAATCAAACTAATCATACTTGTTCATGGTATTAAGAGGCTCCCTAATCCTAAGTAGAACGGGTCCTTTAATGTATTTTCAATGATACTTGTATTAATCACAAGGTTTTTGCTTTTTGCGTTTGATTCTAGAACTGGAAGTACTATTAGCTAAAAATTGAGCCTGATAAGCTTCTAACAGATGGTTCAGTCATCTTTTCTACAAGGGAGTCGCATGATTTGGGCAGGGAAAGAGTTTAATTCATTCAATTAATGTTGAGACAGAAGATTCTAGCGGAGTATGTATGGCAATTCCATTGTATCTAGCCCACGAAACTTTTTCCAAATGAAAGACTTCCGTAACAAAAAGCAAGATTGGATGGCTATTAGCTAAGGCATATGATAGAGTAAAGTGGAAATTCTTGCTTCAACTCCTTGAAAAACTTGGATTTTCAGATGGCTGGATTCCAATGTATTTCCACTACTTCGCTCCAGGTTCTTCTTAATGGATCCACTTTATCCCCTATCTTTCCCACGAGGGGCCTCAGACACGATTATCTTCTATTCCTTTATCTTTTCATTCTGATTGCTGAGGCTCTTCTTCGTCTTCTTGGGCGGGTTGAATTTGATCATATTGTCAAGGGCATTAAGATCAGGAGTCACGTCCCTTCGATCAGTCATCTTTTATACGCCGATGATCTAATGCTCTTTTGTCGTGCCTCCTTAGTTGAAACGCATGTTGTCAAAGACATTCTTAACATGTACTGTCTTGCCTCGGGCCAAGGTGTTAATTATGATAAATCATTTGTCTTCTATAGTTATAATGTGCATCAACGTCCTGCAAAGATGATTAACATAATTCTTGGGTCTAAATTCTACAATTTAAAAGACAGAAATCTTGGGTCCCCTCTCATTCTCTTTAAGAATAAGGGTAAAGACTTCCAATTTCTTGTGGATAATGACAAACTCAGTGCTTGGAAGTCTAAAGTTCTTTCTCAAATAGGAAGAACGGTTATGAATAAGGCGGTGCTTAACTCAATCCCAGTTTACACCGTGTAGACTTTTCTTCTCCCTTGTTCCATTTCCAAGCAACTTGATAATTTGGCCCGTAATTTTTTGTGGAATGGCACGGCCGAGAGTAATTCCAAACACTTGTGCACTTGGAATCTCATTTCCCAACCTCGCATCTTGGGTGGTCTCAATATTCCTAGTTCTAGGAACAAGAACCTGGCTCTTCTGACTAAAAGCCTGTGGCAACTCTTATCTTCTCCTAGTAATGCCCAAGTTCAGCAACTGAAAGCTCTTTTGTTTCCATCACCAAAGCGTCTCTCATATCACTAAAGCTCCTACCATTGCGTCCTTTGCATGGAGGGGTAACGTCTCTTCCCTGAAGATGATGAACACCACTTGCTTTGGCAAGTTCGCTCAGGTTCTACCATAGATATTTGGCGAGATTGTTGGGTTAAACCAGGTCTTTTACTTTCGGAGTGTATCCTTCACTATTTTCTTCATGATCTCCCTACCAGCATTCCCGACCTTTGCCTTACTGATCACGATTATAGACCCTGGTGGAACTCTGGTATGATTCACTCTTTATTCCCGGGTCTAGTGGCCACAGACATTATTCAGATTCTTATCCGATACTCGGATTCTCCGAACTCGATTATCTGGTTACCTGACAAACTTGGGAACTTTAAGGTCAAGAGTGCGGGCAAAAATTTCTCCAGGACTTCCTCTGTCAGCTCTACCTCTACTCCCCATCTCATCATTTTTCTTAGTGATCTTTGGAGGATCAAGGCCCCGCATAGCGCTCTCTTCCTGCTCTGGAAGATTTTCCAAAATCTTTTGCCTACTAAAGCCAATCTAGTTAGACTTCATACCCCTATTGCTAATAAATGCCTTTTGTAGCAATCATTCTGAGGATATGGTCCATCTTTTCTTCCTTTGCCCGATCATTCTTCATTTCTGGCGTATTTCGCCGACTCCCATTGACTGGCAGGCCGATTGTTTCACCTTGCCCAGTATCCCTCTCCTTTTCAATTTTATGTGGCAATCAACTAAAGCTCACCCAGTAGCGAGAGATGAAATGCTTTTGCAACTCGTTGCATTTCTTAGCACTGTCTGATACACTAGGAATAACTGTGTTTAACAATCACAAATTATGCCCGACTAAATTTGTTGCTGATTTTCAGCATACTTGGAAATCCTGGCATCACACCTGGTTCTCTCGTTTACATTGTCCTTCCTCGGAGTCCACTACTATCCATCAGGTGATTGAAAATGCTATTATAAAACCTCATCCTTGCCACCCTAGTGTGATCTCAGATAATCCTGCCTTTACCCAGTTTGGCCCACCCACAAAGTTTGTTTATTCTTGCTTGGAGCTTTCCACAACCCAAATCCTTTGTGCCAAAAATCATACCCTCAATATCAGCCCAGACATTTCTCAACCTTTCCCTTTCCTTTCCAACAAGACACTATTATTGTTACTTATGATGCTAACTTCTTGGCTAATTCTAAACAGGGAGCGATTAGAGTGCATGCAATTAATCTTCAAGGTGAGGTGGTAGCCACAGTTGTCAACCCTATTACAGGAATAGTGCTGAATAGCACAATGGCTGAAGGATATGCAATAGAGGCGGCTTTACTTCTAATCTATGCTAGACAGTGGATGACAATATTACTTTTAAGCGATTTTGGGACTTTGAATTCCATTTTGCAGGACCCTACGACACCAACCCGTTGGGTTTGGCGTCCTCTTAATAGTAATATCAGACATTTGCTTTCTTTTCAATCATGTTGGTATTGTAAGTTTATTGATCGAGCTCTAATACCCCAGCCCATATATTAGCAATCTCTGCAAAAAAAACAAATTCATCGTAGGGATGGCAATGGGGCGGATTGGGGCAAATTCGCAATCATCGCCCACCGATTGTCGTACTTGGCATGCGTTGTCGTGATCTTCTGATCCTCATCACGAGAAAACGGACGACCAGTTCCTTGCCCTGATGTATCGGCTTATCCGTGACCAATTCCTTGCCTCGTGCTCATCCACCTGCTACGTCAAGATCCAGTCCTCCTCCCACTCCATGGCCTCTTAATCCTCTCCGTCGAATTCCTTGTCACCTTACTCAACTTCGACGAAGAGGATGAAGTGGACAAGTTAGATACTCGCCAGGATCATCTCATGGGTTTGATGCCTTGCCTGGTTCGAAGTGGTTAAATAGAAGGATTTGGTGAAACCCCATCGAACAGTGGTGGAGTAGGTTGAAAATGGGAAGAATTGCTTACTGGTGGTGCAAATTCGAAGAAGAACTGAACTTTTCTTTGAAGAGAGATAAAGAAGAAATGAATAGAAGTGAGAGGAGCCTAAGGTTAGGGATTTTCCTTTTTAAAGGTCAAGGGTATTTCAGTAATTTTCATACTTAAACGGATATTTGTGGGACAGATTTGTCCAAATCCGTATTTATCCCGAATATTTGATGGATACTATTTGGATATCCGATTTGGCCCAAAATCGATTTAGGCATACCTAAAGGCGGATATCCCTGAAAATCCGCCCTACTACCATCCCTAGCACTACAAAAAAAGTCCTTTAGCGACGTAGGCAAAATCGTCACTATAAATAACATTTTGTTGCCATACATATTGGGCGACAAAATATTTGTCGCGCAAAATTGGTCGCCACAGCTCTGTCTCGCAAGCGTTTGCGCGATGAAAAAAAGATCTTCGTCGTTTTAGATTCCTCTTTAGCAACGACAGCAAAGTTCGCCGCAAGAAGGGTTCGTCGCGTAATACTATTTTGCGCAACGTTATTTTCGACACAGGAATAGAACAATTCGTCGTGCAAAATTTACTTACGCGATTAAATATTTCGTGGAGTTAAACTTTGTCGGCTTAACTCAAATGATGACACACCCTTTTGTCGCTTAAGATTATGTTTGAGCGACGATAATATTTGTCACTCTAATGTTGCGATGATAGGTTCTGTCACTCCAAACACACTCGATCTATTCTTGTGGGATGAAAATTTTTGTGGCTTAAAGTTCAGTTTAATAATTTTGAATTTTTTTTCCAATTTGTATTTTAATTAAATTTGAAATATTTATTAATTGAACCTTCTCATGCACAGAGGGTTTGATGTGCATTACGATTTTGTTAATTTAATTAAATATGATTTATACCCGTATTGTATCCATTACAAATTAATAATTGAAAACCGTATTGTATCCATTACAAATTAATAATTTAAAACTGTATTATATCAATTAAAATAAATAAAATGCATCTGTACATTTTCTAGGGCTGAGGTGGCTGATGTTTGTTGACGATAGCGAGAGGCTCGACAAATTAATCCCGACTATTGGAAAGCCCCGAATAACATACTCCACCTAGTTGTCTCCTGGCCCTACCGTTCCCCCTCTCACGGGCCACCCGCTCTGCCTCATGCCCTTTGGCAGCATTTAGCTCATTATGTAATTCCTCCACTCTAGACTATAACGATGAAACGGTTTCGACTGGCCGCTCCAAAGCTGAAAATGAGGTGTCGACCTTACAAACTCTAGCTTTCCCCATCCCCCGAACAATCTTTCTGGGTCTCAGACCCAGAGATTCCAACGTCTCCGTCAAAATATGTAATTCTGGATCGTCAATTGTGAACTACTTCAACGGAATTTCCAGGGGATGTTGCGATGCCTCTTGCTCCATGTAGGCATCCTGCCTCTTCACCATTGTTTCCTTCATTAAAAAAAAAAAAAAAAAAAAAATTTAAAACAACAGAAGCGACAATATGCAAAAAATGATAATGATAATGATAATGATAATTATCATTATCATTATCATTATATATGTTGGGATCATATATATATATATATATATATATATATAATTATCATTATCATTATCATTCATATAGATAATGTTGGGATCATTATCATTCATATATATAATGATCCACGAACGCATCGTCGACTGTATGACTATATGATATAGTCATATAGATAATGATCCATGAACGCATCGTGGTATAATGATGATTGTTGGGATCATTCATGTCAAACTCAAAGTTGACCTGAAATTTTAAAGAATATTTATTAATTATATTAAAGCCCTAAAAAGCTGGACACCAACACAATCCAAAGCTTCTTACATATAGTCATATAGATAACAATTTGTAAACTTAAAACAATATAGAAATGACTAAAACTTACTGTGAGAGCATCCAGCACCTCAGCCTACGTCAACCAGTAGTGCAGAAAATGAAAATAAAGAGTTGTCCTCATTGACAAAGTTGAAAGATGTAGTAAGAATCGAAGCATCTAAATGTATAAGCTGACAGGGAAAACTCAAAGAGTTGCATAAGTTTTGAATGCTACGAAGAAATGACAGCAACAACAAACCCATAGGTCATAGTGTAAGCAACCGAATTCTTAAAGTTGTACCCTTTATAGCTTGTTCCCCTTAAAACATCTAACAAATGAAATAAATTTGGGGTCTAATGTATACAATAAATATTGAATGTAATGAACTTAGCCCCAAACTTCACTTGGTTCATATCTCAATTGCAACATATTTTCTAAAATAAATTTCCTTTTTTCATCAACAACAAGCAATACCAACTACCCCAAACAAGAAATGTAAATTCAAACATCACCCAATAACAAGACAAGATAAAATAATCCCATTTTTCTATATTCAATCAACAAAAAAGAAAACAAGAAACTTGAAGAGATCCATCAATAAATTCTTCCCAAAACAAGCTCTATACAAAAATCTAAACCAAATCTCAGATACCCATTAACAGAAACACCCTCCTAAGTGCACAAACACAAAATTAAACACATTTGGAAGAGAATCAAAAGAACCCTATTGTCCAATTTGCATCAAATCAAACAAGAACGAAACAAAATGGGGAAATAAAGGAAGATACACAAACTTATTCAAACCTAGAGATAATCACATCAATACACCCACCTAATTTTTTTTTTTTTTTTTTTTTTTTTTTTTTTTTTTTTTTTTTTTTCCGGTCAAACATGAAGATTTTTATTAATGAAAGAAAGGGAAACAAGTTACAATAAGAAACATTCCTATATCAAGGAATGCCAAGACACTATGAAAGTGTCAAAACCCAAACCCGTAAATAAATTACATGCCGTACCCATTTTCCACAACAATTCTCTAATCTCGATAAAGATAGAGTGTTCTGATCTGTTTAGTCCTTCAAAAACCCTTTTATTTCTTTCTTTCCACACACACCACATAAGAACGTGAGGGACCCTACGCCATAACCATTCCCCCCGACGAGAAGGATTAGCTTTAGACCACCAACTTAGCCAATTTAGAATGGAACCTTCAAATATCAAACTCAAACCGAATTCCACCAAGAAATTGCGCCAAATGGATTTGGAGAAACTGCAATGAAGCATCAAATGGTCCAGTGTCTCTTCAGATTCGTTGCAAAGCACACAGAGACTCCCAGTGAGGATTCCCATTTTTCTTAACCTATCCTTAGTCAAGATCTTCTCATGCAAAACTGACCAAGTAAAGAAATTAATCCGAGGAAGAAGATTTTTCACCCATACCAGATGTTTGTGGGAGGAAATGAATGGGTTAGAGTAGGTCTCATAATGAGATGCAGCCAACATATCCGAAAATTCTTTCACCGAGAAGCCTACACCTTTACCCTTCCACACCAAACTATCTGGTCCATCTGAGAGCATTTGTCTATCCAACAGGAGAATAAGATTTGCTAACGCATCTAGTTCCCCAGTGTTGAGGTTTCTGCGAAAGGAAAGATCCCAAGAGTTGCTGCTAGACCAAAAACTGCTCACATTCCCGTATTGATCCTTGTTAATGAGAAATAACATTGGAAAAAGATCTTTCAAAGATTGGTTGCTACACCAGACATCATGCCAGAAAGAGATGAGATCACCATTTCCACATTTGAGAGAGGTGTGTGGGTAGAAGCCACTGGCGCACCGGGAGATAGATTTCCACAAAGAGCATCCGTAGGAAGTGTACTTAGTTCTCTTTTCCCAAACCCATCTATTGCGCCCATATTTGTCCAAAATGAGAGATCTCCATAAATTATCTTTCTCTTCTGCAAATCGCCAAAGCCACTTAGAAAGTAATGCAGTATTGAAAGTGAGCACCTGCCGAATGCCTAAACCACCTCGAGATTTAGGGCAACAAATTTTCTCCCAGCCCACTAAATGCATCTTTCTAGAGTTATGAGTAGAACCCCAAAGGAAATCGCGCATGATCCTTTCCATCTTGGCTGATATTGAACAGGGAACCTTGATAAGAGACAGCATGAATACTGGGATAGAAGCTAATTTGGATTGTACAAGAGCTAGTCTCCCAGCTTTAGATAGAAATTTGCGTTTCCAAGTCGCTAGTTTCGATTCCATCCTTTCGAGCGTCTCGTCCCAAACAACTTTACTTTTGAAACTAGCCCCCAAAGGCATGCCCAAGTACTTAACTGGGAGGTGACCAGCTGAACAACCCAATAAATCCGCCAACTGGTGCAGGTGAGGGACATCTCCAATAGGCAAAACCCTTGATTTGTGAAAGTTGATTTTCAGCCCTGAAATAACTTCGAACCAAAGCATAATTCTTTTAAGAGCAAGAACCTGAGAAGCGGAAGCATCACAAAAAAGGATAGTATCATCCGCATACTGGAGAATAGAGACAGGCGGGCTACCCTTCGCGACAGAAAACCCTCTCACTAGGCCAGCATCAACTGCTTTCAGGATCATTTGAGTTAAACCTTCTGCTGCTATAGAAAAAAGAAGAGGAGACAGGGGATCGCCTTGTCGCAGACCTTTCGAGCTATTGAAAAACCCGTGCAGCTGACCATTAATTTTCAGAGAAAAATTAGCTGTAGATCTGCAAGTGTGAAGCCAATCAATCCATTTCGAGTCAAACCCCATGCGAGTCATTACCAAATCCAAATATCTCCAAGAAACATTGTCAAAAGCTTTGGAGAAATCTAATTTGATAACAAGCCCTGGAACACCTTGTTTTTTTCTAGAATCAATAATTTCATTGGCAATCAAAGGGCTATCCACCACCTGTCTTCCACTGACTGCTGCACTTTGAAAAGGAGAGATGACTGAATGAAGAACTATTTTCAATCTGTTAGCTAACACCTTGGCGATGATCTTATAGGTCCCATTCAAAATACTGATAGGTCTAAAATCATTTACCGTCCGCATTCCCGCACATTTGGGAATGAGCGAGATGATAGTGGTGTTCAAACGCCAATCAAGGAAGTTTCTCGAGTTAAAATCTGCAACAACTTTCAGAAAATCTTTTTTGATTACCTCCCACATTTTCAAATAGAACACCATTGAGAAACCATCAAGACCTGGAGAAACTTCAGATTTTAGATCTTCCATTGCTGCTCTAATTTCCATTTCCGAAAAGTTATCTACCAATGCCGTAGCCGTAGACTGAGAGATAGACTTGAAGGTAATCCCCGAGAAGAAAGGTCGCCACTCCTCCTTTTCATGGAACAACTTCTTGAAGTGAGAAATCAATAGTGCTCTAATACTGACTTCATCCACGACCAACTCCTGACCCGTGCTAAGAGCTTCAATGGATGCAAAACAAACAAATCTATAAACAGTATTGTGCAAAATAAACAGTGTTGAAACAATGATTTGATTTGAGAAGGGAAATGAAATCAAAATACAGTAAACGATGAGATTGAAAAGAACTTACAGTTGAGAGCACCTCTTGATGTATAAACGTTTTTCTTAGAGCAATTGAGAACACCTCTTGATGTGTTTGTTGGGCTGGCAATGGAGAGACCTTGCGAACTGAAACCTAATTAAAAGGTAGATTTTGCGCGACGAAAACATTCATCGCCATAATTAGTAATTTTTGTTGCGCTAGTTTTCAAAATTTCAGGCCAAATTTTAGCCACCAAAAACACGTGCCAAATTTTTAGGTTCACACGACGAAGAAACAAGTAAGCGTCATGCAATGTGCTTTTGGGCAACGAAATAGTTCAACTAGTCGCTAATAGGGTGACACTGTTTGCACGACGAAATATTCTAACTTTGTCGTGCAAATATCGAATTTGTTTATTTAGGGAGAAACTTTGATATCATTGTTTAATTAATTAGGTGAACTTTGACATCCATTTAACAAATTTACGGTAAAAAGATTTCATGGTATATTAACAAATTTAATTAAGTGAACTAACAAATATAGAATATTATTAACATCTTGTAAACGACCTAACAAATTATATTCCTACAAATGTATTTAATCTAAATTAGTAAACTAATCACTTTCGACTTCTTCTTCAAGTTCATCCAACATAATTGCCTCAGATTCTCTATCATAAACTCCATCTTTTACAGGTGATACCTCAACATCGTAATCGTCATCAATTGAAGGAAGTTCGACAAATAACTCAAATGGTTGTTGGATAATGGAAATGCTTGAAGATGAATTCTCTTGATCAACGGTGTCGTCATCAGAAGCCTTTTCAGGAATATCCTATATACTTCGGTGCTGGATCGTCTAGACTACTTTCCATCCATCACCGGCTTTAAGTTCATCTAGATAAAAATTGTTTTGCCATAGTTGCCAATAAAAGAATCATGCTCGTACCAAAGTGTGATATGATTCGTCGTACTACTGTACTAGTGACATGTGTCCTTGCAAACTCAACGAAGCTCTCAATCCCATTTAAATATTCATAACAACATTTGTCCTGATTTTGTATCCATTGTTTTTCCATTGTGCTTATTTTCAATTTATAAACAAAACATGAGAATTCGAGTGAGTTAATGACACTAATGCGATTAGGTTTTGATGTGGAAAATTTTTGGCAGCATCTCAATTACAATTTTTCAAGTGGACGTAGATATTATTAATTAATAAATATCTATTATGCACTCGAAAAATAGTATGAGACACCCCAGAAAATCCCACGATCACAACCTAATTTCATGAAATTTTAAAAAAATAAAAAATTTAAATTTGTAGCAATTTCCTCACCATTCTCCGGTGAAAGAGAAAGAGGATTAGAAGTGGTGGCCGGCAACGCAGAGAGAGAAGGACGGAGCCTATAGTGAAAAATAAGAGGATAAAAATAGTGAAAAACACAGATCTAATTGTTCTACTTCGTGAAGAAGATACACATGTCAGATCTTGCACGAAGAAACAATTCGTCTCCTTAGGACGTTTAAGGTGGTCGCTCAAAGTAGCCGATTGAAAACATTAATGTCATTTTAGGGCGACGAAAGTGATTGTGTAGGCAACGACACTTCGTCGCTCATAATTTATGGGACAAATGCTTCAATTTCATCATGTAAGATTTTTTTAAGCGACGAAACAGTGCGACACTTTAGCTTATTAACTATTCTTTGTAAGTGCGCGACGATAGTAAATCCATCGTCGCGTTAAGTTAATTTTGAGCGACGAAACATGCTTCATCGCGCTACGTGTCGTCGCGAAAAGGGTTTTTTTTAGTGTAGTGATGCAATCGTTTTCCACTCTCATCTTTGACCTAGTCTTGCTGACCTGCACAAGTAACGCACGTGAGCCACGAACCACCGTTGTGATGGCCGATGACACTCTGATGCTAAAGTTAGACAAGGATCTGAGGAATGCGTAATGTTGTAAACAAGGAATTTGTAGCGTACCTTAGCTTACCAACCTCATGTCTTATTTATAGTGCAATGACACATGGTTTTACCAGGTCATCGATGGCGTAGTTTAGGAATGAGATCTTCGTGGAAATCCTTCTCTAATCAGGAGTTGTGTTGTAGGAATGAAGTTCTTTGTTAGTCTTGTGTTTCTAGATACGTGGGAGATAATTTCAAATCCAAGAGCAATCCGTAGAAGGGAGTTTCCCTGTGTGGAATGTACTTTGGTATTTGCTTTCTAGTTGGAAGCAGAGAGTTGTTGTAGTTGCCAGTTTGAAGCTGATCATTGAGATACATGTCTTATTAGGACTTATGAGTATTGAGGATAGTTGTGAGACGTGTGGGCCTAGCATGCTGTAAGAGTTCGAACCTATCTGACGAGCTAAATTGTGCGGGCTTAGAACCGTTTGGGCCAGATTAGTGTTAGATTGATATTAGAGGCTGTAATTCATCGAGATCATCATTTTAGAGGCAAATGACATGACAGTGATGACTTGGTTACATACAAGGGAGTTTAGAAGGAGAGGGAGAAAGGGGAAAAACATATAGATGGTCAAGACGAAATAACAAAAGGGATGAATAGGTGCTCTTAGATGGCTACTACTAAGAATCACCTTATTTCCAGGACCTTTCGTAACCTATAACCTGGGGCAACCACCTACCAGAACCCGACTCACACCCAGCCCACTCCACCATCACCACCACCACCACCACCGTCCCAAAGTCAAATCAAAACTGCAAAAACACCACTCTGAATTAGGGGTGGGCATCCCATCCCACGATCCCGTTCCCGTCCCGTCCCGTCCCGATTTTTTCGGGTCTTAATGGGATTGAATAATTTCATCCCGATCCCGTCCCGTCCCGATCTAGAATGAGATGGGATGGGATGAAGATTTTTAATTCCGCCAATCCCGTCCCGTCCCGAACTAATTTATTAATATTAATTATTAATATTTTTATTTAATTATTTATTTTAAAATTGTGGATGCCCATACAAGTATGGTAAGCCCAAACTCTATCAAATTGTTCTATTGGAACAGCCCTACAAATTTTGAAGCGTAGAAAGACTGCAGCTGAAACTGAAAATGAATCCCAAGATTTCCCGCGATGCCTTCTTGTCAATATTTAAGTAGGTTAGGCGTTATTTCTCCATTCATTTCATGGAGTTTATTATGTTCCACAGAAGCGTAGAAAGACCAATGGCTCGTCTCAAGTAGATAAGACTGCAGCTGAAACTGAAAATGAATCCCAAGATGATGATGAAGAGAACGAGAATGGCAATGGCATCCCTGATGGCTCAGACGAGGAGGTCGCTGCGCATTCTGAAAGTGAGCAAAAAGAAGATGAATCTGAAGATGAAACAGAGAAACGTAAACAGATTTCAAGTAAGTTGTCTACAAAGGAGTTTTCTGAGAAGAGTAAAACCAAGAAAGTAACTCCAAAGGTTGATACTCCTGTGGTATCACCTAAAAAATCCAGTATGAAACCTTTATCAAAGTCGTCTAAGAATGATATTAGTAGTGAGGTTACTCCAAAAGTCTTCTCAAAAAAGAAGAAAACTGAAGGAAATTCTACTGGTAAGAAATCTTCAGTTCCATCCAAATCTGCAAAGGAAAAGGACACGAAGGAGAAGCCTGGTAATGGTCTTCAATCTATATCTATTGTACCATATATAGTAGTTTTCAATTTTTACCACTTCCAAATCCAAATTGTTAAATACATCATTATGTACAAGGACTCGAAGGAGAAGCCTGGTAATGGTGCTGATCCCGTCCCGAACCCGTTTGAGATGGGACGAGGTCGGGATGGAGTTTTTCCCATCCCGTCCAATCCTGATCCCGTATGAACGGGATGGGTATATCTCGTCCCATCCCGTCCCGTGCCCACCCCTACTCTGAATCTTCCAACACAAGCAAGTCAAAAGACTATTCCCACAATCCCAAAAACACCCTCAACAAACCACTAAAATCCCCACTCTCTTTCCGTACGCTCTCCAAACTCTCCAAGTGCATTATCGTCCAACAAAACATCCCTCCTCTCTCTCTCTCTCTCTCTCTAACCCACAAAAACCTCCCCTCCATCTTCTCCACCTCCCTCTCCTAAATCCCCTCCGTCACATATCGTCTCCTCCTCCGTCGTCAAAATGCATTCAACAACAAAAACGCGACGCAAAGTCGTTCCCGTCACAAACGACGCCAACAACACCGACTCCTCCTCAGACAAACTCGACCAACTCCTCATCTCCTCCGCCATCTGCAACAACGAAGATCTCGGCCCATTCGTTCGCAAAGCCTTCGCTTCCGCCAAACCCGAATCACTCCTCCAAAGCCTCCGCCACTTCTCTCGATCCAAAGAAGCAGAGATCGAACAAGTTTGCAAAGCTCACTACCAAGACTTCATCATGGCTGTCGACGACTTGAAGTCTCTCTTATCCGACGTGGACTCCTTGAAGTCCTCTCTGTCCAATTCCAACAAGATATTACAATCCGTCGCTGGTCCTCTCCTCTCCGCTCTCGACGCCTTCGTCGAAGCCAAGACAGTCACCGAAAACATCTCTCTCGCACTTCACACTGTACAGATCTGTGTTCGCTTGTTCGACCTATGCTCGCGCGCAAATTTACACCTCTCGCGCCATAACTTTTACATGACTCTCAAGTGCTTGGATGGAATTGAAACCAAATATCTTGATGAACATTCACTTAAATCTTTTACCACAATTCGGAGAATGCTTGAGACGCAGATACCGGTGATCCGATCGCACATTGAGAAAAAAGTGAATAAAGAGTTTGGAGACTGGCTGGTGGAAATTCGGACGGTGAGTCGGAATCTAGGTCAAGTTGCAATTGGACAGGCTTCTTCAGCTAGGCAGAGAGAAGAAGAGCTTCGGATCAAGCAGCGGCAGGCTGAAGAACAGAGTAGATTGAGCTTGCGAGACTGTGTTTATGCTCTGGAAGAAGAAGATGATGAGGATTTTAATAATTCACTTGGAAATGAGGGTTTTGATAAGCACAATAATGGCGGAAGTGGCGTTTTAGGGTTCGATTTGACGCCGCTGTATCGAGCGTATCACATTCATCAGACACTAGGGCTTGAGGAGCGGTTCAGGCAGTATTACTTTGAGAATCGGAAGCTGCAATTGACTTCGGATTTTCAGGTATCTTCCATGACTCCGTTTCTTGAATCTCATCAGACATTTTTTGCTCAAATTGCTGGGTTTTTTGTAGTAGAGGATAGAATTTTGAGAACTGGTGGTGATTTGATATCGAAACTTGAAGTTGAGAATTTGTGGGATACAGCTGTGAATAAAATGTGTTCTGTATTAGAGGATCAATTTTCTAGGATGCAAACTGCTAGTCATCTTTTGTTGATTAAAGATTATGTTAGTTTGCTTGGGGTTACGCTTAGACGATATGGGTATCCTGTCGATGCGTTGCTTGATGTTTTAAGTAAGCATAGGGATAAGTACCATGAGTTGTTGCTTTTGGAATCCAAGAAATTGATCGGGGAGGCGCTTTCCACTGAGAATTATCAGCAGATGATCATGAAAAAAGAATATGAGTATTCAATGAATGTGTTGTCGTTTCATATACAAACGTCTGATATAACTCCGGCATTCCCGTACATTGCTCCATTTTCTTCGACGGTGCCAGACTGTTGTAGAATTGTCCAGTCGTTTATTGAGGATTCCGTTAGCTTCATGTCTTATGGTGGGCAGTTGGATTTCTATGATGTTGTGAAGAAATACTTGGATAGGCTTCTGAATGAGGTGATGAATGGGGCTCTGCTTAAGCTTATTAGTTCCAATGTCCAAGGAGTTCAACAGGCAATGCAGGTGGCGGCTAATATGACAGTTATGGAGCGTGCTTGTGATTTCTTTTTTCTTCACGCTGCACAGCTTTCTGGCATTCCATTGCGAATGGCAGAAAGGGGTAGAAGGCAGTTTCCACTTAAAGAAGCGCGTGATGCTGCGGAAGATATGCTTGCTGGAATGCTCAAAGCTAAGATTGATGGGTTCATGATGTTGACGGAAAATGTGAATTGGATGATTGATGAGGTTCCACATACTGGAAATGAATATTCAAATGAGGTGATTATATATTTGGAGACATTGGTTTCTACCGTGCAGCAGATATTACCAGTTGAAGTGCTTAAAAGGGTTCTACAAGATGTTCTTTCTCACATATCAGAGAATATTGTAGGCATTATGGTTGCAGATACAGTTAAAAGGTTTAATATAAATGCTATTATGGGGATCGATGTGGATATACGGTTGTTGGAATCATTTGTCGATAGCCAAACTCATCTTTTCTCAGATGCAGATATAAGTCAGTTGAAGTCTGCTCTAGCTGAATCCAGGCAGTTAATCAATTTGTTATTGAGTAATCATCCAGAGAATTTTCTCAATCCAGTTATAAGGGAAAGAAGTTATAATGCTGTGGACTATAGGAAAGTGGTTATGGTATCAGAGAAGTTAAAGGATTATTCTTCAGATAGGTTGTTTGGAACCTTTGGAGCGAGGGGAGTCAAGCAGAATCCTAAGAAGAAATCCCTTGATGCTTTAGTTAAGAGACTCAAAGATGCGAACTAAACTGGTATGGATATTACCTTTACTGTCTTCGTTTTATGAATTTGCTAACTTTGCGTTGCCTATTCATAGTCCCGGGAAGTTGGTCTGTGAAGGCCTACGCTAATCACCCATAGTTTTCGAGGGTCTTGTTGTATTGAGTTCTGTTAATGGAATTTTTAGAAAACCTGTTGTTCCAAATTTTTTATTGATCAGGTTGATTTAACACAAAGATCTTTAGTTTTTCTTAGAATGGTTTTAACTTCAATATATTTCATTCAAAACTTCTATTTTCAATTTTAGTTGGTTGAGATCACCTTCTTACTTACTTATGAGCACCCACATTAAGCAATCAAATTGCTCAAAATTGATGAAGTTATCAACCCAAACACCAAATCTTACCCACAGTAAGCAGGATCGTTGATAGAGTTATCAACCTGTTGTCAACCATTGATAAAAAGCTAGGCACCCTTTCAAAGGGCGCATAACTCTAGTTGTCTAGAACAAAAAACGCCAGATCTACCTTGAGTTAGATATATTTATGCTAACCAAGGAAAGATCTTCCTCAAACTTATTATATACCTGCTTAGTGGGCAACAAAATTGATTAAAATCTATAGAAATAAAAGAAACCACCCTGCATTTATATGACTATCGACAAAGTATCTGTACTTTGGCATTGCTTGGGAAAATCATGTCTTGTTCGAAAGCTTTGACACCTCCCACTTTTGGAAAATGTCGATGTGACGTATGTGATTTCATAATAAATACATACATTTTCTAATTTTAAATCTTGTTAAAAAATTTATCTCATCTCTATGTTGTGTGAGTGGGATGTGTGTTCTTATGTCTATGATCATACAACTGAGAAGTAGGATAAGGCGCTGCTCGGGCGTTCCAAGAATTGTGGAGGAATCACGGTGCAGCTGCGACGGAGCCATAATTGAAAAAAAATAATTATATGATTTGTGGTTCAGTTGGTCTGTTAGGTTTTTTTTTTTTTTTTTTTTGGTGTACTTATTGTAAGAAATTAATATTAATGTACCTTATTAGTCACGAGTTCTCGAAGACCACCTCCAGGCATTTTGAAGTTGAGGCAAAACACTTTGATGCATCTTATAGAAGCAACAGGAAAGAACAGAATGAAATACCACTGAGATTTGCAAACAAGAATGGAAACTTCACTGTATTATGATCACTTCGAGAGGCCTGAAACTCTCCAAATGAGCAAGTGCTCTTTGTACATGTGTTTTGACAAAATGAATGAATACCCTCTCTTCTTACTAATCTCTCTTATATAGGATCTCTTCCTACTGTCAATACAAACAGAGCAACAACTTGCACAACTTGCTTAACTGAATACTAAAAGAGCATCCACTTGCTAATTAACAGAATACACTTGCTAATTATTAGAATACTAATAGAGCATAATACTAACAGAGCACTGACTCTAATAGAGCACTGACTTCTTGCTGGTACCTTGTATGACTGCCTGCTGTTGGGACTTTGTATGTATTCCTATGACTTTCTCACTGGTTCATTGATGACTCATATTGTGTTGTTGCTTATGTCGGCGTCTCTGATAAGTTAGATATATTGGAGGCTTATCAATTCTCCCCCCCCCCCCCCCCCCCCCCAAAGCAATCACCTTGTCCTCAAGGTGAAACTCTGGAAATTGTTGTCGAATTAACGCAGAATCCTCCCAAGTAGCCTCAAAAACAGGCAACCCCTTCCACTGGATTAGAACTTCATCAGGGAAATTATTATGCAGTGACTTGGAGCGAATTTCCAACACTGCCTCAGGAGTAACCAACAGCTCTAAATCTGCATTTAGCTGGGGAGGAAGTGTTGCTGATGTAAAACCATTCCCTACGGCCTTTCGCAATTGGGAAACATGGAAGACTGGGTGGAGTTGTGAAGCTGTTGGCAATTCCAATTTATAAGCCACCTCACCTATTTTTAGAAGAACCTTGTAAGGTCCATAGTACCTTGCAGCGAGTTTTTGATTCCCTCATTTTGCCAACGACTGCTAACGGTAAGGCCTTAATTTCAAAAAAAACTATATCACCCACTGTAAATGTCACCTCCCACCTAGATAAATCAGCATGACGTTTCATCCTTTGCTGAGCTCGAAGCAATTGCATTCTCAAATCATCCAGGGCAGCATCTCGATTCAACAACATTTGTTCTACTGTGGAAACGGAAGTGTTTCCTTGATCCACTTTTAGCAATTTAGAAGGGTCCCTTCCATATAATGCTTTGAAAGGGACCCAAGAGAATAGTGAGTAGAAGTATTATACCAATATTCAGCCCACATCAACCACCTTGCCCATTGGTTGGGTTTACTGGAAGCAAAACATCGCAAGTATGTCTCTAAACAACGATTAACCACTTCGGACTGCCCGTCAGTCTGGGGATGATACACGGTGCTTCGCTTTAGAAAAATACCTTGTAAACTAAATATTTCCTTCCAGAAATGACTTTAAAAAATCATGTCACGGTCCGTAATGATTGATAATGGAATCCCATGAAGCCTCACAATCTCCTGTATGAATGTTTTAGCAACTATCTCAGCCGTGAAAGGGTGATGCAGTCCATCAAAGTGCGCGTATTTGCTCAACAATCAACTACCACCAAGATCGTATCTACCCCACTGGATCTTGGCAACCCTTCGATGAAATCCATCATGATATCATCCCACACTTGAGCTGGTAAGGGGATTGACTGCAACATACCTGCTGGAGAAGTGGCCATGTATTTATTTCTTTGACAAACTCTGCACTCTGCCACCATTCGAGCAACATCAGACCTCATACCAACCCAATACAATTCCCTAGCCAACTGCTGATACGTCTTGGTTTCCCCGAAATGTCCCCCCATGGGTGAACCATGAAATTCCTCAAAAATAAGGGGAAGGAAATATGATTTTCGAGAAAGTACTAACCGTTCCTTGTAAAACAATAGACCATGTCGTAACTCAAACCCCACCAAGGTATTGCTCCCATTCTGAAGGTCATTTCTGATTTTCTGAAGTTGTTCATCAGCTTCCAGTTCATCTATCAATTTATCCCAGTCTCTCTATTGGGGAAGCACTAATGTGGAACATTCGGTTACAGGCTGAACTCTTGATAAGGCATCAGCGACTGTGTTCGTCTTCCTTGCCTTGTAATGTATCTCAAAGTTGTAACTCATGAGCTTTACTATCCATTTATGATATTCTACCCCAATGACTCTTTATTCCAATAAAAACTTAAGACTTTTTTTATCAATGCGCACTATAAATCGCTGCCCAGTAGATACGGTCTCCATTTGGCAATTGCGAACACTATCGCCATCAATTCTTTCTCATACACCGATTTCTGTCTCGCTTGCTATCCCAACACTTGACTAAAATAAGCAATCGGTCGTTTTTCCTGCATTAAGACTACTCCCAACCCATAGCCTGATGCATCGATCTCAATCACAAATATTTTCGAGAATTCGAGCATCGCCAGAACAGGAACTTTGGTCATCCGTTGCTTCAAAGCTTGAAATGCAGCTTGGGCATCAGTATTCTACCCAAAATTATTAATCTCAAGTTGTTGAGTTAGTGGCCAAGCCACCGTGCTGTATCCCTTAACAAATTTTCTGTAATAACCCGTCAATCCCAGAAAACCCCTTAATTCTGTGATGCTCTTAGGCGTCGGCCAGTCCAACATAGCTGCAATCTTGGATGGGTCTACGGAAACACCGTTACAGGAGATCACATGACCCAGATAGGCTAACTTTTGCTTGCCAAATTCACACTTCTTCCTATTGGCGTAAAGTTCATGTTGTTCCAGCAATGCCAATACCGTTGAGAGATGTTCCAAGTGAGCATCTAACCCTAAGCTGTAGATCAATATATCATCGAAGAAAACTAGGACATACCTCCGCAAATAGGGCTTGAAGATTTCATTCATCAGCACTTGAAAAGTTGCGGGAGCATTCGTTAGTCCGAAAGGCATTACCAGAAATTCGTAATGGCCTTCATGGGTCCGAAAGGCGATTTTAAATCCAGTTTGGAAAACCAACAGGCCCCATGTAGCTCGTCAAGGAGTTCGTCGATGACTGGTATTGAAAATCTATCAGGGACGGTTTCTTTATTTAACGCCCTGTAGTCGACACAGAACCTCCAACTACCATCCTTCTTTTTAACCAATAATACGGGACTTGAAAACGAACTCTTACTTGGTCGTATAATGCCCGTCGCCATCGTCTCCTTAATTAGCCTTTCGATCTCATCCTTCTGGAATTGGGGATACCTGTAGGGCCTGACGTTAATTGAAGAAGCTCCTTCACGCAGACATATTGCGTGTTCATGCCCTCTTAGAGCAGGTAGACCTGAATTCACACTGAATCCCGACTGAAATCTCTCCAATACCATCCCAATTTCACTCCCAGGTGCTCCGGCCATTTCCCTCGTTGCAACCAAGTTCCCCAATTCTATCATCACCCCTTGTTTTTCCCGGCAAAGAGTCCTCCACATTGCTTTTAACGAAACAAGGACTTCCCCAGTGTCGGATTTCCCTGTAGTGTTTTGGTTACCCCCCCCCCCCCCCCCCCCCCCCCCCATGTTCGAACCTCATGATTTAAGACTTCCAATTGGTGTAAGTGACCCCTAAAGTCGCCAACCATTTAATCCCCAAAATCACGTCTGAACTTCCCAGATTCAAGGGTAGGAAATCTTCTTCTACCACGAGATCTGAGAGTGTCAGCAATACCGCCTTGCAAACTCCCCTGCCCATTACTGATTCCCCAGTCCCCATGGTCACTCCATATGAACCCTTAGATGTAACCTTCAAACCCAGCTTCTCAACCAAGCTACTTGCAATGAAATTGTGGATAGCCCCGCTATCCACCAAGACCACCACTTCTTGTTTACCGATCTTACCTTTGAGTCGCAAGGTCTTTGGTGTGGTCCACCCAACCACCGAATTTAGAGAGATCTCCACCCTCCCATCTACCTCAGCGGCTTCTAATTCGGGCCCTTGCTCTACGTCATCCTCTTCTTCTTCCTCCAAGATCTCCTCCTCTTGAGTGACCAAGATGTTGAGTTACTTCTTCTTACATCAATGTCCCGGCCCAAATTTCTCATCACAGCAAAAACACAATCCCTTCTCACACCGTTGTCGAAGCTCCTCTTCACTTAATCTCCGAAAACCCCCTCTCCCCAGATCTGCGTCACTCCTTCTTGAGCTCGACACTCCCCCTGTTTGTAAATGGTTTCCCATCTTAAGAGATTTAGGGTTTTCAGTAACCCTAAATCGTCCGACACTTGGGCTTGGGCCTGGAGCTGATCCGCCTTTTTAGGCCCAATTAATTGATTCTTCTCTTCAATACGTTGGGCTAGATTCATGGCCAGGCCCAAGGAAAGATGTTCCATTATCCTCAATTTTGCTCTGATTTGGGGCTTAAGGCCATTAATAAACTTGCTAACATACACCTCCTCTGGAAGCTGGTCTAATGGTGCTGCGTGAGTGATGAATTGGCGACGATAATCAAACACATTGCCTTCTTGTTTGAGTGCTAAAAATTGCTCATAAAGTGTCCCTTCGGCAGTCGAGCGGAATTGCAATAATAGCAATTTCTTCAATTCTTCCCACAACAATATGGGACGCCTCTTATGCTCCCATTGATACCAAATCAGAGCATCTCCCTCAAACCTAACTACTGCAGCCTCCAACCTTTCCTCATTGGTATAACGTTGCAATTGAAAAAACCTTTCCGCCTTCAAGATCCATCCATCTGGGTTAACTCCATCAAAAATTGGCATTTCAAGCCTTCTAAATCTTACTTTCGGTTTGTGGCCATGGCCACCAAACCTTTCTTCCACCATTGAAGTTTTATGTCCTAAACCCGCACCTTTCGCCTCCTTGGATTGCTCCAATGACGAAGCCACTCGTGAAGACTCTTCACACAGTTTCACCAAGTGTTCAAGTTTCTGTACAATAGTAGTGATCTCCTCCTTGATTGAACCAATCTCATGGTATACTCCATCGACCATTCCTTCCACCATTTCTATTCTTGTTGCAATGTTTGTTGTGCTAGATTGGTTGGCTGATTTCCCTGTCATCACTAGATCTTCTGCTCTGATACCAATTTGATGTATCTTATAGAAGCAACAGTAAATAACATTATGAATTACCACAGAGATTTGCAAACAATAATGGAAGCTTCGCTGTATTATGATCACAGGCAGTTCGAGAGGCCTGAAACTCTCCAAATGAGCAAGTGCTCTTTGTACATATGTTTTGACAAAATGAATGAATACCCTCTCCTCTTACTAATCTCTTTTATATAGGATCTCTTCCTACTGTCAATACAAACAGAGCAACAACTTGCTTACTAAATGCAACAACTTGCACAACTGAATACTAACAGAGCATCCACTTACTAATTAACAGAAGACACTTGCTAATTATCAAAATACTAACAAAGTAGAATAATAACAGAGCACTGACTTTCTGTTGGTACCTTGTATGACTGCCAGCTGTTGGGACTTTGTATGTCTTCCTATGACTTTCTCACTGGTTCATTGATGACTCCTATTGTGCTGCTGCTTATGCCGGCGTCTCTGATAAGTTTGATATATTGGAGGCTTATCACACTTTAATATGAAAAATCATGTAGTGAGATGAAGAGCTGCCGCAACACATCTTCAAACTTATAGCGCAGAGGTTAGGGTAGTAGTTTTGATCATCTGGTAAATATCATTTGTGAGAGATTGTTTATGTATTGACATTCTTCTTATATAATGTTGTGTTATACTACGACATAAGATATATTGGATCACTCTAGAGTAGGTTTATGATCTATTGGCTATAGTGTTGAATGAATGTAAATAAACATCTTTTTCTTTAACACAAAGGTTGGGACTTCCTATAACCTTCTGGCTTAGAGAAAGGGATGACGAGATGATCAAGACGATCTGACAGGTTATTGATTTTCTCAGAAAATTGCGAATTAGATGTTAGATGATTGATAGGCCATCTCTAAATACTGGGAGCAATATTCGAATGAGGGATATTATATATTCGAGTCCTGCACATCACATATTGTTTGAACTTTGAAGTACATAAAAGGGAAATGCTTCCAGATTCTGTTTAAAGGTTTGAAAATGCCAAGATTGTTGGAATTTTGCAGATAGCCAAGGGCGACTTTTCTTTGACTCTGGAAGTAGATCAGTTGAAATCAGAACTAACATAGCTCAGGCAATTGATTTATTTGTCGTCAGAGATTTTTCATGAACCCAGGCATAAGGAAGTAGAGTTATAATACTACAAATAGTAACAGTTTCAGGAGAGTTGAGGGATCCTGAAGGTATTGTGTGGATGCTTTGGGGCACAAAAATCTAGCTGATGCAGAAAAAGAGATCCCTCATTCATCGATATTAAGGTCAGATTCAAAGATCCAAGCTAGCTATATGCTTTCTAGCTTATATTTTAGTTTTTGCCATTTTATTTTCTGTATGAATAAATTTTGATATTCGACAACCACCATCTTATGTTTTTCCACTTTCTCGTTGCATCAAGTCTGTTAAGAATAACCTCGAGAAAAGTTTGTCCGGAGATTTTTAGGTTGATTTACCTTCAATAATCATGACTATAGTGTAATACCCGCCCAATTCACTTACCAATATACTTTTATTATTTTAGAAGTTAATAATATTTATTTCTTGGTAGTAATTATTAATTGATAATAATTACAAGTAATAATAATTTACGATTTTAATTTCAAACCTAGGTTTAGGCTGGTGGTGGGTAAGAGATAAAGGATGGGTGTGTTTAGCCAAAGAAACCCTAAATTCTTCCTTTAAAGATAAACCCTAGTTTTTTTTTTCCTCTTTGCACACACACAAAAGAAAAAAAAACCTGCGTTGAAAGGGTGGGAGGCGCTTGGAAAGAAGAACCTTGGAATCTTGCAAAGAAAAATATTGGTGAGTTAAACTCTACCAAAATTTTCAATCTATGATATCGATTATTTTGTGATTTTTTTTTCTATGTACGAACTCTATTTTCTTTGGAGATGTTACTACTGATATAAACCCTAGAAAAAAAAAAAGGGTACGTTTGACCGCAACCAAACCCCACTGAAGACATCTTCCCTGAATACTGACAAGAGGACCTGTTGGTAATGTATTGAGTGAGATGATTGTGTGAACCCCACTAGTGTGAATTTGTAGGCACTTTTGCAGTCTTAGTAAGCAAGTTGTATGTGATTGTTGACTGATTATATTCGTTTCAAAGGTGATGGGTTCTTTCCATTTTTCTCCATTGATGGTGATGTATCTGTAAGAGAAGGGTTTATTTTTATTTTTTTTGTTATTGACATCTGGAAGAGAGAAAGATGGGAAGGGTTCCTTTCATTTTTCTTTTATTGATGGTGATGGGTTCTTTCCATTTTTCTTCATTGATGGTGATGTATATGTAAGAGAATGGTTGATTTTTTTTGTGATTGACATCTGGAAGAGAGAAAAATGGGAAGGGTTCTTTCATTTTCTTTATTGATGGTGATGGGTTTTAATGAAAGATGGTTCTTTATTGATTTTTCATTTTGTAATGAATTTTCGTTTTAATGAATTGTAGACATCATTGATGAATTAAAGATGTGACGGGTTTCTTTATTGATGGTCATGTGGAAGAGACAAAAGATGTCATTCCATAAGTCATAACCCATGCATTTTAAAACAGTGATCATCTTACAATATTAAAACAGTGGTCATGTTGTATGGTCATAATGTTATGAATAGAACCGTGGTAATGTTTTATGTATATGGTTCTTGTAGTGGGACTTTGATGTGATGTTAATTGGTTTGAAAAAAATAATGGCTCAAATAAAATACTTGGTAAATGTTCTTTTTCCACAACTCTGAAAAAAAAAAATTTATTTTGTGTACAGACTTGCTTGTATACGTGTGATAGAATTATAGGTATGCAGACTTGCTTGAATATCGGTGCACCGTTCCATGTGAGTTCGGTTGTACGTGTAGATTTAGGAAGAATACTTGCCAGTGATCGAACTTCAGGTGAGATGACATGACACTTGAGGTGGCACCCCACTTGGGTCATGTACGCTCCGAGTGGCTTCGATGGCAAGGGAGGCACACTTGGGTGAGGTGTGTTCGGCACAGGAGGAGAGTGCGATTGTGGAAAAGAAGCCAAGAATTAGAAAACAAAAAAAAACAAAAAATTAAATAAAACCATTGCATTGAGCATGCCATGAAATTGTGTATAGATTATTTTAGCTTGTATTAGGTTAGCCTTGAGGGAAGAAACTAACAGCTCATTCAAATCTCGAATGAGAACTACCTGTCTTCCTTAAGGTGAAATTTGCATTTTGTCCTTTTATATTTAATTGTCTTGATTGTAAGTTTGCTCACACCAGTATGATTATACTGACCCAGATTTTGTATTGTTTTACAAATTTGGGTACATTCTTCATGAGCGTAGCCCCAGAGAACCATCAGGGTTAATTGGAGCGTAAGGAAGGATAGTAGTTGCGTGGCGATAGCTGAGGAGTCGACACGTTTTATTTTTTTTATCTTTATTATTATTATTCCTAGGTAATCAGATGTAGGGTTTAGATATAAATGCTCAGTTTTTGTTAGATACTTATTTGGGGAATTGATTATTGTAATTTTCATTTATTCGTTGTGGACCTCATTTTTAGAGGAAGAATATTGAGGAAGCTTATTAGTTGTTTTCTGCCTTATGACTGTACCATTTAATGTGTTCCTGTCATGCCTTGGTTTTTGGACAATCTATTTATTTATGTTGTTAAAAAAATCGGGGCGTGACATATAGTATCTGTTAGGTTACCCTTTCAATTTCAAACTTAAAGCGTTAACCGGATTGACGTTAATAGAGCTCATTGTAATATGTTTGAAGGATGTTCTCTTGATATTTTTTTCTCCTTTTTCTATAACCCTTTTTGTAGCAATGTATAATGTAAGTGAGAGCTTGCACTGGAAAATTACACTAGCGACTGATATGACTAGTTCATAAGTTCTCTCACAAGCTGGAAGACGATGATGATCAAATTTATGATGAATTCAATTCCTGTCTATGCCATGCAAACCTTTCTTCTTCCCACCTCAATAATCATTAGGTTGGACACTATAGCCAGAAATTTTTGGTGGAAAGGATATGAAAACAGCAAAGCCAAACACCTTTGTCCTTGGCATCAAATCATCCACCCCAGACATCTCGGTGGTTTGAATATCCCGACATCCCGTAATCAAAATATCGCTTTAATGCCCAAAAACATTTGGAACGCGATCTCCATGCCTTCGAACCCCCGTACTCGGCAACTTAAGAGCCTATATTGGTTCAACAAGAGCCTCTTTCAAATTTCAGGCTCACCATCAATAGCATCTTTTGCATGGAGAGGCAATCTCAATGTCCTCAAAAAATGAAGAGTTTTATCTTCTGGCAGATCCGATGAGGCAACACGATTAATCTTTGGACAGACTGCTGGGTCAAACCTGGATTCATTTTAGATGAATGTCGTGAGTTATTCACAGGTGCATTTGACACTCTCCCTTCCCATATTCACAACTTATGGACTACGAACCATAACAATATCCCCCATTGGAACCCTGACCTCATTCTAACCATCTTCCCACAGCTTGTGGCCATGGATATCTTGGACATCATTATCAGACTCGCGGAAGAATCAGATAAACTTATCTGGATCTTCGACAATAGAGGAACCTTCTCAGTCAAGAGTGCAACCAAAACATTTTCGACTGACTCACTAGCCCCAACTTCCTCAAACCACACCTCACCAGGTTTGACCCCCAAGCTACTCCGAGAACTTTGGTGAATAAAAGCACCGATTAGTGCCATCTTTACCCTCTAGAAGGCCACTCAAAACCTATTCCCTACCATGACAAATCTACAACGGGTCCACGTGCCTACGAATAACTGTTGTATCTTATGTCACCACCATCACGAGGATACCTTACATCTCTTCTTCTTATGCCCAATCATTGTTCATCTTTGGCAACTCTCCCCAATCCCAATCAACTGGCCTACGGTAGCACTTTCGTCTCAAAGTGTAGACAACATCATCACTTTCATGTGGGCGACAACTAGTGCTTATACCCATTCAAAAGAGGAAATGTTATCCCAGTTCACCGCTGTAAATCAAACTATCTGGCACACACGTAACAATATCATCTTCAAGAAATCTCGTTTCACAATCTCTAATTTCATCGGAGCTTTAAAAAAAAACATGGTTGAATTGGAGAAACCAATGGTTCACCATCCCATCCCACAGTCACCATCCTATATCCCCAGATATGATTTATCAAGTTCTAGCAAATGTTGTCACCGACAATATTTCCCCCAATCTGCACCGAACCAACTTAGCCCCCAATCACATTGTCACAAGAAATCCTAACAACCTGATAAATGAGGCTCAACCCAACCGATTGACAATGATTCATGCCCAATTACAAGCCATTCAGCATCATAGTCTCAACCATTTACACCCCAACCCCCACCACGGACCTACTTGTTTGTCACAGGGTATGATTATAGTTTCTTATGATGCCAGTTTCTATGCCTCTTTACAAAAAATGAGCAGTTGGCGTTCTAGCAGTAGACGGACAGCGGCAATGTACTCACTAAGGTGGCTTCAGTGATATCTGGAAGAGTTTTGGACAACACCATGGCAGAGTGCCATGCAGCAGAGGCGACACTTTTGCTGATCCAATCGCGCCAATGGAAGACAGGTTTTTTGTTAGGTGACTCTGGTTCGCTTAATACTCTTTTTAATGAAGCAAATCAGGACGAGCACTCCAATACACGATGGATGTGGAAACCTTTGCTTAGTAGTATAAAAACATTTACTTGTTGTCAATGGTAACTGGTATTGTAATTATATTCCCCGAGAGCTAAACTATGAAGCTCATGAACTTGCCTCAAGTGCTGGATGTAACATTAAGTCTTTTGATTAATATATCTAGTTATAAACATTAACAAAAAAAAAATGTTGCCTTAGAATGTTACATCTGATCTGCTTAGATCATGAAAGTTGCCTTCGCTTCTAGCCCTTAGGAAGCTTCAAATTGTACTCTTTTGGCAAATTTTAGCATGCTTCTTTTCGAAGCAATCATAAGGTAGTCACTTTTTGACACCGCCACCCCTAAAATATTTTATTTTTATGGACCTACCATGTGACTCCACCACTATTAAATGATTTTTTCCCCTTACTCTCTCTTCCTCTCCATCTCTCTTTTCTTCTCCCTCTGAGATCAACAATACATCAGTTGTTGTGTAGCTGTCAACCGACCCTCGCCTCACCTTTTTTTTTTTTTTTAATTATCTTCTATTTTCAACAGATGAACAACAATGTGGTTGTCAGTCGATGCCTCGCCTTGTTGTAGGCCGACACCTCACTGCCTGGAACGGGAGAAAACAAGGGAGGATGAGAGAAATAGGGGCAACTAGGGCAATAGCAATACGATGCTAGTACTCATCTTTAAAGGAAAAAATGGTGGTGTCATTAAGCAGATGATAGTGTTAAACAAAAAGATGAGGGGTGGTGGTGTTAAAAAGTTTAAATGGTAGTAAAAAAAAAGTCATTGTCTTTCATAATCCAACTTCTCTAGGACGTACCTTTGGAAAACAAACGTACAAAATAAATAAATTGGAAGAATAATTGTGCTGTAGAACTTAACAATATAAATTTATGCATTTAAAAATTTAAAATTATACATTAAAAATATCATTTTATAGTGTCATACATCACTCACATTAATACTAAAATATATATTTAAAAATTTTAATTTTCAGAGATATTCCTATAACTCCAAAAAATAAAAATAAAATATCTCATGAAATTTCAACATATTTCGATTAGATCTCCACCGTGTGTATTGGCAAAAACTCAACGAAAACTTCCGCAACAACTCGTGACCTATACATAGCCATCACGTGCAGGCACGTGCATTCTCTGTTTCCCAAAGCGATAACAACTTCACCAGACTACAGAGAGATAAAAGAGGTTTCGATCGATTTGCTCTCTCTTAACACAGAGACTCCAAACCCCACAATGTCTCTGTTTCTCTTCTTCCTCTTCTTCTTCTTCACAATCTCCCTGACATCGTTACTAACGCCGGCAACCGCCATTACCATCCACAACCAATCCGCCTACGAAGCCCTTCAAGGCTACGGGTTCCCAAAGGGAATCCTCCCCAAAGGGGTGAAAGGGTACGATTTAGACCCCAAAACAGGAAAGTTCTCGGCCTATTTGAGCGACAACAGTTGCAGTTTCGCTCTTGAAGACTCATACCAGCTCAAATACCAATCCACCATAAAGGGTTCAATCTCCCATGGCAGGTTAAACGATCTACAAGGGGTGAGCGTGAAGGTTCTCTTCTTTTGGTTCAACATTGTGGAAGTTGTTCGAAGTGGGGATGATCTCGAGTTCTCGGTGGGTATTGCTTCGGCTAATTTCCCTGTGGATAACTTCGAGGAATGCCCGCAATGTGGGTGTGGCTTGGATTGCAATCATTTGCTTCAAGTAAGAAAGATTGGGAAAACCCAAACCCCCTTTGTTGATTCTTTTTAGAGAGTTTGTTGAATTTGTTGAATTGGGTTGTTTTGTTTTTAGATCATATACATTGGGTTGTTCTGTTTTTAGATTTTGTACATTGGGTTCTGATTGTTTAATTGAAAATGTTTGTGTAGATTGTTTCAAACAAATTGGTGAAGTTTTGTGGAATTATATAATTTGGTTACTGAAAACCCTTTTCTTGTGTTTTTGTGTTCATTTGCGTGTTTGATGACACAAAGCAATAGAAATTGTTCGAGTTGGTAAACAACCTGTTTGGTGCATTATTGATCTTCTTTTTAGTGTGATATGAGCCACAAAAGAAAGTAGGTTGATTGTTAGTTGGATGTTGGTTGGGAATGGTGGGATCATAAAGGTCATAGTTGGGAATGGTTATTGGAATACTTATCGCTTATCAAGGGAGTTATTTTTGGGAAAGATTTTCACAAGGGATAAGCATTTAGAAGCTGTCCCTTCACTATTCCTGCAAGCGAGTAGTCTGAGAGATTCAATAATGATGAAATGAAATGAGTGTGAAGCAATTGAAGAGATCGATCGGGTAGTTCAACTTCATCAGGAACTAAAACTTTGATCATGGGTAATTGATTAAATTCCAATTCAATGTTGGATGAAGAAACGACCTAGCCTCAACTACTAGTCAAGGAAAATTTTGAAGAAAAAAAAACCCAACTTAGGGCATACTCTACAGCAAGGCAGGGGGATTTGAACCCTTATGAAATTCTCTCTTAGATGGTTGTATGGCTTATAGGCTTGAAGTACAGAAAGCATTTCAAAGAGGTGAAAGGGGATTGCATGAGAGGATTATGGACATCAAGGATCTTTATAATAATGCTGAATATTCAGGATTGATTACACAAGGGAAGAGTCCAAGAAGAATAAAATTTGGTACCTGTTGGACTAGTAGCAAACGTGTCAGTTAGTCATGCAATGCAGAAGGAAGGGAAAAGGGACCAATTCTGCAAAAGGTGCCAAATATCACGTATCTAATTACGAGGGGTTGGAGGACGCAAACTTTGATGGCTACCTCCTCTTGAGGTGTCCTGCTATTGATAAAAAGGATGGCTTTATGATATCTAAGTCATTGACTAATGTGTGCCCATCACTCGTTTTTTAAAGTGCACTTTTTTTGGTGGAGGTAGAATGTGTTTTGCTGCAACTCCTTGAGAAGGAATCCTTGGAATGATTTGAGTAAGATACAGGATGGGTTTGAAGAATCATATAATTTCCCTGTCCAAATTAGATTCTCAAGGTTGTAGAGATTCCTGCTAGTGTTATGGGTATGGCAGGAAACCAAACAAATGATGGTTAGAAACCAAAGCAGGACTTGAATTCACTAGTTGGGGAAACAGTGATAAACAAAGTATCTGGATGGATCTATGGTGAAGGTTTGGGGTTCTAGCTTTCGAGGGTGTCAACACTTGCTGGATCACGAAAGGCTCAAAATAAATTGAGGGGATTACTGATTAAGAACCCCAGATTTGGACTTGGTGGATCATCGGCACAGATGGTTAGAGCCTGAAGTAGTAGATGGCATCACTGTAGTGTTTCATATCAAGGTAGAGCACATGAAGAAGTAGCCTGACTTCTCACCAAGGTGGAGAGAAAAATGGCTAGATTTGCAACTGGAATCAAACCAACTTGCACCTTGTATGTTTTCAGTCAATGACAGAGAGTGTAGCCTTGTAGGATTGATCCAAGGCATGTTAGCATTGATCCAGACGTATACAAATTGTGTGAGGAGCCACTTTTTTCTTAATCTCAGATTGGAGTTCCAATTTGTGTTATGATTTTTTTAGGACTTCTTTCCTAATTATTCTAGGTTTTGTTTGTCTATTTATGTGGTGGTCACCCCTACAGATTATGGTCTTGTGAAAGGTGATAATTGAAGAGAAAAGGCTCTAATCTCTTGTCCGGCTTCTCTTGTTGGTTCTTCTTTGTGAGGAGGCGAGAGTTGTCCTTTGTATCCAAAAGGAGCAACATCACCTTTGGGGGGCACCTAATCCAAGTTGGGAATTCATACTGTCCTTGTGAAGGTTGTATTTGAGATCAGAAACCCACTGGCTGACCAGTTGCATAATATAATATTGCAAAGCAGGCATTTATCTAGTTATCCTGATGATGTCCCTGAGTCGTTGTTGCGGTACATTGTGTTGCTAGGGTAGTAGCAAACCGTTGATATGATTTCCCCACATGTTCTCTATTTTGCAGTGGGTAATGCGAGAAGATATTGATATAGAGCTTCTATGTAACATTTGGAAATATCCTTATACTCGAGAAACTCTAGACCTATATGGAAAATTATTCCACTCCTCGTGCAAGATCACGCCGTACAAAGAGATGGTCTTTTAGAGTAGTACACATGCATAATACATTAGCTTAAAATGAAGCACCATGGGCAGAGTTTGAAACGTGAACTGTTTGAGATTTAAATAAGGCAATTTTGCATTGTTTAGGCCAACATCTCGCACCATTTAAATAAACCAGCACCTGATGCTATTCTCTTCTTGGGCTCATGTCTGTCATATTTTACAGCGTAGTAACTCTCTCCCATGTCTGTCTAAGCCCAGACATTTCAGTCAGCCTAGTTTTCAAATTGGTCCCCAAATAATAAATATGGGCAAAGTCCAGGTCTTTGAAGCGTGGCTTGATTTAGCAAGTCATTAACACTCATCCTTCGTGACTTTATTAGTTGCATCACAGTGTCATTATCTCCTAAAAGCAAAGACTTAGTCTCCCCTTTTGATGCCAAAAATTGGTCACACCTGATAGGTTTTTTTTTTTTTTTTTTTTAGTTGGGTCATTGACCCTTTTTATTTATTTACATGCCCGAAGGATACATGACTGACCTTATAGAGTTAACCAAATCAGGCCTGAAGGCTACAATATTGTTGCCACTTAATATCCTCGTTGCCTCCTCCATCTCGCATAGAGACTTGCGTTCGCTCAGGTCTAGTCCATCTAAGCAGCTGCATTCAATACCCGAAGGCTTATCAACGGCGGAGCAAATGTGTTCCTAATAATCAAACGAAAACACACAAAATTCTAACTGGTGAGTCTCGAACCCGCGACCTCTCACAAGGAGAGTGGATGTCCAACCAACTGAGCTACAATTGGTGGACATACCTGACGGGTTACAATTGGTTAAACCCTCGTTATCTTTATTTTAGAGCCCCTTCGATTAAGTTTCGGGCGAGTGAGCGATCTACTTGCATGAACTTTTAGAACTATCAAAAAGTCAATGACCATATTGAATACATACTAGAGACTCTACCAGAACAGAACACTAACTTATTCTGAACATAAGTATTGACTAGTATAGACTTTGAGCTTTGGATGCACATATGGATAATATTTTCAAGTGGCTTGCCTTGTCCTCTCCTCTGTAACTGTTTCATTTTTGTTGAATTAAACAATTATCTATTTATTTATGTATAATTGTACTGTTGACCTTATTAGTGCTTATGGTCTGGGTCTGGGTTATGTGAATTTAATTTTGCATTTGCTTTAGACATTCTGAAAGTAGAATTGCTCTGAAGATGCCAACATATGCTTGTATTGGTTGGACATGATTACATGCTGTAATGCTTATTTAGACTTGTAATATATTATGAATTATTGACTCGTGTAAGTTAAGGAGATCTCTTTGTTTATGTCAATCCTGCAAACAATCAAATCTGTGACCATAAATCTGTTATTGATTGTTTATGCAGTAAATGACGTTCCCTGCATAAACAAGTCACAATCTTAAGACCATTCTGTTAAACCTAGGGTCAGTGAACAGCATAGTGCAGGGGATGTATACCATCAGAAAGTCGTAACCTTCTTTTACATCATCGCTGTTTCAGTCATAACCACCTTTACATCACACTCTACTTTCATTAATTTATCGGTTTGCTCTTGTGATTGCTGTCCTGGCCCATTAAGTATCCAGTGTATTGGATACATGTCATGCATTTTTTTATTTGTTGATTTTGTCATTAGTAATATGTGGACACATAGCTAGAATCAATGAGCTTGGAAGGTGCAGAGCCCATGTGAAGTAGTGGTTATGGCAGAAACTGGGAACTCGGCATATCTTTGTTATCTATCAGTTATACAAAACAGACAATGAAGATGACATTAGGCAGGGAAGGAACAAAGAATGTAGTCTAGTGGTGGCTTGCGATTTGTGTGTCATTCTCATCACAAGATTACTGATAATGGAAATATGAAGTTAGTTTATATTATTTGTTAGTTCAGATACCGACATGGACTTGTTGATTTTTTGCCCCGTGCAGTAATTTACATCAGTAATGCTCCGCAAGTCTTCCTTTCATTTGTTAAATAGGATGTTATTTGCAGTTCTCTTTAATAAATACCAGAGTTGGGCATATGGCTTGACTTAGCAAGCAGATGAAACTCATCTTTCATGTCTTCATGAGTCACCTCTGGAATAGTCATTATCTCCTATCTCTGCCTGTTAAAGCTTATTCTTGCGAAACTGAGCCTCCCCTTTGGATAAAAAATTGAGTCTCATCTGACAGTTTGCAACTCTGAACATTGAGGCCTATTTACTTCTTTAGGGGGAAATACCATATACAGAAATAATTCATCTTCATCTTATAACACATTGATCTTAGGTTATGCTTAAGAGTCCCGTTTGACGACTCACTGGTTCCTACTATAAAAAAAGCTTATTGACTTGTTTGGGGGCAAATCTTGTCTAGAGATAATTGTTCTCGTCACAGAATGCTTGGGGTATAGTTAGGGTCACTGAACCACCAACATGCAGCTACTAGATCTTCACTGACTCGAGCACTAGAATATTCAACAAGAACACTGAACATAAAGTACTGAGCTCGATTAAAGTCTAGATTCTGAGCTTTGGACAACGATGTTAGTAGACTATTTTAAGTCGTTTGCCTTATCTTCGTGATTATAATATGTTGCAGTCATATGTTTGTTTCTTTACTATTGCAGTATTCTGTTCTTATGATTGAAGCTTTGTGTATTTTGTTCTGGCACATAGAAATTAAACAATTGGGAGAAGTTATGTACCCTGCTACTATGACAGAACAAGATGAACTTATCGATGATTCCATTTCAGTAATACAGATCAAACAAGAAAATATTAGATTAATTAGGAAGAACAACAGAATCTATTACAAGTCCCTGATTCTAGGGAGCGAGGGCAGGGGGTAAGGGAGGGGCGAGGCCAGCCAGTGACCATCCATCCTCCTCGGGATGCTACCATGAGCGCATCCCAAGGAGGATGGATGGTCACGGGCAGGCTCGTCAGGGGCTTGTCAGAGGCGTAAATCGGTAGATAAGCTCAGGATTTATGCAATCTTATCACATGAATCTCGTGGACATTGTATATTCTAAACTTATTAGTAGATATCAGAATGCTTATTTGGTATCTTGAGTCATTTTCAAAACCTAATCTCCCCCCCTTAATAGAGAAAACGTGAGTCACAACTCACAATCTACAAGTGTTCAAAGTTTAGAGTCAATTAACAACAAAGTTGATTAAGATGTAGGCATGAAAGTAGGATGATAAAGACAATCAAGAGCATTTGAAGTCTTCCATTATTGCGTTAAGTCCAACAAGAAATCTTAGTCACGAGACCAAATAATGCGTTACATGGCGTTTTAGATAATACCACATGGTTGACATTATTCGAAACTTCTCTTCAAGTATAGTTAAAGAAGTATCGAGCATAGTTATAGAATTAAATTAGCTTATCTGTTTGCCTCAATAATGTCGCAGTCACATTAAACCCTCATTAGTCTTAGTGTATTTGTACATTGTGACTGCTGGACAAACAGCCATGGATTAGGTTATGATCCTTTTTGTATGGCATGTTGATTCAATAGTAACTCACATCTAGTTAAACCATATTTATGAGAGACTAATTGAATGAAAGACAATATTAACTAAATCATTAAAAGAAAAATGAAAATGCTAGAAAATCAGGTTTTTGCAGTTATGTTTTGTAACAATGATGACGTAGCATGATTTTGAAAGAATGATGAAATCTTCAAAGTGTTTATGCGTATCTCGAGGATATAAAAATAATCCTCTAATGATGTCACATCATCCTGGTTACAGAACCTGATTGCAAAACCTGATTCCCTAGCTTCATTCAAGAAAAAAATAAACCAATACTTGGAAAATATTATATTATAGTTGGTTCATAGCATTCGAACAATCCATATACATGCAAATGAAGCCTATAATATCAAAACATAAATATTACTGACTGAAAAATGAACAAAAAATCATATGAAAATAGAAGAAACCATCCGAAATAATTGAATTACCGAGTTCACTAATTTATTTCGATTTAACCTAACAAAATATAACATAATGTGGGGTGTTCATTTACTTAGAATCCATATTCAACTAATGTTAGGTTTTATATTTGAGAAAATTCAAATAAAAAACTAGACATTAAATATTGTATTGACATATACCTAATAATATGAATAAATTTCATGATTTTATCATATTGAAAAAAAAATTTAAATCTCGCAACCGAGTATTCTTTGTAAATAAAATCTCTGTAAAATTTTAGATCATTAAAAATTCATAGAAAATAGAATATAGTTCGAAATAATACAAATAGCATATATATTTTGGGTACTGCAAAATCTTCTATTCAACAAACTTGAAAACAGCCGATTATGATTCGTATGTCAATTGGAAAAGTCAAAACACAATAATGTTTTCTTGAAAAATAAGGATTTTTTTTCTTTTTATATTCATTTCAAGGGACTAGGCACAAATACATCATAAAACTTGTTTTTAGGCTACTTACCTTTATTCTTGTGAATAAAAAAAATAACGATAAAGAGAAGAAAAATGAAGAATCGCATTCGAGCGAGGTGCTGCTTACGTATTATGTATCCATTAGCTCAACAACGACACAATATATACTATGCTACAGAGAATAATAATGTGGATGAATAAAGAAATTTTTTATCGATCTGTATACTATATTAGTGGTAGACATAATGCATTTCTATAAGCAACACATCTAATACGCTAGGGCTGAACAAAAAATCGATCAAACCAATTAAACCGACCGAACCGATCTAAACTGAACCAATCGGTTCGGTTTAAATTCGGTTCAGATCGATTTCGGTTTTAAAAAATTCAAAACCGAAGTGGTCGGTTCGATTTTCGATTTCTATGTGATTTTAACCAACCGAATATATGTAATAAATAATATATATTTTATATATAAATAATACAATATGTTTAAAATAGTCGGTCGGTTTGGTTTTATTTCAGTTTTGGTTTGATTTTAGTCGGTTCGGTTACGGTTTGCATAAATTAGAATCGGTTTGATTTCGGATCGGTTTTGTTAATGGTCGGTTCGGTTTCGGTTTTAAAATTTTAAAACCGACCTAAGTCGGTTCGGTTCACGGTTTAGGTGAAAAAACGAACCGTCGGTTCGGTTTTCAGCCCTATAATACGCAACATTCATATTCTATATTACAATTCAGAGTGGTGTTTTACTATTCATTACTGACTGGGATAAACTTGAGGATGAGAGTCATTTCATATGATGACATATATGTAAATATAAAATATGTAGAAGAACAAATAAAATGGAAAAGTTGTGAAAAAAGTTGTTGGAATGTACATGTGGCAGAGAGAGAAAATATTGTTTTTTTTTCCTTTTTCTCAAAAATAAAATTATCATAACTATCTACGTATTCGTCATATTTTGGTAACGTTGAATTGCAATTTTGAAGATTTTTTCAACAAAATAAATGATCATTATAAACACTTAAAATTTCAAAATATGTATATTTATTATGGGATGGGATCTTGAGAATACAAACCTAAATAATTGCCCAATAGATTGTTGTTGATCCTACGGTTGATAACAACAAATCAAGCTAAAAAGATTAGTTTCCTAAAAAAATAAAATACAAATCGATATTTCATGATTTCCTTTTTTCTCTCTTGCTTTCCCTCTTCTTATTCTCTACTAAAATAGAATACAAACCGAGAATCCATTATTTCTCTTGTTTTCTCTTTTCTTCTTCCCTAAGTTAAGTATGCTAAAATAAAACAACAATTCTAGCCAGCCATGTTTGCTAACCTTTTGAGTTTTTTATACTTCTACCCTTCTATAGATAGTGTTTGTGTTTTAAATAAAATTGGTAAAAACATCCCAAAAAAAAAAAAGGCCAAAATATGCTAGCAAACATGACTAGTTAAACTTACTCAAAATAAAATACAAACCGAGAATCATTATTTGCTTCTTTTTTTTTCCTCTTGTTTTCACTTTTCTTCTTCCCTAAATATGCTAAAATAAAATACAAACCGATGATATATTATTTCCTTTTTTTTCTTTTGTTTTCCCGATTCTTCTTCCATACATTCTTCTCTTCTTATTTTTTTGTCTCTTTGTTCCTTAAAATTTTGAATCGTTAAAGGATTCAAAGTGATGTATTTAGCCATTGTTTTGAATTCATTGAAACATTACAAAACTAAGCTCGATTTGTATGAGAAATTGAATTTTATGAGAGATTGCACCCATCAGAACCTTTTATTGTTTGAGATTTCCTTTGTTTTTCTTTATTTTTTACTCTCTTGAATTTTATGAGAGTTTTATTTTTTATTTTTTATTTTTTATTTTTTATTTTTTATTAGAGATTGAAACCTTACAAAACTAAGCTCAGTTTGTATTTTATTTTAGCATACATAGGGAAAAAAAAAAAAAAAAAGAGGAAAAGCAAGATAGTTTGTTATTATCAATCCTAAGATCAACAACAATCTAATCACCAATTATTTGAGTTTGTATGTGAGTCTCAGGAACTCATCCCATTTATTATTAAAACATATAAGTATTTTCATGTCTATGTATAATTTTTTCAAAGGAATGGACAAATATTTTGATGAACATTCAGACAAAACCTCGAACATTCAATCGATTTTAATTTTAACCGAGTTTCATTTTAAAAAAATTAGTATTTTTTACTGTAAAATTAGTTTATATTAAAAAATATGAATTTTTTTTTATAGAATTGATTGAGAACAATGGTGGAGATGGTGATGATGGTGTCTAGTGTATGATAATTAAAAGGAAAAACAAATGCATGTGAAGTGGCCACGGCACCAGTAATATGCTAGTATTTAACATATGTAACAATATTCATATCATATTGCAATCTTATTAGTTTACACAATCTTCATCAAATTGTGATTAGAGACAAAGATATTCCAAACATAAGTTAGATATCACATAATCGGATAAAAAAAATGGTCCAAAGTCCATATACAAAAAATCCAAAATCCAAACTATTGATTGGACGAACGACACATCACCCACACCAAAGTTGCTAAAATGCGCAGAGGCACACGTTTAGCGCCAATTTTAGTTGGGGCAAAAAGTCTCTCAAATGGTAAGAAGAAGAAGAAGAAGAAGTTACGCGTCGCGTGGTTGAAGCTTTCAATCTAATCTCCGTGTTGAATGAATCTCAAATCGCGATGAAACCCAGCAAATTTTCGAATCAATGGCCAAAACCCATACTTCAGATCCCTCTCAATCTCTCTCTTTCGCGAGATTAGATTGATTTCCAGATCCCCAAAAATTTTACTTTGTTTCCCCTGTTAGATTGTGACCCACAAATCTATCTATCTCTCTAAGTCTAATCTGTGGTTGTTGGTGGTGTTAATGATGATGACGATGGAGGGAACGATGGAAAGGGGAGTGTTGGACGACATTATAAGGAGACTTCTTGAAGGGAAGGGAGGAAAACAGGTTCAATTGTCCGAAGCTGAGATTCGCCAGCTCTGCGTCAATTCTCGCCATCTCTTCCTCTCTCAGCCCAATCTCCTTCATCTCCGTGCCCCCATCAAGATCTGCGGTTCGTCTCTTTCTTTTCATTCCTTTTGGTTTGCTTTTGCTTAATTAAAGATTGAATTTTTATGGATTTGGGGTTTTTTTTTTTTTTTTTTTTTTCAAATTGTTTGTATGTTTACAGAAATTTGATCTTAATCTTACAAAAGCATTTATTTTTATATAATTGGAAATGGGTGTTTAGGGATAGTAGTTTTTAATTGGTAGGTGAAATTTTATCCAAATTGTCTTACGCAAGGCTACATTCTAATTGGATTTGAACATTCATGGAATCTTAATTTTGAGTTAACAAAAAAAGATGTTTGACTCAAATGGGTGTCTGGGGATCTTAATTGTTAATATATTTAGTTTGGGGATCGCTATATTTCGCAGCTAACTTGGGTCAGTAATATTGGTTGAAAGGATACATATTAGTTTAATTCGTCAGACGGGCATTAGAGGTTTGACTATTGCGAAGGGGAGTCTAGAAGGTTGATCTATGTGAAGCTTGTGATGCATATGGGTCATTTTAGTAACGTGTGAGGCGCACATTTGATGTTTTGGCTGATTCTGGATAGTATAGTTAGATGACTTGAGGGGATTGAGGTTTGTGGAGATCATTCCTGTAGAATAGTTATAGCATTGATTGTAGATGTAGATTTTCGATTTTGTAATGGAAGGGGTGTGAGTTCTTCAGCTAATTAATAGGAAGGAGGGGTGAGAACTACTTTATGTCAAGTATGTTGTTTTGTAATGAAATGAATTCTCAAAGCTATTTCAGTTTAAGGGAATGGTGGCTTTGGAGATTTTGATGAACTCGTGTTTACTAAAGAAGCCAGACATTGATTCATAGTCTACAATTTATGCATGCATTGTTTTCATCTTTTTCTTTCTTAATGGCTTCATTAGAGAAAGTGTCTATTGGAAACTTATTCCACAATACTGTACAACTGTTTTTCCAACTTGGAATATTTTAAGAATTATAGTTCCGTCAAAGTGTGGAATATAATCTCTGCTCGTAGGCCGTTGAGGTATCTCTAAGAAGAACCACTCTAGAAATTCGTCCATCATGTTCTTCTTTAACTGTTTGACCATGTTTGTTTGGTTTTCAAAAATTGGATTCCCGTATAAACAAAATTCTTCCGATCTTGATTTTAAATTTGCTTCCAATTGTTCATGACTAGAACACTTGGGTCTATCTAACCTCTCATACCCCTTACAGGTGATATACATGGGCAATACCAAGATCTTTTAAGGCTGTTGGAAATTGGCGGCTTCCCTCCTTCTGCAACCTACCTCTTTCTTGGGGATTACGTAGACCGTGGCAAGCAAAGCTTGGAGACTATATGCTTGCTTCTTGCCTACAAAATAAGATACCCTGATAAAATCTTTCTCTTGAGAGGAAACCATGAAGATGCAAAAATCAATAGGATTTATGGATTCTATGATGAATGTAAACGGAGATTTAATGTTCGGCTTTGGAAGATATTTACTGATTGCTTTAATTGCTTGCCTGTGGCTGCACTCATTGATGAAAAGATACTTTGCATGCATGGGGGTCTATCTCCTGAGTTGCACAACTTGAACCAAATTAGAGATATTGAGAGGCCCACTGAGATACCAGATGCTGGTCTCTTATGCGATTTACTATGGTCTGATCCTGATCCATCAAATGATGGTTGGTCAGAAAGTGATCGTGGCGTCTCATGTACTTTTGGAGCTGATAAGGTTGTCGAGTTCCTGGAGAATAATGAGCTTGATTTAATATGCCGAGGCCATCAGGTAGGCAGACTACTTGTGTTTCTGATTGTTGCTTTGTTGAATGAGATAGCTACTAGTTTCACGATTGCACAAGGTATTGTTATTGACAACTGGCTGTCTTTGGGATTAGTACTGATGGGTGGTTATTGTATGATCTATCAATCCTGAGACTCATGAAAAGATAAATCCCATTATCCAGGAATATGTTTTTGTTTCTCTAGAATCAGCCAGTCGTCTTTTGTGCAAACACAAACTTCACTTTTCCCTAGTTATGCTGATATAGTTGAAAATTTTGAATTTCAGGTGGTAGAAGATGGCTATGAATTTTTCGCCAAAAGAAGATTAGTTACCATATTTTCTGCTCCCAACTACGGTGGAGAATTCGACAATGCTGGTGCTTTGTTGAGTGTTGATGAAGAGTTATTGTGTTCTTTTGAGATCTTGAAACCAGCAGAAGTAAAACCCTCACCTTCAAGTTCTAGTTCATCTGGAGTGATTCTTAAGAAGGTAAGCGTGTATAATTTTGGAACATACATGATCAGCTGAGAGCATCTATAGGAGGCCTTGTTATCATCTCCAAATACCTATACAGAGTGGGCGAGAGAGAAAAATTACTATCAACCTTCCCAAATCTTAGTGTATTTCATTTTTGTCATAATTTTCAGTAAGAAGATTCTGACCACTTCATCTTGTCGTGTTTATTTGAACAGCCTCAGAAAGGTAAGATTTGATTTGCACCAGCTAATGGCTTTCAAGAGATCTGGTTCAGCTGGAAGTACCATTTTAGCAAGATTTATTTATTTGAGGGCTGAGTTGTTTAATGATAATTTAGTCAGAGAAGCCTTCCAAATATGACCAGCGTCTAAATCCCTTTATGAAGCTTGTCAATCATTCAAGGAGCACTTGGAAGTATTATACCATCTGTAAATCAACATTCAGTAATTCTATATACAGGGTTGTTTTTCTCCACAAATAACTTGTGCTTGAGCTTTTTCACCTGTGTTTGCATCTCTGATCACCAGCTGCAGGTATTGACTTCCCAAATAGGTCCTTTTTGTACATTTTTTCTTTTATTGTTTCTCGTAACCCATGCATTGAGATGTTTACTGGTTCATATGATATGATCAGTGGTTCTTGTCTTGGAACCTAAGAGACAATTTGTAGGATGTTTGATGAAGTTTTTTCTTGTTTGACCGAAAAATTGTAAATGTAATTGACTATGAGCCTTAGAAGCAGTGTGGTAAAATTAATGTCAACTGAGATGATTCAAATATTCATATTTACATAATGCATCGGCATGCTAGGGTAGTGTATATGATGAAGTACCCTGTTTTGATTGGAATGTTTGCATGTGAAAAATGCTTACCAAAAGCATGCATTGTGCATAGTTGAATGTGAATTCTAATGTGTATACAGAATACAAATGAATATATGAACAAACTTGAATTGTACATTTCAGATCACAAATGAATTTGGATGAATGATAGCAACAAAACCGAGGAGATTGGGAGCTAAGGTGCCTTTGCCTTAGCTTTACAATATCATTTTATCCAGTATTAGTATTTCTAAACTGCGAGCCTGACAACATATCAGTCATGCCAGTCAACTTTATATTTGAGACTAATCGACGTTCCATTTGTAAAATGTTACAGATCTCCATCGACTAATCAGATGGGTAAATGGGCAGAAATAGAGACTAGCAATATTGCTGCCTCCGAAATTCATATTTCCATGATGATCCAATATTGATTACCAAAACGGTTTTAGAGAAGTCTTGATGTGCGATAAAATTGTGAATTCATATAAGGGTAATACACACATTTTCTTTCATGTTTTCTTAAAGAAAACTTCACAGAGCGACAATTATAGTTGCTAAGTTAAATTGCAAGATACCCTTACTGATTCTTTCTCATTTTCTTCATTCTAAAGAAAAGTTCATATGATGAGCAAGCATGTTTAGCCTTACTGATTCTTCATTCTAAAGAAAAGTTCACATATTAGCCCAAGATACCCTTACTGATTCTTCATTCTAAAGAAAAGTTCATTTGATGAGCAAGCAATGCTCCTTGATTGGGAGATGATACTGATAAGTTAAAGCTTCACATATTAGCCCACCATTACCTACTAATGGTAGACATCCATGTCAAAACTCTGCGTAACAAGTTTTGTAAGGTATCGGTTAAATAGAGCCACAAAGCCCAATTTTGATTTTATTTTAAACACTTATTATGGTAAGTTCTTAGCATTACTTACCAAAAAAGTAAAAAAAAAAAAAAAAGGAAATTATTTACAAAAGATATATAAATTGAGATGCCTGAAAACCAATAAGCTGGAGTAGCTCAGTTGGTTAGAGCGTGTGGCTGTTAACCACAAGGTCGGAGGTTAAGCGAAAATGAGGGCACTGAATTACAGCCAAGCAGTATTAAGCGGCATATATGCTCTTCATTTGGACCATTTATGAAATCCTTAAAGTATTTATGTATATCTCTGTAAAAAAACCTCCTTTGAGGAACCTTTTCCAAACATGTAACCAGTAACAGGTGCTTTCCAGGCTGCTAATGGGCCTCATTCAGGGACGGAGCCACATGGGGGCAAGTATTGACTTCAAATATTATTTATTTTTTTTAATATGGCCACCCTTGTCGACGAATTCGTCCTGCCCCACCCCTTCCTCTCTATCTATTCTCATTTGTTTCATCTATCTGTTTACTGTGACACCGACAATCGCTCTCTTTTTGCTTGACTTAGTTGTTTTTTCCACCATCGCCATCAGCAACCAACAACCACATCAACCTCTTTCCTTCTTTGAGGAAGAAATTTTAAAAAAATGTATTTTCTCGATAAATTCGTATCTCGAGATATAATTTTGTATTTTATTCATATGATTTTTTTGGAGATACATGAAAATTTTGATCCGTTAAATTTTTTCTCAAGATACATGTTTGTATCTCAAGGTTTATCTGTGGGTTATTGTTTGAAAGACATTTTGATAATCAACGTGAGCATTTTGACAGTCAATGCACGTTGATTACTAGTCCTGGGGGGGAGACTGTAATAGTGTTCAATGATAGGGTAACCTCTAATTAGCTATTTATGATAGGTGCCAAATCGCAATAACCAATTTTTTTGTCCACATCTAATTTTACATTTGAAATTAATTTTTACCAATTAATTTTATATACCAATTTGATTTGTCTCCCATATATTTATCTTTTGTAACCCTACAAAGTAGCTTGTTGAATTCATTTTCTTTTCCGTAGATTAGATGGAGTTTTGTTTAGCAATTAATGTTTTGTACAGTTATTTATGTATTGTTCAAATTAAATTTTTTATTAAAATAATTAATTATTATATTATCATTAATTAATTATGACTCATTACTCCGCCTTCTTTCAACATAAATCCTGGCTCCGTCACTGGCCTCATTCAAATACTTTAACAAGAATGAAATGAGATGATTGATCGAGCTTATTCGATAAACTATTTCCATACTATTTGCCACACTCTTCAGTTTGAATCATCGATCAGGTCTGATTTATCACTGGCAGAGAGTACACAATTGTTGTTTCCAGTCTTCATGTTTTTATAAAGTAATCATCTTCAGCAGAAGTTTAGTCCATTTATAATTCAACAAAAACGTACAAGCTATTTTCAAAATTTTCATATTTTAATGACCAAAACACCCTCGGGAAATCTAAGTTTAAGTTTGAGTTTGAGTTTGAGATTGAATGTTTTCTATCTAAACGAGTTTATCTTGAATAAGATTAAATGGTCCAATAAAAACTTATACTCGTATTTGGGGGTGGGCATCCCATCTTGCGATCCCGAACCCGTCCCGAATTTATTTATTTAATATTTATTATTATTAATTTTAATCAAAATACTCTTCTAAATTAAAGTTTAGGATGTGTTGAAATTAAATCAATCTGAAATGAAATTTTATATGAAATCTAAATGAAGTTTAATATTTATTTGCTTTCAAAAAAAAGTTTAATATTTATTTATTTAATATTTATTATTATTTACGATGAAAGTTATATATATATAAATTTGACATTATTGGTGTTTGAGTAATGTGAAATAAAACTCTGTTTGTTAATTTTTATTGAGAGACTATTTAGTACGTGCTCATCTCGTCCCGTCCCCATCCCAAATGAACAGGATGAGATAGAGATGAGGTTCATCCCATCCCGTGCCCACCCCTACTTGTATCTTGAGAAAAATTAAACACTTATTAAAAAAAAAGTTATCCTCCCAAAGGGCCCTCCGCCCCCTTTTTCCTCCTTCTTTTTCTCCTTTTTCTTCTTCTTCTTCTTCATCTCTCAGTTCAACGTTGGCCACCTCCGCCCCCTTCCTTTCTTTCTCTGTTACGTGCCGCACTATCCCCGCTTTCTTGTGTTTCAGCCTCGCCACCCCTTCCCACCCATCGCCACCATCCCTCACCTCTCACGTTTCCATCATTTAACATTTTCTTGAGATTAGTGCATATCCCGCAGTCTGGTTTCACAGGTCATTCACAAGATGTTTCTAGAAAGCGAAAATTCTAGGGAGCGAGGGATGGGTGTCCCTCGAGATGCGCGCCCTCGTTCCCTAGAAGGGCTCTTCTTGAAAGATAATGACAAATTCTAGGGTTTATTTTACACATTCATCCATTCTTCAAATATGAATTTGTATCTTGAGATTCATCCTGTGGTTTATTTATTGAGTATTTAATGCACATGAAGATGTCACCATTAGTCTTGGGGGAGATTAAAGTACCTAGAAGGGAAAATGGTCTGTGATCATGAAAACTAATCTGCAATCCAAGTTTGAAATAGATATCATCAAATAATTCATTTCATGATAAGTTAGAAGAGTGAGGCTAGGAAATCATGTTTTGTAAATATGTTTTGCAATTGGATGATGTGGCATCGTTAGAGGAGTTTTTTACAACTTTGAGATACACATAAAATCTTTGAGAATTTCATCATTCTTTTCAGATCATGACACGTCATCTTTGTTGCAAAACATAATTGCAAAAATCTGGTTTTCTAACATTTTTGAAGTTAGAAATGAAGTTATTATTTCACTTCCATTTTGGAACGACTACTAAGATTAACCTTATTATGAAAAAACATTTACACAGTTAATCGAAAAAATCCATGTACTAGGAACTAATCAGAATTGAACTGAACTATGATTGCCTTGGATTTTTTGATTCATAGCAATGACACAAAAATCTTTTCTCCCATTACTTGTTTCATCATTTTTGGTGACCATGCATGTTTTCTTGTTCTACATCTCTTATCAAGCACAATCAAACCCCTCTCTGATGACTTGCAAACACTACAAATGAGTCACTCAACTCTCTCTCTCTTCTTTCTTTCTTCAACTAAGTCAAACACCCACATCAATTGCTTGAAGAAATTCAGGCTAAAAAATCATAGTGAAAAGATTGAAGTTTTAGTAAACCAAACATAGTAATTTGAACATCAAAACCTCTCATTTTTTTTCTTTCTATACCATCACTCTCTTTTAAATGGGCTTTAATGGAAAGGAAACTAAAACTGAATGAACACGCCAAAGTTCTGAAAGCAATCTTACATCACTCACAACACTATCCCAATTTACATCTTTTCTATATTAGATTGATGTCATCATAGAATCTATGTTCTTTTTTAGCAAGACAAAGAGTGATGGTTGCTCCAAAACAGTACACACCAATAAAGCTCTAGCTAGATTTTGCAGTGAGGGACTACTGGAGGTGGATTCTTAAATCTTTTTTGTACCACCATCCCTTTAACTTGAATCATGCATTTACCATATGATTATTAAGGCCTTCCCCAGTTGCAACCATATATGCACTAATTGAACTTTGTTTATAGCATTATTGTTGGTCAAACAATACATGATTATTGATGCGACAATTTTCTTTTTGTTTACTGTGTTCTTGGACTTTCAAGCTTGCTTGAATTTGAAATTAAAGGGGTGGAGTCTAAAGAAGGAATCATAATATCTACCTAGGGAGAAGGGAAGTACCTATATTTACTATTAGTAGTAGCTTTTCTTCTTCAAGTTGATGAAGAGACTGAAAGAAAGCACTCACAGATGTTCACTCACTCACTCACTTTTTGTGCATCCAAACACGCAACTCACCATCTGCACTTCTTCTGCAGTTCAATCTCACGACCAATGCCTCCATTTCAACTGTTGTTATTGTCCTTATTGTTCCCCTAGTTAGGGAGTAGAATTCCTATACATAACTTGTATTCCACCATTTTAATCAACATATAACATCGGAGCTAATCATGTATATCAACCGTTCATGTAGTGAAACAACTTTTAAATTATCAAACTTTCTTACCCAAAATGCATGCACCTCACACAAATTTGATCTACTGTGATGGCCTAGCCAATATAATGGTTTTTTGAAGATAGACGAGCGAGATGCATGCACTCCACACGAGTACTAAAATCTCACAACCTACACCCTACTTATGTTTTGGAGTACAGGATAGTAAAGTTTCTTAAGGTTTCCATTACAGAGCTATTGATGGAGTACATAAGTCATAGTCAATATACGTGCATGCCCCATAGTAGGAGGATACAATTAGAGATGATTGAAGGTGGTAAATCTCTTCACCATCCATCATTACCACGTATCTTCTCTGCTTTACATTATTTTAAGACCTTCTCTGTTTCTGATCACACTGTCCCTTCTCTGATTCTAGCAATAAAATCTCTTTATAAGAACGTATATACAACAACAACAAATAAGGTTGTGATGGGTAAGTCAGACAAGGCCGTTGCCTTAGAAGACTTAGCAATCTATTAATAAGGATTATGTTAAATTACCACCTTCGCTAAAAGCTTAAGATGATAGAATGGGCATATATCTAGCATATATTAAAGTCGGGGGCATATATCTAGCATATATTAAAATCGGGGTCTACAGAATGGGTATTTAGCATATATCAAAGTAGGGGTCTACAGAATGGGTGAAAGAAACTTCTAGTCTTGGCAGAAAACCCTCCTATATATTATACGCATACATACCATACACACCCTCCCAAGCCATTATTCAACACTCACTCAACACTTGATTGCATGCCTTCCCATCCATGCCACCTTTAAAGAAATCCCACTTCAAGACTCCATCTCCTCTGCCTTTTTTCTTTATTTCTTTCCTAGGTACCTTTTAATATTTTTCACTCACTCACTCACTCTCTCTCCCATCTCATTGCATTATAAATAGAGGATACGTAGACCTTCTTCCCCCCTATTCTGAAGGAAGTTGAACTATGGTTGGGTGGTGGTGATGGTGTGCTTGTAGTGGGTGAGTAGCCCTTGTTGGAGAAGCAGGGCACGTGCAAAGCATGTCGTGATCATACCGATCTATCGATCGATCTTTGCACGTGCTCCCCTTCTCCAACATGTGTTCCTTACCTCAATTTTCTCTTCTAAATCCTGATCAAAGCTCATTTCTGGATGGTTTGCAACTTAATTTTCTCTTCTCACCCTCTCTCTACATATATATATATTATATATATATATATAGGTTGCTTTGATATACAATCTTAACATCAAAATGATCATATATCTCTTGCTTTATTGTTCATCACTATTCAATAGCTAATTTGCTTGATTTCATTCACACTACAATTAAAGTTCTACACTCACAGCATACATAATTCAGACTTCAGAGTACTGATGATCATGGGTACGGGTCATCTCTGTCTAATTCGTACTTTTTTTTTTATGCATGCATGGCAATATGGCAAGGCCCACCACATACATACATATGTATATATATATATAATATATGGATCTACCATGCAATATATATATATGGATCTACCATGCAATCTCAATGTTTGCATTGTCTAATGTACTGAAAATTTGGGGCAACCATACATTCAGATTTTGCAATCTCACTAAAATAAGCATAATTCTCTATTTATGGTGCTCTTTTACTACAGGTAGAACTCCTCCTGAGCAAGAATTGTACTTGCAATATATTGTTCTTGTTTGTGTTGCAGGGTACCAAGCCCACAAATTATGAATTAATGTGATGAACCATTGATTAATTATCTCCACACAATTTACTCAATCAAGTGATGAAACACCCAAACCTGATTATCTGTGAATTATATATACATGGCGTATATACTCCTCAGATCCTCACCTTCTATATAATTACATAATGAAAAGCCACCCATAAGTGATCTCCTACTACAATTGGGTTCTGCACATTCTCTACCAAATGCGACATCTTTGTGTTGCAGGGTCACCTTTTGTTTATGTACCCATAATTCAATAAATAAAACATTACTATTAATGACCCCATTGATTGAACATGATCTAAATTTGTTCAAACACCTAAATGACTGCACTGGATGGCTTAATATGAAGGCAAAAAAAAAGCGACAAGTGTAATTGGAGGGTGGCCTTGTTTAGGCCGTCAAAAGGAAGGAACAAGAGATGAAGATCGAGGAAGAGTACTTTGTGGGTTTTCTTTCCCTTTAAAGGTGGGGGGTTTCTCAGGGTTATTGGGAATTGAAATAGAGGTTGGAATGGATTGGAGAGGGTTGAACAAGGAAGGAAGGAATGGAAAGAAATGTACCTATATAGCTCAAAAGTAAATTGGGATGACAGTGGTGAATGAGATTCCGGAATATATGTGGGGGTTCTTTTTTGGTTCAAACACGCCATGCACACCATCCCAAGTTGACAATGGAGGTATGGGGTCACTGAAGGGAAGTAAAGAAGAAAGATGAACTCAAGAAAATTTAGTGTTCTTTGTTGAATTTTGCAATACGATTTGAGGTTTGATCTGTGACATTGGTGTGAATTTGAATGGTTGTAGAAGTTTGCTTGAGGTTTGAAAATGCATGACAGTCTTATCAATTGCATGGCACCATCATCAACTCTAGATTATGTCAAATAGTTAACTCTTGAACATTTGCAACTGTATTTTTGATCAACAAAATCACCAAAATATAGCACAATGGTCAAGGTACCTAATAGCATTACAGTATTACCATGAATTAGTATAGAACTAAACCAATCCTGGTGTCATTGTTCGCAATGCGATTACATGAACACCCTATTCTCTTCTTTATCTTGAGATTGTATGAGGAATGAAAAAGGAATATATGATTATTTTTTGTGATACTGGAAGGGAAATCTCTACAGTGTTTGGAGGAGAGAAAATAGGTGGAGAATGAGAGTTAATGTTAATAGTTAGTAGCCGCGGTGGTAAAAAATGTCAATAAACTTCAAATCAACATCTAAAAATAAATACTTTTAATTTGTACAGCTTCTACTCGACAACTCATTTAGAAGTGAAACAAACATTTTATTCATAAGCTCATTCTAAACTTCCAACTCCAATTAAACATTAGATTTTTGAACACTTTAAAAAAAAAAAAACCCCACCTAAGGCTCTGGTTGATCCCAAGTTCACGTTGACTCAAAACTTTCAATGGATTGGGCATTTAAGACCGAAAACCCGAACCGAACTGGCTATTGGTGACTGAGCTGAAATGAGCTTAAAAAAACTGGGCTGAAAAAAAGGACTATACCGAAGCCGGCCCGGCCCGACAATTTGGTTAACCGAGTTCTATAGCCCACCCAACTCAAAAGCCCAAAAGGCTCATCGACATAAGCTCTCAGGTTTTGAAAGAAAACACAGACTCGCCGTCTCTGAACCTCTCCGTCTTCAATGGCGGTTTTGATAGCGAAGAAGAGAAAGATCAGAGACGACCCAAACCTCTCAAAGAGGAAGAAGACCCCACAATCAGATAAGCGAAGAAAACCATCAAAGACCAATGGAAAGAGCAAGAAGGAGGGAGAGAGGAGGAAAACAGGCCCTCGTTTGCCCAAAAAGATGGTTTCTTTCTTAAACCCTAAAGCTAGCAACACCGAAGAAGATGACGAAGAGATCAATTCGGATGATGGGGAGTTATACGTCCCTGATTTGTACGAGTACGACGAGCCTATTCCAGAAGAGGAGTCCAGGAAGAATCGGCGGTATGACCCGGTCGAGAACGTGCAGTACGAGCTCCCCGACGATTTCGAGGTGAGTTTTGTTTTTTAATATGTGGGTTTTTGTTTATTTTGTGTTTAGTGATTTGGTTTTACAGGGGGTATTCAATCATGGATTTTAATAGAGTCTGGAAGACTTTAAATCTCATGGATTTTAATAGAGTCTGAAAGACTTTACAGAATTCACTGGATTTTAATGGATTTTAAGTGACTGGATTTTGTGGAATTTACAGAATCCACTGGATTTTAATGGATTTTTATTATTGAATTTTCTGAATTTTATAAAGGATTGTTATGGATTTTAATGGATTGTTAGTATTGGACTAAAAAACTCATTCTCATCTGCTGCTAATTCACTTATGTCATTAGCAAGGATAGCAACTAACAAAAAATTATGAGTATGAGATATGACTCACAGAAAGAACAGACTTGCTTCAAAGCTGTCACCCCTTTGTCAGTCCGTCCAGCAACAGTGACACAGCCTTCAAGAGGCAAAGACTTGCGTTTTAATTCTTCGGCCTTCTTCTCATCAGCAAATCTTCCAATAGACTTTTCTACCAAGCTGTATATGTATCAAATTTGAAAGAAAACTAATCAAGAACCACAATATAAACCCGTTAGGACCAAATTCAAGTAACTGCAAACTACTTACGCTTGTACAGTATTCAGACCAGGTTGCTTCTGCCACCCATCAAAAGAACTCCCCTGATATGAAAGAAATATCTTAAATTGGTTTTCAATTATGAACTTCAATTAACATCATCTGAAGTGAGAGCAGCAAAAGATTGTTTCCACAGAACCCAAGTCTTCCTATGAACCACTTCAGTTCCAATCGACAACGATAACCACCTATAAACTATATTCAAATAACATACAGTGAAAACAAGCTAAACAGCACTGTGCTCCTCACCCAATTCATTTTCCAACCAAACCTACTAAACATGCAACTTTCAATAACAAAATTCAACCAAAAAAAGAAAGAAGCAAGAAACTTTAACTCTCTAACCTGAGAACATACCTCACTCCCAAACAAATCCGATAGAGAGAATCTCCCATTCACCAAACTTGAATAAAAATCATTAACTTGCTGCCATGGTCTCTCATACATGAACAGATAACACTCCCTGTCAAACAAACAAACCACAAAAACATCAAATAAACAAAATGGGCAACTTCAAATTGATCTCAGAAGACCCCCAATGCTCATAAAACCAATCAAATCAACTAGAAACCCAACTGGGTCGACTCAAAATTCTCCAAAACAAGATTTTAAAAAGTGCCCAGACCCCAAACTGATTGACAATCAAAATGGGTCGATCGATTTTGATCAATTCAACCATAAAGATTGTACCTTGCAGTCCATCGAGCTTGCTTACAGGAATCTGTGTGGTTGTAATGCAAATAAACCTTCTTTTCTTCTCTCTGGTTTTGGTTTTCTTCCATCAGAGAGCTCGTAATGAGTTCCCTCGACTGGGTGATGTTTCCTCTGGCGCAAGTGAGCACCACCCCCTCGTTCGGGTGGCGGTGGGCGGCGGCACAGCTATCTGAGAAGAGATTGACAACCGGAGAAGAAGTGTTCGGCAAGGAGGAGGAGCTGGGTGAGAGAGGGGCGGTGGCGTCGAGGGTTTATGCTCAGTGAATGCTTGTGTTGGAGAAGAAGTAGAAGAAGAGATTGAAATACGAGGGGTAGAGGTCGGATTTGTAAAGGAGTTTGATATTTATATTTTTCACAAATAAATCCTTCAAAGTCCTTCAAAATTCATCAAGTCAACAAATCCATTAAAATCTCCTGTTGTTTGAATACCTCTAGATTTTATTGTATTGTTTAAAATCCATGATTGAATACCCCATGATTTTAATGGATTATAAAACAATCATTTAAAATCCATGATTGAATACCTCTGGATTTCATTGTATTGTTTTAAATCCTTAATTGAATACCCCTATATTTTAATGGACTTTAAAATCTTTCAGAATCCATTAAAATACATGATTGAATACCCCCCCTTAGTAAAGGTTTGATTTTTATGGTTAATGAATAGAAGAATAGAAATATGAGTAATTAGATATTGATGTACAAAGAGAACTAGTCAGAGGAGATCAAGCACGGTGCCAATTAGAAAATGAGTTAGTTACAGTTGAAAACTTGGATGAAGACGGAGAAGAAAGACATCCTTGAGGTTGGATTAAGGATCACATTGCTAGGAGAATCAAAATCTATGTAGCTGATCCCGAAAATATAGGAAATGGGCTTTGAAGATGATGATGTACAAAGAGAACTAATGAAGATAAAATATTTCAGAAGTTGCTCAACACCAGAAAGAAATGAACCCCAAAAGGAATGCACTTCGGCTTTGCATTATTGCACTTGTTTCAATTTGTCGAAGAAGAAACAAAGAAGTGAATGGACATGCACCCAATTTTAATGGAGTATGAATTCTCTCCGTTTTTGTAACCCAATGTAGACTTCAGGATGTGGTTTCATTTTTAGTTTTTTTAATAGGGCGGGATTGATTTGGAATCTTTATGGTTGAATAACCTGCTCTTGAATAACTAATGAATGAGATTTGAGATTGTGATTACGAGTCCACAGTTCTATCTGAATTCTCCGTTGGCCTTAACACCGTATAGTGCACAATCTAATTAACACTGGACAGACTTTTTTTATTCATGTGTATAGTTGTAATTGGATCACATGTTTTTGTCTCCATTTAGGACGAGAATGTGCCATCAGACAATGATGAAAATGGTAGCGATGTTGATGAAATGAACAGAGGAAGGAATCATTCAGATCGATCAGGAGATGAGGGTGAAAGCGAAGATGAAGGCAGGCATTCAAGGATGCTGCAAGGACTAACTGGATTGCCGGTTGAAGCTTTTGAAGGTAACAATGCATTTTGAATTTTTCTGATGGTGAAATTGTTTTGATTGAATATCGGATGAGTTAGAATTTATTTTTTTAATTTTAGACAAAAAGAAGAATAAATTTGAAGTTGTGTCGGAAGCATACCCAGAATCTGAATATAATCCTAGTCTCAGTGCAACGAATGGTGATGGTCGCCTCAGTATTCAAGACCTCTTGGATCCCATTCATGAGAAACATGGTTACAGTGAAATTAGAAACAGTGTTCAAAGATTGCAAAGGAACTCCGAGCCTCTTCCCCCTCCACTTCCAAAAGGTGTTCAGGATGATATTGGGAGGAAGGTAAAATATGGTGTATTCAAGGAAGATATTACAAAGTGGGAGCAGCCAATCAAGAGGAATAGAGAAGCTTCTACTCTTGTCTTCGGTGAAGATGTAGATGTGGGGTTTTCCACTGTTGGTAGTTTCAACCTAGAACTGATTTTGAGAAGAAAATGGCTTCATTACTTCATGATCCAACAATTGTGGATGCACACAAGGGAGATGGTGCACGTCTTCTTGAACTTAACAAGGTATCCCAGAATTTCTTTGATATATCCTTCATTTCAGCAATGATTTATATGTTTTTTAGTTTGTGACACCTTTTCGTTTCTTTCATTTTGGGTCTTTGAAAAGTGCAAATATTTTCTTACTTCCAGTGCTGTGTATATTTGGCAGATATCCATTGAAGATGTCAAGGACCGACATAATCGTTTAGCCAAAATGCGCAGCCTTCTTTTTCGTCATGAAATGAAGGCTAAACACATAAAAAAGATTAAGTCCAAAACATTTCATCGGTTGATGAAGAAGGATAAAATGAAGTCAACACTTGCTCAAATGGAAATGGATCCTGAAGCTGCCAAGGAACAGGCATTGAAGCAGGAGTTCAAGCGTGCTGAGGTAAATAATAGGTTTGCTTTAGTACATGGACTTCCATTTGCAAATCACCACAGCTTGTTGATATTATTTTATAATAGAGAAGTTTCGTGCATCCAATATATGAATTATTAAGTGCATATTATTTTATTCTTTTCTAATTTTGCATTTTACAGGAGCGTCTGACTTTGAAGCACAAGAACAAGTCTAAGTGGGCAAAGCGTATTATGAAGCGTGGTCTGGATGCCCAAGATGAAGGAACTCGAGTGGCGATCTATGAACAGCTTCATCAGCATAACCTTCTAACCCGGAAAATGAATTCGATGAAGGATTTTAGTAGCAGTGACGAAAGTAGTGATGATGACGAAGACCTTTCACTTGGTACAGAACAGGATGGGGCTTCCAAGTTACTCACGAATGCAAAGGAGAAAACCATCAAAGCAATGGAAGAAGAGGATGAAACTTCTACGGAGAAAACCATCACAAGAGGAATACAAGGCTTGGGCAAAGGAGAAAACCATTTCCCACAGTTTTACCTCCCTTTTGTTGCTCTCAACCCACTGTTCCATTCTTCTTGGAGGCGTAGACAAGGGAGGGTGGTAAGTTAGCAGCTGCCACTGCAGGCGCCAAACATCCCATTTTTTCAGTTGGCAACTCAACTATACTTGTTCAGCCCCCTCGTCTAAATTGAATTTGTAATTGCACAACTTTTTTCTCTGGTTTTACATTCCTAATCTTCTTTGATTTTATATATGCGCCCGTCTGAGAGAATCAAAAGTGTATTTGGTTGCAGGAATCTTATTCGACGGAAATTCATGAGGTAACATTCATCGTTCACTAGATTTTGTGATCAACGGTGGGAATGAAAGTCCGAGAACATTAGAATTACATGCTTTGGGGAGTAAGGAGTGGGACTGTGGGATTCATATTTTTGACACTTTTATTTCCACTATTGATAATAAAATTTAGCGATGGATGATGAGTGCTACCTCAATTCAGCTTAAATGTAAATCGTCTCCTCGTGAATTAACATGAGTAAGATTCATGCAACTGCCAATGATAACCTGATTTGATGGTTAAGGCTGTGGTGGTTTGAACCTCACGTCTTGGGTTCTATACCCATCGACGGCACGCTTGCCCTAAAAAAAAAAAAAAAAAAAAAACACACATTCATGCAACTACTCATTTTGGTATATTATGTTTGAGCTTTGCTAGGGGTCGAGGGAGGGAACGAGGGATGAGTGGTAACCACCCATCCGCCTCGAAATGAGCGCATCTGATTCCAAGGCTTGAGGAATACAAAGAGCAATAAAAGGGTTACTTCACAAGAGCTTCAAACAACTCTCAATCAAAGGAAGAATACACCAAAACAAACGGCACCAAAATTCGACAAGAAACGGATCCAAAACACACTTGTGGGTTTTCAATCAAGCCCCAACAATCAACTCCTCCTTCCCTTTTTTTTCTCTCAAAATGGAGACACGCGCACGCAGTCGTCGCACAAAACAAAAACGCAGGTCTGTTCGATTTTTTTCTTTCTCTTCTAATATTTATAAGCATCAATATTAGGGTGGACCCAACCCAACAAATCTTCCCCTCCGGACCATAAGGGGGGAATCATAGCTTAAGTACATTAGGCCATTCCAATGAGCTCTTTACAAAACTCATGTTTCTCTTTAGGAACCACTTTTGTCATCATGTCAGAATGTTTTTTGCTAGTGTGAATCTTCTCAAGTTGGAAACAATTTTTCTCAAGCACATCACGTATCCAGTGGTAACGAGTATCAATATGCTTGGTACGCCCATGGCATGTGGCTTTCTTGCTCAGCTCTATGGCACTATGACTGTCACAATGCACAACATATTTATTTTGATTCACACTCAATTCCTTAAGTAATTTTTTCAACTATAATATTTTATTCCGTACTTCAGTAATGACAATGTATTCGGCTTCAATCGTTGACAAGGCAACACACTTTTGCAATCTATACTACCAAGATACAGCTCCCCCTGCAAAAGTGAAAACATAACCTGAAGTAGACATCTTCCTGTCAAGATCACCTGCCATATCTGTATCTGTGAACCCTTCTAATACGGCTCCTGAATTACCAAAGCATAAACAAAGCTTTGAAGTACCCTTCAAGTACCTCATAATCCATTTAATTGCATCCCAATGTCATTTTCCTGGATTATCAAGATACTGACTCACAACACCAACTGCTTGAGCAATATCTGGTCTTGTACAGACCATCACATACATCAAACACCCTACAACAGATGAGCATGGAATACATGTCATCTTATTTTTTTTCTTTCTCAGTCTTAGGAGACAACTTGACACTTGTCTTGAAGTGATTAGCAAGTGGAGTGCTCACGGGCTTAGCATAATTCATGTTGAACCTTTCAAGCGCCCGTTCAACATATTTTTGTTGTTACAACCACAACTTCTTAGTTTTTCTGTCACGTACTATCTTCATTCCCAAAATGTGTTAAGCTGGCCCCAAGTCTTTCATATCAAAAGACAAACAAATCTTTCTTCAACCTGCCAATCATATCAACATTTTTTTTCCAACAATTAGCATATCATCAACATAAATCAATAGAATAATGAAGCTACTGGGCGAAAAATATCTGACATAAACATAATGATCTAGAAGTGTTCTCTTGTACCCATGACCCACCATAAATGAGTCATATTTTTATACCACTGTCTTGGAGCTTGTTTCAACCCATAAAGACTTTTTCTTCAATTTGCAGACCATATGTTATTTTCCTTTCATTTCAAAACTCTCTGGTTGTGCCATGTAAATTTCTTCATGCAAGTCTCCATGAAGAAACGCAGTTTTAACATCTAATTGCTCAATCTCAAGATCCATGCTAGCTGCAAGACTCAACACTAGTCTAATCGAGGTCATCTTCACAACTGGTGAGAATATCTCATCAAAGTCTATCCCCTTCTTTTGCGCAAAGCCTTTCACCACTAACCGAGCTTTGTGCTTCACATTTTTTCCATCACCATCATCTCATCAACTGTCATCTCGTGTCGTATACCATGCTCATCACAATAAGCTTAAAATTCTTTTGATGTGTACTCACCTCCATTATCACAGTAGAGACACTTCAAAAGTTTACCTATTTATCTTTCAACCTTGGCATGGAATTGTTGAAAGCACTGGAAAACCTGGTCTTTAGATCTGATGAAATAAATCCACACCTTTCTTGATGCATCATCAATAAATGTCAAAAAATATCTACTACCACAAAAAGAATCTACTTCAATTAGACCACAAACATCAGTGTAAACCAAATCTAACAAACCAGTTTTTTTTTAATGATCTATGAAATGGAACTCTGTGATGCTTACCAAATAAACAATAGTCACAGGGGTTAGGAGGGGTACCTTTCAAGGAGGGAATCAAATTTTTCTTTGCTAAGAGCTGCATACCTTTCTCACTCATGTGTGCAAGCCGCCTGTGCCACAAGTTCAGAAAAGTATCACTTTCATTTGCATACAAACCACCCTTACACAGCTTCACCTGTGTCTTGTATAAGGTGCAACACACCTTGCCTTTTGCCACAACAAGTGAACCTTTGGTAAGCTTCCAAACACCATTACCAAAGTAATTCATATATCCTTGTTTATCCAAAGCAAGTCCAGAAATCAGATTTAAGCGAAGATCAGGAACATGACGTACATTTTTCAAAGTCAAAGTGCATCCCATATTAGTTTTGATACATACATCACTCATTCTCACAATCTTGGAGAAACTAGTATTACCCATCTTCACACTGCCATAGTCTCTTGTTCTGTAAGTAGTGAAGTAATCTTTCCTTGGAGTAGCGTGAAAAGATGCACCAGTGTCGACAATCCATTCGCTCCATTCGTTTACAATATGCAAACATTCACCTTCGTCACACAAAAGAACCATGAGTTCATCTGAAACAGCAGTTGTAGCATTTGTACTATCACTTTTCCCTCTTTCAAATCATTTATGTAACGAAAACAGTATCTTCTCTTGTGACCTAGTTTACCACAATAATGACACTTAAACTTTTTATCATTTGACTTTGATCTCCCTCTCAACTTATCACGGTTTTTATCATAACCATGATATATCCTATTTTTATCTCTCCCCCTGTTTTCAGTTACAAGTATTTGGGATTGATTATTACCTGTAGACTTCCTTCTAGTCTCTTCATTGAGTACACTACTCGTAACCAACTTCATGGTAAGCAGTCAATTCAGTGTCGAATTACTGACAGACACCGCCAACGTTTTTCAACTATCTGGTAACGAGCTGAGAAGTAACAATGTTTGCATTTCATCATCTAACAATATCTTCATGTTTGACAACTGATTCACTATACTTTGCACCCCATTCAAGTGTTCAACAATAGAATTACTTTCCTTGAATTTCAGATTCACCAGCTTTCTAATTAAGAAGGCATTGTTCGCAGCGATTTTTCTTTCATACAAATTTTGGAGTTTAGTCCAAAGAGAATGGACTGGCGTCTCAACGAACATATGATGAAATATTGTATCATCTAGCTTTGGCTTACCCTCTCTTTAATACTTGGTTAACGTAGCTTTGGCTTTCTTATTTTGCTCTAGTTTCTTGTTTCATAGTTGAATGGTTTTGACTTTTGACGAGTAAATCAATCAAGTATATATATGAGGTCACAAATGGTGTCCCGAAAGTGGGATTCAACAAATGGTTATTAACATTAGGATTTTCTTTTTTCAGTTTTTTCTCCTTGCCACATTTTGGTGAATCATAAATTTATATTTTGTGGATATTTGAAAATTGTAGGTGTTGGTGCTAAGATTCAAAAAAGCTGCCTGTCTCTTCAAATTCCATCAGAGTCCTCTAATATACAAGAGATGTTGTGCATTAAAGGCTTTAATGGTAGTAGGTCAAGTATATGGGTGCTGCAGGTAATATGTTTTGGTTCAAATTTTAATTTCCTTCTAATGGTTTAGCTGAGGCACTACAACCAAATATATACTTCGGTTCAGTTTTACCAGCATTTTTGTCATGTGCAGATGGAACGTTGGAGGGAATAATTTCAGAGGATGGAGGAAGAAGGGGATGAAGACGGCTTTGAGGAACTCTAATTGTGAAGACTTCAAAAGGTTGTAATGAATCTATCCTTCATCATATATTTCTTACTTCGTTATATCACTAGTCCATATGGCATAAGGATATGTAAGATCAATGGTTCATTTTTTGTTGCTTTGATTTTCTTATGTAAAAACAGAAAGAGAGGTAGCCAATGACATGACAGCTCAACGGTTAGAGCTTGACAGATAGTACCATTAGGTCATGGGTTCAAACCCAGCTTGTGGGTTCAAACCCAGCTTGCGGCATCCTTAATGGATTATAAAATCCTATAAAAACTCTGCAATTTCTCTAAATTAAATTATGTGTATACTGCAAAATATACATAGAAAAACTTCCTTGCTGGCATAACTGAAATCAAAACCAAAACATCATGGTTACAGGTCAGCGTCCCGAAACCCTCAAATGCACCTGCTCCTCGTCAAAATTTACCTTTCAAGACAACAAAATAAACATGCTTTTGAGCTTGGAAACACAACAAAGAGCATATTTCACCAAGCACTTGTTAACTCATGGCTAATGCAATTTATATTTTAATCGAGAAGTCCATATTGCAGTGCATTGCATCACCATAGAGGTCATTGGCATGCAACTCGGAAAGGGTTGGGCGTTAATGCAACTCGGAAAGGGTTGGGCGTGATCTGACAACATTCAGCACTCCTCTTGCAGTTGTCTATTGATCAAGATGAAGAGCCTGTTAGTTGTACTGTTTGGCATTGGAGATAAGAACTAGATGCATGTTCAGGTGGCTAAGGTAACAAAATTACCTCAAAGAATGAGTTGAAGTTTAGACGCAGGAGAAACCTTCTCAAGAAAGGAGCTCGTTGACTCCCGGCAAGCCTGCTACTCCTTAGTATAGTGTACAACGAATTTGATTTCTTGTTAAACTCCTGTAGGTCAAAGATAGAAATGTTCACAGCAGTTTTTTAATGAAAACTATCTAGTTTTGTAAGAAATCAAATCTCTATGGATACATTACAGCGTTACAACTTTATGCCTTTGCTGATGGAGTAACTAGAAGAAGAAATCGTTTAGTCTATGAATAAATACAGTATATCATTATAGAATAAAGTCCCACCTTTCCATCCAGCACATTAATACATGTAAAAAACAAGTAGATCCAGCTTCAGTGAACAATGAGTAACAGTGTAAACACGGGTTGGCTGCTTGGGATAGATTCAGTACTTGAAATTAGTGACAGGGGCAGCATTCAAGTATTGTTATTGGATATATGATTTAGGATAAGAATTGAGATATTTCATCAAATTTTGAGACATTAACAGATCTTGATGATATTGTCAGGATATAACGCTGAGGCCTACATTACTAAAATCATATAAACATGTTAATAGCTTATAGGGTACACGTACCAAACCTCGCTGGATCAGCCACAGTAAGTTGGATACAGTTATATAGCTAATACTGTTATTTTCCTTTCCACTAGTTACTAGTTACATGTTTTCCCCCTGACGTTAAAAAAAAAAGCCTCAACAACCCCAACGACAAAGTTAGCCTGCAAAATTTCATTTTATTTGCTTATATAAGTTGCACAACATTTTAGCAGCTACTACACTTGAAACATGTAGTTTTTAACCACTCTTTCAACCTTTGCGGATAATGCAACCAACATAATCAAAATAGTCAGCCCCAGATGCTATGATGGCATCGCTTTGAATCCAGAAATCGTTTCTAAGTGGATTGTCGCTGCAACTGATACACTTAATATTGATGCAACAGATTTTAAAGCTCTTCGACTCTTTCAGTATACAAATAATAGTCGTGCCCAGCATACAATTAAATGACCCAGGTAGCAGTACAAAAATTTTATATTGCTACTCTCACACATGTGCTTAACTGCTTATATCTCCTGGGCGACTGTTGATGGGAAGGACAAGGGACCACCACATCAATTGCAGTAAAAACACTACTTGTGCTCAGCTATAAATTACATATCTGACAACAAGATACATCAACAGAGTAGAGTATACGTACCTCAGTTATATGTTGCAATTCAGATGTATTTACGTTGTCAGATTCAATTCTCCAGCAAAATTGCAGACAAAGCTTCATTATACTGTCTAATATCCTCGAGACGGATCCAATATCCAAGAAAGATTGTGAAATCAGAGCTGATAAGTATCTGAAAACCAATAACAAATATGCACACAGTTAGACAATAAACATCACAACTCACAACAATCTCAAGAGACCAACAGAAGGTTAAGAAACTCTTGAGAAATAAGTGTATGAAATGAAACACTAATCTTAGAAATGTCAAAATATAAAGGCTATTTTACCAGACGCCAATGAGTCTTTAAAAATGAGAGAGAATCTTTAATGTCCACAAGGCACTAGAATAGAAGTTTGCACTACAGGGTTTCTTCAACAAGGGTAATAATATGTGCAAGCAAGCAAACTGGATCAACTCTGTTTATTTACAACTGCTCGAAACCAAATCGCAATCCAGCAGTAACTAGCAGCCTTATGATTAGCTTGTTGTGGGCAAAGTGTATCAGTTGCTACAATGATTAGCAAGTTGGATTCCAATGACACAAAAAAGGGAGCTACTGCCACTGACATAGGTTCATATGTGTGGAATGGATCGAGGGGGGCTCCTGCGCACAGTGGGCAGGATGGGCTCCTGCGCAGGTGTCCCAGCCGTTGGATCAGAATCCAACGGCTCAGATCAGATCCAACGGCTCAGATCATATCAATTTGAAATCCAGATTTTATTTTAAAAAAAATTCCCGCCAAAAACCTCTCTCCTCTGATATGATCTGAGCCGTTGGATTCTGATCCAACGGCTGGGACACCTGCACAGGAGCCCATCCTGCCCACTGTGCGCAGGAGCCCCCCTCAATCCGTGTGGAATCATGCGCCGAATACTTTCACTAGGACTTAGCCTGTTTTCTGACATCTAACATTATAGGTTACGATCACACAGCACAATTTTCTTTTTTCCTCTGTTTTTTCACTGACAGTTGACATGGTATATAAAATAAATATACATTTAGTGAAAGTTTTAAAGTTAAAACAATAATAGTGCCTATCCACACAATATTTCAAACCAAAAACAAAAGAAAAAAGAACGCTCATCACATTTTCATTTCACTTACTCTTGATGAAACCCCACAAGTTCAGTGAAATCACGAGACTCTTGGACACTAGCTTGCAAGACATTCCATTGAGATTCAATAACATCTACCTGAAAAGGCATAAGAACTGATATTCAGACATAGTTTTACATAGATCCTAAGGTATGTTCATCACAAATGCAGAGCAGAATTCTCAATAGATGCCTATTTTATGGTCTCACTTCTTTAATGATATTGGTGTTTGCAATTACACGAGAAAGAAAAAAAACTGAATAACAGAAGCTTAACAGCATTCTCGCAAATAAAACTGGGGAAATGAAGACAGCACTCACAATTGACAACAAATATCTCCAGGAAAAGGTAAAAAGTATTCAGTGTGAATGAAATCCTAGTTATGTGATAATTTATGGATAAAATTGTCAGACTATATCAACTAGAGGAAGCTTATACTTCAGACCCAATCATCCACTGTAGAATGGAAAACGAAAAAAAAATTAAATTAAATAACAAGTACAAAATCATCTTCTGATGCTATCTATATACTCACATGGTTCTCTGCAATGTTGGTGAATCGTAAATCGGAAAGGATGAGATTTTGATTTAATTGTAAATCAAATCGTAAATCGTAAGATTCATAATATTATAATTATATGTATTTAAATTAATAAATATATATAATTTATACCCAATTTCATTTCATTCGATTTCATCACAATCAATTTAGTTTAATTTTATTTAGTTTCATTTCGTTTAATTTCATTTACTTTCAATTTCATTTAGTTCCATTTCAATTTAATTTCATTTGAATCATTTCAAATTCCTCATTCATTATGCTGATAATGTCAATACACACACGAACCCCACACCAACCCTGATTCCAAGTCTCCAACTCTCTCTCTCTCCAATAAATAGATTTCTCTCAACGAAAAATGGTTTGTGTTGTCCTTTTTACCTTTTCTCATTCGTTGACTTCTTCACTACTTAAATCACCCCCTTCTTCTTCACTCTTCTCTAAACTCCGCCCAAAACCCATGGTGTTCAATCATTTGAAATCACAGAGATTCATAACTTTGAAATCTCTCAAAACAGTGAGACAAAAGAGAGGTGAAAAGAGAAGCTAATGATGAAACTTAATCAACTAAAGTTGCACCTATTGAACCGGTTGCAGCCTACAAACGCACAAAGGCAGCAGATAAGAAGCTACGAACTATACTTCTTCATCCTCTTATCTTGTTCTTCTCTTTTCTCTTCTCTCTTCTCTCTGAATTACCAAACTCGGACAAGTTTGTTACAATCGCGATTTAGCGATTCAAATCTTGAATCGGGACGATTCGCCCCGATTTGGGTGAAATCCGATTTAACAAAGATTCAAATCGTTTGTAAGGAGAGTCGATTCAAATCGGCGATTTGAATCGCGATTTCTAACAATTCATACAACACTGGTTCTCTGTAGGATAGTGTGATGGATATAGACTATGTATGCAGAGAATCACGTATGCACATACTTAGTTGACGTCTTAATTAATTAACGTAAAAAGGTAACCTACCTTTTCATTATAAAAAATCGGATTGCTGTTAGGTATAATCAGTCATCTTTACAATGAAAAGAATGTCTTCATGTTCAGAAAAAAAGTGTATCTTATTTTCATTATACATGTTTCATGTGGATATACAATAAAATCCAAATACACAATAACAAATTTCATGAAACTTCATATGCCACATTAAAATGAAGAAAAAATAAATAAACAAACAAACAATGGTTCAAGGGTGAAACAACATTACAAAAATACATGTCCTAAATCACATGCCCCCTGACACACATACACACCAAAAAACAAAAAGAAAAAAGGTTAAACTCAAAACCTGGATATAGAACTGCAGGTTCCTTATCAAGAAAGCCATATGCTCCCTCACACGCCACATTGAACTAAACCCTTGCCTACGCTGCTGAGATATGGAGCAGTTAGTTCGATCATGACGAAGTTTAGCAAAATTTGTGTGATCTTGATGCATCACAGAAGCCCAGGATTTCTCCAACTCCATTTGAGTTCTCTTCAGCCTGAGCAAATACTGGAAAACTTTGCGATACCTGAAGATAATTTACAGGTTAGGAAGAAAAGGATTGTAGATGAGCATATGTGAAATTCTGACTCCTGTGGAGATAAGAAGACTGTGAAGTATAGAAAATGATGAGATTATGGTCTTACTTTGAGAGCACATCTTGGCTAAAGAATAGTTGTAACGGCCAATCAACAGAATATTCAAGAGCAATACCGTCCCATCCATCAAGGGATGGCTCATAAGAAACATTTCCTTGAGAGGTATGGCCCGAGTTTCCATCAATGCTGGCTCTTAACTTGGGTAAATCTGGTTGGGAGGACGTTACCGTGATTCCAAATGAAGGCATCCTAATTACAATGATACATAATTTATTTACCAAAATTTTCTATAAAAACTAGGAAATTATTCAGAGTATTCAACATTAATGGATTATGACTTATGAGAGCATAAACTCTATTCCAAAGTGTACCTCAAAGATACTCTAGAAAAATATTTTTCTTCATCACTTATAGTCTTTATTGCAGCCTGCAAATCAAAAACTTGGTTCAAAATTATACAATCAAGTTCATTTGGAGGGAAATACATACAAAAGTCGCCGCAATAAAATGATTTAAGAATAAAAGGACCAAAAGTCTGGGTACAGTCACTTCGAATTGCACAGCTCTTTTCCAGATTGATCACACTGAAAGTGCTTGAAAACTCAAATTACTATGCATCATTTGTTAACTGCTTCAGAGTTCATTATTTTCAGCCTTACACAAGATAACCGATTTCCAAATCATAAGGGTTCACAGAAGCACTTAAAGCTGAAATCAAAAGCTTTGGTAGGGTGATAAGCACACGCAAAAGGTTTCCACATATAAGGTTTTCCCACATACAAAGGATACCAAGACTATATTTTCTTATAATCTCTTCTCCACGTAAATAGACATGACCATGGGTATCATTTGAGCCTCATAAACCTCATATAGTCATATGCACACGTCCCGATTAAGAGTGTTGGATGCTTCTCGTACAGCAAACTACATGTTCAGATCAACACACTGAATTCCTGAAAGGGTGTGTCCTTGTTAGGTATTAATTTCTTTCATTTCCCAACAGGAAAAGATATGAAAACAAAATAGTTGCGTCATAATTTTATCTTCTTATCTTTTTCTTAGGTTGTGCCCATACAAATAAGTAAAGCGGATTAAGGCACAAGGTAAGCAAAGAAACATGGAAGCATGCAACCCAAAAATAACAGTAATTATTATTTAAAGCAATCAAAATGCTGATGATAATAATAATCATAATAATAATAACAACAATGATTATAACCGGAGAATAGAAATTATAGTTGTGCTGAGCTTACAAGCTGGAATGGAACCATCAGATCTGCTTCAGCGGTAGAATGACGGGGTGGTAGACGCATCAGTTGGCGACTCTCTTCAAGAAAACACTGACATGTTGAAAAAGCTTAGACAACACAAATATGTAACAATGTGGAATATCTATCTGATCAGGAATAATTTGCATGTTATAATATTACATCTGAACTGACAAGTAAAGAACACAGAGGTCCTTTTATAAAAACAGAGAAGTGTATACTTAAAACTTTAATGTGTTAAATAAAGGTTGGGAAAATGTGTCCTTTACCTGAAAAAAATCTCCTTTTGCTAGGAGAAAGTAATCTTTTAGGGCCTTGAGGTGGCCATTCAAGTCAGCACGCACAACCACAAGCTGTAAAATAAAATGTGAAATAGTAAAAACAATGAAAGAAGTGTCCAAAGGAACACATTCTCAAGAGAAAATGTACTAAAACCATGAATTTTTATCCTCCTAACCGTTTTAAAGAAAAAGCATAGACTTGAATTTTTATCCCAAACAAAGATATACTTTTGTCAACCTATGTAACTACGACACAGATACGGGTATCGGTATCCAATACCGATACAGGCATCGATATCCGACACGGATACTAGGTGTAGGACATGTGGGGCTCAAAAAAACATAATACGGGATAAATTGACGACACACCTGTAGATTTTAGTATTTTTTACTTTTTCAGTAATAAGTTTTGAATATTAGTTATTCATTCACTTATAGGTCAATATTGCTATTGTTACACATGTACTACTAACTTGCCATTATATGCTTGTAAGTTGTAACATTTGTAAAGAATTGAAACTTTTCAAGATATGTGAAAAAGTTGATGATCTAAGCATGGAGTGTCCGATGAGAATATCCATAAGTATCGACACGTGAATCCAACATAATACGTGTCGATGTACCTTTTTTTTATATAAATAGAGTATCCTTGTTACATAGTTGTCAACCCATACCAACTTTCTCCTTCCTTGCCCTTCCATTTCTTTCACAGACCTGGTCCTCTTCTCCACCTTTAAAATCATTTCTTTCTATTTTTCTGTTTACTTCCTTCCCTTCCCTTCTTCATTCTGCTTTCTCACTCACTTTTTCCCTCTCAGACACACTCTCCCTCTATCATGATATGATTCTTGGATAGATTAGAGAATGATGGAATAAAACTATATTTTTAGAAGTTGGTGTTGGGTGTCAATATTTGTCAGACATACCTGCCAAAGATGACTCGCTGCAATAGCTCGGACAGAGTCAACAACACATTCAAATGATCTTTTGTGGAACTCAGATGATTCCTTCAGGAGAAAAACCAACTATTTAGTCTAAAATGTAATACAAAAAACTACATAAAGAAAAATGAACAAAAATCACTATACTAAACACAAGGGAATACTCCAAAGAGTAGTTGCATTGACGAAGACCTTCAGCCCTTGAAGCATGGCATCAATCTTATCAGCCTCAGACTGTGGAAGTAGTTCTTCCCCAATCAGTTTTATATCGACAGGAAATTCCTTCTGAGAAGCAAAACGTCCCGCAAACCCTTGAAGTTTATATGATCCTCTTGATAACTGCAGATGAGAAGCTGCATCCTGACATCTAAAAGCAGGACTTGGATTTCGTAGGACCCTTACTGCTTTCCCAGCAAAAAGAATTGCTTCTGCAACACGCATATGGATATAATCCGGTAACATGCCCTGCGTGATTCATGAAAAAAAAAAAAAAAAAAAAACTTAACAAGTTGAAATGATTAAGATTCTGCTCCATTTTTTTTCTTTTTTACTTGTTAGTTGTTTCCATCAATAATGATAAAGTATTTGAATATAAGCAAAGAGTTCAAGTGCAAAGCAGATGAGAGTAAAGATGTTAACAAACAAAAGCAATATGAAACTTGACCCGTTAAACATATCTTCATGTACCTCCAGGAGGCTCCACTGGCAACCTCACCGAACCACGAGGTATTCACAAGGTACCCCACCCCCAATTCCACGCACCTCATCTAGCGGGCACATCGATGCTTTTACGTCATTGGACTTTCATGTTAGACAGTCAAACTATCTCTTTCAAAATCCCCAGTTCCCCGCCATAAACTAGGAAATGAACAAGACTTCCATGCATGCTTCCCCTAAGGCAATTATGTTGATCAGTCCCATTTGGAAAACTAACCCTCTAGCTTCTTGAGGCATAAACTAACTCAATCCTGTCTCAATAAACAAGGAACACCAAACCTGTATGGTCGTGAACAAAGAACAATGGACAATGTGGTCCATAAATTCCTCAGTCTGTTAGACAACTGATAAGAAGGACATCCATTAAATGTGAGAAAATTCCTTTAACAAATGTTGTTTACACTGAGGATTATATTGATAGTTCACCGGAAAGGTTTTCTTTGCACATCCACGGGGGAGGGAGAGAGGAAGTTTGGCACTCCAAAACTTTCTGGCCTAAAAAGGAAATGAAAACTGAAAGTAACCTATAAGAATTTTTTTATTTTTTTTGGTTATCCGGTATGAATGGGAGGATATGGTCCAGACCCATCAATCCCCATCAACATAAATCAGAAGTATACCCAATTGCTCTAAAGGAAAACTGACCTAACGAATTCTTCTGTCATTCAAGGCAAGCGTAATGAACAGATGACTTCTCATGCCAATCTTGGATGAACACCTCTGACAGGTACCTCCCTTCCACCCTTGACCAAATGAACAATGCCACTACTGAAGTGAAATCTAGTTTACAAGTAGGTACAACCAATTAAGTAATGACAAAATCTAATGTCTTTAAAACTAAAGTGTTCTGTTAAAAGGAAAGAAGTTGAAGCAATTTTTTAGAGAAACGACAAGCATGGCACAGTGGAATCACATATAGCAATAGTGATGAACTACAAAAAGGAGTAAATCTTGGAGACGGACATGATACCACAGCCACAGGTTCTGCGCACGTTGAAAATGCATACCACATAGTATGGGATTCAAACATACCAGGAATATATGAAATCCAAGGTGCCAATCGGCCAGTGATGCATCATCCGGTGATTTACGTAATGACTTGTCCAACATTTCAGGAGGAGTGGAATCGTTGGATATTTCCAAATCTTCCTGTCTAGAATATAACAAATGCATAGCACATTATGTTTTTTTCAAAACTGTGTAAAAATTATATGCAACATGCTTAGATAAGAAAAACCAAAAATCAGACAGTAGGAATAAGATATTGTCAACCATCGAGAAGATGAAAAGCATATAATTGATGGACAATACTGAAATTATGAGGGTGAGTTTATTCCCAGTCAAACTGTCTGTAAATAATTGAATGAATAAAAACATGAATCAAGTAGCATAGCTATGTTGTATTTCATCATATAAGATATAACTGATGGACACTAATGAAATTATGAGGCTCAGTTTATTCCCAGTCAAACTGTTTGTAAATAATGAATGAATAAAAACATGAATCAAGTAGCATGGCTATGTTGTATTTTAAATTGGCATGGTCTTTAATGGGCAAAATTATTTTACGCTATAGTAACCAAAACACACGCCAGATTGTACTGATACCATGTTTATAACTTTGTGTAGTATATTTTGTTAATTTCCAGAGGAATTACAAAAGATGAAGGTGATATCAGTTTAGCAAACTCAGTTGCCGTAGCAAATAGTTGATGAGCATTACAAAAGGGAGGGAACGTGGCAAAATGTTCAAAAGTGCCAAATGAAGTGAGAATAAACTGCATGGAAGCAATAACATAAACACAAAAGAAAAGGTTAGAGAAGTCTAGAGTTGCGCAAATTCTCCAGGATGACAATTTGTTAGTTGGAGAGATTGGAGACAATGATGATGTCGAAGGGGAGCAACAAACAATTAGTCGAAGTGGAAGTGGAAGTGGTGGTAGCAAGAAAAAAAAGGTTGTTTTTGCTAGTAATGTTAGAGGCCCTCTTGATACTATGTTGAGGACCAACTTTGACAAACTCAAGCAAACATATTTGGATAAGAATAATCCTTAGTTAAAGTACGATGCTTGGCTAGCTATAGCGGATTGGCATATGACGTTGGGTTGCTTTTTAATGTCGTGCGCACCAAAGTACCAAGATATGATCCACGCCATTGGACAATCTGGAAAAGGTAAATATTTTAAGTTTTTTACTATCAAATTATTCCAAGTTTCAATAAGTTAAATAAAATTTATTTTATTATTTATTTTTTAGGAATGCCAGCACCAAGTTACTGCAATCTGCAATCTGAAAGAGACAAAGTTATTTGTCAATTCTTTTAGAAGACATTGGGAATCATATGGATGTTCAATAATATCATATTTTTTTACGGATTGAAAGGGTCGGTCCTTGACCAATTTCCTGGTGAATTGTCCACATTTACAATATTTTTGAAGTCCATTGATGCCTTAGCACATATGAAAGACTCCACGCTTATTGTTGGGATGATGAATGAAGTTATTGAAGATGTAGGATAAGAGCACATTATCCAGTTAATTTTATAATTACGTATTCAAATCAAATATTTATTGACTATTGATGATACATAAAAACGGTCATGCCCCTGAGCCGTACACGTGTGATGGTGATCTCGAGAAGCTACAGGCTCAAGAATCAGCCCAATTTGGATCCAACCCTAGCGATTCTCAGCTCGCTCAACTTCAGCCCGCTAGGCAGGCCCGGACTCTCACAACATGCTAGGCCTACATGTCTCACAGTTATCCTCAATACCCGTAAGCCCTTTTCAGGCAAGTATCTCGAGGATGTGCTTCGGACGAGCAACCACAGCTGCTCCTTGCTCCCAACTAGGAAGCAAACACCAGAGTATCTTCCACACAAGGAAACTCCCTTCCACGGAATGCTCTCGAATTGGGAACTATCTCCCGCGTATCTAGTAGCACGGAGCTAACAAGGAACTTCCCTCCTACAACACGACTCCTAATTAGAGAGGGATCTCCACGGAGATCTCCTCCCTAATCTACGCCTACGATGGTCTGGTTAAACTAGGACTCCTTGCACTATAAATAAGACATGAGGTTGGTAAGTTAAGGTACGCTACAAATTCCCTGTTACAGCATTACACCTTCCTCAGATCCTTGTCTGACATCAGAGTGTCATCGGCTACCCCACGGTGGTCTGTGGCTCACGTGTGCTACTTGTGCAGGTCAGTGGAACTAGGTCAGAGCAGGGAGCGAAAAACGACTACATCAACCACTATTTGAATTAGTCCAAGTCATGTTCTAATGTTAATAATGTTATTGTTGTAGTTTGTTACCAACAATGGTTCTAATTGTAAGGTTGCGGGTGTGGAGTTAGAGAGGCAACATACAACGCTTTTTTGGATAGGTTGCGTTGCTCATTGTATTAACTTAATCCTACAAGATCTTGGTAACAAGCTGGATAAGATACACAAAGTTTTTCTTGAATCCAGATCAGTAGTGGTGTACATTTATAATCATGGGCGATTTCTGAGTGTGATAAAGAAGTTGACAAAGAATCGAGAGTTGCACAGATCTTGTGTAACTAGGTTTGCCGCATCATATTACACCTAGCAAAGCATCTGGGAAAATAAGTGTCACTTGCAAGTGTTGTTTGTTTCAGAACAGTGGGGGGAATAGCTCTTTTTCGACCAAACCTGAAGGGAAGAGGATAGAGAATATAGTGAAGGGATGAAGATAGAAAATATAATGAAGGGAAGAGGATAGAGAATATAGTGACACTGAATAAATTTGGGATAATGTTCATTTTGCTTGCAAGGTGCTTGCTCCATTAGTGGATGTGATGAGATTAGTGGATGCTGAGAAAAAGCCTTATATGGATTATATCTATGAGGCCATGGATAGAGCACATGACCAAATGAGCAAATAGAAAAAAACCTTGGCGCAAATGATAGACTTGTTGCTTCAATTTAAAGGGTTATCGACTAGAGGTGGAACGAACAGTACATCATCCATCCATTGCGTGCAGGTATTAAAGCCAAAACTTTAAATTTAGTCATTTTTTTATTTTCAATTAAAGATAATAACTCATATCATTTTTTTTCTAGCTAGCTTTTACCTAAACCCCTCTATATATTACAAGCAAAATATGACTCAAATGGAGGAAAATAAAGAAATTAAAGTGGTGGTTCTTACATCTGCTGAAAAGCTTGTGTCTAATGAAGAAGACAATGATCAACTTAGACGTGACTTGACCCTGTATCGAGACGAATTGGGGTTATTTGGGACTCCATAAGCCAAACGAACAAAAGAAAAACTCTCACCTAGTAAGTAAAAGTAATTTAGGTTTATAAACTATAGTATTGTTTCACTAAGCTATTATTTTTACTTACAGATTGCTATTATTTTTTACTTATAGATTTTATTAATCTTAATGAATAGCTGAATAGTGGTTCGATTATGGGTTTGAAACTCCTATCCTCCAAAAGTTTGCAGTAAGGGTTTTATGTCTCACATGTTGCACATCACTATGTGAGCACAATTGGAGTACATTTAACCATGTAAGTAATTATTATTAATATGTCAATTGTTATTTGTAATTCAAAATTATTTTAATTATTTGTGAATAATATATATTAATTATTATTTTCTTTTTTCATTAATTGCATTCCAGAAATAAGAATTGTCTATTGCAAACAAAGTTGAATGATCTTGTTTTCATTCGGTACAACAAGAAGTTGGAGCAACGAATGAATGAATGCGAACATCATATCTAAACCTCATGATCCCATTGTGCTGAGGGAAGTTGATGAAAATGACAATTGGCTCATTCTTATTGACAATGAGCTAGCGGATTTTGTGAGGGATGGCGACGATCTTAATTGGGCACAAGTAAGAGAGGCAAGGAGAGTCATTGATCTAAGGCCAAATACAAGGAGTCGGTTGCAGCAATCGAGTACAAGTACTTCACTTCGTGATGAAGATGAAGATCAAGGAGAAGAAGATATTGATATCGACATTACTTGACCGTATGTTTTCATTTAGATGTTTTAATGTTTTTGAATTTAATGTTATGAACATGATTTACTTTTTTTACTTTATAATACGTTAATAGTTAATACTTAATGGGGGTATAAAAATATATTTAATAAATATTCCATTATATCGCGTTATAACCTATAACGCTCATGGACAGTTATGGGTCTATTATACGTTTTAACTGCATGGGGCATTACAAAGTAACTCATTGAATGTAATGCATTTTTAAGGTTTTCATATTTAAAGCATATCCAATACCTTCTTATGAAGAACTCTCCATGTTGATCTTGAAGAATTCCATAAACCATCCAGGAAGCAAGCTGATTATACATGACTTGATGTCCATGCCAAAGTAGCCTATGCTTTTGGTACACAAAAAATCAGCAGAGAAAGTAAAGTTAGCTCAGGTTTTGATTTAATTTAAACGGTAGAGATAAAATAAGGAAAAATAGCTTGTGATTATTTTTCCAGGGTGTTTGTAAATTAGCCATCACAACATTCCCAAAGCTTTTGTGAAAGCCAAGGAAATATCAACAAATAAAGAAAGGGTCTATTCCAAGCAAATTTTTACTAAGATCCAAAAGATCACAGCTATAACTATTAACTAATAAGAGAGAGATTGTAGTTTAAGTTGTAAAGAAGCAAGCAACTTAAAAATCAACTGAAGAAGACGTCGTTTAGAAAAAAAGTAGTATAAAAAAACGTAATAGAGAGGGTTACAGTGAGTTGATCAAAGACATACAAAACTCATTCTACCTTTGAATGCATGCTTGCAATTCAGGCACCCCACAGTGGCAGCGCTTGTGTAAGAGGTTGAGAAGTCGTCCACCGCGAATATCATCACGTTCAATCTCCACAATCAGCTCATGAAGAGGAGGCAAAAGCACAAAAAACTGGAAGACAATATTCATGCAAATATGACAAACCGATATAGAGTTAGAGGATATATGGACGACTATGTGATTGAACTGCCGTCACTTCATAAATTTTGGAGCAATAAAATTTTAGTCTCAAGTTTGCCAGTGGGTGGGAATTGTTAACTATCAATCATACCAACTAATATAAAAGTAATGTGCCACTAAAAAGGTTGATCTAACTTGAAAATGCTAATGTATTTTTTCACCTAAAAACCGACAAAAATTATAGAAATATTCTAGACAGCTTGGTCCTGAAGGACTGATTTGTGCCTGGGAGGTTGGTCCGCACGTGATCGGACCAACTCTACCCTTTCCAACTTCTCCAAACCATTGGAAAGAAGGATAGAGTGGTCCGATCACGTGCGAACCAACCTCCCAGGCACAAATCAGTGTACTCGGACCAGGCTCCGTAGAAGCTCTAAAAATAATAATAACTTAATACAGTTGCAGTGTTACCTTGTTCAAACCTTGAGTTACAGTTGCCAAGATCGGCAATGGATCAGACAACAACTTCTGCTCCACGTGTAAAACAGCAGATCTATAAACCGATAATATCTCGACAATACCATTAGCTATGGCTCTACGATACACACTATCCTTTTTCGAGTTTCCTTTCAACAACTCAGAAGACCGTTCTAATGGACTCCCCTCTATAGATCGAATCCAACTTAAATCACGTGACTTTGTTGCAAACCGATCGAGTTCTCTATAGTAGAAGCCCAAATATATCAGCCTCCCAATAACATCCCTGCAATCATGAGTGCTATTTAGATACTGAGAACATTAAACCCTAACTTCCACAGCTACACTAGTTAATCTGCAAAAAATGCGCCGTAAAAATTCAAGCAGTTTTGTTCAAAGACCTAACTTGATGAACTCGAAGTCAGTGTAATTTGTCCAAGATTCTCCAATTCAAGAAAATAGTGAATAGTGCTGAGTATTTTATGACTGTTCTTGAAAAAAAAAATTAAACCCTAACTTGACATCTACACTAGTTAATTAACGAAATGCGCCGAAGCAATACAAATTGTAGCAATTGAAGCAGTTTTGTTCAAAGACCTAACATGATGAACTCGAAGTTCCATGTAATTTGTCCAAGATTCTCCAATTCAAGAAAATAGTGAGTAGTGCTGAGTATTTTATGACTCTTCTTGAAAAGCTTAAACCCTAACTTGACATCTACACTAGTTAATTAGTGATATGCGCCAAAGCAATACAAATTGTAGCAATTGACGCAGTTTTGTTCAGAAACCTAACATGATGAGCTCGAAGTTCCATGTAATTTGTCCAAGATTCTCCAATTCAAGAAAATAGTGAGTAGGGCTGAGTATTTTATTATCTTCTTTAAAATTTTAAACCCTAATTTGACATCTACACTAGTTAATTAGCGAAATGCGCCGAAGCACTACAAGTTTTAGCAATTCAATCAGTTTTGTTCATAGACCTAACATGATGAACTCGAATTCAGTGTAATTTGTCCAAGCTTCTCCAATTCAAGAAATAGTGAATATAAGTGAGCAATAGAGATGATGAATAGGGCTTTACCTTTCGGAGTCTTCGATGAAGGAGATATCAGGAGCGAGTTTGAAGGTGCATTCTTCAGAAATGGCGGATAAACGCAAGCCGAGGGATTCTTCTTGCTCTCTCTCGTCGACGATGAGATCTCCTGTGTAACCTAACAGTGCGAGAAGGAGTTCGTGTAACATTTCGGTTGATTAAGGAGTGGAGGAGAGTGAGAGAGGAGAAGAGGTTGAGTGTTTGAAGGTTTCTTTAGCTTCTTTAATGGCGGATTTGAGGAGTTGAGCGTGAAAGAGTAAAGGAGATCTTGCGGTGTTTCGAGTAGAAATGGAGCTAAATTCAAAGAAATTTGAAAAGGCCGGCGGGTGGCATCTGCTTGTAATTTTTGTAATCGATATGGGTAATCTGGGTAATCCAAAGGCTTTAGATTAGATTATAGGTGTTTTGTGTAACTTTATTTTCAGAGCATCCACCGTTACACTATAAAATTAAAACCCACTAACTTAACAACAAAATATCCAAATGCCTACGATGGCCAAGTCATGCAATTGAGCGTTTGTTTAGTCGGCTAATATAGGTTATAGTCTTTTTTTTTTTTTTTTTAAAGCATATAGCAATTAGTTATAAATAACGGTTACATATTAACTGTCCTGCCGAAGCTTACAGAGTGTGTGCTTCAGTGTTAAAGTTCTCTAGGAATATAATTACACAACCATGCGGTATTTGAAGACATAAGCTGCTTAATACTATTAATAATTGGACCCCACATCCAGTCCATGGTTGTCCTCTCCTCTTACTTGTTCTCACGCAAAATGTTGTTGAGCAAGCCTGAGTCGCCCAAAAGAAACCCCTTCTTCCACTACCATTCCTATATTAGCAAAAAGGTAGCATTCGTTGCTAAGCATTATGCCATCGTACGACAGGCTATGCATGCAAGAACTTCACCAAATATAGAGACCGCAAATATCCATATTGTTCCATGTTTAGTCATAGCAAAGAAACTAGCATCATATGTGACAATAATTGTATATGGGTCTAAAGTAAATGGAATTGTAATAAGCCGATTTGATCTAGTGTTGATAATATGAGATCTGACTAACTGAACTTGCATCTGAATTAGGTTTTGACGCTTAGTCTCATCCTCCGGCCAAGGACCATGAACTGGGGCAACCAGTTGAGAAGCCACCGCCACACTGGAGTTCTTAAGAATCGACTCTAAATTGATAATAGAGGCAACTTTATCCGTGGAAGAGATTCAGTTAACTCGGTTTGAATTGTGTCGAGGATAACTGAACCATTGATGATGTCAAGCTTTCCAAGTGGATTGGAGTTTGGATAGGAAGGAATGTGAACAACACTTCTTGTTGTCGAAGATAATATTGTTTATCTCTTGCCAAATAGCTTGAATAGTGACAGGGAATTTGGCCAACATCTCCTATTTCGAGGAAGGGTGAGCTTTGGCCGTATCCCAAATGAATCGAAAAAAGGTTTCTATTGTGTGAGAGTCATCATGAGAGGCCCTACGCCAATCAATAGGGAGAGGGCCCAAAAGCTAGAGTTTGAAGATAACCGGACAAAGGAAGAAGAAATGAATAACATCCGCTTCATGGTGGTTGCAAAAGATGCACAAGTTCTCCAGGGGCACGTGGAGTTTAGCAAGTTTGGACCTGGTAGGAAGGATATCTTGGCAGATTTTTCACTGAAGATTGAGCACAGTTTGGGGCGCTTTGATCCGCATGATAGCTCTGAACATTGTAGGAGATAACAGGGGAAAGTTGATTGTTTGAGTTTGAGCTTGAGCTTTTTTATTGGTCTTTGAAAAAAGCCTTGGCGACACTCTTAACTGAAAATATACATTTTTAATCCGATAACCATATCAATTTGTCGAGGAAGGCCGTGGGCCTGAATTGGATGTCCAATACGTCTCGAATAACTGGACCAGGGAACCAAAAATGGAGTAGTTGGAGATCCCATTTACTATGTTGACTCCCGGGATGAGTCCATATATCAGGAATAAAGGTTGAAGCAAGACCCGGTTTGACCCAACAATCAGTCCAAAACTTGATATTCTATCCAGAGAATAACTGCCACATAATATGATTTTTCATCCTAGTCCAAGAATTCAGATTTTCCCTCCAGGCAAATGAGGCTATGGAGGGGGATTTGGATAATTGAGATAAACTCTTTTTGTGGAAATAAATGGTTTTCATATGGATAACTCTCGAATTCTCAGGCATGGAGAGAATCTGCCAAACTGGACTATAACATATATATGGCCAAAAATATAGGTTATAGTCCAGTCTTCAAATTTCATCAAAATTTTCATTTTTTCTGAAATAACAAAAGGAAAATTACATTTTTCCAATAATTTTTAGGGTTTTTTCTTAAATTTTGAGGTTTTTTTAATCATCATTTTATCTATTCATGAATTTTGGGGTTTTTCTAATATAGGTTATAGTGAAGTCTCTTCTATTTTGAACAATGCACGCTCCACATTTGTACCAGTACATACTGTAATTGTAACAATAATGTTTGACGAACCTATTTTTGTAATGGTTTCATTCGAACCCAATTTCATCCCTCGTGGTAGGTATCATCACAAAAATGAACCTACGAAACGCTAACAAACTTTAAAACCGAGTATACAAAACCAAACATGACGGTGCCAATAACATCTCCTAAATTATTGTCAAACCCCAACAAGGGCCACCTCACTGTCTATTGGAATGACAAGTAAACGAGAAGAAGACGCAACAACAAGAACCTCCTGGTTGATCTGCCAATGTCCCCAACTCACTTCAACGGCTACAATTCCATCAAGTCCCATCTTCGCATCTACAGACACTATCAACCATCGTACTACAATAATGGATAACAGTAAACGCTTGCTGCTGTGTTGGTTGAGTTGCCTACAGTGTTACTTCCATCTCCATTCATTCACAGAAACATTTCCTCAAACACTCTACTCGCTCTCTCTCTCAATTTCCACCGTCTCTCCCAAATGGATCATCAAATCCTAGAAAAACCAGACCAAAATCATCAAGATGAACTACAACAAGAACAAGAAGAACCCTCTAATCCCTTTTCACTCCTCTCCACCACCGCGTCCATCTCGCTCTCCCTCTCCACTCTCCGTCTCCCATCCAAACCCACCACCACCACCACCTCTGTAACTTCAGCTCTTCCAACAAAGCTCAAAATCCCCTCACAAATCTCCACAATCTCCCTCTCCTTCACCTCCCCAACGAAACACAAACGCTCGTTCAAATCCACATCCATTTCGTCCTTTCCACTCCCCTCACCAATCTCCCTCTTCCCACAGCGTCCCTCGGACCCCACAAACCCCGCCGCGCTCCGCCGCTGCTCCATCGTCTGGTTCCGGAACGACCTCCGTGTTCACGACAACGAGTGCCTCACCACTGCTAACAATGAGTCCATGTCCGTACTTCCCCTCTACTGCTTCGACCCCAGGGACTATGGCAAGTCGTCCTCCGGGTTCGATAAGACCGGTCCCTACCGTGCCACATTCTTGATTGAATCAGATGCACAAGTTCTCCAGGGGCACGTGGAGTTTAGCAAGTTTGGACCTGGTAGGAAGGATATCTTGGCAGATTTTTCACTGAAGATTGAGCACAGTTTGGGGCGCTTTGATCCGCATGATAGCTCTGAACATTGTAGGAGATAACAGGGGAAAGTTGATTGTTTGAGTTTGAGCTTGAGCTTTTTTATTGGTCTTTGAAAAAAGCCTTGGCGACACTCTTAACTGAAAATATACATTTTTAATCCGATAACCATATCAATTTGTCGAGGAAGGCCGTGGGCCTGAATTGGATGTCCAATACGTCTCGAATAACTGGACCAGGGAACCAAAAATGGAGTAGTTGGAGATCCCATTTACTATGTTGACTCCCGGGATGAGTCCATATATCAGGAATAAAGGTTGAAGCAAGACCCGGTTTGACCCAACAATCAGTCCAAAACTTGATATTCTATCCAGAGAATAACTGCCACATAATATGATTTTTCATCCTAGTCCAAGAATTCAGATTTTCCCTCCAGGCAAATGAGGCTATGGAGGGGGATTTGGATAATTGAGATAAACTCTTTTTGTGGAAATAAATGGTTTTCATATGGATAACTCTCGAATTCTCAGGCATGGAGAGAATCTGCCAAACTGGACTATAACATATATATGGCCAAAAATATAGGTTATAGTCCAGTCTTCAAATTTCATCAAAATTTTCATTTTTTCTGAAATAACAAAAGGAAAATTACATTTTTCCAATAATTTTTAGGGTTTTTTCTTAAATTTTGAGGTTTTTTTAATCATCATTTTATCTATTCATGAATTTTGGGGTTTTTCTAATATAGGTTATAGTGAAGTCTCTTCTATTTTGAACAATGCACGCTCCACATTTGTACCAGTACATACTGTAATTGTAACAATAATGTTTGACGAACCTATTTTTGTAATGGTTTCATTCGAACCCAATTTCATCCCTCGTGGTAGGTATCATCACAAAAATGAACCTACGAAACGCTAACAAACTTTAAAACCGAGTATACAAAACCAAACATGACGGTGCCAATAACATCTCCTAAATTATTGTCAAACCCCAACAAGGGCCACCTCACTGTCTATTGGAATGACAAGTAAACGAGAAGAAGACGCAACAACAAGAACCTCCTGGTTGATCTGCCAATGTCCCCAACTCACTTCAACGGCTACAATTCCATCAAGTCCCATCTTCGCATCTACAGACACTATCAACCATCGTACTACAATAATGGATAACAGTAAACGCTTGCTGCTGTGTTGGTTGAGTTGCCTACAGTGTTACTTCCATCTCCATTCATTCACAGAAACATTTCCTCAAACACTCTACTCGCTCTCTCTCTCAATTTCCACCGTCTCTCCCAAATGGATCATCAAATCCTAGAAAAACCAGACCAAAATCATCAAGATGAACTACAACAAGAACAAGAAGAACCCTCTAATCCCTTTTCACTCCTCTCCACCACCGCGTCCATCTCGCTCTCCCTCTCCACTCTCCGTCTCCCATCCAAACCCACCACCACCACCACCTCTGTAACTTCAGCTCTTCCAACAAAGCTCAAAATCCCCTCACAAATCTCCACAATCTCCCTCTCCTTCACCTCCCCAACGAAACACAAACGCTCGTTCAAATCCACATCCATTTCGTCCTTTCCACTCCCCTCACCAATCTCCCTCTTCCCACAGCGTCCCTCGGACCCCACAAACCCCGCCGCGCTCCGCCGCTGCTCCATCGTCTGGTTCCGGAACGACCTCCGTGTTCACGACAACGAGTGCCTCACCACTGCTAACAATGAGTCCATGTCCGTACTTCCCCTCTACTGCTTCGACCCCAGGGACTATGGCAAGTCGTCCTCCGGGTTCGATAAGACCGGTCCCTACCGTGCCACATTCTTGATTGAATCAGTTTCAGACCTTCGCAAGAACCTCCAGGCTAGAGGGTCGGATTTGGTTGTTAAAATTGGCAACCCGGAAAATGTGCTGGTTGAACTGGTGAAGGCCGTCGGGGCCGATGGGGTTTATGCACATAAAGAGGTTTCGCATGATGAGGTTCAGGCCGAGGAGAAGATTGAGAAGAGGATGAAGGAGGAGGGTGTGGATGTTAAGTACTTTTGGGGTAGTACATTGTATCATGTTGATGACTTGCCGTTTAAATTGGAGGAAATGCCGCCCAATTATGGTGGATTTAGGGAGAGGTTGAAGGGGTTGGAGATCAGGAGGACGATTGCTGCGTTGGATGAGTTGAGAGGGTTGCCTTCTAGAGGGGATGTTGAATTGGGTGAGATACCGACATTGTTGGACCTTGGTCTTAGCTCTAATTCCACAGTGGCTAAGGTTTGGTTTCTTGGTCTGATCAATACTTATTTACTTATTGTTGTTCTGAATTGTAAATTGTTTGCCTGTGATGTTTTTTCTGCACATTTGGTAGATTTCAATCTATATAATAATCAGCTAGATATGTAGCATGGACACTCATGTATGAGTGTTGTAGGAGTTACCGTAAGTGTTTCAATCATGTTTAGGGAATGACACCTAAGCTAATCCTATTAGTTTGTTCTAGCCATAGGCTACCCAAGGGATTCCATGGGGACATTTCTGTTGACTGTTGGCAAGCTGCTCATAAGTTCATTGTGGTTGTCCGCAACTGGAATAGTTTTCAAGTTGCTTTATGTGGGGTTAGCTCAAGTTGATTCAAGAGGCTTTATATTGTGATCAGTGTATCACCACAGCCAAATTTGTGGTTAAGTGAAAATGTTGGTATAAGTGGAATAGAATCAAGTAGGGATGTGCATTTTAGATAAAAAAAAGGGAACTGACGGGCCGGTCTTTTTAATATTATTTTAATTTTCGGTCCTAAAAATTGGACCGGACCAAAATTCTTGGTTTGGTCCTTAGTTCCAATTCACAGAACCCGCTGGTTAACCAGCCCGAACCGGGTAGTGAGGTCGAAACGGAGAGAAAAGAGGTGGGGCATCAGCTGGTAGGGAGGAGGCGGAGTAGGGCGTCAGCGACGAAGCAAGGCAGGGTAACAAAGTGAAGTAGGGCGCCGGCAATGAGGCGGGGCAGGGCGTGGAAGAAGATTGCAGACGTACCAGTGAAGGCGTTGAAGGGCATCCCCTAGGATGGGATGGCTAAGTTCCTCGTTTCCAAAGAGGCTTGCAAGGAGTTCAACAACTCCACCGCCCTTTCGAATGAGGTCAACCGCTATCCACACCAAATTGATCCAGGTCTGTCTATCCATTCTCCATCCATCAATCCATCTAGGGTTAGGGTTGAAGGAAAAAAGGAAGAGGAGGGGGGAGGAGAGAGAGAGAGAGGAGAGGAAGAGAGGGGTGGTGGGCAGCGATGACGGCGGCGGCGAGGCAAGCTATTGTTGTTAATTGCAGAGGGAGAGGGGAGAGAGAGAAGAGAAAAACACATGTATATCTTACACTGGGCTGAAAGGGATTGGACCGAAACTAGCCCGGCTTGGCCCGAAATTTCGTTAACTCAAGACCCTGGTTAATCGTAGGGATGGCAACGGGGCGGATTGGGGCGGATTTGAGCAAATCCATCCCCGCCCCGCAAGAGATTTCGGGTCCCCGAAACCGCCCCGCATATCCGTTTATCATTTTTTTTAAAAACCATCCCCGACCCGGACAGATAGGCGGATATCCGCCCCGCCCATTTAACCCGAAAAAAAAAAAAACAGATCTTACTTGCATACAAAAAAAAATACATTCGATTCCTCTGATCTAAAAAAAAAATACAACAAATTCAAAAAAAAAATTACAACATATTACAAATAAATCGATCTAAAATATTTCTATCTCTGATCTCGATCAGATCTTGATCAGATAAAAAAAAAAAACATTCGATCTAAAGATCAATTCTGAGTCCTCTGATCTAAAAAAAAAATTACAACAAATTAAAAAAAAATTACAACATATTACAAATAAATCGATCTAAAGTATTCGATCTCTGAGATCAAATCAGATCTTGATCTTGATCTTGATCAAATCAGATCTTGATCTTGATCAAATCAGATCTTGATCTTGATCAAATCAGATCTTGATCTTGATCAAATCAGATCTTGATCAAATCAGATCTTGATCGAGAGGAGGGAGGCAGATCGATTCGCGGCGTGAGGGGAGCAGGGAGGATCTCGGGCTCGGCGACTCGCGGCGTGAGGGGAGCAGGGAGGATCTCGGGCTCGGCGACTCGTGGCGTGAGGGGAGCAGGGAGCAGGGAGGATGTCGACGTCTCGAGGCGTGAGGGAGGGCGAGGTGGTGTGCGGTGTGAGGGAGGGAGTTTGGTCCCTGCTCTGTGAGAGGGAGAGCTTGGTGAGGGTGAGGGTGAGGGAGCGAATGGGCGGTGCTCTGTGACTGTGAGAGGGAGAGTTTGGTGAGGGTGAGGAGGGAGGGAAGGGAGAGTTTGGTGAGGAGGGAGGGCGGTGCTCTGTGAGAGGGTGAGGGAGCGAATGGGCGAATGGGCGATTGTGGGTTGTGAAAAATAGAGTTTATCCCTTATATAGGCGAAGGGCACTTTTGTAAATTTGTTGGTTAAACGGATATCCGCGGGGCTTGCGGGGCGGATATGGCCAAATCCGTATCCGCCTCGAATAGTGAACGAATATTTTTTGGATACCCGAAACCACCCGAAAATCCATTCAGCAATATCCAAAACCGCCCCAAACGGATTGGGTGGGGCAGATATCCGTGAAAATCCGCCCCACTGCCATCCCTAGTTAATCGGTCTCACCTTGTCCAGATTCGGTCCTTAAATATCTCCTTAAATATTTCAGCCCTAGAATCAAGTAACAATACAATTTGAAAAATTTTGATGTCGTTTTATGAGACGTTACCTAGAATGTTGGAGCAGGATCAAGCTTTTAATTGTGGCTAGTTGACTCTTCTAGTTCAAGGCGCCTCTTGAATGGAGTTGTCACTACACAGTACACCGAGTTGGCAGTTCTTGTTTTTTAGAAGCTGTTACTATGGCGCTGACCACTACACTTGCTTGTTTGCTCTAACAATGTTGTACTGCATCTCTAATCTTTTCAAATTAATGTGTCACCAGCGTTGTGATTTTTTTGTGGGGGTATTTGTGTGAATCAGAATATAACCTACTTCCAACGCTCTCTTGTGTGTGTATTTAAACTTCAAAGAGACGTGCATCGTGGCGGCAGAATTCATGATTAAAGTGAAAATGTTTATAGATCGAATAACAGCTAGTAAAACAATATAAAAAATTTCATTGGAGAAGGGGAATTACACGTGCTAAAAAGCAGTGTCTTGCTCATGATATAGCTATTTGGAGTCCTGTCTTCAATTGTTGGAGGACTAGGTGAGTAGCTCTAGATAACCAGCTCTTAAATTGTCACAGTACCAGTCTTTATTTGTTGGAAGCTGGACTGTGAATCCCTTACCAATAGTTCTCACAATCTTCAAACGGTACACTCACTCCCTCAATGATTATCTTGTTATCTAATTCTTCCTATATTTTGTTGCTTTGAAGTTACAACTCAGATGCTGACATAGCGATCCTATTCTAGTAATTTAGACTTTAGAGCATTATTGTTATACTTGCAAGTTATGAGCGTTGCACGATTATTTGAAAGTTATGTATCAACCAGGTAACATTATAATTTTTTTATTTATATATATATATATATATATATATATATATATTTATTTATTTATAATTATTTTTGGTCATGTGTGTGTCAATCAGGATGGAAAACCCTCTGCCAACACTTCTCTTGTTGGAGGGGAATCTGAAGCACTGCAGAGGCTGACAAAATTTGCAGCAGAATGTAGTGCACTGCCAAACAAACGAAACCAAGATGGTGGACAGGATAACATATATGGTGCAAACTTTTCCTGCAAAATTTCACCATGGCTAACAATGGGATGTCTCTCCCCGCGATTCATGTTTGATGAGCTAAAGAAAAGTGCAGCCAGGTATTACACTTGCCCTGTACATTTCATTAGCAATTTTCGTAAATGGTGTTCGGACATGACCTTACTTGAAATTAATTTGTGGTTAATAGAACATTATCCGCTGCTTCAACCCCAAAGGATAGCTCATCCGGTGTTGGAATGAACTGGTTGATGTTTGAGCTGTTATGGAGGGATTTCTTCAGGTAAACCATAAATGATCCTTAGACCTTGACATCATTTTAGTTATTTTAGTCGACCACAAAATATACCCTCCCCCCTCCTACAACATAAAGTAAAGAACAGCAGGTGTGATTAAAATATAAGTATGATCTATCTGTGAATATGTATGACAATTAGTCAATTTAGGCACTACTCTTTTGTTGAACTCATTTACTGGAGACTGGAGTTTCTGATTGCGTGTATCTTTGCTGATTGATGTATGTGCTATGATACACACTGAATCAGAACATTTACTTGATATATGGCTATCCCAAGATAGGATTCAACCTAGAATTGACAATCAAAGCTTGAGTTAGACAACCCGTGAACTAACATTCTTAGGGGTCTTCTTTATCAAAACCCATTATCACGAATCAGAACGTATACTTGATATGTTCTAACATCTCTCGTGTTTGTGCCATATTCAGATTCATCACCAAGAAGTACAGCATCCCCAAGAAAGCATTGGATGTTACTCCAGCTACAGCTTGCACTGGTGCTCTTGCTTGAATGATTATACAGTGGAGGTGAAAGATTCAAGTTGGAGCTAGTAATCTGGTGGGGACTTCTTTCATCTCTCAATGGTCTTTTAAACAGACGCCGCAAGAGATGCAGCAAAGTGAAGTTGTTCCTTGTTCCACCCAAAGTTGGTAGCAGAAACGAGGGTTTTTATTTTATTTTATTTTTATTTTTATGTGGTTATGTTAAAGCCCATTAGTCGTCGATGCACGCTACACGTTCAAACCATTACTTTTTTACCATCTCATTTACATAACCCTTTTTTTTTTTTTTTTTTATTTATTTTTTATTTTTTTAAATTAACCTCCAGTAGGGAGGGGCAACTATGGGATGCCAGACCTTTATTAATTAACCAAAAAAAAACTTACAGACGATGCGGGGGTATATTACGACGTTACTCGCATTTAGTCAACAAACAAAAATAAACGAAACATCTTGCAAACAATTTCCGAAAGGAAATAACAAACAGTAAAAGAAACCTCTAAGGACTGAAGCCAAAAATAAATAGAGAAGATCCGAAATGGAATCGCCACTTCGCAAACAAAACCGCATAAGCACCAATCCAAAAATCCAACGAAACAGAGCGCACTCTGTTATGCAAACAGAGTACCCAGCCAGAGCAAAACAACTTCCTGTCCCCTGCCAGTATTGCAACCACAGCACCACAACAGTTCCCTGCAAAACCAGTGAATATAATTGGCTGGAACTTACAGAAATTGTAACATCAGCAGGTGCATTGTTGTTACAAAGACTCCGCATCCATCTCTGCTCCACAGCACACCCACAGTGCAGCTGATTGCAACACTCCGCAACACCCGACGGATCAACAATGTTGCTGCCCTCCATGTCGAGCCGCATCAACACCATATGCACTCTGTTTTGCAGCCGAGTGCCCATCCAGCCGCACTCACCTTGCTGTTCCCTATATCCAGCCAGGCAAACCAAAGCATCCAAATGCGTGTACGCAGCGTCACAACGACCGCCGCGCTCCTGATCGTCCCCGTGATGGCAATCAAGTTATACCATTTCCTGCACTACAAATGAACCACTTGTATACTCACTCACCAACCAATGTCGCATCACGCAAGTCTTCAAACCAAAACCGAAACAACTTGATCTGCCTCTAGTCTTCCCCATGACGAAGATACGCCGTTTGTAATCTATCAAGCACGATCAAGCCAGCTATTCGCCTAGGGAAATCAGCTCCAAGAAAAGAACCTGTCCCAAGAACATGATAGGCTCTATCGGCTAATGCAGCTGCCACCGCATTTGCCTCCTTATAGATATGTTGACAGTATATCGTCATCGTCGCTGCCAACAGCTTGATTTCTTTCAATATATTCTCCAAATGCCATGGGGTTGTTAAACTATCCTTAAACCAGCCACAAACCAGATCGGAATCTGTTTGAATAACCACCTTTTTAAATCCCCAAACGAGACAGAGGCGAAGACCCTCTAAGAGAGCCAAAAATTTCGCTTTGTGATGGGATCCTGCGCCGAAAAAAATATTTTTTCCCACAACACATAGACCACGAGAGTCACGAATAACCACACCACCGGCTGCCACATCCTTGCGAGAGGAACCATCTACATTAAGCGCAACAAAATCTTTGGGGGGAGGGTGCCAGAAAACAATTCGAACTGACTTCCTTCTAACAGGAAGCACTTCCAACCCCAAAGATTGTAAGGGTGCCTTATTACTGCTAGCTTGCTTGGGAATTATAAACTTATTTGCTATTCGCAACTAGCGCCGAATATTCAAGATCACAAAAGCAGAATTGGTGGGAGCACTTTCATAAAAGCATTTGCACCTTTGTTTCCGAATTTCCCATAGAATGAACATAGGAGTAAGAAAGAAAAACACACATGTTTGCGAAGTGCGTTTAGCTTTCTTGAACCATATGGCGAGAACCGTAGATATTTCTGCTGGGCGTCGTATATGAACGTAAAAAATTCTATCAAAATGAGTCCACACCTGCCTTGCCAGTTCTCCGTCAAGAAAGAGATGGTTCAAAGATTCCTGCTTTGGCGAGGTGCAACAATGGCATCTAGATGCTAAGCTCAACCCACATCTGTATAATTCACCGTCCACAGGTACTCCTCGACGAATTAATTTCCAAACAAAGACAGATATTCTGGATGGCAAAATGTCGTGCCAAAGGCTGTGACTTAATGCATTGACCTTCCCATGTTTTCGTAACCGTTCATACGCCGACTGAAGTGAAAAAAGCCCATTCGGGTTTGGAACCCACACACACGTGTCCTTCTCATTGTTCTCACCACGTAGGATATCTGCATAAAGGTCGCGCACTAAATTTCTGAGATCCCGGTGAACCAAAACAAAATTTGTGGAAGACACCTCACGGATTGAAGGCCATAAATCTTGAGCAACCAATGCTGCCGATCTCCTGAAAGAAGCCACCATGTTCCAATTCTCCTCAAAGAAACCAGTATCCCCAGTGCCAATACGCCAAAGCGAATTACTCAAGAGAAAATTTCTCCCAAGCATGATCTCTTTAAAAAACGGAGACGAACCACCTCTCACAGGTTGACAGTTCAAACCAACGCCTTGTAACCAATATTTATTCCTCATGAAAGTAGCCCATAACGAGTCGGAAGTAAGTAACCTCCATAGAGCCTTGACTCGAAAAGCCTGCATCACAACCGTCAAATCTCTAACACCCAAACCATCTTCCTCCAGTGGAAAGCAAATTTTATCCCATGACACCCATTTTTTCTTAAATCGGCCTTCACAATCCCCCCAAAAGAAGTCCGCCAACAATCGATTAATCCGTGCTATGACAGTCCTTGGTACACACATGGTACTAAGAATATAAATCGGAATTGAGCTAAGAACATGCTTTATCAAGATTAGGCGACCTCCTGGAGATAACAATTTGGCCTTCCATCCTTGAATACGAACCTGGATCTTAGAGATTAAATCTTCAAAATATGAAATTTTAACTCTCCCTTGGAAAACTGGCCCACCCAAATACTTCAATGGAGCAGTGTGAAATTGGAAAGCTGTGCCACTTTTTAAAGCTACAATGCGCTCCGCTGTGCTCTGTTCAGCCAGAGTAAAAGAGCTTTTTCCTTCATTGACTTTCTGTCCCGAGGCCTTGCAATATCGTCGCAGGAACTCCATACATCCCATAATTGAGGATTGTCTGCCATTTAGAAAAATAAGAGTGTCGTCTGCATACAGAAGGTGGGAAATAGGGTTGCAATTCCTTGGAGTATAGTAGTATCCAATTTTGCCAATCTCAAAGGCTGATTTCAAACCCCTACTCAAAACTTCGGAAGCAATAATGAAAAGAAAAGGGGATAGGGGATCCCCTTGCCGAAGTCCCCTAGTGGATCTAAAAAAACCTTTGTAAACTCCTTGAAGCAGAACCGAGAATCCACAAAAGTAATACAGTTAGATATGATGTGGCAGATTCTACCCGTAAAGCCGAATTTTCTAAGCACTTTAAGCAAAAAGTTCCATTCAAGTCTATCATATGCTTTCTCCATATCAATTTTCAGCACCACATTATCTCCAAAAACCTTCCTATTGATGTCTCTGATCATTTTCTGCGCCAGTCCAATATTTTCCCCAATGAACCTGCCTTTAACAAAAGCTCCCTGCTCCTGCGAAATCAATCTTGGCAAGATATCTACCAGCCTATTGCACAGAATTTTGCTAAAGATCTTATAAATCACATTGCATAAACTGATGGGGCGAAAATCAGAAAAAGAACCTGGATTAGCAATTTTGGGAATCAAAGCCAAGAAATTCCCCGAGAAAGACGCCGGCATTGCATCCCCTTCAAAAAACTGTATAGCAGCCTCCCATATATCCATACACAAAACCTCCCAGCAAAACTGATAAAAGTCCGCAGTAAATCCATCCGGTCCTGGCGCACTATTTTTGGGTATGTCAAAAACTGCATCCCTGACTTCCAGTAGAGAGGGGCGATGAACCAGAGACTCACAATGACCAGCGTCCAACAATGTCGGGATAAAATTTAACAAATCCACATCTTCCCTAACCTCACCTTGAGAAGACAACAGATTCGAAAAGAACTGATTTGCTTCGTCAAGAATCTCACCAGGATCCGAAATAGTTCTACCGCCCGGTAAAGTGATCTGATTGATAGCGCGTCTCTTTTGTTTGGATTTGGTGGAAGCAAAAAAATACTTAGTGCAGGCATCCCCCTCCTTGAATTCTTTTTCACCAGATTTTTGAATCCAGTAGAGCTCCTCCTGTTTGAGAGCCAATCTGTACTCTGCCTGACACCGGTGTAAATTGCAGCAAGCCTGAACATCCCAATTAGAATTGACATTTAGCCCATTAGTATTGTAATTCGCAAAACCCGCCAAAAGTATTGTTTCCCACTGCTGCATTTCGTCTTCTAATGCACGAATTCTGCTGAACACATTACCGAAAACCGTCCTATTCCACTGAATCAGAGCTCGGCGTGTCAATTTGAGTTTGGCATCCACTCGATCAATAGGCCTCATAGTACCCATGTTTGTCAACCACGTTTCCTTGACCAAGTCCATAAACTCAGGATGTGTCGTCCACATATTAAGGAATCGAAAAGGAACATAACCGACTTTAGAATGAGTCGGCATGGAGGCCAACAGCGGAGAGTGATATGAGAAAGTTCTGCTAAGATGTTCCACTTTTGGACTACCAAAATCTGTCAGCCAAGCTAAATTAGTAAAGATCCTATCCAGTCTGGCCCAAATGCGCTCACTACCCCGCCTATTATTACACCAGGTGAGATGAGGACCCGAGAAGCCACAATCAATGAGACCACTGTTTTCAATACAGTCAGAGAAGTGTGACATACCTGCCATGGACGGCTCCACCCCTCCGACTTTCTCTCCAGAATGCAAGTAAGTGTTAAAATCTCCTCCGACCATCCAAGGAAAGATATGTGAAGTAGCAAAATTTGTCATATTCAACCATAGGTCCTTTCTACCATCTACAGAACATTTAGCATAAACAAAAGAGATGAAAAATATTCTTGAATCAGAATCCGTTACCTGGCAATGAATGATCTGGTCCGACATATCCACCACCGAAAGAGTGAGGGAAGAATCCCAAAAAATCCAAATCTTTCCACCAACCGAGTCATTCGAGGCAAATCCGCCCAGTTGGATTTTGTTGCCAATCTCCATAGATCTACTAGCAGGAATCATAGGCTCCGCAATCATAAAAATTCTGACTTTATGCTCCAACACCATATTTTTCAACCTCCGTCTCGTGGCCTGATTGCCGATCCCACGAGCATTCCAAAACAAAAAGTTTTCTATCATCTTAAACACGGTGAGAAGCTTTACCCTTCTTAGTCTTTCGACGTTTGCCCGGGAGGGCCGCCGATTTGACTTTGTTCTGTTGATCCTTATCAGAGATTGCCCCCAAATTTAAATCCTTAATAGCCTGTGGTTCCAGTCCCAACTCCGATTCCGACGCAGCCTCGTCACTATCATCTGTGGCGTTAACCATTGTATTGGTGGGATTTGAATGTTTCTTACTTTGCAAAACACGATTCTCCTCCACCAGCTGGACGAAGACATCATACAAACTCCCATCCACTTCATTTCTGACCACCGTAGGCACTGAGCCAGTACCCGTTGCCATGGATTGAGCGCACTTAGACATAATTTATGTCAACTGTTCCATCACTGACGGCTTCGCTATGTCATTTCCTACATCATTCCCTGCTTCCTGAGATACCACGTCCCCTGGGTTAAGACCATTAAAGGGTGGGAGCCTGGGACTGGGCGTTATCTGCGGACGAGGGCTGAATGGCTGTGGGCATGCTGAACTTTGAATTGGCGAGCTGGATTGCATGGGGCAATCCTTATACGGGCTGGACGAATCTAAGTCGTGAAAAGGCTGGGCCCGAGGAGACTCTAGTTGATCCAGCGGGCTGAGACCTTGAGCTGGAGCAGAACTGATGTTGTGCGCAGGGCAGGGATCAACCCTCGGAACAGAGTCAGAACTAAGGAGATTCGCGGGGCATGGGCTGTTGATGGCAGTCGCAAGACCTGAACCAATGTCTAGACTGGAGACTTTCGCTGGAAATGAACCTGTGTCGGTCGCTGGAACATTGCATGATTGCATGGATTGATGGTGGCAAGGACTGTTGGTGGCATGAACTGCATGGTGGCACGGAATGGTGGTCGCTGGAACCCGGCAAGGACCTGTGTCGGTCGCTAAAACACTTCCTGGACGAGTGTTGGTCGCTGTGTTGGTCGCTGAAGCACTGCCTGGATGAGTGTTGGTCGCTGAAGCATTGCCTGGACGAGTGCTGATCGTTGTATGTTGTCCTGGACTGTTGGTGGTGACGGGAGCAGGGCCAGCAGGGCATGTGTTGAATGTGTTCGGTGGGCTGATCACAATGCCGGGACTGCTGGCAGACTTAATGAATCCTGGACTGTTTGCAAACGGTGTGACACCGTGAGCTGGCTGAAGATCAGATCGTAGCATTAAGCCTTGATGCCCCAAATGTTTGAACTCAGTTGCATCCTGCGGCCTTGCCTCTACGGGAAAAGTGGACATGTCAGCTTCTATACCACCCTTGGCCCCTTCTTGTAAGTCTATAGATGACTCTTTTGGCTGAGCTTGAAATCCAATGGTATTAGCAATCTCTGAGATGGTGTACCCCGCCTCCAGAAGGCACTCTTCTGTATTTTCTGTAACCTTCTCAACACTAACATGAACCAATTGCTCACTCTCATCAGCATTAATGTTATCATTAAGTGAGGCAAATTTATTTGACAACTCCATCTTGACCGGAAAACCATGGCCACCGGCCTCGTTTCCCCAATGTCCTCAACCAATTCTTCCCCCTGGCTGTTCTTAGCGCCACTCGGGCCAACCGCTGGTCGGTCAATTTGAGCTTGTTTGAGCACGGGGACATATTGTTGTTTAAAAGTTTTGTGTTCAACAGGCGGCTTAACCGTCTTCTCTGCTTTATCGGAGTCGGGAACTCCCCCATTGGCCTTGTGTCCAAATTTCTTCCTGCAAAAAGCCTCTTGGTGACCTATCAAATAACAAAAGTCGCAATATTTGAAACCTGGATATTCGATTTTTTGCCAGAAGCCTCTGTTATTGGCCCTATCAATCCAAACTCTATTCGGTAGTTTCTCCGCTAAAGACATCTCCACACACACACGAGCAAAACCCGGCCGAGTGAGACAACGAGTATGGTCATCCATCCGCAAATAACCACCAAAAGAATTCACAATAGCTTTTAAAATAGGGGGATGAAATAAATGCAAAGGTAAGTTAGGTAACTCTACCCATAGGGGCACCGAAATGGGATCCTCCTTCAAGCTGAAACCATCATGCCAGCAGAAAGCTTTAAACCTAACTCCACGAATCAGGAATGAGTCCCTCGACAGAACTTTCTTTGCTTCTACCTCCGACTGAAGTCGTACTAGCACATGTCTTTGATTCAACAAACCCAACGAGAAGTCTCCCAAAATTCACCAAGTTCTGTGAATTGAATCACGAATATCTGTCAAAGTCGGACGGTAACTAGAAAATTTGAGAACAATGACATGTTTCTCCATGAAAGCTTCCCCACGAACCTCATCGGATGCTGTGATTCCGATAGCTGGAGCCCCCTCCTTACGGAAACGGGTTCCTTCGACCTGAGTTTCGACAATGTCATCAACCAAAATCTTGCCCAGAATCTGGGCGAAAGAGGGCTTTGGGGATCCGGCCGTTAATCCCCCATGACCAGGACCAGTGGGTGGAGGACTGGCGGCTTGCGCGGTCATCACATCCAGAAAAAAGATGGTACCAGACCCAATGAAATCAGGGAATGGAACGGATCAGTACTTAACAAAAGATGTGACGAATCGTTTATCGGATCGGAACGGCGGCTTGTAACAGCCCGCGGATCGTACCAGACCGTAGGCGTAACAGACCGTGCCGATGCGTTACAGTCCGAGATTTGTAACCGACCGAAAAGAGAACCGATCGGATCTGCAAATCGTGTCGCTATCTGAACCAACAGGCGGACTGAAGGCCAAGCCGTATCGGATGAACCCCCAAACGACGAGATACCGGCGCAAGAAGCCGTATCGGGTGAGCGGCTAGGGTTGCCCAAAACGGCGCAGGATTCAATGGTCCAGATGAACTCCCTGGAACGATGGAGGGCTGGGATTAGAGGATCCAAAAAACAAAAACAAAATTCCCAAAATACCCTTCAGAATCGCCTCAGAGCGAAATTTCGCCTTTTTGGTGCATCAATGGTTTAATTTACATGTATGTATCGCATCATTTACATAACCCTTCGTTCAAACGAATGCATAAACTTGTTTAAGGAGATAAAACATATCCAAGATATATAGAAATAAATTCTAAAATATTCTCTAATTCAACAAAAATCATACAAATTTACCAACAAAAGCTAAGAACTAAATAAAATGAGGACAAAAAAAAAAAAGACAATTCATTGCTTCAAGTCTCAGTAGAGCTCTAAAAAGCATTCCAAATTTCCTCGATTGCTCCCAAAACATGAGGCATAATTTTTCTAGCTCTTCTAGTAATTGCACCGGCTGCAACTCCAATCCCAGAGCTTCAACATACCCAGGTTTGGAATACACCTTCAATTCCAAGATTGCGAGATCGGTATTCACCGTATCGAGCTTTCACAATGTATTTGTCAGTCATTCTTCCCCCTTCTATAGAGCTCGCCACCCTCAGGTGGTCTAAAGATCTTCAATTACCTTCATTGAAGCTTCACCCATTTCTAGGCCTTGGGAAAAAAACATTTCTTCTGTTGTGTGGGTTCTTTTTCCTTTGATGGTGGTGTTCATAGAGGATGACCAATTTGGGGATGCAGGTTGTTCCATGGGTGGAATTAAAACACAGAAAAATTAGGTTTTTGAAGATAAAGGAAGTACGAATTCCAGCCATCCATGAGCAAGCTAAGTTAACCGAAGAGGATAATAATGACAAAAATAATTGTAGAATACATGAAATAATGCAACTCTAGTATAAAATGAAGCAACAAATGTTGAATTTAACCTAAAGGCATTGTTCAAATGCCAAATTCAAAATGAAAAAACAAATTTTTTTGAAAAACAAAATGCTGAATTTAACCTAAAGACATTGTTCCATGCATTTGTCTCTTAGTCCGAAGGCCTCATCAACACACCAAAATCACCCATTCAAACATTTCAACTAAGTGAGACATTTCATCAAACACTTGAAGGACAGTACAAAAACTTGGTAAAAATCTCACCTTTGATGGGATTCTAAATCCCACTTTCTGAGTCTCGTCTTCACCATCCATGAGTTGTTCTTCGGATTCTTCTTTATTCTACAAAGAAACACACAGTGGCCGAAGTTAGGAGAAATAAGTACCTCCAAACCCCAAACCTAACCTCACTCTCCCACCATCCCTCCGCTCCAAAGCAATCATCAAACAAATACATACCTCCACAAACCTCAATTGTTCCAAATCACCCCAAACAACCCCCACGATCAAACACTCACAAACCCTCACTTATCACCCACCGAAAACACCCACCTGGTATGGTCTGTTGGAATGATGGAAGAAGGAAGGAGTGGGGATGATAAATTGATGGGAGGTTGAGATGGGAAGTAGAGTTGTTCACGATTATGAAAAATCAATGCTTAATGGCAGCAGGGTAAGAAGGAGAATGATCGGTTCTCTTAGTCAATTCATCTCTTATTCGAATAGAGTCGGATCTATGTGATGGATAAGAGCATCTCCAATGGCTAAATATAGGGATCCCTCTATTTCTTCACCTCTCTAACTAAGTCTCCTATTTTAACTTTTTCATCATTATTTTAATATATCTTCAACTTTTCCATACCAATTTAATTTCAATTATACTATTATTAATTTTAACTTAATATAATTATAATATTATTTGTTTTAATAATATTATTAAATATATACTATTATTAATTTCAACTTAAATATATAATATTATTTATTACCATTTTTATTTATTTAACAATAAATTGAATAAAATAAGGGGGTGGTATTCAATTACGAATTTTAATGGATTGTGTTGGTTTTTAAAATCTATTAAAATCCAGGGGTATTCAATTAAGGATTTAAAATGATACATGTAAATCTAGGGGTATTCAAATACTGATTTTAAAGGATTGTTTTAAAATCCATCAAAATCAGGAGTATTCAATTCATGCTTTTAAAAAATCCACCAAAATCAGGGGTATTAAAAAACTAGTGGATTTTAATGAATTTGTTAAAGTTGTGGATTTTGAAGGATTTGTGAGTGAAAAGTATATATAACAAGAGTTATTCCAAATCCAACCTTCCTCCCCTCATATTTCAACGGATTTGTATTGGCTATTGTTAAATAACACCGCCATTTCTGCTAAAGGACGTCACCATCCCATTTTTTATTGATCTGCTCAAAGACACCACCACCTTCCCTTATCTTCTCTCTTCACAAGAGTAACACCACCTCGCCCCACAACTTTCGTTCACACCACCATGTCCTACCACCGCTGACTGCACCACCACCCGCACTTCATTTTCTCTTTTGTTTTTGTTCTTCTTTTTTGTTATTCTTCTTCTCATTCTCTTCCTCTTATTTTTTTTATTTTTATTTTTCTTGTCCTCTCTTCATCTTTTTTTTTTTTTTTTTTTTTTTTTTTCTCTTTTTTTTCCTTCTGATTTCTTCTTCTTCTACTTTTCTCTTTGTTTTTATTCTTTTACTATTTTTTTTCTCCTATCTTCTTCTTTTCCCATTTTTTTTCTTCTTCGCTCTTGCAGAGGTTCCTGCAAGTGGAGGTTCCCTACTTGCCAAAACCTTCGCGAGGGCAAAAAAAATGAAGAAGAAAAAAAAAGATAGGAGAAAAAGAAAAAAAAAAACAAAGAGAGAAAAAAGTGAAGGAGGAAGAGAAGAATAAGAAGAAAAAAGAAAAGATCAGAGAAGAAGAAAATGCGAGGGGGAAGAGGTTGAGAATGAGAAGATGAAAATGGGTGGAGGTGGGATGAGAGGTGGAGGTGGTGATTGATGGAGAAGAAAAAAGGAAGGGGATGAGGAGGATGAGAGGTGGCGGTGATGATTGGAAAAGAAGAAGAATAAGAAGGGACGAGAGGTGGCGGGAATAACAATTTGAAGTAAAATAGTTATTTGTATTACTTTTGGACCATCTTCAATGTATTTGATTTTTTTTTAATTTGAAATAAAATTCTCGTAACATACAAACAATTATTTAATTGATGTTTTGAGATATGTTTTATGATTTATATTGGCATGAATAACAATGTAGGTGACGTTTTTTTTATTGTTTTCTATGACTAATAACACATTTATAAAAATTCATTGAATTTATAAGAATCCAAAGAAATCCATAACAAACTTTTATAAAATCTACAAAATCCAATCATTTAAAACTCATCAAAATCCAGTGGATTTTGTAAAATCATTTGAAACATTTTAAAATCCACGAGATTTAAAATTCTTCAGAATCCATTCAAATCCCGAATTGAATACCCCAGGCAAATAATTATAATTTTTTAAATCATTATAAAATTTTAAGTTATCGTTTTTCATCATTATTTTATTATTATATGGGATTTAGGGGTAGGTCAACCCCCCCCCCCCCCTAAATTTAGGGGTTGAAGGAGAAGCTATTATTGGGAAATACACTTCTAGGGGGCTAGGAAACTAGTCTGGTTTCCCTGCCTGGGGGGGCGAAAATACAATTTTGCCCCCTCTTTAAACACACTCCAAAAAGTGTTTAAAGAGAGGGTGGGCAAAATTGTATTTTCGCCCCTAGGCAGGGAAACCAGGCTGGTTTCCCAGGCCCCCTAGAAGTTCTGTACTGGGAATGGTTTAGGAGGATGATTGAAATGAGGATTTTTTCAATGAAACCCCTAAAATAGCTTTTTGGAGATGTTCTAAGGTGGCCCCCTTATATTTTTTAAAAATCATACTAAGTTATTTATATGTTTTATCTTGCCTCATTTACAAAACGTAAAATTTTCGAGAATATGTCAAACATATATGATTATGCAGACAAGTAAGATATGAATAATTAATCTAATTAACACATTAAATATATTATATGAAGCCTAAGTACTCAAATATCCCTACAAATGTAATTTTCTTCATAATTTTTTGAGTTTTACAAGAGAATATCCAAATCTACAAAAACAACGAAATATTTATGCTGAAAAAATAAAATTTGGTTCATAACTTTTTTGGGTCTAAATGCCAAATTTTATGAAAAAACTTGAAATAACTCTGTAGAAATGATGTACTTTTCAATTTGATACTTTAAATCTCGAGATCTCAAAAAATGAAATATTTCACGAATTTCGTAAAATTTTGCAAAATCACAGTCCTTGGATAAAACAACTCTGTTGCATTTTCCATCTTCAAGGTCCTCTTCTTCTAATTATTAGACAGAACTCCAATACAACCCATGGATGTCAGGAAGAACATGAGTAGACAGAAGCTGAAGCCAGCTACCTTCTTGATCCGCAAAGGCTCCCTATATACGATGAAATTGTAGACCGTCCCAATCAGCCAAGGGACGCCTATTTCCACATTGATATTCACTGAATTGCTGCATAAGAGAAGAAACATGAATTCCCTAATATGCTGTGGCTTTTCAGATAGTCACAGACAGAAGGCAGAGAAAGAATGGTACCTGCAAGTGATGTTTGCAATAGCAGAGTCGGCTGTGGGTCGACTCTCAGCAGCAATCTTGCTTGCAACTAAGTCTGGCCATGAGGTTCCGCCTGCCAATGCCATAAATGCTATAACGTAAGGATTTATTCCTGCAGGGTCAATTCGATTCACATTGCTATTATTTTCATTTTACGAATTTTCCTTTGCATGGATAGAAAGGGAATACCTGTGAGGCAGCTTATTAGATCTGTGATCTGTGTGACAATATAAGCTATCCCACCGATGAAAATCAGAGTACAGATGAAGGGGATCCATCCGTAAGGAAGCACACAAGCAAAGACAAATTTCCATGGAGAAACAATTAATTTCCAAACATTGTCCACCTTGTTGGGAAGAAAAATTAGAATATCAACATTGTATATGGATAGGGATTAAGATTGACTTGAGAAGCAACTCTAAATGCCCAAAACTTATGTTTTGAAGATATATGGCCTTTTCTTTATCACTCTCATGGTAAAAGCTCAATAAATTGATAGATAGGCCAAGCTGAAGTACCGTGCATGCATATCGAAATTGATGGCTCCAAATTGTACACAAACTTTTGTGGATATTATTTCCATTGGATGATCCAGCTCCATCTGCACAAGTAAATTACAAAATGTCCTTCATGGCATGATAACAAAAAATAACATAAACAGAATCGGTCAACATATTTAATATATTTTCCCTTTTTTTGGCCCCACTAATTTCTTCTCCAAGCAAAAGCTGTTTTGAGTAACGAATGCCATTAGTTCCAGGAAAAAGTGAGCTTTTAGAAAGAAAAAAGGGTCTAATTATTATCCAATGTCCTCGACCAATGCTTTCATTACAGATCACCTCCACACTCGGTGTAATTGTGGCTGTCATCGTTACGTGGGTCTTTTGGTCTCTCAGTTCTTGCCTGTGATACAAACGGAGGTAGCAATCCGAACAGGAAGTCCATTTGAGAGGAGCAACCCATCATCTTTACTTTTTGAGTACTGGCACCACTTCAACAAAACATGAAGGTTTCAGTTGAGAACTTTAGAACAAGAAGCATACCAGGGAAGAGATAAATAAGGCCACTGCTTGTCTTGTATATATGCATGAATCAGTAGCAATCCAAGTAGCAGCACTGTCAACAGGGCCTCCCACAAGGTAACAACATTTGGAGTCCATACCTAAGGAAACAATTTTCTCATCAAGAAATTTGCAAAAAGTGAATGCAACAATAAGCAAGAGTACCAATGATACACCAAAAGCATATTACAAACTCATGAAAACACAAACACAAAATGATTAGAACTCATCCGAGATTCCGAGTTGTGGATGGAGATTAAATTCTCTGTCCTATGCCATTCCTAAGGTTATCAGCCTACACTATCCTGCTTGAAATATGTTCTAAATTGAATATTCCACTCTAATCCATTTCTATGTTATGCCCAAACTTCTCCACCACACCATCCTGGCCTTCGGCAAATGCAAAAAAAGTGTGGATGCCTCCAAAAGCATGTCCACCAATGCCATTATAAGTTCTTGAAATTGGTCGTGTCGAAGCCTCGACCTATTCTGGTGTGCATGCAAACTTCCACAGCCCCAGTCAAGGCCATGGAACCTGATAGTATCATGAGAGCCATACCAAAGAAAGTGTGAGCAATAGCTTCCAAGTTCCAACTTGTTTGCAACAAAGGAAGGATCTGCTAGTTTCATGAAGTATTCCAAAAATATTAAATCATTCCTTGAAATTCAGATAGCAGACAAAAGTGGTAATATGAATTTATAGCAAATAATATTTCCAAAAAAAAACTTTACTGATGACCTAAAACTCTAGCATTTTCCTCTATAGTAGTCTAGAAACAACATTGACAAGTATGTGGAAACCAACATGTATAAGATAGTATAATCAATTGTGGAAGCAAAATTAAGAATTGTCAAAAACTTAGTAGAATGAGCACGACATTAGGTCTAGGAAGCAAAGTCCAAATTGGAAAATCAGACAACCATGCTATGGCTTGTGAGTAGATAAATAGATGGAATCACCTCTATGATAGTGTAAAGCCATACGTACGCCCAAAATGACCAAAAGAGTTCAACCAACCAAAGACCTATATCTGATATCTCTTTCGGATCATCTGCATTTGGAACAAGTACACACACAACATGTATTGGAAATTATGTAGTTAAAACAACGTCATGAGGCCGATATAACTCTTAAAGTGGGTGAGCCGTTATGTTGTGACACTATTACGTTATGGTATCTCAACTCCGATATAACGGCGTTATATGGTCATTATTGAGATAACGTTTTTTTTTTCAATAACGCTGTTTTAACGTTTTGTTCTAATACATTAAAAAAATCACTCATTTCATTCTCGATCGAATCGGAACCCTAGACTCATAGGAAAGAAGGACTAGAGCTCACCGTCGCCAATCGCCAGAGAACTAGACCTTGCCGTTTAACAAAGAATGAGATAAGAAGAAAGGAAAAAGACGAAGAGTCGATCGCACTCTTTTTGCGATCTCACTCTCATACTAAGAGAAGATGTTTTTCATTAAGGTTTTTTGTTTTTGAATTTAATGTTATGAACATGATTTATTTTTTTACTATATTTTGTGGGGGTATTAAAATATATATTTAAAAAAACTATTCCGTTATATACCGTTATATCTCAGTATATCCTGTTATAACCTATAATGCTCTTGGTCCGTTATCCGTTTTAACTGCATAGATTGGAAATAGGTCGAATGCAGCCGAACCAACAAGTATTGCAGGACCCAAACCTGCAGACCAAGTATTACAAGATTTACTTGGACAAATAGCTTAAACGGTATTCATACTTCTAATCTATAGGAATCATGCAAGTTAGCTTGTGAAAGATATACAAAAACAAATAATATAAGTAACGAGCGACAAGAGAAGACTAGGGCATGCAGTAAGTTAGTTTCTATATGGTGAATGATTATAGGATGAGGAAACCAAAAACTGGACACATTCTAGAAAGGTATCCTCTTTATTTACTCCAAGAATGTAATATACAAACTTTTTGTTGAAAGGTTTAGGGAAACCATATTTATGAGTTGTGACATAACGAATCAGACTATAATCTTGAAAACAAATATGAATTGTTAATAAACCCACCTCCAGCACATATCTGACCAAGGTTTCGGATTGCATCTATTGTGGCTAACGAGATTTGAGGGAAGCTCGTCCCCAATGCAAGTAAGGTAATGTCTGCAATTGCATTATTCCACACCTTTTCTTGTCTACCAGTACCAATCTCAGTGTTGGTGATAGGATCTAATTCCTTCCCTTCCTTTGTTTGCTCAACAATATTATCCATTGATTAAAAAAACCTAGTGGTTATAGCTGACAACCCAATGAAACGATAGGCGAGACCAAGAAGGTATAGGAAAACTCGCAACTGATTCCCATGAGCTGTTTCACACTGAAAAAGAAGATAGCTTTCACATTTTTCTTGCCGAACAGTACTAGATAATCTGATCATTCTCTCTGCAACATGCATATACCAGGCCATCTTTTAAATTTCCATGTCAGATCTCATGCATCACGCAAAAAATGTACCAGGGGAAGAAGTAGCTTACCTGAAACATAACATCATAAACAAATCATAGATATCTAGAAATGCAGTCTGAAGTGAAAAAACCAAGAAGAGAGATGAAATAACAATGCCATTAAGCAACTTGTACACATCAACTGTATTAAAACTTTTAATTAGTTTGAGTAGCCAAAATAGATAAGCTTAAATTTCTTAGAAAAATTTTCCATCATAAACTTATCAAAGTATCCGAACTTTAAAAAATTTCAATATGATGTGTTAAGTATTACAAATACTATACATAGTAAATAATCCCTGAAATAGCCGAGCAAAAATTCAAGGGGGGGAGGAGATCACGGGTTTGCCGATTGATTGCTAAATTGCTAATGGCCAAGCAGGGAACCAATAGAAAAGTCACCCATCTTTTTTTTTTTTTTTTTTTTTCTTCTGAAAAGTAGTAACTAAACCAGTGAGCTTCCTATGCAATCAATACAGATTTGAAAGTTTGGCATGAAATTAGGCCAAACCAACTTTTGCATGAAATTAGGCTATGTAGTGATTCAATTTCTAGGAGAAGACAATTTGGGGTTCAACATTCAACCTCAAATACAAGCAAAATGTATTAAAAACCGTGTCAAGCACATTTACAAAATAGGAACTATTGGGAGTAAAAAGAGAAAAAATACCCAGACCCATTTTTCTCGCTAATCATACATGTAGGCTTCAATATGGAGAAATTTATCAAAGAAATCAAAGTGAACATATTGACAATGACAATTACAATAAGCAAACAATATAAAAGGGGAATTAATCAAGGAGGTGTTATTCAGAGCAAACAGGATCGATCAGTCATAAAAAGAAAACATTTTTATATGTAACAATAAAGGGAAAGAAGATCTGAAGCAGAAAAAACTCACAAATAAGAGACACCCAGATGACAAACTCAGCTTAAGAAGATGTGGGTCAGGTTCCCTTGTTGCCTGAATCTGACATTGACCGAAATTATAGTCGGCACTTGAGACGAAATAGGGTTGAGAGAGGGAAAGTTTACGAAATAATGGGAGATTTATTAAGCTAAACTAAATGAAAATTATGAAAAGGTCATAATTTAGTTAATAATTGTTAAATATTGTGATGATTTAAATAATACCAATCAGTAGCCAGTAGGTCTAAGGTGTAATAGTGTATTACATTAATTATTTAATAAAAAAATTGCATCAGATACTAACATGTATTAGAATGAGCCTCACTTGTATTCCTGTTGTTTATACAATGATATTTTACTTGACTTAGAATAGTGGCTATTATATAACCTTATCTCTGAATAAAATACAGAAATGATCGAAGAAGAAACAGCAACGTTTTGAAATAATGCAGTCAAATACTATTATAAAGGAATGAAGTCCAAAACATCTGGTGGTGTAAAGTGTAGTAAACAAAGCAATCTCTAACACTCTATCTTGCAGAGGTGTTAGGAATCAAAGATTTGTTGCTAGAAACAACTATAAGTTTAATACAACAATGACAAATAAAAAAATAATATTAAAAAATATATATATATATATAATAATAATAATAATAATAATAATAATAATAGTAATAGTAATTTAATTGAGATCATACAACATATGGCACATCGATGTGACAGATTGATTTTTTTGAAAGATCAACAGTCTGGCTGTAAATCTTTAACAATGTTTTGAACAACAGCTTCCTATCTAATGTTCAGCATTTGATTTGTATGCACAAAATGAAGCGTGAGTTATAACTTTTACCTTTAGCAGCTTCGGTGGGATCACCAGTAATCTTTACACGAGCATGATCCATTATTGAAATGGTGAAACCGGTTGCAATCTCTAACAACAATTTCCCGATTAAAAATCCTTGATATCGTCTTGATGGCAACATGGCAATCCCCACAAATTCTGAGGTTCTTAACAATACGTATTGGTGTACCAGGAGCTGTCTTGATAAACATGAAGGCAATGGCCAACTTCTCACTATGAATGGATAGGGCCATCTCCTTACCTTCCTCGTCCAAGTCTAGCAAAACCTCGTTAGTGTCCCCAACGTAACCCTCCATTTTTAATCTGTTCATGATCTCACCCAACATCATATAGATCTGCCGAGTATCTCGGTGTGAGTCATCTCCCACGAAAAACTCGTGTAGAACACCTCCCACCACGACCATGCTACATCCTGGCATCTTCTTGATCCCCTTTGTTTCCATGAGGTCTCTCACATACCTCACATCCTTCCACCTGCCCATCTTAGCATACACATTCGATAGAAGAACATAGGCACCACTATTTGAAGGTTCCAGCTCGATGAGTTCCTTGAGTGCATGTTCACATGTTTTGGTGTCCCCGTGCATTCTAGACCCGCTCAAAAGAGCTCCCCATACAAGCACATCAGGTTTCATCGGCATGGAATTGACAACATTCCATGCCTTATCAATAAGTCCAGCTCTCCCATAAAGATCAACAACACAACCATAGTGTTGGATCATAGGCTCAATACCGAACTCCGTACTCATCCTATCAAAAAATTTCTCAGCCTCATTAACCAACCCCCCGTGGACACAAGCACATAAAACACCCACAAACGTTACAGCATTAGGCGCCACCCCATGCTCTTGCATCTCAGCAAATAGGCCAAGGCACTCTTTACTAAGACCATGCATTGCTAGAGCAGAGATCATCGCACTCCACGCCATCACATCCTTATTGAACCTCAATCCACCAAAAACCAATCTCGCCCTCTCAATATTCCCACATTTTGCATACATATCAATCAAAGAAGTCCCTAAAATCACATCCACCTCCATCCCACATTTATCTATATAAGCATGAACCCACTTACCTTGCTCAAGCGCTCCTAACTTCCCACAAGCCGAAAGCACACTAGACATAGTAAACTCATTTGGTCTAACATACTCCACCCCTAACACTTGCATCTCTCGAAACAAACCAAGAGCTTCCTTGTACTCACCACACCTCACATACCCATTTATCATACAACTCCACGACACCACATTCCTCTCCGGCATCTCATCAAACAACCCTCTAGCTCTACGAACAAAACCCATTTTCACATTCGCGGAAATGATTGAATTCCAAGACGGCAAGTCCGGGGTAGGAATTTCATCAAACAAATGGTGTGCATGGTCTAAACAACCGCAACAAGAGTACATGTTAATGAGAGAGGTTTGTACGAATGCATCGGAAGCAAGACCGGAGTGGATGGTGTGGGCATGGACTTGTTTTCCGGATTGGATGAAGAATGGGGAGGACATGGTTTGGAGGAGGAAAGGGAAGGTGTAGAAGTCAGGGAAAACGCCGTGGGAGCGCATTCGGAAGTAAATTGTGAGAGGAGAAGCATTGGGGTTTGTGGGGTTCGATCGAATTAAAGTGTTCCAGGTGAAGATTTCAGGTGTTGGGTGGGAGAGATGAAGTGATGGGTGAATGGAGGATAGCTTTGTGGCTGCTCGCATTACCGGCAAGGATTGTGATTTCGTCTTTTCAACCAATTTGGACTTCTGGTTTTAAGAAATATTTTCGTTTTACCTAGAAAAAAAATTAATAATTTCGTATTTCCAAGCAATTTAGGTCTTTTTATTTTAAGAAGAATGAAAATGCTAGGAAACCATGTTTTTGTCGTTATGTGATCTTGAAAGAATGATGAAATATCCAAAGTGTTTATTTGTAGAGGTTGTAATAAACTTCCTCTAACGATGTCATATCATCCTGATTATAAAATATGGTTGCAAAACCTGATTTTCTAACCTAGAAAATACTTAAATTTCGACAATGTGTTAAATATGAGTAAGTCTAGGCAGCTGGGGGAAATCAATCATTTTTTTTGTTAGGTTTGGGTCATTTTATTTATACTTTTACCAATTTTCTTTAAAACACAATCACAAATATCATTAATAGAAGGGACAGAAGTGTAAAATGCCCACAACCTGACAAAAAATGGCTTACAACCCTGGCTACCTAGAATTGTTGGTTAAACTATATGAATATGCGAAAAAAGTAAGATACAAATAAATAAACCTAATAAACACATTAAATATATTAAATGAAGTCTAAGTATACAAGTATCCATATAAACGTAATTTTCTCCATAGTTTTTTAGTTTTTACACGAAACTATAGAAATCTAGAAAAAATGAAGAAATATTTTGGCCAATAAAATGTGATTTGCTTTCCAACTTTTTGGATCTTACAAAAAAAATGCGTGAATTTACGAAAAACACGTAATATTTCGAAATAACTAGTCAAAATATGTAATTTTCGATTTCATTACTTTAAATTTTAACAAACCCATAAATCGGGAAGAAGCAGTTATGTTGTTTTATGGTTTTTGTGTCTTTCTTTGGGTTTACAGAAAAAAATTAATTTGAAAATCCGGAAACAGTTTTTTTTAAATAAAAAGCAGCTATTTTAACCCAAAAAATTCAAAATTAATTTGAGATTCATTGAGGATGATCTCTTAATCTCACATCATGGAGCATCCTAAAAAAAAAAGTGATACAAGGTTGCACAGAAGATCCATGGCCTTTTATTGTTGATTTGCCAAGAAGTCGCGAACACTGAAAGTTGCAGGAAGAGGGGATGCATGAAGAACTAGAAATAGTGATTGGAATGGAGATTGTCAAGAATTGATGAATATCATACTCTCTCGGATTGGTACAGTGCTCGAGGGATGTATTATGGTTTCTAAAATCGTTCAATCGAGATGAGATGTCGTGAATTCTGCCATCTTTGATGCACCTAAACATGCTCAGAGACTTCATGAAAGAAATCCAGATTGATAAACTGTATATTAACTAGAAAAATGTAGCTCAACCGACAACTTCAATAATGAACATACCTTTCGCATTTTCAAACCAATCTTATAAAATTGGGGCAATTTTTTATAAACTACATGAAAATCACACCACTGTTCTACATGATTTTGCAAAGTATTTCTAATCACCAAAATGATCCCATGCCAAAACTACCATCCAAACTAAAAACATAAAGATTATCCAAACATGCTTGAAGAAAAAAGGATCTTTAACTTGAAGCAAGGTTCACAACAAAAAAAAAGAAGTAGCAATAATGATAGGAAAGCTCTTTTCATGATCTTCATTCTTCCTCTTCTCCCTCATTCTCAGCAATGTTGAAGTACCTTAGCTCATAAATGTTCCGATCTTTGTTGGAAGCAATCACCCGTAGCCAATCTCGCACATTATGTTTCTTTAAGTATTTCTTGGTCAAGTATTTGAGGTATCTGAAAAATGCAAATACAGAATGGTGATTACATATTTCATATCAAACTGAGAACAACAATTCTAGCCAGCCATGTTTACTAGTTTTTTTTTTTAGGGGGGGAAGAGTTTTTTACACTTCTACCCCTTCTATAGATAGTGTTTGTGATTGTGTTTTAAAGAGAAGGGACAAAAAGTGTAAAAATACCAAAAAATGACTAGCAAATATGGCTAGCTAGACTTACTTAACTGATAAACAAACCCAATGCAATTGCACAATATGAGGGAATCAACATTTCTTTTCGAAAGAACGAACAATAAGCATAACATAGACTCACACATTATGGCAAATATATCAGCAAGCCAATCAACTCACATGTAGCTATATATGTTCGAGCACATTACTAAGTTACGTATTGAATTTGGAGGAATGAAACCTGTGATTTAAAAAAATTTCAAAGTAAAATTGTTTCAACTTGGACCATTATTTTTGTCATATAATTGCATAACGAAAATTATACATAATTCAACACGAATGTAAGCATAAAAGTCAAGCACTTCAACAAGTATTATTTGAAGGAAAAATTTCTCCGACAACCATTATCAATGTGTGGATAGATTATGTCATTAGACTGAGTTTGAGAGCCAAACCACTGTTTTCCTGCAAACTTGGTACACACCAAAATCTACTACCCATTTTCCCGACTGCAACTCTACATGCACGATTTCTTAGTTTGTCAAGGCAGCCGTGTTATTCTTATAGAAAAACTATCAACCATCTCACTACAAAATCAGGTCCATGTAAAGTTGCAACTAGAAAATATGGGAAGAGAAAGGCTAACATTGCTAGATAAAAACAAAGGTTTGTACTCAGTCTGATCCTTGTGCCTAGTTAGTACCTGAGGAGGGTGTCCAGCACGTGAATGTCAACTCTACCCCTCTCTCCAGAGAGGGGTAGAGTTGGCACTCACGTGCTGGACACCCACCCTAGGCACTAATGAGTGTTCTCTCCCTAGGCTTCGTAGAAAGGTTATTGTACTTGACATAGTTAAGACACACATAGAAACGGTTGTTGGTGAGAATCATGAGATTGCTCATGGAATCCTCCTTTGATGAAATTTAAAAAAAAAAAGGAAAATGGATTTTAAGCTTTTAATCTCTCTCTGCATTGTATAATCTCATATCCTTTATGTAACTCTCTTTGGAGGAGTTAATAAGGATAATTTTTGAATTTGGACTTGGACCCCAAGGGGTACCCACTTTTGTGGAGGAGGGAGGAGATAGACCAATGTAGGTCCACTCCGCGGGTATTGCCATCCGGCCGGCCAAGAAATATAATATTCTTTTTTGCTGAAATTTTATTTGAAAAAAATAAAATAAATTTTTTTTCTCCAGAGAACAAGACCGAGTCAAAGGAGACCCAGTCTTCTCTCCACCAACCCACGTGATTCGCGATTTTTTTTCTACTTAACAGGCCACGTTTTTTCTTTCGTCTATCTTTTCAGCCTATAAGTACATGCTCGTTTTTCGTTTATTTATATATATAAAAAACAGAGAACACTTTTATTTCTAAATCAGAAACAGGGTTTCAATTTCCAAAGAGTTTCCAAAACTCTGTTTTAAACAGAGTTCGAGTTTTCACTGTTTCAAAAATAATTTACTATGATTGATTTCCATTAATTTAGTGATTCCGAGCAATAGAGTTGGGTGACAGATTTCCATTCTTCATCCAGTGCATGTGATAAAACGAGACAAAAAAAAAAATCTGAGTTGTTTCATCCTGGGAACGACGGGGCTTACAGACTGCTTGCACAAACTTGGGCAGAGCACGAAACATCTTAAAGAGGGCGACCTACTTCGCGACTCAACCCATAATGTTTGTGCAATTTAGTTTAGGGCTTGTTTTATCTGAAGGCATGTCCTTAACTGAGCACTTTCAAGTAGCTGTTATGATAGACAAACTCCCCCCTAAAATCAAAGAATTCTCTCTAGAAAGTATGATTATCGGCCTTCAGATTGAGGAGGAAGATCGAAAACAAAATAAAAAAGATGAAATTCTGATTATTTCTAACAATAAGAAATTCACCCCGTGGCTATGAAACCCGGTGGAAATACTATGAAAAATCAGAATCACAATCGAAACCGAAACAATCAGAACCAAAACAACCATAACTGCAACCAACAGAATCAGAATCCTCTGCAGAATCAGAATGGACAGAAACACCGAATTACACAATACATTTCCTAGGGACTAAGTCGCTCTCTTTAAGATGTTTCGCGACTCTGCCCAAGTTTGTGTAAGCAGTCTGTAAGCTCCGTCGTCTCTAAGATTAAATAGCCCAAAATCTCTTTTTGTCTCGATCTATCACATTCACTGGATGTAAAATTTTACATCCAATCGCTAGGCTAGATCACATAGTGCTCCCAGTCCAAACAACCATGACCCTCTCCCCTGAGAAAGATAATTTGATTTGAACAAAGAGATTCAACTTTACTCTCTAGTTCTTCAATGGTGACCTAGTTAAATGCAATGAATGAGATTTCTAGAAATATTGAAATTTTTTTTTTTCAGTTAGCGAAATTTCTTTCGAAATCATATTATTTATTTTTCATAAGACCAATTTCAATTTCTGTACATTTTAACCCATTATAATTTGTTATATAAGTGATTCTTTTGAGTAATGCGGTAATCTTAATGTAATATGTAAATGTTTCAAAACTACACTAAACTTTTTTTTTTGTTTTTTCTTTACAAAATGAAATATTTATAAAAATCAAATAAAATAAATAAATAATTCTTAAAATCAAATATCACAATCCTTGGTTAAATGGACAACTACTGTTCTAACAGTCTCTTGTTAATTTCAGATAAAATATGGCCATTTCATTCTATGAGATTCAAACAATAACTAAGCATAGAAGATAACAACTGGAGAAATTGGAAATTGGAGAAGATGAGATAATGGAAAGTACCGCTTAGAGAAATCACTGTCAGAGGTGACGGTGATCTTGTTCTTGTCACGAGAGACAGTGACGACATCACCGAGAGCTCCAGCTTTACCACCGACCTTGATCCTCTCTTGTAGGAACTTCTCGAGTGAAGCGATGTCCATGATCTTATCTTCCACTGGCTTCGCGCAGTCGATCACGAAGGTCGATCCCTTCTTCTTCCCCTTGGGACCGCCTGCTGCGCTTCTTCTGCTCATCTTTGCTTACTCTCTCCTTCTCTTCTCTGCTACTACTGCACAGAGTTTGGAATTGGTGAAGGGAAAGAGGAGAAACAATGACTAGGGTTTTCGATTTGACTCTTGTGAATCGGATGAGTCGATGGTTTTGTGTTATTTTCACGTACATCTTCCGTTCAGTACCACCAACAACACCTGGTTTTAATTAAGTGATTTATAGAAAAATGTCGAAATTTCACAAAATATTTTGTATTTTTCAATTACCGAAATATTTAATTTCTTCACAGGGGAATTCTCCAGAGAATTATTTTTTTCAATCTCTGTATATATTAACATGTTAAAATCTTATTTTGGTATAAACTTTTTTTATGTGAATGATTCTTATGTAATATGTATGTTAGGTAAATTATTGTCATGTAATTTTTAGTTATATGAGTCGGTTTAAAATGTATAATTTATATTATTAAAGTCCAAATTACAATTGAATCGAATATTTGTTTTTATATAAAACAAAATATTTATTAAAATCAGGAGACTGAAATTAACTCAAAAAACGAAATCAGCGATTACACCACACCACCATTTTCTCTTTCTCACACCACCACCTTAGAGTTTTTATTATTTTTATATTTTTTTTTTACTTTCTCACACCACCAATAAATATGCATAATAGAAAAATCCAAACTCAAAACGCAAAATAAGGTAACTTTCGACCAATTTAAACCCTCAATTGATACCGATTCTCAAGCTCATCAAAACACGAAAGTTGTAGTACTACAAATTATGTAATAAACACAACTTAAATCACTTGAAAATATTTTGAAATGAGCAAGTTATGATCATTTTATTAAAGTCACACAAATCTGTCTTGCAATGAAACCGAGATAGTGTTTCTGACTTTCGGCAAACTTATGTGCTCGATCAATACTGATTATCAAGTTGATCAAAACATAAAAGTTGTAGTACTCTGAGTTATCTAACAAACACAACTTGAATACTTGAAAATGTTTTGAAATGAGCAAGTTATGGTCATTTTACTTAAGTCGCACAAATTTGTCCGAAAAATGAAAACGGGATAGTGTTCATGACTTTTGGCCAACTTATGTGTTCGATCGAGACCGATTATCAAGTTGATCAAACACAAAAGTTATAGTACTCTAGGTTATCTAATAAACACAACTTGAATCACTTGAAAATGTAATGAAATAAGCAAGCATTCGCGCAAATCTGTTCAAAAAAATTTATGTTCGCAGAGTGCACTGCGGGGTTTTTGAGATACCCTGCATTGCACAATGCGAACAAGAAATTTGTTTTCCTGTTCGCAGTGTACAATGCAAGGTATCTAAATGCTATGTTAGTATAATAAAAAAAATATTGTTTGCAATGTACAATGCGGGGTATCTGAATGCTATGTTTTTTAGATACCCTGCATTGCAAGCAGCGAACAGGAAAAAATTCATTTTGTGAATGTTGTGTTAGTAAATTTATTCTTCAAATGTTGTTCTTTCTTCACATATGAATGTTATGTTGGTCAATTCATTATGTTTTATATTATCATGCTTAAGATCAGTATAAAGATATGTCTTCACCCTGGTTATAGATAACTCACTTACAATCCAAACAAAAATCTCAACCCAAAGATAGAATGGATGGCTCGAGTTGGAATCGCAAGAGATTAGGGTTGAACAAAAAATCGACCAAACCGATCGGTTCGGTTCGGTTTCGTTTTAAAAAATTTAAAACCAAAGTGGTCGGTTCGATTTACGAACTCTATGTGATTTTAACCGACAAAATCGAACCGACCGAATATATATAATAAATAATATATATTTTATATGAAAATAATATAATATATTTAAAATAATCGGTCGGTTCGGTTTTAATTCAGTTTTAGTTTGTTCGGTTCGAATATGGTTTGCATAAATTAAAATCGGTTCGATTTCGGCTTGAAAATTTTGAAAACCGACCAAAGTTGGTTCGATTCACGGTTTAGGTGAAAAATCAAACAATCGGTTCGGTTTTTAACCCTAGAAGAGATGCGTTTTGCACTTTGAGAGATGACGTTTTGAGTTGTTGCATTTTGGAGAGTTGAGGGTTTCGATTTTGAGAGATTCTCGAGGGAGAATGAGGAGAATTGCAAGAGATTTGAATGTGAAAAAGGGAAGAGATTTGAATGGAGGAGGGAGGAATGGAGTTTTGATTTGAATGAGAAGAATAAATGTTGGTTTTTTGTGTATATAAGTGGTGTGATAAAGAAAATTAGTAACGAAAAAGTAGAATGGTGTGAGAAAGATGAAACGGTGGTGCGGTGTAATCGCTGCCTAGTTCATTTTAAAGCCTGACATCAATTACAAGTTTTGCAAACCCCTTTCCCTCCCTGACCCTAAAGCCTAAACCCCCTAATTTGAGAAAAGAATTTCGTCAGTCTCTAGAGAAAACGATCCAAGAAAAGGAGAGATGCAGGTAGACGATGACCTGAGGGACTTCGTTCCCTGTAGTGCCCTCGCTGTCGATTCCACCATTCGACTCGGCACCGTCCGTACTCCCTCCACTCCACTCATCATCATCTACCTCTATCTATTTATGTATTCTTCAAAATTTTGGCCAATCAATAGACTAATCTCTTCTTATTTGTTTATCTTGTTTTGTGTGTTTCAGGCGGGACTCATTTGGGGTTTCGTTAGAGGTCCTTATGAAGCCCGTCAATTAGGTCTAATCTTACTTTCAATTCAACAATTATTCTTTTTTCAATCCAAAATAAATTGTATTTCTCACTTTACGGTTTAATTTAGGTCTAACTGGTGTCCCCAAATCTCTGTTTGTGGTAAGTCATTGAACATTTGATATTCAACTCATTGATATTGTATATTTATTCATATTATTTCAAATATGAATTTGCATGTGTAGGCAAAGGCTGCTGCTTCGTCGGGCTTCCAATGTGGTAATTAACTCAAGCCGCCATGTTATATTTCAGTAAATTGTTCATATTTTTTCAATTGATTGGAATCATAATATGATGGTTTGGTTGAGTTTAAATAGTGTTTCTAATTTAATTTTATGGTGTAAATTTGTGTTTGCGATAGTGTTTATCTCAGCTTTGGTTACTGTTTTTAATGCTTCGAAATTAATTCGAATACATGTGAAACAATTTTGGAGATGCCCCAACATTTATGTTGTTTACGGGAATTTGATATATGTGAAAGTTTGTTCAACTGTCATTAGTTTGGGTTTGTAAACTTTAGTTGTTGTGAATACTGATAGAATAGTTTCTGATCTGATATGATCGACTCTAGTCTCAAATTCGAGATAATCTATACTAAATTTTCAACAAGTTTAGAGAGTCAGGCCTTGACGCCGGGAGTGCGCCAAGCCGTGCTGCCCCGCACGTGGTTATGGAGAGAGAAAGAGTGGGAACTTGACCCACTATGTCCTTGTTTCCACCAGCTCTCAAGACTTGTAATGAAATGAGTTTGCCAAGTGAAATGGGTAGGTTCCCATTGAGACGATTGTCGAAAATGAAGAGGTTTTGAAGGGCTGGAGGTGGGATTTTTCCTGTGAGTTGGTTGAAGTTCAGAATGACGTCTTGAAGTTTTTTAAGCTTGCCTATGGAAGGTGGGATTGGACCAACAAGATTATTTGAACTAAGATCAAGAGTGATGAGTGTAGAAAACTCACCAATCTCAAATGGGATGAAACCAGTGAGATTTGAATTTGAAATAATGAGTTTTTGAAGGGTAGTGGTAGAGAAATTTGAAGGGAAGGGTAGTGATAAGGGGACTGATTGATGTTTATTTAGGTGACCAAGTTTTGTGGTGAACATGTTATGTAAGCCCATTTACATGGATCGGTGTCCTGGAGGTTTCATGAAGGAAAAAGAGATGATGAAGAAGTAGTACTAGTACTTGTGTGAAGCCAAGTGAAGAGATTGAAAACTTCATGGTTGCATTCAACCAATATTGGAAGAAGAAACAAAGAAAAAAAGAAGAAGAAGAAGAAGAAGAATTAAGGTTTGAGGGTGGTGGAGGTGAATGTGGTGGTGGTGCTGCTCATCTTCGAGTTTGGTATAGACATTTGGTTTCTCTATTCCCAAACCTTTCTTCTCGAGTTTTTTGCATTGGGTCTCCTCCCCTTTTTCTTCTTGAACTTCACCACCACCCACTGCTAGTGTTCGGTGTGTGTTCTCTAGTTGTTTTGGGTTCCTTGGTTTTCAAGCATAGATAGATGGACAAAGTGAGTATAGTAATTGGAGTGAAGTGAAGAGTCATAATGAATGAATATGTTATGAAACAACAAACTTAAAGAAAACAAAAGAAAAATTATAATAAAATCCATCCTAGCTTCACCACGTGCAGGCTGGCATCAAGAACTGGCTCTCTAGAGTTGGGATCTGAAATGATCTATTATGATGTTCAAGGATGCACGAACTCTTCGGAAAACCCTCGTTTTGAGAGTCGGATACGTGTTGGACACGGACTCATGCTCGACACGTATCCGACATGCGGTCAACAGTCAAGACACGACCCCGACTCGATTCCGACACTGCCAATGTTTTTTTTTCCCGTTTTTCTTGGTTTTTTTTCTTTTTTCCTATTTTTCTCGGCTGGTTTTCGGAAATAGTTCTTGAAGAAACACCAGTTTTACTACACTCAATTGCAATCGCCAATTCTTCGATTCCTTCAGTCGGGGAGAGGGGTTGTTTCAATTAGAGCACTTCTTCACGCCGTACTCAATCTGAGGGTTCATTTGATGGTACATCAGGCGTCATCAAGGTCGTTGCTTCCCTCGCTCTAAATTAGATACAATACACACAAAAATGGTATTTTGCTATATAATTTCTCTGTAATTTGATTTATCTGTTTCTGATGACTTTTTTGCTCTTAGATACACTCCCCAGTAAATTTTGACTATCCGAGCATCTCTGTAAATTTTTCGATATCTCTTGATAAGCTCTCATCTTTCAGCTTCAAAAGTAAAAATTTTAAACAATTTTAAGCTTTAGGTTGTTGTTTACGTTCATATGAGTTATAAAAAAATAAAAATTAATAAAAAGTAATTTTGACTGTTTAGCTGTGTCGCCGAATCCTAATTTTTTGAAAATTGCCAAGTCGCCGTGTCGTGTCTGTGTCCGACTGTCCGTGCATCCCTGATGATGTCGGATATGTGACATTTTTTATCAGGTGTGATATCATGGTAGTCTGTCATAAAAACATAGCTAATTTACATTTTTGAAGATAAATCAACAAGTTATCTTGTGAGTAATCCAGTGTTACCGGAAATTCTTGTTTGAAGGTCAGTTGGGTTAATGCTCCCATTTGAAACTAGGAATGATAGGGGATCCTTCCTCTACTAAATTGTTTTAAGTGTAAAGGGTGTTGAATCGTATTCTTAAGCCATTTAGAGCTTGATTTTAGTTGGCGTGCTACCTTGTGATGGGAACCCTTGGATTCTCCATGCACAAGTATGAATTTCCCCCATCCTTGAGTTCTCTTGCCTTTGAGCCTTTGCCTAGGGTCTTTAGCATCCTCTATGCATGAGTAAAGTTTTCTTTGCTGAGACGATCTACCTAAACTTGCGGAATTGTCATTTAAGTTGTGTTGTTTCTGTTGTTCTAGTGATGATTTGCTTCCGTGGCAAATCCATATATACTACATTTATGTTTTATCACTACTATTAAATGTCTATATACTCTTTACTGTTTAACTAAAAAAATAAGAAAAAGATCAGCAACCATGTTTGTTGCTTTTGTGTGTTGATCTTTGGAATTGTGTCAATATATTGATCAATTAAAGTGGAGATGTTGGTTTCAATAGTGATGTTTATCACTATTTGAACATCTGATATAATTTGCTGTAACAAGACAGAAAATGAAATATGTGATTTCACTGGGGTATGGGGTAGACTACATATTAATATGTGACATTATATTTATTGGATATGTATTTTTGTATAAACCCGTATTTTTTTAATCCCAATTCATTGTAGTCATATTAATGGATTGTATTTTGATTATTTGGATGTTTTTACCAGTTTTTTAGGCTCTTGCTTTTTTCTCTATGTAAAATTTTCTAGGCTCTGTGGTGTGAGTGCAAAATGAAACTCAAATCAATCCTTGGGTTTAAGTTCATATTGTTTAGTTCTACACTACTTGCATCACATCAAGATATCCAATCACATTGCTTGTGTCAGTACCTCATTATCTTATTTTGGAAATTCTGTATTATTCACCTTATTGTTCAGTTTTATATGATACGTGATCGTCTCCGAATTAGGACTTTTTGCTGGGATCTACTGTAGTACGCGCTGTGCGCTTCAGAAATACAGGATGCGGAAGGATTTGGTTAGTTTCGACCTCTATCCATCTATTTATAATTTTATATGAATGCTTTCATGCATGTACACATTTATGTATTTATTGATTTGGTTTTTTGCAAAGGTAAAGCTGAATTGAGTTCAGCTGAACTGAACAAAATAAGAATACAAACAACAATAACGACAGGTTATTGTTTGCCCTCAATTCTAGTAAAATATTTTCAATGATACACTTTAAGCTCTAGCCGAGCTGATCTCCAATGCCATAGAAAATCAAGCACCTCAATAATCACTAATATTTTTTTAAGACATGAATTTGGAATATGCTCCTATTCCTTTAAAGTCAAATCTCCCCAAAAAATTGCATATGGAATCAAATTCCACGGCAATGCAAATTCCTATAAGAGAATCTGATAAGACCCAAGTGATTCCAACAGGTCAATGGAAATAACTCCAAATGGCTTAAGTGAGGACATAGCAAGAGAAGATGGTTAAGAAATTCTTCTTCATTCATCAACATACCCAAATGTTCTCCACCTCCATATCTCTTTCACGTCAACACCTTGTTGGTCTGGAAACGATTCAAACACCTTACCACATGTAGAGACTAGAAACAAACTTTAAAAAGAATGCGTTTGACCCAAATCAGTCTAGTAGGATTAATATGTATCCTCCTGAGGGCAATGTTCCATCAACATGTCAAAAAACGATTTAAAGGAAAAGCATTTACCATGTCCACCCTTGATCTTCCTTTTCATTCTCAAGAGATACTACAGCCAAGTCACTGATAAGAAGTAGCTTCATCCATTTCTTACCAAACATTGATCTTATTAGATGAAGATTCATTCCACGTCTCACTGTTCCATCCTACCAAACATATCAGTTAGATTGTTTTTCTTAATTGTGAAAGCATAAGTCTAGGGAAATCTTCCTTTAAAGGTCTACCTCCTAATTAGAAATGATTCTAAAAAAATCATTTTATCCTGGTTCATAAGAGCTCTCAATAGACCTTGCGAATGCAAAGCTAATATATCACTTATTTAATCTTAAATCAACCAAACACACATTTTGAATGGTTCATGTGAAACATTTTTATGTCAACATCGACACTCAAATGATGTATACATACTTTCACAAGAAATATAATTTGTGGATTTTACTCTTTACTGATATACATACTCTTGCTGATAAAAATATGTTTCTGGCAAACTACTTGTCTGGTCTTGCTAGAACATGTACGTCTGTTTTTCGTTTTTTTGAAAATCAAATTTACTTATCCCCTGTAGTGTAATATATTACTGCAAGGAGAAAAGGCAAAGTCATTTTCGGCCTCAAATTCGCATCATTCTCGGTCTGTCATCTGTTGCCTCTCCAAACAAAATATAACCTAGTTTAAAACTTGTGCAGAAGCATTGTTTGAATTTGGATATGGAGGTCCATTAAAAAAAATTCATAATCCAAGCATAATAACATAAATAACTATGGCAAGGAGTAGCTATTTTGAGAAGAATTGCAAATTATTTGCAGAGGAACACATCTCTTCCAGAAAAGTGCTATATCCCCTCCATGTCTTAGCGCCTGCCTTCAACCAGATCATGATCGGAGAAGTTTCCTATTAGATGTCACACCCAGATTGGCCAAGCTCTTCTTTGTTACGTTTTCTAAACTAGAACATTGGGATACATATATATGGATCTCAATTTTTTTGGTCGTCTTTCTACAGTTAAATGCTACTATAGCGGGTGCTTTCACTGGGGCTCTTATCGCTGCAAGGACCCGTAGCTTCAGACAAATCCGTAACATAGCACTTGTAGTTTCTGTTATTACAACTGCATCTGAATTTGTAACGACAATTTGAACATCTCTGTCATTCATTTGTTCATCATCTATTCCAGTTTTGGTATTTGCTTGTATCCTTGTATGTAATGTCAGAAACTATCGCTATGCTCTTTTCCAAACCTCTGTGGTATGGTAACATTACATTGGTACATTCTTCGTGTAAACTTTCTTTAAAACTGATGAGTTGGATGTGCATTTTCTAGATTTTTAGAGCGTTGGCGATGCTGTAAAGGTGGTATCACATGAAACATGTTGTAGATATGATACACCTAACAATACGATGATCTGTATACGATACATGTTAGCTATTCGTTGGTTAGCAAAGCAGATAAGAAATTAAATGATATGGCATGTAATCTCTAGTGATGTGGAAGAGTCACAATAATAGCTCTTCATGAATGGTCCTCCTTTTGAGAGATTCTAAAACCCAGACCTGGAGGGATGGATGAGTTCTGACACGTGTACTTTAATAAATTCTAATATATTATTATTTGCATTTTCTTCTCTCCTTATAGATGAGAAGTTTGTTCAAATTCTCGGTCCAATATATCAATTTCTCTTCCATGTATATTACATATCCCTGATTGGGAGCGAGGTGGGGGCAAGGCCTGCCTACCACCATCCATCATCTTCGAGATGCTGCCTAAGAAATATGAATGCATATCGAGAATGATGGATGGTGGTGGACAGGCCTCACCCCCACGTTGCTCTCTCTCCCTCGCTCCCTAGAAGGGCTCATTACACATTGCTATGTCTATCTCCAAAATTCTAATTCCAATTTTTCTAGAATGTCAGGTCAGCCCAATACAATCCATCATTCTAGAGATGAGTAATCCTAGTTCGCCTTTTTTGGTGGCATTGATTTGGTGGTTTTACACTTTAGAGTCCCATCTCTTTAAAACACAATCATAAACACCAGAAATTCTAGGGAGCCTGGGTAGTCGGTCTGGTTTTCACGCCTAGTCAGGTATAATTACCCTTTTGCCCATCTTTTGTTGTGGTTATATTTAAAGAGTGTTTAAAGAGGCAAGGGCAAAAGGGTAAAAATGCCAGTCAGACATGAAATCCAGATCGGCTACCCAGGCTCCCTAGAATCACTCCACAAACACTATTTATATAAGGGGTAGAAATGTAAAAAAATCCAAACAAGGCTGGCTAGAATTTTTGCCTAGAGATTGGACCATGTCCAACATCTCTAGGATGATGGATGGTATTGGGCTGGCCGGGCTCTCTAGATAAATTCAATTAATTCACAAGTTGATAATTACTTAAAGAGAAAATCATTTTTGAGATAAAATTTCATTTTCTAGTATTTGATTAGCCACATAAGTAGAAAAATCGTTTTTTTTTTTTTTTTTTCTTCTGATCCACTTGATTTTCCTTCATTTTTCTTTCAAATTCTCCTACAAGTAAATTGTTTTTCGGATAATGTTCCAAACTCATATACAAAAGCCTTACTAGAGAGCCAAGCCAACAGCGCCAGGCTTGTGTCAGGCCGGCCCATCACTATCCATCATCCTAGAGATGTTGAAAATGGATCCATCTCTAGAATGATGGATGGTGATGGGCTGACCTGGCTCTCTAGAATCAGGGCATATACAATAAGGTCTCATTCAAGACAAAACATTTTTATTAGTGAAATTACCAATATATCCATGACAACAAATATTTTTTGAGTATAATTTTCTGGGTACAATCAAACACTACAAAATCATTTATCTAGTAAAGTAATTTTCCAAGTCTTTTTTGCAAGAATAATTTTCCTTAGAAAACGATCAAACACACCCTAAGTTTATATCCAATGAAAAAAAAATGTGCATCTAGAATAAGTTGATTGGATTTTGATGCCATTTTCCAAGTCAAATTGATATTTGTTAATGTCGATGTGCGAATGTTCAAGAGAAATTACTTAAATTATTTTCAAAGAAAAGTGTGCATGTAAAAGAGATTGGATTGGATTGGATTTTGATACCAATTCCCAAGTCAACAAAGAAAATAAAACTTTGACAAATTACTGATATTTTTTTAAATTATCATCTACTCTAAAAGTTTTTAGAGGTATTATAGATTATTAGACAAAGCATCTATCATAAATGGCTGGAGCAGACTTTTTGAACAAAATTTGAACCTTATTTGCCAATTGCAAGGATTGTGATTTCGTTTTTTAAGTTAATTTTGGTCTCTGATTTTAAGAAATATTTTGTTTTGTATATTAAAAATGTAAAAATTTTGATTGTGATTTTAAATTTAACAATATAAGCTATGCATTTTAAATTCGTAAATACTACAAAAGTAGTTCACACAACTCATAATGTTATACAAGACTACATATTACATAAGAATCAACAAGATACTAAAATAACATTATAACATATTAAAAATTTCGAATATAATCACATTCCCTGACAAGTTGAAGTTGCCAAAATAGATAAGAGTCCACTCGTTGTCAAAGGCTTCAATAAGACATTATTGCAGTCTAATACGTATACAAATAGATAAGTTTTTGGTGGACTGCTATAACCATGAAGGCCATCCTTGTGACTTCCCTAATTTTTAGATGGATCATGATCAGTTACTTTGATGAATATATATTGTTGAAGATGGTATGGTAGGGTATGGTGGGTTAAGCAATCAATCTCTATCATCTTTATATCTATCTATCATTTTTTTTCTATGCTTCAGAACAGTAGTTATTGTTTATAGGAGTCATCTTTATATCTATCTATCATTTTTTTCTTTCAGAACAGGAGTAGTTATTGCTTATTGGAGGAACCAACCTACCTTTTCATATAAAGACCCAACAAAACATACACACCTCCCATTTCATTGTTCTTACATTCCAAGGTTTCCCTTTCCTACCCACACTCTTTTTTTTTTTCCCTCTCTATCATGTTCTTCTATTTTAATGGGGTCTTGTAGAGCTAACATGTTTTGTGTTTCTCTTGTTTGATGGTTGCAGTCTTGCAGAGATATAGATATTGTGGAGTTCTTTGAATGCTAGAGTGAGTGAGTGAGTGATCATGGAAGTTGAATATCAAGAGGTGAGTATTTTTTATTATTTATTTATTTTATTTTTTTTTGCTTTTTAGTTTGATGATCTAAAACAAAACAAACCCCTTTTATTTTCATGGCTTGTCTTGTTGATGGGGTGTTTTTGTTTTTGGGAACACAAAAGGAGTACATAAGGAACTCAAGAGGAATTCAGCTCTTCACTTGTAGATGGTTGCCCATTTCTCCTCCCAAGGCCCTTGTTTTCCTTTGCCATGGTTGGTTTTCTTTCTCTCCATCTCTTTGCATCTCTCTCTATCTATCTTCCATCAAAGTTTTTACCCTTTCTCTTGAGCTCCTATTTTTTTAATTTTTAATTTTTTTTTTTTAAAGAAAGCTAATCAGTTAATGTGTTGCAGGGTATGGCATGGAATGCAGCAATTCAATGAGAGGTATTAAATGCAACAATAAATTACTATTTTTTTTCTCACTTTGCCATTAATAGGTGAAAATTTGGTGACACAAGCAAACATCCACCACCCAAATTCTGTAGTTTTGATGCAATAGCTTTTATTTCACAGTGTTTGGGGTCATGGGTTTGGTCTGAATTTACTGCCAATCTCTTACTTTTTGCCTTCTTTTAATCTGATTCTTTCTTTATTGTTTTCCTGTCAAGGAACTCAGTGGTTCATCCAACAATGAATATAGAACAATTTTTATTTTTTTTAGATTATTTTTTTCCTTGGGGTTTTGGTTTAGTGCTTTGTATAATTGCAGTAAGTCAGGATGTCCTATCTTCCCCCAATTCTAGGCAGGTTTTATAGCTGCTTTTTAGTTAAGTTTTGGGCTTTTTACACTTCTACCCCTTTATATTTGGTTGTGTTTTTAAAGAGAATGAGTAAAAGTGTAAAAAAAACCCTAACCTGACAAAAAAAATGGTTACTACAATATTGTGTAATCCTTGATTAGAAATAGCTAGAATAGGTGGCCTACAACACCCCTTAGTGAGATTTTGTGTAGGATCACTATAAAAGCCAGGTCATGGTCATTTATATGACTTTTATTCAATCAATTTTCTTTTTTTCTTCATTGTTTAGTGTTGATATAACCACCATTTATTTATTTTTTATTCGTTTTCTATGTGTGGTTTCACTGATGTAGATATTTGAGTTAGTGAGTGGGACTTATTGTTTGATTTGTTTGCCAAATAAACCAATAAACTCTGCTCAAAGTGGTTAAGCTACAAAGCCTGTGGAAAAGTAAAAAAAGTTGCTTAACTAAACCACTGACTTTTTTTTTTTTTAATTAGTGGGCATATTTGGTTCTCATTCAATGATTCAGAGTTATGACCTATAAGTAGATGGACCTCATTGAGATCAGAAATTCTAGCTGGCCTGGGAAACCGGCCTGGATATCATGATATCTGATAACCATTGAGATTCCTAAATATCATAGTACTGATAGCTATTCATGATATCTGACTTGCCTCCTGTTGTTAATTATGCTAGCTAGGTGGGTCATTTGGATTTATTTTCCTACCTTATCTCTTTCTACCACCTAAAGAAGGCTAAGGATCTGTTTGGTTGCACGGAAAATAGGCATGGAAATTGAAACCATTTCCAGTGAAGTCAATTATGAGGCCTTTCCCTCATATACTTGATTCCCATGAGTAATGGGAAAACAGTCTTACGAAGAATCGATTTTCTGTCAGTAAATAGACTACCAAACAGTGAAAATCTACATAACAAGGAAATGGAAGGCTAACCAAACATGCTTAAATGGTTTTTTTTTTCATGTTCAAGTTACTAGGCTCCTAGAATTGCCTATGAGAAAGTAAAAGTTTGTATTGAAGACCAAAGAGAAATTTATTGATTTAGGGCTATGATATCATGAAAATTTCTTAAATATAACTCATTGGAGATTTGGTTATGTGTTTAGTTGCAAAGAAAACATATTCTTTGAGGTCGTTGACATTTTTTTTAATGGGTGTAGAATGTGGGACAAGGCTAGCATGTGCAGGATATGGAGTAATTGGAATCGATTATGAAGGCCATGGGCGATCTAAAGGATCGCGATGTTACATTAAAAAGTTCAACTACATCGTAAATGACTGCGATGACTTCTTCAAGTCAGTATGTGGTTAGTATCCTAATCAATCATCATTCATACTATGTATTGTTTTGTCGACTTCATAAAATATTGACTAACTTGGTGGTTATCAAAAAGAAAAACCGTAAAATTGTTCATATTTTTATCATCTAAAATGTACCTTTAACTTCTTTTTGTATATGTTTGAGTCAATGTTTACAGGCAAGTATTTGCATTATATTATTGATATAGCTGAGGAAGATTGATGTGTTCTGTATGGTTATTTTCAGAGCAGGAAGAATACAAGGGTAAGGCTAGGTTCCTATATGGAGAATCCATGGGAGGTGCAGTGACTTTGCTACTTCACAAGAAAGACCACACTTTCTGGAATGGTGCTGTTCTTGTTGCACCTATGTGCAAGGTAAAATTATACAACCTATAGATGGTACATACAATTTATGATCAATGGATGTGTTAGGTTGTTGTCAAGGCTTAGGAGTAAATGAAAACATTAGACTATATCAGGTGTTGTGAAGTTTGAACATTATGAATATTATGTTTTCCATGTTTGTACATCTCTGCCTTTTCGGCAAAAACCCCACATCTTAATGGGAATGGTTAGGTGGGGATTTTTGTAAGGGGAAGTTAAGGGTCACAACACAATAATCCTATGTGTTTTGTTTTGCCATTGTATTCCATATCCTCTGGTGGTGTTATCTAATGGTCAAAGCAAACACCCCCCAGGCTTGGTTTTCTACAGCCAATCCAGTCTAATTGAGTCGCTTATTGTTGTTTGGAACTAATTAATGTCCCGTTTGTAAATGCAGATCTCGGAGAAGGTCAAACCACACCCAGTGGTGGTGAACATATTGACAAGAGTAGAAGAGATCATACCCAAATGGAAGATAGTACCTACAAAGGATGTCATAGATGCTGCTTTTAAAGACCCAACCAAGCGCGAAGAGGTTAGATGATCATCCCCATCAAGCCAATTTGTCCTTGTATTTATAAGTAATTACAGAGGCGATAAATGGATACTTTGTAATAATACACAAGGTGTGGTTCGTTCCCACCAATTTACCTACATGCAGGTTCGGAGCAATAAGTTAATCTATCAAGACAAGCCTAGGCTGAAAACAGCTCTGGAGATGCTAAGAACTAGCATGAGCCTTGAAGACACCTTACACGAGGTTTGCATTTTCTCTAGTCCTACTTGATGTGTATGTGTTGATAATTCACAAATTTGATCAGAATAGCATGTGTATATGTTTCCAGGTTACGGTGCCATTTTTTGTGTTGCATGGAGAGGCAGATATAGTTACAGATCCTGGAGTGAGTCGAGCATTGTATGAGAAAGCAGGAAGCAAAGATAAGACCATCAAGATGTACCCAGGAATGTGGCATGCTCTAACATCAGGGGAGCCTGATGACAACATAGAGATTGTTTTTGCAGACATCATAGCATGGCTTGATAAGCGAAGTAATGTTGTTGGTGAGCAATTATCGGCCGCCACCGCCTCCTTCAAAGTACCTAGGCAGGCTAACCCTTTGATGAGTGCTGCTGTGCATCCTATCGAACACAAGACAGCGCCTAAGCAAGCCAGTTATCTTTGTGGGTGGAAAGGACGGAGAATGCATAATCATTCTGCTATGTAATATGTAATATGATCTTTATGTTAAGAAAGTGTTATAGAGAAATGAAAATTTATGCCTTTTGCGAGTTTAGTTTTAGTATTAGTGTTATGCAATTGTCTCGTAAAGCTTACATCCATGGAGCAATAGCTAACATCAAGTTGGTTGTACAAGCTTTCTTCTCTAAGCAAGTAATGTCACACCTACAAGGACATTCAAACTCATTTTCCCAGTATATGTAAGCAGAAATAAAGCCATGGAGGATAGCAGTTGTTCTTCAATAATAGCGCAATTGATCTTCCAAGCTTGATGCCTGCTATAATCCAACAAGAAACCCTTAACACCATTTCATTCAAAATCATTCCAAACTTGATCCCCAGGAGGATCTTTGGTACATAACCGGACATGAGGTTGAAGGCGAAACAAATGCAAGTAAAGCGCACAGATACATTAGAGATCAAATTGGAATATCTAAGAGGCTCACTGTCTACAATGATTTTAAGCTATATGAAGCAAGAGCTGGAAATAGCCAACAATGTGAAAAAGAAAAGTTTCTGACAGAAACTTTCAAAAGGGTAGTAGTGCTGCTGCTTGTATTAAAACTACTCTTATGAGAGGAATTTCATCTGCTATAACTAAAAATTATGCTGAGGAAGACATTTCGGAACCTCCTTCCTTGTGATCACCGAAGATGCGCTGACGGAAGTCAGTTACCATCATAGGAAGACCTTTGCGGAGTGGCACAGCGGGTTCCCACCCAAGTAACTCCTTTGCCTTTGAGATGTCAGGTTTCCTTTTGTGGGGGTCATCCTCTGTATTGGGGCGGAACTCAATCCTTGCATTAGGATCTATTGTTTCCTGAACCACCTGTAGTCAGATAGCAAGTTATAGACATGGTGAGGTCCATTGGATGTGACATTATCGTTCACAAAGTGATCATAACTTATAATGAGATGGAAATGGTTATTACCTGAGCAAGCTCCATCATTGTGAATTCTCCGGGGTTACCAAGATTAAAGGGGCCTACGTGCTCGCCTTCCATCAATCGCATCAGACCCTCAACCTACAATAATGAACCAAGTAGTCACAACTGTCTGATTAAATTTGTAGGGCATACATTTTTAACTGATACACAGCATCAAGCACAATATGACAATGCAGATATATCTACTTTTATATTTAGAGCGCGCACATCCACTGATTCAACATACATAGTTACTGACTATTTGGCATAAAGACTGCCTTGTCTACCTTTTTAAAGGGTGTTAGTTGAATTATTATTGGGAGTACATGTGCAGGTCAGTACATCAAGTATTTATAAGATTTTGCGTATTGTTCTTGATGTTTTAATTCTAAACTTTCTAAACTATATTTTCGATAATTGCAATAAATAGTATAGTGCATTTTAATATCACAATATATATTGGAAAACCTCTAAAATATGTACTCGTTTAAGAGATCTCTGTAACGGTATTAGGTGTATCAATATCCGTTATACCAGATAAGGAACAGTATCGCTAATTGGTCTCTTCAGTAGTTAAAGGGACGGAACGGTTCAAGATCTTGGAGAGGGAATTTAATAGTGACAAGCGATAAGATCAAGATCTCAGAAAGTTGGAAGGTTTACTAGTGATGGGGAATATAGACTCAACACGTACACGATCTTAGTGAGGGAGATTTATTAGTGACAAGGAATACAGACACTAGATGTTCAAGACCTCAGCAAGGGGATTTATTAGTGACAAGGGATATGAACTCAACATGTCAAAATTTTAATTAGGAGGTAGTGACAGAATGTGGACTCAACGTGTATAAGATCTTAGTAAGGGAGGTTTATCAGTGACAACGCATATAGACTTGACATGTTCACATCCTCGAAAGGGAGGTTTATTAGAAACAGAGGATATGGAATGAACATGTTCAAGATCTCAGTTAGGGAGGTTTATACAAGGAATGGACTCAACATTTGACTAATCTGACAGCGAGTTTTTTGTCTAGTATTTACATTAAACAACAATATCAGAGAAGAGAAAACAACGAAGTTTCTTATCTCCAAATCAAGAATAAACATAAAGGAAAAATGCTTAGTAACCGAGAAAATCCCTAATCCAAAGTCCACTCCCAGGCTGTCCTCTAAGCTCATTAGGAAATGGAGGGTTAGCGTGGTCCCTTCTAACTAAAAATCAGATGCACCTTCCCTTTCTTTAAGTCGACAATTCAAAACATGCAAACCCAGCCTGCCTGCCACCTCCATTACAAACAAAAATAAAAATAAAAACAACTAGCGTTTATACAAAACTAATGTCGCTTTCTTCGCAAAGAAAAAGCATTTCCTCACTTTATAATTCTACTCAAACGAACATAAAAAAAATAAAAGAGTTACCGTTAATGGCAAATAGAAAACCATCATCATTTCCATTATACAAAACACATGCAAAAATTACATTATGAAAATAATTTTTCATAAAGAATAAAATTAGCCAAAAGTTATAACTTATTTTTATGTTACTTTTCTAGCAAATATATCATATCTCAAATTCAAGACAGCCTAATCAATGTAAAGGCCTACTAATATCTGAAAATAACTCAAATATTTACCAAGTCTGAAACGTATTGAAAACTCCTTGTTTGCTTCCCGTCTCCGTAAACAGTCAATGGCTCCTTCCTCAATGCCTACATAGACATTATTATTACAACACCAAGTTAGTTACATTACAATTTAAAAACCAATTAACATAAACCCAAAAAAATGTAAAATGAAAATCAAACCTGAGCGACGAAATTGCTAACAACACGACCATCATCAATACACATGCGAGGTCCATAGGTGTTAAAGATCCTAGCGATTCTTACCTAGCAATTACAACACCAACTTAATTAACATTTAAAACATATATCAAAAAAACACATTAGAGGTACAAAAAAACTAATGAATGAACCTCAACACCAGCTCCCCTGTGGTAATCCATAGTTAAAGTCTCTGCTGTACGTTTGCCCTCATCGTAGCAACTTCTGACACCTGACACCAACCAACGACAATCGTACACTTGTCAGATTATAACGAATTACCTATCGCCGCGTGTTTCACTTCACATGCTTGTCAAACCATTTTCCCATGAACAAAAAACTAAGGGAGGGTCTCTTTGATTGCACGAAAAATAGACAAGAAAATTGAAACTGTTTTCGAGAATTAAAATCAAATTTCCATCTTAAACTCCAAAAATCAGCATAAGAGAAGAAATGAAACCAAACATATCCTAAATTTAAACAGAAAACCATTTCCCATTTTTCAGGATCGTAAAAAAAAACTCAGCACATTTGCGTCAATCATGGCTATAACAACTACCACGTGTTAGGAACTTTTCTACGCCTCGTGCGCAGGTTAGATGAGATGACACCAAAATGTGCTAAAGTACGCCATTTCATAAACATTCGAAAAGAAGAAGGCGCGTTTTAGGTGAATAAGTGGGTCAGATTCTGGTGACCGGAAAACCCTAAAAAAAAAAAAAAAGGGGAGAAAAAAAAATCTGACTTACCGATCGGGTTAACGTTGCCCCAATAGGTTTCGACCTGTGGATGTTGCAGAGGATCTCCGTACACCTCACTAGTGCTTGTTAGCAAGAACCGTGCACCAACTCTCTTCGCTAAACCAAGCATGTTTAGAGTCCCAACCACATTTGTCTTGTAAACCCTAAATCACGTTAAGGAGAAAAAGCAAATATACAAGATTAAGGAGAATAAGCAGTATACAAAAACCAATATAAACTCGAAAATATAAAGAAATGATAGTATGTAATTGTAATAAGGAAGCAAGAAAAGGATATGATGGTCTTGACAGGATTGAACTTGTAGTGAACGGGAGAAGCAGGACAAGCAAGATGGTAGATCTGATCAACTTCAAGCAAAATCGGCTCGACAACATCGTGTCGAATGAGTTCGAATCTGGGGTTTCCGAAATGATGCATCAAGTTCTCCTTCCTTCCAGTAAAGAAATTATCAATAACAATCACACTATCTCCTCTTCCAATTAATCTGTCAACCAAATGGCTCCCGACGAATCCAGCACCACCAGTCACGACGATCCGAAGCCCCTTTCGTTTCAGACCTAGAGGAATTTTGCCTCCGGTCTGTGAATTCATGAATACCTTGTTTTCATAACTCAGTCCACTAGACACGGATCCGAAATAGGTGTCTGAGGAGATTTGCTGTGACGAGGACGAAGATGGAAGCATTGTGAAAAAGATAGTGGCAATTGCTATACCGATTAGAATAAACACGAGCCTTTGTTCGCGAAGAAGATAGTGAATTGGTGTTGTGATGATCTTCGGGCGTTTTGGAGAATATGTGTCCTCCATTCTCTGCGCCTCCTCATTTCCTCCTCTGTAAATCAGCTCCGAACCCATTTCTTTCCAGCAAGATCGATCAGAAAATAAACAACAACAACAACAACAACTTCTTCTCGTATCTATAGTATCTTTATCTATAGGAATCTGCGGTGTGTTGACGAAATCGTGTAAGAAAAGAAAAAAAAAAGCTGAAGAAGATATGAAGAACTATGAGTGGGTTATGTAAGAAGATGTGAAGGGGAAATTAAAAGAGAGAGAGAGAGAGGTATCTCTTTGAATGGAAGGGAAATCGCCGACGAACACAGAGCGACTTTGAAGGAATTCGCGCCAGCAAATAGCAAATGGCAACACAGAATTTAAGACGTGACGAGTAAGAATTTACCCTGGGTTTTGTGGTTATTAACGGAAATGCCACTTTTCTTAAATGGTTATTAAGTTCGATTCGGTTTTTGATTTCTATATAATTTTAACCGACAAACTTGAACCAACCGAATATATGTGATAAATAATATATATTTTATATATAAATATTATAGTATATTTAAAATAGTTGGTTTGTTTGATTTAAAGTCAGTTTGGTTCATGATTTAGGTGAAAAATCGAACGGTCGTTCAATTTTCAACCCTAACAGTGAAACTCTTTTTTATCTGTTGTTCTTAGAAGTTGTATTGTTTTATAATTCTTGTGTTATTTAAAGACACATTTTTATATTAATTAGAAGTTTATTGAGTGAGGCTAAGAAATCAGGTTTTGCAATCAGAATATATGACATCATCAAAAGAGTTTTTTACAATTTCGAGATATACATAAACACTTTTGAGGATTTCATCATTATTTTAAGATCACGCCACATCACCTTGATTGCAAATTTTGATTATAAAAACCTGATTTTCTAGCATTTTCGAAGTTTACTACGTTGCTTGAAGAGTTTACTATAGTATAAATAACTACGTACATGAAGAAAAAAAAATAAAACATGTAAATTTTGTTAACGCAACTATAGTATAAGTAACGACATATATATGAAAAAAAAACATGTATATTACCATTTATAAAAATATATATATATATATATATATATTAATAACATTTACAAGTGGAGTTTGACCACAATAATAATTTCCCATTTATCGTAGATGACATCGACCTTGCAAATTACCGGTTTTAAATGGTTGGTGAGACATTAAACATTCATGTTTTGTTATAAAATGCTTTAATCAGGTACGCTAATTCTAAGGGGCGGGGCTAGGGCGGCCCACCATTACCCATCGTTCTCAAAATGTGCAACTCAAACGCAATTTGAGGACGATGGGTGGTGGTGGGCTGCCCTCGCCCCAAGCACTACTCAATCAGGTAATTATCAAGGGAGTTACTAAAATATGTTTTTTACATTTTGAAATTTCAAAAGCAAGTCATTTTCAAATGGAATATCATTTACTTATAATTTTATACAATTAAGATATAACTCATAAATAATTGAATGTTCTCCGCGAAACATTTTTGGCAAATATTTATTGTATGATAGTGGTCTTGATATATTAGATGTATTCATACACCTGTATTTTTAATTGTTATACTTTTTATTTTATTTTCCATAGGAAAGTAATTCATAAAAAGAAGGAAGTGCCACTTGGCGTAGTTTAATACTCTACTTTTGTACTATGAAAGGAACTCTTAAATCACTTTTGAACTTGTTTAGTATTAGCTAAGAAAGGAATACCATGTGATATCAAATTTGCCATAAGAGGATTTAGATATCCTATATATGTTAATCCATTATCAAAACAATGCTTTCGTCATCCAACAGTGGGAAAGAGCGTTACAAGAACTTTGTGGTATGGCAAAAGAGAGAACAAATGGGGATTTAATATGAAATTAGAGGAGATTAGAAGCAAGTTTTTCACATGTAGATTGATGATGATATATCGCGTAAAAAAATGTGTATTAAGATCTACAAAAACTAATGTTTGTGAGTGTCGAGTGGTGAGTACATGATGAAGAAGAAGAGATCAGTTTGTGTAACTTGCAATAGAGAAAGACGTAATTACATGAATGCATGGTTTATGCTTTGCAGTGCTTTCAATGTTTCATGAACAAAGATATTGTAATGAAGAAAATCAAAGAAATGATCAGTACTATAGTTTGATTACCGAAAAATTGCATATGTTGTGTTTCGATCCAATAAATACTCACATTAATTTCTTGTATAATATACCAGAAATTTTACTTCTATATTACAGTCGTGCCACTCTTCGCAATAATGAAAGAAATTATGATTTTTTAGGTGCCTCGTATCAATGGATTGCAAGCATAAAACAAATTAAACTGTTAAGCCGGTTCGGGGTCTTCCATTTAAATTTGAGAGCAATAATTTAGAGTTGCGCAATCATGATATTTGGTGAGGATGGAAGGTGGCAAAACATGCAAGTCCTTTTCTTTAATAGAAATATATAAGACTTTTCATTTTAAATTTTAGTGTGTGTTGGGTTTTGTCACAATGTACCTAAAATTGTTAGCAAAGTTATTTTATGTATCCAAGTTTGTTGAATTTTAAATGTATTTGTACTACAAAGGCTTTAATTAGGTACCCCACTAATAATGAATTAAACAATTAAATTATCAAAATCAATTGTATAATTTATTAGCAAACAATAACACAAAAGATTAGCGCATGGCCGAGCCAAGGTTTTTGAAACCCTCCTCTGCTTGCAAAGTGATCTCTAATTACCATTGAATAATTAGAGATCTCAAAGCATTAGCACTTATATATGGACAAATAAATGAAAACTAATGAAGAAGAACCCGGTCAAGTTCGGATCACCCTTTTAAATACTCCTGTAAGAACTTCGTAGCCCCTTGTAACTATGATGTAGTGACATCATTAGAGGAGTTTTTTACAATCTCGAGATACATATAAACACTTTGAATATTTTATCGTTCTTTTAAAATCATGCCATATCACTTTGATTACAAAAACCCGATTTCCTAATATTGTGACTTTCAAAAACCATGCAATTTGGTCAATTCTTGCATATTATAATATTATATCACTCAGAGTCAAGGAAAATATCACACCGGCTGCTAAACTTCGGTCCATTGTGGATGCTGAAAGTAAATACCATGGGGGTATTTTTGACAATTATACTCTGCCATAGTTGGGCGTTTTAATATTGAAGTATAGTATAGGGGTATCAATGTATTTTCCTATTGGGAGACAATGGTTTTGGACATTTGGATGGATGAAGACTTGAAAGGGCAATAGCGATCTAAGTAGCTAAGCTAACTGGTGTGTGGTGGGTTCCACACGTGTCACTGATTTTGTTTACACGTCGGGTATTTTCAGTCACAAGCGATGTCGACTTGTCACCATCCACGTAGCACATCTTTTTATTAAAATTTTATTTTATTTTATTTATTTATTATTATTATTTTTAATCGTGTGAAGATCTCGAAAGTGGACAGCAAACAGGGGTGGACCTACTAAAGGACGAGGTCAGAGCAACTGCCCCCCTCAACTTTCAAAAAAAAATTAGTATTTATTAAGGCTTAAAAAAATCAATTATATAAAATGTAATACAATAGGACAATTGTTCACGCAATCATTTCAACATATCTCTATAGTGGTTAGAAATTTATTAGTTTTAGTAAACTACCGAGTTCGATACTCCAAGATTTATTTATGACTATTAATTATACATTTTTATTTTTATATTTATTGATAATTATTATTCTTCATCATTGTTACTCACCTAATTTTTTTTTAATTTTTAATGCAATTTTAATAGTTAAATATAAAAAAATAGATTTATAAAAACTTATTTTCAGTCATTTTGGGGCGTATGATATTTTATGGCTAATCGCAATTATTATTTCTGTCATTGCGATTTGCCCCTACTTTTTTGTTTTCAATGCAATTTTATATGTAATTGCAAACATTAAAGAAACGAAGTTATAAAACATTCAACAAAAATTATTTGAAATTAATAGCTAAAATAATTCCTATAGAATTCAATTAAAATATATACCATTAGCTAACTCGTACAAAATTTGAGTCTCATATAAACCATTTTTTCTATAAAATTGTATTAGAATCTTATTATGTTTGCAAATTTCAATTTTTTTTTTAAACTACAACAAGATACTTATCTTAACTATTTTGTGATTTTAGTTATATATATTATAGTTATTACGCTTGTTTGCCCGTTGCTAAGGTTATCGATATTGTAACCTTATTTTGGCTTAAATTTGGACTACACTGGATTTAATTTGGTTTATGTAATGCCTTTTTGATAGTTGTATTTTTTTTTATTAGTTACTAGCTCGAGTAGGAAAAAATTTGTTTGGCTCCACCTTGATAACTGTTATCAATTAATAATTATTTGTCATTTCGATTTTCGCTCCCCTAACTAAAATCTTGGGTCCGCCACTGACAGCAAACACTTAAACGTCTTCGGTGCATGGATTGCAAGTATCAGTTGTTGGGTTGTTAACTGAGAAGGATCGCAAAAATGAACCATCACAAATACAAGTTCAGAAGGGTCGGGGTAATGTTATTTTCTTATAACTTAATGGAGGATTGGACAACCAACTCACAGTTTTAAGACCATGACTTAACTTGAGTCCAAAGTATGAAGTTCCCTATTATGAAACCTCTAAAATTTCAAGAGCTATAACTTACTTAGGGTTTGTTTGGTTAACCATTTTTCTTGGAAAATGAAATTCATTTCCTTTGTTATGCAGATTTTCGTTGTTTTGTTGACTATTTATAGACAGAAAATCAATTCTTCATAAGACTGTTTTATCACTACTCATGAAAATCTAAGTCTGAGAGGGAAGTTTCGGAATCAAATTCACGAAAATGATTTCAATTTTCATGTGTATTTTTTGTGCAGCCAAACATACCCTTAGTAAAAAAATTGGGAAAAGAGAAGGGGATTGAAGGTCTATTTCCCTTCCTCTCAAATATAAATCTAAAATTAAAATAGAGCGAGGGTGGGGAACCGGGTTTTGCGGACAATATTTGCAATTAGGATGATGGAGCATCATCAAATGAAGGATTTTTTACAATCTCAAAATATACATAAATATTTTGAAAATTTTATCATTCTTTCAAGATCATGCCACATCTTATTGATTGTAGAAATAAAAACATTTTATCCTCTATGGTGCTATGTACTAGTCGAGCCTAGTAAACATTTTGCAGTCACCAACAGATAGTAATTGTCTTGAAACCAATTATGGTAAAAAGGGAGAATTGCCAAATGGTTTCTAAGTTTACACAATTAGTTGAGAGGACAATTGATTTAATGATGACATATTGTAAAAGCACCCACAAAAGGATGGTCAAGAATTCATGATAAAGATGTTACAATAGGCAATAGGCGGCAATAGGCAATAGTTTACATTAGGTCAAGTTCTCTTTATAGGTTCATTCATCTTAAAAACCAATCCTTATCATCACTTTCCTTCACTAACACAATTATGTAGACTGAGTATCAAAATTTCAATGACTTAAATTGGGGACAAGGCCGAAATCAATAATAACAAGTGACTGATTTTGAACATTTCATCAAATCGACCATCACTTATTTATACAAAGTACTTAACTTATGTTTAGCACTTGGCATGTGTAGCTCCATAAAATGGAAATAAATGTGTTTAATTTGCTCAAGTGCAAGTCATCTTTAACTTCTTGTTAAATTTTTTTTTTTTTTTTTTTTTCATTTTTAGTAAAAATAAGAAGGATTGTGTGCTTGTGTTCAATATTGTTTTTCATACTAATTAAATTAAGTAAGCTGTCAAAGGCGTACCAGTTGAGTTAGTAGAGGTGTGACGGATGATATTACACACAGTCGGTGGCATGGAGTGGGAAGGGTAAAGGGTTAAAAAAAAATCAGCTTGTGTTTACATGATTGTGAGCCTTAAACATATATACTAACCTTATATCAAGTGACTCTTACAACTCTATAGTGTTGTTATACTCTGAGAACCGAAGTTCTCTGACATGAAAGAATTTTGATCATTGAAATCTTGGAGAATAAAGGAGAAATCACAAAATGAAGAAGAATAAGGATTTAAAGGATTCAAATTTGTTTTCACATTCGCATTGGGCAATGCAAGTAGGAGACTCAAATTCGCTCAAACCTATGCGAGTGTGAGACTCCCACTCGCATTGTCCTATGTGAATGGGTGAAAACACAGACTCAATTTTTTGTTTGGACAATTTGAGTGTTTGTTGTAAAATGACAATAACTTTCTCATTTCAAAATATTTTCAAGTGATTCAAATTGTGTTCATTAGATAATTCAGAGCACTACAATTTTTATGTTTGATGAGCCTGAAAATCGGTCTCGATTGAGCATATAAGTTTGCCGAAAGTCAGGGACATTATCTCATTTTCTTTGCAGGACAGATTTGCATGACTAGTAAAATTATCATAACTTGCTCATTTCAAAACATTTTCAAGTTATTCAAATTGTGTTTATTAGATAGTGTACAACAATTTTCATGTTTTGATGAGCTTGAGAATTGGTCTTGATCGAGCATATAAGTTGAACCAAAGTCAGAGACAATATCTTGTTTTCAGATACAAAGAGGGTGAGAGAGGTGGCGGGGTGGTGGTGGTGCTTGATGGAGAAAAGATGGAGAGAAGTGGCGGTGGCGGGGTGGTGGTGATGATGGCGAGGTGATGACGGTGTCTGATGGAGAAGAGAGGGAGGGAGTAGAAATAAGAAGATGAATAGAGCAGAGGAGAGAAATTTTTTAATTTTTGAGTTTTTATTCATGGTGTGAGAGATAAATGGTGGTGTGAGAGATAAAGTATGTGGTGTGAGAGAGAAAAAGTTGATATGGTGGTGTGGGATAATACTTTAGGTGGTGTGAAACGGTCGTTGCCAAGATTTAATTCTCATTTTTGTTGAGAAACTGTATCCAAATTTGAATCAATTTTTTTAGGTTAATATCTCAAGCCAACTCACTATATAATCTCAACTGTTAAATAGTCTAAAGACCTATAAATTCCGTGTGCATTTGGGTCATGGCTTTGTGTCTCCGATCCTGACATTTCATCTTACACTCCAAAAATTTACTTTCATGGGCTAGAAATTTTGAAATGGCATAGTTTTTCTTGACATTATAAATCATTGTAGTCAGACTTAAGCTAGTTCACCAAGTGCCAACGATATCAAATTCAGGTTCGATCTTTGCCTAAGACATTTAATTCGTTTGAAATCCATCGATAACCTTGCTTCCTAAAGTTCAAAAAACTCGTTCAAGTCATCAAAACTCTATAGAACAACTAATGCAGCAAGTATAAAAGCTCAACCACGAAGACGAATATTTGCATATGATGATGTTCAACAAGGTTTGCGAAAGTAAGATCATATAAGCCAAAGGAGATAACACATGAATCACACCAACAGAGCTGATAACAACACAGACGTAACAACAAATAATTTGCTCAAAACTATTTTAGTCCAAGCATTGTCAAGACAATGGAATTTACATGTACCAAAAGCTTTGGTATCACAACCATAAATTACAATAAAATTTATTTAGCGTTGTTGGGTTGTTGACTGAGAAGGATTGTGAAGACGTTATTTTCTTATGACTTAACATAGGATTGGACAATTGACTCACATTTTTAAGATCATGACGTAACTTGAGTCCAAAGTATGAAGCTCCCTATTATGAAACCTCTAAAATTCCGAGAGCTATAACTTACTATGTAAAAAGAAGAAATATAGAAGGGATTGAAGAACTATTTCCCTCTATCGCAAATATCTCTACCAAAGGGTTAATTGCAATTTCCCCCTATAATATAGCTTATTCAGCTTTGCCCCCAATTAACATTCATATTGCACTTTTTCCCTAAGACTACCAGTTAATGTGCCTTGACAGTCAAGGCACGTGCTAGCTTAAAAAATGTCATATTTTTCTGCCCAAAATACCCTTTAATGATCTGAAGGCTGAGATTCAAAGTTGAGGCAATTAAAATCGAGGGTTGAGATTCAAACTTACACTAAGACGTTGGGATAATCCGCCAACTCCTCCTTCACCACCACCGTATCCACTTTACCACCACAGTCTCCATTTCATCACCAATAACTTTCACATTTGCTTATACTACTACATCTACATGTTATTTCATTGTAGATTAAATATTTAAACATCAACAAGTGAAAAAACTTGCCAAATGCCACATTGTAATCAAAGCACAATGTACATGTACATTGAATGTTAAAGCACAATGTAAATTCATTTGATGTTCATTGGATGTTCTTGCTACAATGTAAATTTATTTGATGTTCATTGGATGTTAATAACACGTTGTAATCAAATTCCTTAACATCATTGCAAAAACCTGATATAACACAATGCAATTTAATTCACACAACATCATTGCAATTCAAAACCTGACATAGCACTTTCAAGCATCAATAAGCAACCTGACACTGACACAACATCCATGCAAAAACTAAATTTACAAGCATAAAAAGTCTGACATTCAATATCATTAAGTACCTAACAACCTGAATTGCAAAAATCTGAATTTACAAGCATTCAATAACATTCAGTAGTTAACAACCTGCAGTGTACCATACCAACAAACATTTAATACCATACCATACCAACAAACATTTAATATCATTTAACATAACTTGCAACCAACACAAGTGTATCATTTAGTGTACCATACCAATACTAGTCTGACATAAGTCTAAGATAACATTCCATCAGAAAACACAAAATGAGGATGTCAATAAATAAACCAAAAAAATTGTCTTTCACTAACTGCTGTCACCAAAATGAGAATGTCAATATGCAGGTCATCTCCATGACCCCTTAGGTCTCCAACTGCTCTGTCCCCTTGCAAATTGAGTTTGTCCCCTCCTGCCCCTACTATTCCCACGCTGAAACACCGGATTAACTGGTGGCCTAATTGGTGGGGGCCGAACTCATTGTGCAAAGGGCTGAGTTGTGAACATGGTACTCTGATTGTTGTGTAATGTTGGAGCCGTAGGCATCTCAGGCTGGAAGTTTGGTGGTTGTGGAGGACATGTGGGCATTTCCTTTGGAGGTTCATTGTTTCTTTTTTCCACTAACAATCCTTGCAAACCTTGCACCCTTGGCTTGTTTTTTTTTTGAAAGGCAAACATGGTTTTTATAGGATCCCAGAAACCCATAAAGATGCCGCAAGCTGGGTTTGAACCCATGACCTAGTGGTACCATCCGCCAAGCTCTAACCGTTGAGCTGTCATGCCATTGGCCACCCTTGGCTTGTTGTTCCTTGCCTCGTGCATTTAGGCTTCTTATATGTCTGTCCATCCTCAGTAGTCTGCTCCCTAGAAGGGTTTCTACAGGTTTTACTGTTGTGACCCTCCATTCCACACTTTCTACAACTCCTGTGTTCCCTGTTAACCTCATCTTCATCTTCATATCTTCTTCTCTGTCTCTTAGGTCTCCCTGGACCTCTTTTCACTAGAGGTGGCAATACTAAGTGTCTTGGCTGCCACACAAAAAACTCTAATCAGACATGAAAATAAGTAAAGGATTGTACTATACACAAGCAATGAAGATAAAACTTACTTCATTCCACTCACGCATATTTCTTATGCTCACAATGCCCTTAGAGTATGCTTCCGCATAGGCCTTCACAACATGATAAAGGTTGCAGTACTTGCATCAAATGAAAATAAGTAAATAAACAATGATTATATAAGCAATGATATGCTCACTGAGGTCTCTGATTATATAAGCAATGAGAAAACTTATACTTACTCTGCCCACTGAGGTCCCTGATTGACTAGAGTCAAGACTCCATGCACACATATGATGCATGTGAGTTTCCATTATCTACAGTCACAATATCTAATAGATGTCTTGACTCTAAACCTATTACCAGTGTCATTATGCTGCACTGTGGTGAAGCCATCACTGGACCCAAACATCCTGAATTGGTTCTTCATTTTCTTGTACTTGTCAACTAGCTTTTGAGCCCTAGGTACTACACCATTGATGTCCCAATTAAGTGCCACTTTTTACCCTTCTGTCGTACATAAGCCTCATAACAAGCATGTGATAGTCATCAATGAACTTGCAGATTGGTTTGTCCCTTAGGTGAATGATCCAGTTATTGAAACTTTCACTTAAATTGTTAGTGATTTGCTCTGAGCATAACCTAGTGTCAAAATAGGTCTTGCACCAACTCTTCATATCCTATTTACCAGCCACTTATGAGCCCAAGTGGGAGACACACTCAAACTCTTTATGTGCCTTAGCAGCCTTCCAATTTAGTCTCATCAAGAAAGTCCCACCAAAACAAGTCTTCTTGAAGTTCTTGTACATATGCCTAAAACAAAATCTATGATATGAATCTGGAAAGAGTTGCTTTACTGCTTAAATCAAGCATTTCTGCTGGTCAGAGATAAAGATCAGCTCCCTGCATGCATCTTAAACTGCATCTCAATTATACTCAAGAAGGTGTACCAAGTCTGGTAGAATTCTAATTGACAAATGTAGATGGCCAATAGAAACAAACAATTGTTGTCATTCAAAATTGTGACTGACAAACAACAACCCCCATATTTGGTCTTGAGAAAGCACTCATCCAAACTCACCAAGGGTCTACAACCATGCTGCAAACCAAGTAGACTAACAGAAAAAGCCAAACACAGGCCTGTGAACCTTTGATCTTCATCACTTGTTGAGCATGTAGCAATTCTTCCTGAGTTTGCTGTCAACAACTCTATGCAACAATAAGGAGTCATCTTGTAAATTTCCTCATAGCTACCAATTATTTTTGCCATCAATTTTTGCTTTGCCCTCCACCCTACATGATAGCTAACTTCAACAGTGTTTTCATTCCATATCTATTTGATAAGGGAGTCAAGTGTGAGAGATTGGAAGTGTGTATTAAACATGGACTCACACTTCTTGGCAACAAACCTAACATCCGCCATAGGGTGCTTCCCATCAACAATCCTCAGACATGTGTGTTGTTGCCCCATGGTCCTAACACTGATGTTGTGCCCATCTTTGTTTCTTGCTGCATAGCAATGCCATCTGAAGTATTCATCCATACACTTCATGAAATGCATGTCAAGACCATTCTTCTTAAATCTCATCAGAAACTTCTTTCTTACTGCATATTTCCTCAACAAAAACCTAGCATCATCTGGTGTGGGTCATTCCTTCCAAACCTCCAAGACCCATTCCTCATCCTCATGGTGAGCCTCGTGATCACTCTCATTACCATAAACATTCTCAGTCTCAACAACAAAATCAGCGTGCACAACTCGAGGTGCCTCATCTTCAGTGCTATGGCCTGAATGGTACTACTCTTCTAGCAAATTCAGATGGACTTGGTTCAGATGGACCTCCTGGCTAGCCTTGGGCTTGTTCATGGGTTGGTTCCTCATCAGATCCCTGTGGTACTACATCGGGTAGGTCTTCATCTAGCTTTTATTCACTCAACTCATCATATAACTTCACTCTTGTCTTACTTGACTTTATCCATTTCTTACCAGTGTTCTAAAAATCGCTAGGCGCTGGGCGGGCGGCGAGCAGGTGCCTAGCGCCCAGGGGCCTAGGCGGGTGCCTAGGCGGTCTTAGGTTTTGTATTATAACTTTAATAATTTACAAAAGTTAAGCATAATACCTTATCAATTACATCCAATTTAATGCCAATATACATATGCAAAATTTAAAAACATGAAAAATTAACAATCGTGAACAAAATTTATTAAAACTCAAATGACTGAAGTTGGTCATGATGGGTACTTTATATAAATTTGAATTTGTGTACTCTTTTATTTTTCTTCAAATTGCATGAATAACCTCAGTTATGTTTGATAAATTATACATTAGTAAAATTGGTACCGGCAGATCCTTTGAGAATTCCATTAAGTAATCATCATTTGCTACATTTAGACATATACTGAATAAAAAATAATTAAATAGTTTATTTCTAAAAAATATGAAAGAAAAATAAAATAAGAACACAATCATCCTTATTAAAAAATAAAAAATAAAAATCGCCCAGACTGCCTAGACCCCTCCTAGAGTCCGCTTAGACCCCCTTAGACCCCGCCTAGATCCCGCCTAGACCCGCCAAGACTGCCCAGAACCGCCCAGACTGCCCGCCCAACCATTAATCTGGGCGGTTTTCCACCTTCTAGCGCTTAGGCGCCGCCTAGGCCGATTTTTAGAACACTGTTTCTTACTACTTTCTTTACTACCCTGACCCTCCCCCTGTTCCTTTCTTTGGAGAATACCTATCACTAGGTTTACTTTTCCTTGGGGTTGGAACATTCCTTCTAGTCCAAGGCCTTTGACCTTGCATTTAGGTCTCAAATGAATTTTATTAGGAGGGGTGGGTTGTGTTACAGGGGCAGGGTCTACATCAACTATAGGAGGGGTTGAAATTGGTCCATGCTCCATTACACTAATCCCATGAGTGTTTCTCTCATGAACTTGTGCTGCAACTTTAATCTCAACAAACACATGCAAAACATCCTTGTCATCAATGTACATTAAGTCTTTGTCATTGGTAATGTCTATCCTCACCCCATTCTCCACATAGGTATGTGTTGTTCCAAGGGTTAAAACATGCTTATGAGGCTTGGGGACAGCTTCAAGGATACTCTTGTTTAACTTATCCCAATTAAGATAATCCCCATGCACTTGTACAAAGTCTATAGATAATCCATCTTTATAATCACTAACCTTCCACAGACCAGGGATTTCAGCAATCTTACTCCACTTTTCATTGTAATTGATCACTAAGTTCAAGACTTTCAGCTCTTGTCCCCATTTACCATTGCTGCAATGACATCAATTAAAATGATGAAAACAGACAAACAAAACAAAATCCAGTTCTTGATGAATACTATAGGAAACAAACAAAACCATGCAATCAAACATGAATAGTAAACTGAAAACTAAAGACAAGTACAACACAAACACTGTGAATGATTCATGAAAGCACCAACCACCAACAACACTAAACTACACTAAATTACTTTCAGAAACAACATTTTCACTGATGCAAACAACAACCACCAAATAAACAGTGGAGAAACCCAAATTTATGCAAATGAACAAAATACTAACAAAATCATACCATTCACACCATCCATTCAAACATGCATTACATATAGAAGCACCAAAATGAAAACCCTAAAATAGCAAAGAAGACTTACAATATATCACACCAATGAACAGGAGAATGTTTCACATCCTCTTTAATGTCTTAAGGAGTGAAATCTCGTCTTAGATTTGGCTCCTCATCGCTTGGAGTCTGGCTAAGGAAGTCATTAAAATCACTGAATCAACTGCAATCGTCCCAATGTATGCTAGAAGCAATGCTCCCATCATTATCGTTGCTACTGATAGTGATTTTGACACCAAAAACAACCTTATTCGTTTTGGTATTCTTCTTCTTCGTTTTGATATTCCGCTTCTTCATTTGGTGAGAAATCAGAGAGAGTGAAAACGCAGGAAGAGAGGAGAAACGAAACAGAGAGAATGAAAATGGAGGGACTTTTCCCTTCACTGTCCGTCTCTTCAATGGTACGAGCTGACAAGGAGTAATCTTTAGCCATCCACATGTCTGGTTCAGGTAACAGACGGTTGGGATTGACATGCTAACATATCAAGCGTGATAGGCACATGAAAGGCATTTTCGTCATCTAAAATAGGCGAAATGGTGGCATGTGAGGTGTTTGACAGTCAAGGCGCGTTGACTGGTAGCTAGTCTTAAGGGGAAAGTGCAATATGAATGTTAATTGGGGGCAAAGCTGAGTAAACTATATATTATAGGGGGAAATTGCAATTAACCCTCTACCAAAAAATGAATCAATTAAATCTAAAATTAAAATGAATGAATAAATAAATAAATACATTATATCCTCTATGGTGCTCTATAGCAGTCTAGCCTGGTAAACATTTTGCAGTCACCTAAAGATAGTAATTGTCTTCAAACTAATCAGAGTGAGGCTAGGGAACCGGGTTTTGCAACCTGAATGATGTGGCATCGTCAGAGGAGGTTTTTTACAATCTCAAAATACACATAAACTTTTTGGGGATATCATCATTCTTTCGAGATCATGCCACGTCACCCTGATTGCAAAAACCTGGTTTTCTAGCATCTTTGAACCAATTATGGTAAAAAGTAAAAAAGGAGAATTGCCAATGGTTTTTAAGTTTACACAATTAGTTGAGAGAATAATTGATTTAATGATGACATATTGTAAAAGCACCCACAAAAAAGGATGGTCAAGAATTCATGATAAAGATATTACAAGATCCAATAGTTTAAATTAGGTCAAGTTCTCTTTATAGGTTCATTCATCTTAAAAACCAAACCTTATCATAACTTTCCATCACTAACACAATTATGGAGACTGACTGAGTATCAAAATTTCAGTGACTTAACTTTGGGACAAGGCCGAAACCAATAATAACAAGTGACTGATTCTGAACATTTCATCAAATCGACTATCACTTCTTTATACAAAGTACAAAAATTATGTTTGGCACTTCGCATGTGTAGTTCCATAAAATGGAAATGAGTGTGTTTAATTTGTTCAAGTTCAAGTAATTGTTAACCTTCTTTTTTTTTTTAGTAAAAATAAGAAGGATTGAATTCAACTTACACCCCAAAATTTTATTTTCATGGGCTGGAAATTTGGAAATAGCATAGTTTTTCTTGCCATTATAAATCATTGTAGTCATAGTTAAGAGTGTGTTACCAAGTGCCAACATATCAAATTCAGGTTCAAACTTTTGCCAAAGGCATTTAATTAATTAATTGATTAGAAATCCATTGATAACCTTGCTGCCTAAAATAAAGGAGGTCAAGTGATCCAAACTCTATAAGAACAACTAAATGCAGCAAGTATAAAAGCTCAAACTCGAAGAAGAATATTTGCATATGATGATGTTCAACAAGGTTTGCAGAAGCAGGATCATACGATGCTGGTCTTGCACTGCATCGTATAAGAACTTCAGAAAACGGGACGAGTGGTTCGCAAGAAGCCAGTGGACACTCATAACACAGTGATTAGAGCAGGAAGATAACCCAGTGGTTACTGGAAGAATGGTTGACAAGAAACCAAAGGAGATAACACAGTAATCACCCGGACATAACAGCAGATGTAACAACAAATAATTCGCTCAAAACTATTTTAATCTGAGTATTTGTCAACACAATGGCATTTACTTGAACCAAAAGTTTTGGTATCACAACCATAAATTACAACAAAAATAATTTATCTGACCATTCTACCTTCTAACAAATATTCAAACACGAACTAATGAGATAAAGGGTTCTTCAATTTCCAAAAAAAATTGCCAATACTAAAAAATTCAGTAATCATTCCTTTCAGATTCAGTAGCTAATGCAAGCCATGACACATTCATCTAAGTTTCCTCAGGCCAGATTGAGAGATAAGGTTGCAAGAATACAACAACCATTAGTGACAACTTTGAGTGAAGCACGAAGACCATTTTTACAATGTGAATGTTGAGCATTAGAGAAGAAAAAAATGGTTTGTTCATCATCACACTTGATAACATCTTTACCCCTTCCACGCGCTGTTAGTTCTGATTTCTGAAACATAGTTTTCAATTTGTTGATTACTAATTCGTCATCATCAATTAATCAAATTAGTCAATTTGCACTTTAGAGTGTAGTTAAACCATCATGATCGATGGATTTCTCTTGTTGTGATGTGAGACTAGTATACCATATGCTTTAGTCCTGGATTAGAGTTTACTTGTATGCGAAAGGGTCTCAAGTGGGAAGAGTCCCCAATGCTAACTTAATTAAGAGCATCTACATGGATGGTCATTGTCAATCAAAACTTTTAAATTATTTGGTTGCCAAATTTGATTTGGAAGCAAGTTTTTCACATGTAAGTTGATGATATTGCGTAAAATGTGTATTAAGATCTAACAAAACTAATGTTTGCGGGTGTGGAGTCGTAACAAAACACGACCCATATCTGCCGCGCCACTCTTCACAAAAACAAAAAAAATTATGAATTTATGAGTTTGAGGTGCCTCCTATCAATGGATTGCAACCCTAAAAATAACTTAAAACTGTTCAAGCCCGGTTCGGTTTCTCCCATTTAAATTTGAGCGCAATAATTTGGAGTAGCACAATCATGATGTTTGGTGCATCATATGCTATGTTAGATCTTAAACAGAAATAAAAACACTTTAAATCTTTTGATGAACACCAACCTTATCAAATCTCTACTATTACAATGACAATTCCCTAAAATGAATAGTTCTGATGTCTTCAATCTGATTTTCGGGTTTCAGAAATGTCCTCCAAATTCTTTGGTATTTACCAGAAAAAATTAAAAGAGAATAAAAAATAAAAATGGTGTTTATGTAATCAATGTAAAACACTATTAAACCTTTTTACTATTTTAGCCTCACATATTTAGACTAATTACAATAAAAATGAGTCCCTATAAATATTCATTAATTATACCTAAGCTCCTAATATAATTTATTTAAAAATCTCTAATTATTTTAAAAATTATATAAAAGCCCTTACATCTAACTTTTGTATTTTTCATTTTGCTCTCCATATTTTATACTTTTACAATCAAATCAGCATTTCTCAAACATGCAATGACTAATTATACTTATGTCCCTAACATTATTTATTTGAAGCCCCTTATTTGTTTATAAACTATACATAGGCCATTTAAATTATATATATAAAATACTATTTTTTCTTAATATAGAATTATTGTAGTAAAATAAAAAAATACTTAATATCCGAGCACGTAGAGCGCATCAGACACCCTAGTGATATTAGAAGAGGGTTGAGCTTACCTCCACCTTTTCTTTTGAAAAAAATATTCACCAACTTTACCAAATTTGAGTATAAATGGATTTAAACTAAAATTCTTTACGATTGAATTTTATTATTCTTTTTCTTTTCTTAATCTTCAACCATACACTGATACATTTTTATAAGAAAAAAATATGTAAACATACTCCTAGTAAGATACTTTCTAAACAAGAATTCCTAATTTAATAATACTTTTTAAATAAAATATATTTCTAAATAAGCTAGACTCCTACTTAAGATTACTTGCAAATGAATAGTTTCCTAACATACACAGTAGTTGCAAGGGGTTGTTTTAGTGAGATTGAGGGGTTCTAGGTGGATAATGGTGGTGGTGGAGTAAGAGAGGGAATTAGATAATGAGTGGAGAAGATGAACTGAAGAAGCCTTTATTTCTTAATTTTTTTATTTATTTAATTTTATTATTCATCAAAATTTTCTAAATATGGATTTAGATCTAGACGAGATCTTGGGGCTGAAGCAAAACATGGATTGTATCACTTGTAGCATCATACTTTTCACGATTATTGTATAACTTTGTTTGTGAAAATGTGTAAAATTATTTAGTGGACTGTTACAAGTCAAAAGTGATATTGTTTTGTGGTTGTTACAAAATTGTCAATTTGATGTAACAATGGAGTAAGAGAGGGAGTTAAATAATAAGTGGAGAAGATGAACTAATGAAGCCCTTAGTTCTTAATTTTTATTTATTTATTTAATCTTATTGGCCATCAAATTTTTCTCAAAATGGTATTAGATCTCGTCAAGATCTCGGGGCTGAAGCAAAAAATGAAAGGCTAGTAGATAAAGGGTAATCTTGTGATTTCATAAAAAAAAGGCATATGCCTCTTAAAAGAGTTGTGACAAGAAATAGTATGAATGAAGGGTAGGGCCAATCTGAACCTAGGGATAGCAACGGGGCGGCCCCGCCAATCCGTTTATAATTTTTATTAAAAATCGTAATCGCCCCGTGCAGATTGGCGAATATCTGCCTCGGTCCGCCAATCCATTTACGGTTATCCATCTAACTACAGAAATTATAACAAAGATACAAAAATCCATACAAAAATTACAAAGAATCCATACATATACAAAAATTATAACAAAAAAAAAAAAAAAAAATCAATTTTTGGTATCAGATCTGAGATATACAAAAATTATAACAAAAAAAAATCTGATATTAAATCTGAGATATACAAAAATTATAAAGAAAAAATAAAAAAAATTGATCTCTGATCTCAGAACTTGATCTTTATCTCAAAAAAATCGATCTTGATCTCAGATCTGAGATCTTTGATTTCAGATCTGAGGTTTCTTCGAGTGTCCGTGAGAAGAGAAGGAGATGACCCTTCGCTGTGAGAGAGAAGAAGGGAGGGTCTAGGGATGGCAGTGGGGCGGATTTTCACGGATATCCACCCCACTCGCCCCGTTTGTGGCAGATTTGGTAAAAGGTCCCTGGATCTTGGGGCGGATATGAATTTTCAATCTGTATCCGTTTATTAATCAGGGCGGATACGGATTTGGCCATATCCGCCCCATGGATATCCATTTATCCGGTAAATTTACAAAAATATTATTTCCCTATATAAAGGATTAAACCCTCTCACACTCTCTCACGCGCACACGCAGAAACAGAGCACTCTCAGTCTCGTTTCTCCTCACAGCGAAGTCGTCCCCCTCCCTTCTTCTCTCACAGCGAAGGCGGAGGCCGACCCTCGCTTCTTGTCGCCCCTTCTTCTCTCTCACAGCGAAGGCTTCTCTCTCACACCGAAGGCGGAGACCCTCGCTTCTTGTCGCCCCTTCTTCTCTCTCACAGCGAAGGACCCTCCCTTTTTCTCTTTCATAGCGAAGGGTCGTCTCCTTATCTTTTCACAGATACTCGAAGAAACCTCAGATCTGAGATCAAAGTTTTGAGATCAAGATCGATTTTTTTGAAATCAAGATCATTTTTCTGAGATCAGAGATCAATTTTTTTTATTTATTTTTTATTTTTTTGTTATAATTTTTGTATATCTTAGATCTGATAGCAGAGATAGATTTTTTTTTTTGGTTATAATTTTTGTATATGTATGGATTCTTTGTAATTTCTTTGTAATTTTTGTATCTTTGTTATAATTTCTATTGTTAGATGGATAACCGTAAACGGATTGGCGGATCGGGGCAGATATTTGCCAATCCGCACCGGGCGGTTACGGTTTTTAATAAAAATTGTAAACGGATTGGCGGGGCGGATTGGGGGATTCGTTATTCCTGACGGATCGGGGATGGATTTGCTCAAATCCCCCCCGTTGCCATCCCTAGGAGGGTCCTTCGCTGTGAGAGATAAAAAGGGGCGACAAGAAGCGAGGGTCTCCGCCTTCGCTGTGAGAGAGAATAAGGGGAGAAGAATGGGTGACAAGAAGCGAGGGTCGGCCTCCGCCTTCACTGTGAGAGAATAAGGGAGGGGGACGACTTCGCTGTGAGGAGAAACGAGACTGAGAGTGCTCTGTTTCTGCATGTGCGTGTGAGAGGGTTTAATCCTTTATATAGGGAAAGAGTATTTTTGTAAATTTACCGGATAAACGGACATCCGTGGGGCGGATATGGCCAAATCCGTATCCACCCTGATTAATAAACGGATACAGATTGAAAATCCGTATCCGCCCCAAGATCCAGAGACCATTTACCAAATTCGCCCCAAATGAGGCGAGTGGGGCGGATATCCGTGAAAATTCGCCCCACTGCCATCCCTATATGAACCGTTATAATGCCAATCCACCCAATGAATATTGAAATGTATTAGGAAAGGGTATTTAATTCGGGATTTGAATGGACTCTGAAGGATTTTAAATCTCGTGGATTTTAAAAGGTTTCAAAGGATTTTAAATGATTGGATTTTGTAGATTTTATAAGTGTTTGTTATGAATTTCTATAGATTCTTATAAATATGTTATTAGTCATGGGAATCAATGAAATAACATCACTTACATTGTTATCCATGCCAAAACAAATCATAAAACATCTCTCAAAACATTAATTAAACAATTATTTGTATGCTACGATAAATTTACTTCAAATAAAAAAAAAATCTCAAATATATTGAAGATGGTCCAAAAGTAATATAAATAACTATTTTACTTCAAACTGTTATCCTTACCACCACTACCTCTCTTCCTCCTCCCTTATTCTTCTTATTCGATCACCACCACCACCACCACCACGCTACCTCCTCCTACCACTATTCTTATTATTATTCTTCTTCTCCATCAATCACCATCGCCACCTCTCATCACACCTCCTCCCGTCTTCATCTTATTATTCTCCTCCTCCTCTCCCTCACCTCTTATTCTTCTCTGTTTTTTTTTTCTTTTCTTCTTCTTCTTCTCCTCCTCCTCCATTTTTTTTCTTTTTATCTTATCTTCTTATTTTTCTTCTTTTTGCCCTCGCGAAGGTTCTGGCAAGTGGGGAACCTCAACTCTCAAGTCGCAGGAACCTCCGCAAGGGCGAAGGAGAAAAAAAAATGAGAGAAGAAGAAGAAAAGAAAAAAAAATAAAAGAAGAAGAAAAACAGAGAAAAAAGAAGAAGAAAAAAAAATGAGATTAACAAAAAATAAAGATGAAGAAAAGAGAAGACAAGGAAAAAAGAAAATAATAATAATAATAATAATAATAATAATAATAATAATAATAATAATAATAATAATAATAATAATAATAATAATAATAATAATAATAATAACAATAACAAATGATAAAAGGAAGTGTGGGTGCTGGTGCACCCAACGGTGGTAGGGCATGGTGGTGTGGCCGAAAGTTGTGGGGCAAGGTAGTGTTGTTCCTGTGAAGAGAGAAGATAATGATGAAGAAGGGAAGGTGGTAGTGTCCTTCAGCAGATTCCCAAAAAAATGAGGTAGTGGTATCCTTCAGTGGAAATGGTGGTGTTATTTAACAATGGCCAATATAAATCCTTTGAAATATGAGGGGGGGATGTTAGATTTGGAATGATTCTTGTTATATATATTTTTCACTCACAAATCCTTTAAAAATCCACAACTTTAACAAATCCATTAAAATCAACTACTTCTTGAATACCCCTGATTTTTGTAAATTTTTGAAAAACATGAATTGAATACCCCCTGATTTTGATGAATTTTATAACAATTCTTTAAAATCCGTATTTGAATACCCTAGACTTACATATATTATTTTAAATCCTTACTTGAATATCCATAGATTTTAAAATTATTCACAATTCATTAAAATTCGTAATTGAATACCACCCCCTTAAACATGATATTCACTTTTCTAGTCACACCTTTACAATATTCTTATTTTTACACTTTTACCTAATAAGACAAAATATATTGAGTTTTTTTAATCTACTTCATGGTACAATTGTAAATAGAGATTTATGTTATTGCCTTTTTCTCAACTCCAATTTTGAACAAACGTAGTAGATGGGATCATCCATGTCCAATATTATCAAATACAAAAATGCTAGGAAATCATGTTTTTGCAATTAGGGTGACGTGGCGTGATCCTGAAAGAATGATGAAATCCTCAAAATGTTTATATGTATCTTGAGATTGTAAAAAACTTACTCTGATGATGTCACATCATCCTGGTTGCAGAACCTGATTGTAAATTATTGTTCCCTAGACTTACTCTATCAAATATCCCTCTCTTTTATGATTGTGAATATGATACACTATTGTAGTGACACAAATGCCCTTAAACAATACCAAACATTCTTCTCTTTGTGATTAGGGGTGGGCATCCCATCCCGCGATCCCGATCCTGTCCTTTTTCGTCCCGATTTTTTCGGGTCTTTTGGGATTAAATAATTTCATCCCGATCCCGTCCCGTCCAGAGCTATTTTTTAATATTTATTATTTATTTATTTATTTTTATTCATATAAACTTACAGATGACTGATAGAAACTCATGGTGTTTGCAGTGGTAACAGAAATGTTACTTCAAGAAATAAATATTCATTAAGCAAGAGAAAGATAGCAGGCTGTTGCTTGGATTCCCAATAAAAGTGGTTCAAATTATTTAACTTCCAAATATTGATAATACCCAGGTGAAGATGAAAAATGACAATTAACTGAGTAATACATATTCAGAAGGGAACATTCAGGGGCGGAGCCAAAAATTTGAGATGCCCAGGACTGTAAAAATAATTTTTTTTAATTACAATATATGTATTGATGGTAAACTATTATGAATATGTTAGATCATTACCAATAGGTCTATATTTCTTCCCTAACAAAAGATGAAATGTCATTTTGTCAATGAACCATGAATTTTGTTTCCCACAGTAATGAAATTGTAAAATCAGTTGGGAGGCCATCACAGTGACACGATACTCTTAGTGGGTCTCATTTATCATGTCATTTTCTAAAAGTCAAGCCCATTCGACTTTATTGTTAGGGGATTTACTGGCTACCTTTATATTTGCATGCCACATCTATATCTAATTATAAGAAAGTTATTTTTCACGCTCTCATATGATGATAATCTTCGCGACAGTCACAGGCAGCACGCTGATCCCGTCCCGTTCCGATCCCGTATGAACGGGATGGGATAATGATGAGTATATCTCGTCCCATCCCATCCCATCCCATCCCGTGCCCACCCCTATTTGTGATTGTAAAATTTCTTACACCATTTATAGTGACACAAATGCCCTTAAACATTATCAAATATTCCTCTCTCTTTATGATTGTAAAATTTCTATTTTAACAAAAAAAAATTATTTTACTGTCATGCAAATGATAAATAATTTCCAAAATTTGAAACTAATACTCCTTTTAAAAATGGTATGATATGGTTTTGAATGAAAATGAAGAATGAATATAGGCGCGCATGGCGTGTGTGTGGGACTAGTATACTTATACATATAACTTTGTGGCGCAAAGTTGCTTTATAGCCAGCCCATCAAGACGTTAAACCCATAGCCGCATTGGGCTTATTGGAGGTCATGTTAGCCTCATAGCCTATCAAGACGTTAAACCCTTCCTTCTCCACCTTCCCTAAACCTCACTGTCTCTTATTCAGGCAATTTCTTCATCTCTTTCCTTCGTTTCCATGATCGTCCATTGAAGGTAGATTCTCAACTTCGAAACTGATTTCAGTAGCTAATTTGTTATCTATATCCCTCTCTCTCAATGACAAAAGGATTGGATTACATTATATGGAGAGAAAAGGATTGGATTGGTTTGTTTACTTCCTTTAAATCTCTCCAAACAACAAATTTTTTGTGTTGTTTTCTTTTCTCTGAGACCCCTTTGTATGCAACAAAGTGAGAACCAAACACAGCGTTCAACCACTTGCCCCTAAGAATGGGAACGGCGACGACGGCCTTCGCTAGGCGTTTGGGAAATGCAGTCATCAAAGCCGGAGGAGAAAAGGGTTTGACTTGGTTCAATTCTCACATGGCTGCCGCCTCTGAGGCCATTCTCAATCGAATCCCACTCGTCGATTTTACGCTTGAAGTCCGAGATGCAAGGGTAAGGTTTCTCCCCATTTTAGCATTTTGAAATTATCATTAGGTTTTGTAAGTGCTTGAGGAAATTCCTCACTGAATCCTTTTGTATGCAATTATGCTCAATATGATCCATGAGCTATATGGGTGGGTATTTGTTCTTAACTAGTGTTATTTGCATGGTTTGGTTATAGATACCAATTTCGTCACAGTATGGACACATGAGAAACTTCCCGTCATCTCGGAGAATCATAGTGTTGAACAAGGTGGACCTCGCAGATCGTTCTCGAACACGGGTAATCAATTATATTCCTAAGCACACCAAATTAGGGACCTGATTTCTGTCGGGTTTACATAAGTTTCACACTATGAAGTAGCGTAGGTTTCTAATAGTGAATTTCCTTTTTATTTATAGGAATGGATGAAATATTTTGAGGAGCAGAACTGCATTTGTTATGGAACGAATTCTCATAACAAGGAGAATATCAAGGATGTAAGTCTTGTTTCAACGTTTTCGAAAGGAGGTATTTTGGTTCTTTATTTTATGGATACAATGTTGCTAGACCTTCTCCCAGTGGTGTACTAAAGAAAGTGACTTCTTCCCTACCTGCTATGGCCTAGTTGTACATATATATATCTATATATATGTGCAGGAATACACGGTCCTGTGGGTGTCACCTAAGATCATATGTTAGAAGATTAGGGTCCGCAACGTAAGCTAACAGTTTATATATGGTGAATTTGAATAAAATTAAATTCATATGGACAGTGTGACCTTTGTTGCATCTCTCCTTAGTCCTTACATAAACTCAATCTTCCATTTTCCTTTTGCGTGCATGTGATCATTTTAATGCCATGCCAGGGACCCCATTCCTTTTTGTTCCGTCGGCTTAACATGCAGTTTGGTCGTTTGTCTAATCGTTTTTAGTGGGCGTCTAATGGGAGCTCCTATCTTTCAGTTTCTGAACTTTTTGCAAGCTCAAGTCAGAGAACTGAGATTTCACCAGTCCAAATTTACAACGACCATGATGCTCATTGGAATTCCCAATGTTGGAAAGTCAGCTCTTGCCAACTCTTTGCATCAAATTGGTCGTATAAGTGCTGCAGGTATTCATAATATCATATAAATGCTTTTATGTATTACTAATAAAGTACTGGAATCTTAGTTACCCTCTAAATTAGCATCATATTTATTTATCTATTTTAAAGTTCTAATTGAAGTATCTCATGGCTATGTTACCATGTCATATCAATTACAAGAGAAGGGAAAGCTGAAGCATGCAATTGTGAGTCCCCTGCCTGGGGAGACACAAAATATCAGCAGTTTAAAGGTTTGAATTCTTTTGCTTCCAGTTTTTGTTTTAAGTTTTAACGACAAAATTTGTGAAACATTGAACAATGTAGGAAATACCCAAAGTATGAGTAATCTGTTATGTTCGGTTGGAAAGTTGATTTATTTAGGGAGGCCTCTTAAAGATAGACAACTTCCTAGTAATTTGGTGGATCACATCGTGGGTCATCACAGTAGATCCATGAAATCCCTTTTCCCTTTTCTTCAAACGTGTAACTTTTATCCATGGTTCTGAATGTAGCTATTTGCACCATTAATAATTGAACGCACCAATATAAGGAATGTATGCCAAAGCTGAAACTTGGGTGAGTCAGGCACATAGTTACCTGGTACTGAGAACAAGAGGGTGCGTGGAATGGGAATGGATTTAGGATACGTTGGTTTCCATTTGGTACGAAATTCGAAGGGGTAGGCAAATGCAAAGTCGGTATGCTATTTTGAGTCATAGTTCGTGTATTATTTTAATTCGGTACAGTATTTAGGTGCAATAGTTACTTTATGAATATAGTAGATTCAATACATAATATTTTATGAATATATGAACATGGATTCAATACTTGATATTTTATGGATGATCTAATTATGATAATTTGTTGAAAATCTTGTAAGGATTTGAAAACACCAACTCTTTAATGACCCAATAAAAGGATAAACAAATCTACCCAACTATCCTCATCTCAGATTTGATGTTCTCCTAATTCTCGCTCCTTTTTTTATTCTTAACCAAATAGGTAGTTGACATCCACCAATCCAGTCGCGAATTGGTACGTGCAATCCAATTTGAAATTCGTGCGCGCGCGCGGGGTGGGTGGGTTGAGCGAATTGGGCATCAATGGTCAAGCCCACCAAACCCTGTCCACTTGATGTTGCTAGATCATTCCAATCTGATTTTTGTAAATGTTTCAAATCGAAGACGATAACTAACAAAAAGTATCACTATGATTTATTACATAACATACAATACACAACTTCATCGATATATTCAAGTCCTAATGGTATGGCTGTGTGTTATGTGTTGTGAAATGGACTTCATGACATTCACCATACCGAAAACCCCTTTGGCTGTGGCCATCCTAATGATACTATTTGTTAGTAAATAATATGAGAATTATGCATCTTATATTTATAAAAAGCATTGTTCATGCCCATCCCCGTGGTACAGTTCTGCAGCTAAATGTAATTGTCTGTTTCTCCCTTCAGATTGCTAGCCATCCCAACATATATATCTTGGACACACCAGGTATTTTGCTTCCCGAAATTCTCAACATTGAGATGGGCGCTAAAATAGCTTTGACAGGTACTTCCTTCTTTTGTGCCTGTATACTGGCATTACTGCCATTTCTGAGTAATTAATTTTGCCCATAGTTGGTTCTCTGTTCAGATCAACCTGAGGATTCATTGGTTTGACCACATCTATACTAACAAAAACATCAAAAGCTTTAAACGCATTTTATCTCTTAATTTCTATAATCTCACCAAATAAAGAGGGTGTTTTCAGTTTTTTTATTGCCCCGTTTGCAAGCTGCTGCTCTGTTGTAGTCTTGAGAAGCATCACAACTAAAAGAGGGATCGAGGGATCATGCTTCATTTTGAGCTAACTAAATATTACACGCTCACCAGCAAGCACTCCCCAACACAAAACCAATGACAATCTCCAACCACCTCCTCGAAATTTATATCTCTGCCCTTCCTTCAAATCCACAAAATCCAAATCAATACCCAAAAAGTTTACCCAATTTTCCTTTGAATTTGACACGAGCTCCAAAATAGTGTTGTATGAATGTACAACACCCCATATCCCCTGCTTCAACTTTGGTAGATTCGGAAAACACTTTACGTTCGCTGCCATAACATTTCCTTTGTTGCTGTTAAATTCCATCCCCATTTATTCAATATCCTGTCCTCAAAAGGGATATAGATTCCTTCGGGGCCTTCAAACCATTTATATATGTATTTTTAAATTGTAACACCCCATGAGACTCCTTCACATTTCCTTCAGTATAAGCTCATCCACCACCACTGCTATGGTCACTTGAACCGTTAATCATCACTGTTTTGAGACAGAATAAACTTCTTTCTGCAACCATCAATTGATTCTTATCTATCTGATCTTAACTAGTTACCTTAGACTTTTGTAGTTGATATCTACTCTTCCGACTTGGACAATAAATTCACTCATTTTGTAGCTGGATGAGCTAATTCTGGATTTAATTTCCAAATGCGTGTCTAATATTTCAATCCATCTTAAAAACTACAGGAGCTATTAAGGATTGTTTGGTTGGGGAGTATGAACTTGCTCGTTATTTCCTAGCTATCCTCAACTTGAGTGATGAGTACAAACACTGGGAGAGCTTAGCCTTGATGGAGGATGATGGCTTATCCTTAGATTCTAAGTCGAAGCATGGTGGTAGTTCGGAGTCAAACGCAAAGCGAAAGAAGATTTTTCCCACTGATCATACTCAGGTACTATATGCTTTTCATGATTATATCTTCCGAAAGGAGACCCTTGCACAAACTTGGTATTTGGTCCAAAGAACACGATGACATTCTGAGTGCATAAAGAAGAAGATATGGATGGAAGTTTTTTCTGCACTTTCTAAATATAAAAGAAAAACATTCTGGTCGATTGAAGTGATAGTATTACATTCAATTTCATGTATTCCAAAAAATTTCCATAAGTTCAAACTGATTCTGAGAAGAGCCCTGGACTCGTCATTTGAAATAACATGTTGTGCTTGATTCTGCATAAAAATATGGTTATTCTAGATTATGTTTCATGCTTAGGCACACAAACCTTTTGTCAGAGGTGACACTCTCGCTCTCAACCCTTGCTGTGGCGCTTTTGGGAGAATTCTTCTCAAGTCCCCGCTCTCAAAATCTTAGATTTCCACTGTGACAATTTTGAGTTTGATTGTTTTGTAATCTCTGCTTTAAGATTTATGAAACTTCACTTCCAAAACTTGAATAATCGTTCAAATGTTTTATTTTTTCGAGTTTTTATAATTATTATATATACATTTTAAAGGTTGTAACGGATCCTTGAACCCAATTGAATTAAATCAAACATAGAAGATACTACACCCTCATATACAGTTTTCCACTTGCATCTTCAAATACAATTTTTTTGAGGTCTTTTGAGAATGAGCTTGGGATAAATTCGACAAAGGATGTGGTTGGTATTAGGTTTGCAAGATGCTATGTCGCGTTATTAGTTTTCCTATGAATATAAACAAGCTAAACCTTGATCTGCCTTATAGTAGCAAGAGCTTGCCATGGGAGGTCAAGATTTTATTATATTTTGATGTATATTACTTTGAAATAATTCATGTACATAGTAGTTTTCAAGTTTTCATCTATATATGTATTCCTATTATGATTATTCTGAACTCTTACTATTCATCTTATGCATGTTATTAATCTTAAACGACTATTATTTAGTAATTAATTTGGTTTATTAATAAAATAAAAGTTGATGAGACTTAAGTTAAAATTTTAAAATATAAGAATAAAATTATAAAATACATTGCATATACTGACGCTCTCAAACGCTTTGAACATTGGAAAAATTTGAAGTCGCTCTCTTACTCCTGTTCGCGCTTCACTTTGGTGACTAAGGTTTCACGTTCTCTTTTGTGCACTTAGTAATAGCACTGTTTATCGTTTTGCAGGATATTGTTGTACGGGATGTTCGTAAAACCATAATCAAAACAATTACATCTTTCAGTGGAAATATGGAAGATGAAAATGAGCTGACCAGCCTGATTGAAGCTCAGATTGCGGCTTTGCGAGAGCCTTTTCAATTACCTTTAGAATCAGGTGAGAATGGGTGCCAGAGAGTCTGTACAAAACTTCTAAACCTTTATCGGACTGGTAGGCTTGGTCATTATACTTTGGATACTATACCTAAGAATATTTACTAACCCAATTATATTTACTCCAATTCATGGTAGTCATTTAGTTTTAAATATTCCCTCTGGCGCTGCATTTTATTTACATAAACTAGCGTCTGTGCACGAGTGTCTTTCCTGATACTTTTACTGTAGCATATTTAAAGTGGGAGGGCATCTAAGTTGTATGAAATGTAACTGCTGTTAGTCACGCATTTTGATCATCTGTGAGAGAAAAGGAAGAGGGCAGTTAAGGAGGAGGAGATAAAAATAAAGAAGTAAAGGGAGAGGGAGAGGGGTGTAGAGGACACAAGGAAACTACCACTTGAAGTTTCTTCACTTTACGGAGAAGGGTCCATGGTCAATTACAAAGACTGTGCATCCAGTTTATGAAACAACAAAATTGGATGCAGCGATTAATGACCAAATTGTGTCTATCGGAAAATATTTCGTTTACTGAAGTATCCGGTATCCCAGACTTTGCACCGGTGAAATAAGTAAAATGTTACATGCACTTGTATCATCCAAACTGATCTAGTTTGCGAACCTTTATGGTGGTGTGTTTGGTTCTAAGGAGAATTGGAATTGTTTGGTTCCAACTTCCCAGGAGAATTTTTCATGGATAAAGTAAAGAGAGCGTGGAATTTTTTTTTCCCATAATTTTGTAAAAATGATGTGAGGAAAGAGATTATCACTAAATTCATATTCTTCATTCTCTCTTCCTCTTGCCCTCTTTTATTTCTTACCTTTTGTAAATTTTATCGAAACACTTTCCTTTGAACCAAACGCCCCCTTAAAGTAACAACAGCTTTGGGTGCCTCCAAGGAATATGGATATAAGATGAATAAAATCACCATTTTGTGTTGTCAAAATGGCTCACTTGGACGAGCAAGAGGATCTGTAAAAATTTGTGGCGTTTAGCAGCAGATAAGATATTTTCGATTTGCAGGTTTGATGGTGAGGATGATAGTAAGACTCCATGCAACCATTTCTTATGTCAACAATGCAAGTGACTCGAGAAAGATGGCACATATATGTTTTGTGCCAGGTCAGTTTAACTGAAAAGTTCTTTTTTAGGGTTTAGAGTTCTAGTCCTTATAGGGTTTAGACTTCCATTAGATTTGGTATTAGAGAAAAATCTGAACGGAAAATTTGGAAAAATTGCATTTTCAATGTTTATTCAAGATCTCAAGTCTTGGAAATTATGGCATTTTACGGTTTGGGTTGCTGAAACCACCAAATCCATATCAATCTGTATCGCTTGTTGCCAGCCTCTCCACATTAGCCCCCAAATGAAAGTGCCTTTCTCCAAAATGTTACGATGATTTCAAATTTGAGAGAAATATGTAGGGTGGACAACTTGTGTATGCCAGCATATGATAAAAGATATACGAAAATATAAACTTAAATTACCGCTCGGACTTGGGGACTAATTACAGTTAAATGGTAATTATTCTTGCCCTCAGGTTATTCTGTTTTATGAGAACAGACAATTCTGCATGTAATAAGGTCTTCATAAGTCGTGACAATTACAGAAAGTGTTCCACACGCATTGAAGGAAATGAAGCGCCCGGTGTGATGACATCTGCTGTTGAGTTTGCATTCTCATGTATTACATCACATATCTCAATTGAAGGTCTATTTTTCCTTTCCTCTCAAATATTAAATCTAAAATTAAAATGAATGAATAATTAAATAAATACATCATATCCTCTATGGTGTTCTATAGTAGTCTAGCCTGGTAAACATTTTGCACTAACCTAAAGATTAGGGGTGGGCAATGTCGGTGCGGTTTGGTTTTGAGCTCCGAACTAATTTTGAGCCGATTTCATTTGGTTTGCCCAAAATCCAAACCGAAATTGAATTTTGTATTTATAAACCGATCCAAAATTCGGTTGACCGAAAATTCGAGCTCAAGCACTTGAAAGGCTTTAATTAAAACATGTCCAATTTTTTAACAAGCCCAATTTTTTTTGCCCAAAATTGAAAACCGAGATAGAAGGGGGTGATTCAATGCAACAGGGTGCACTGCAGTGCATTTGTTACACTAATCAGGTATTGATACCTACATGTTTTTTATTTATTTATATATATCTAATTAATTGGTCGATTTGGTTATTATTTGATTGGTTCAAAACCGTTGATCGATTTCGAACAGTTTATAACTAGTTCAATTCAGTTTAAATTATTTTCTTTCTACTCATATTTTGATTTAGTTACTGAACCGAATTTAAAAACTAGTTTGGTCGATTAACCGAATTTAAATCAATTTTTGTCCACCCCTATCTTTACTAAATGTCTTCAAACCAATTATGGTAAAAAGGAGAATTGCCAATGGTTTCTAAGTTTACACAATTAGTTGAGAGAATAATTGATTTAATGATGACATATTGTAAAAGCACCCACAAATGGATGGTCAAGAATTCATGATAAAGATATTACAAGATCCAATAGTTTAAATTAGGTCAAATTCTCTTCATAGGTTCATTCATCTTAAAAACCAATCCTTATCATTACTTTCCATCACTAATACAATTATGGAGACTGAGAATCAAAATTTCAATGACTTAACTTTGGGACAAGGCCGAAACCAATAATAACAAGTGACTGATTTCGAACATTTCATCAAATCGACCACCACTTCTTTATACAAAGTAGTTCAGGCATTTCAACATCCACATCAGATAACTTGCAGGTCATCGCATATATTTTTCAGTCAAGAAGTTCACCTTACTATTGCACAATAAATTACTATTACTTAATGTAATGTAATGTAATGTAATGTAATACTGGGTTCTACATGAAGAAGTGAATGCAACATCAATTATCTTGGATAGGTTCTTGATTGTCATCTGCTGCTCCAGGATCATCTGTTCCTTCAAGACTTTCTTTAGCAGGCAACACCTCATTCAACATGTCTACTAACTCTTCAACTACTTCCGGTTCCATACGCTGATCGCATTCCTCTATAATCTGCAAATGTGGAACACAAAAAATGAAAAACAATTAGCAACGGAAATGTTGCATAGCAAAAATCAAGTAGAGTACCTGTAAGTATCACTTATTATTACTTAATGCATTGAAATATATTAGAACCCTATTAGACAGCCTTGTGATGCATCAATAGTCCTCTTTACCCAAGACTCTGGGTTAAAGAAGTATCATTTAAATTTCTCAATCATTCGTTAACTGGGATGTTATCAGTGAACCGGATCCAGTTTTTTTCAATCTCGAAACTGCATCCAGTTCCGAGATCTATCAATTGTTTCCATTGATGTTTTAGGTTTTGCCATCCATCCAAATCATTTGTCTACAATAAATTGTCTTAGATCTATGCACATTCGAATTTCAATAAGGCAGAACAGCAAATAGAGTAAATGTTGCAAATGGCGAAAGAATCATCATATGCCCCCACAAAAGGGAAAAAGGGTTGGCGGATGCCATACTTGAGATTCAAGTAGCTACTGCAAAGGAAACGTATCTAAGATTACTTGTACACGCAGAGGATCCACATTGTCGAAGAAATAAGAAGCCGTAGTAGGTGATAAAGTAGGTAGATGACACGGCAGAAAATTTGCCTAAACAAAATATGCTTTACTTGCTATATGGAGTACCAATTGATATGGGGTTCAACTCTTCTCATTAGCAGTAGTCAAAAGAAGCCCAACATTTTATGAAAACATCCGAAAAAGAGCGAAGTCGAAAAAAAAAAAAAAAAAAAAATCTGAAAATGACTGTTCCAGATAGAAGTAAAGTGGATAATGCACATACAACAATTACAAAAATAAAGAATAAGTATCAAAGACCATTTGTTTATACTGAAACCACGCTTCATGATCACTCCCTTCAAAAAAACACAACAGGAGGGTTGAAGAAAAATTAGTATAAACAGAGATACACCGAAACAAAACTTACCGGATCGATTTCAACTATACTCGAAGGTCTAAGATTGATTATATTTAGCTTTTCTGATTTTACAAGACCATACTTTTCACTTCTTTTCATGAATTCATTGATACATTCCCTTGTTTGAACGGAGGCCGCACTTTCAACCAAATAGTCATAGACCTAAATACAACCAAATTATAGATTAAGAGCATATAATCAGAAAACAAAATATTGATAACTGAATTAAGTTTCACCTGAAACTCAGATGGGGCAATGCGGGCAAGAACCCTAGTAGGATCTGTCGATGCTCCTCGAGATCGTAAGAAATCAAGAACTTCGAAATTGGTAAGCAAACCAACATTGGCTTGTTTTCTACGCAAAATAAGCATCCAACTCTCAACAAGAAGAAATAATAAAATAAAATAAAAAGCGTATAATTTCAAAGTTTACATAAATTAAACTAAATAACAACGAAAACGAAGATATATACTTTCGATAACGAAAAAGAACTTACATTTTCATTTCAACTTCGATATAGATAGGAATTTCTCTAAGCTAACAATAAAACCGTTTTAAAGCTCAGAGCAGAGGATTTATACCCTGCAATGAAAACAACGTCATAACCAATGTTAGTGTATCACTTGTGCAGAGGATTTAAATCATGAATATAAATAAACTAGTGTATCACTTGTGCCGTTGCCACTGCCGCATGGTCTCTCCAATAAGTAATGTTATTATTATTAATAAAAATAATGAGAATGAAAATGTAGTCACAACACTTCCTTAACATTACGCATCAAGGAAAGTAATAAATTTGGATGGACCTCAGCTCCCAGATATAGCAAGTGAATCACTAATGCATTGATACTCCTTTAGCATTCTACTAAGGGCAATATACTACATTAATTGTCACACCTCGATTTTCAAGAAGAACGAAATCCTAATATCCACATGAGATTATCCGTTTTTTCCAAAATTCGGGATATGAATGTCATTCACTAAAAGTAACAGTTGGTATTCACGAGAAATAATTAAATGCACAATTTACTAGATTAGAGGGAAATAAAACAACTGATCTAAAAAGCCTCTCAAAAGGAAGGAAAATATATTAAATCTCGTAGAACAAAGTCTGACAAGTTCAATTAATCACGAATGTGTCTCTCCCAATAAATAAATAATTAAAAAATCAAAGTTCTATTACAAAAGATTAAACTGTCACCTAACAAACAAAAAGACCTCGACTCTTGAACAACGTGCAACTCCCCAACAATTTTCGTCACGTACGAAACTAACTTTTCTAAGCTCGCCCGAAACTATTAAATCCCGAAACAAGCTAGCCGGCTACATTCCCAAAGGAATGTACCCAAGAAGCCAAAACCCACTTGAGTCAGCAATTAAGCTGGTGTGAAATTCTTCGTTCCCAAAAAAATCAACACATCAGCAAGTGATAACATAAAATTAAACACAAACCATGAACAACCACACAAACAAGTAGTTCCTCAATGAAGCAAATGTGTCATGCAAGAAAATCACAGTTCAAATAATTCAATTCATCAACGAGGCAATCATGTCATCCTAATAAGTAAATACGTATTTACTTGTACTTACTCTGTAGATGTTGACTATGACATGTCTGACCTGCAGAAATATTAGTGGACTTGTCATTTTGCATGAAAAGGGTTATAAACAATATAAATGTAATTTATTAATTAAAATAGTTATCTTCGTACATTATTTGACTTAAGTATATTATTCATTTTTAACGGACTGATCACTTAGATGATACCATATTCGCACCACCTCCGTGCCGAACATACATGCTCGTATGTCTCTCTCATATAAAAGAGAACTTCTCCGTCATCCATGCCCAAGTGGGGACACATCACATACATGCATGCATCACCAGATACCCCTAACTATATAAGTACAATAAAAGTCACTATTGGGCTAACAATGCGTATAGATCACATCACACTTTTGACGGATAAATAATAAGCATATTTTAGGAATTTCAAAATCATCACTTTTTCGCAAGACTAACCCGAAAGTTATTTTAGTTTCTCTATAAGAAATGGGGTGCCCCTACATCCGCAAGACAATCCGCAGGTTATTTAATTTCTCTATAAGAGAGGAAAATAAATAAATAAAAGAGGTGTGGTAATTCTAAGTGATACAATTTCATGTTATGTAAAGATGTGAATTCAAAGTTATTCATATCGTTTGACATTTTGTCAATCATAAACCAATCCAACCATTCTTTGGAGAATATCACATTTTTATCCAACTTTTTGAATATTAAAATAGGGATCAAACCCATCTTCATTTAAACTATTTAACGAATGACAAGTGAACTAATAAACATTAATCTTCCAAATAAAAGTGTGGTGTTTTTTTTTTTTTTTTTTGCTAAGAAATTTCTTGCTAGCTCTAGAGCATTAATTTTATCAACCAATGCATAAAATGTCACAATGGGATAAACATTCTATACATAACAATTTGGGATAGTAAAAATTCATATCAAATGGCAATATACCATCTCACAGGTGATTTACTAAAATAATTATTAAATCAAATAGGGGCATTCACTAGATGAATTGAAGGTTAAATTATAAAGGAAAAACTCAATTTCAAACCACCTATTACAAAACCACTGACACAAAATTGCCCCTTCCAAACCACTGACACAAAAACCACCCCTTTAAACCACCAAAAATAATCATCCCTTCAAACCATACATGACTTGTGGGGTTAAAATACCAAACACCCAACTCTCACCCTTTTTGTTGGTTAACAACCAAAAGTAAAGCAATAGTCAATGATGTCATCGTCACTTTATATCATCAAAAATCAAGATATCATCATGCACTTTATGTCACCATCAAAATCAATGGTATTATCATGTACTTTATGGTTTAAGAAACCAAAGAAGTCAAATCAAAAGAAAAATCATGTACACCAAACCCATTTGCCTGAGTACGATTTCAGAATATAAGAAAAAAAAAATCAACACCCAATCACACATCTCAAAATCAATGGTAATATCATGTACTTTACGATTTAAGAAACCAAATAAGTCAAAACAAAGGAAAAATCATGTACACCAAACCCATCTCCCTAAAGTACGATTTCAAAATATAAGAAAAAAATCATCACCCAACCCAATCACACATTTCAAAATCATGATATCTCAAACCCATATTACAAAATAGTCATCCAGAAAGAAATAAAAATAAAATAGAAAGGTTGATCTAGGGAACCGAAAAAACTCACTTTTTTTTTTCTTACTATTTCCCATTTCCTTCTTCTTTTGTTCCTTCTCTTCTTCCTCCCTTTTTTTCCAAATATTTCTATGCGGGTGAGAAGAATCAAATCCCTATTTAACCAATCCAAAGGCAAAACCCTACAAGATGAGGGTTTGTACAACATTATATTGACACCATTTTATTTATTTATTAAACACCCAACCTCAAAATAAATGTCCTAAAACATTATCATTTTTCAAAATTGGGGGTCATTAATGGTTTCACTCATGGTGGAGTAATGAAAGTTTCTTGAGGCTATTTCTTCTTGTGATGTTCAGCTTGTCCAGGGGACGAACATGGCTTATATTGGTAGTTTATCTGTTCGACCTTCTTTGATCAGCAGAGTTTTAGAGGAGCAACATAAGGATTCTCGTTTGATGAGCAAATTAGAGGACTTGGTGCTTGATAATTTAGATGATTGTCCCTCAGAGTGGTCAGTTGAGTCCGATGGTGGTTTGAGATTTCACGGGAGACTTTGTGTGCCCAAGATTATCCGTGAGGTAGTTAGGCTTCATGGGGTACCAGTGTCCATTGTGTTTGACAGAAATCCCTTATTTGCATATGAGTTTTGGGAGAGTTTTCAGCGAGCCATGGGGACGAGACTAGATTTGAGTACAATTTATCATCCTCAGACTGATGGTCAGACAGAGTAGGTGAATCAGGTTCTAGAGGATATGTTTCGGGCATGTGTGCTCGATTTTGGTGGTAGTTGGGAGGATTATTTACCTCTCATAGAGTTTGCTTATAACAACAATTATCATTCTAGTATTGGCATAACCCCATTTGAGGCTTTATATGGAAGACCTTGTCGATCACCATCCTGTTGGGCGAAGGTTAGTGACATAGTCTTGTTGGGGTCAGCGGTGGTCCGTGAGACATCGGAGAAGGTGCAGATTATTAGAGAGCGGATCATAATTGCTCAAAGCCGACATAAGAGTTATGTTGACCGAAAGCGTAAGGGGGTAGAATTTCAGGTTGGGGACCTTGTCTTTCTCAAGGTTTCACCTATGAGCGATAGCGTAATGATGTAACTTGGGAGCTAGAGGACAAGGTGAAACATTTGCAGGTGAAACAGTTGCACCCGGAGCTATTCATCCAGTGAATCTCGAGACGAGATTCCTTTTGAGGTGTGTATAATATAATGAACCCCAATTTTGACAAATGATAATATTTTAGGGCATATTTATTTTGAGGTTGGGTGTTTAATAAATAAATAAAAGGGTGTCAATATAATGTTGAACAAACACTAATCTTGTAGGGTTTTGCCTTTGAATTGGTTAAATAGGGATTTGATTCTTCCCAGCCGCATAGAAATATTTGAAAAAAAAAAAGGAGAAGAAGAGAAGGAACAAAAAAAGAAGGATAAGGGAAATAGTAACAGAAAAAGAAAAAAAAGGTGAGTTTTCTCGGTTCCCGATATCAGCCTTTCTATTTTATTTTTATTTCTTTCTGAATGACTCTTTTGTAATATGGGTTTGAGATATCATGATTTTGAGATGTGTGATTGGGTGATGATTGTTTTTCTTATATTCTGAAATCGTACTTCAAGGGAAATGGGTTTGGTGTACATGATTTTTCTTTTGTTTTGACTTCTTTGGTTTCTTAAATCATAAAGTACATGATAATACCATTGATTTTGATGATGATATAAAGTGCATGATGATATAAAGTGACGATGACATCATTGACTGTGACTATTGCTTTGCTTTTGGTTGTTAACCAACAAAAAGGGTGAGAGTTGGGTGTTTGGTATTTTAACCCCACAAGTCATGTATGGGGGTTTGAAGGGGTGATTTTCTTTGATGGTTTAAAGGGGTAGTTTGTGTCAATGGTTTTGAAGGGGCGATTTTATGTCCGTGGTTTTTGTGTTGGTGGTTTTGAAGGAGCGGTTTTGTAATAGAAGGTTTGAAATTGAGTTTTTCCTTCATAATTTAACCTTCAATTCATCTAGTGAATGCCCCTGTTTGATTTAGTAATTATTTTAGTGAATCACCTGTGACATGGTATATTGCCATTTGATATGAATTTACTATCCCAAATTATTATGTATGGAATATTTATCATTGTGACATTTTATGCATTGGTTGATAAAATTAATGCTCAAGGGCTAGCAAGAAATTTCTTAGCAAAAAAAAAAAAAAAAACAACTTTGGAAAACTAATGTTTATTAGTTCACTTGTGATTCGTTAAATAGTTTAAATTAAGATGAGTTTGATCCCTATTTTAATATTCAAAAAGTTGGAAAAAATGTGATATTTCCCAAAGAATGGGTGGATTGGTTTATGATTGAAAAAATGTCAAGCGATATGAATAACTTTGAATTCACATCTTTACATAACATGGAATTGTATCACTTAGAACTACCACACCTCTTTTATTTACTTTTTTCCCTCTCTTATAGAGAAATTATATAACCTGCGGTTTGTCTTGCGGATGTGGGGGCACCCCATTTTTATAGATATACTAAAATAACTTTCAAGTTAGTCTTGCGAAAAGGTGGTGATTTTGAAATGCCTAAAATAGACTTATTATTTATCCGTCAAAAGTGTGACGTGATCTATGCGCATTGTTAGCCTAAGAGTGACTTTTATTGTACTCATATAGTTAGGGGTATCCGGTGATGCATGCCTGTATGTGATGTGTCCCCACTTGGGCATGGATGATGTAGAAGTCCTTTATATGAGAGACATACGGACATGTATGTTCGGCACGGAGGTGGTGCGAATGTGGTATCGTCTAAGTGATCAAGTCAAATAAAGTAAGAAGATAATTGTTTTAATTAATAAATTATATTTATATTGTTTATAACCCTTTTAACGTAGGATGACAAGTCTACTAATATTTCTGCAGGTCAGACTTGTCATAGTCCACATCTACAGAGTAAGTACAAGTAAATACGTATTTACTTATTAGGATGACATGATTGCCTCGTTGAGGAACTAAATTATTTGAACTGTGATTTTCTTGCATAACACATTTGCTTTATTGAGGAACTACATGTTTGTGTGGTTGTTCATGGTTTATGTTTAATTTTATGTTACCACTTGCCGATGTGTTGATTTTTTTTGGAACGAATAATTTCACACTAGCTTAATTACTGACCTAAGTGAGTTTTAGCTTCTTGGGTACATTCCTTTGGGAATATAGCCGACTAGCTTGTTTCAGGATTTAGTAGCTTCGGACGAGCTTAGAAAAGTTCGTTGCGTACGTGACGAGCATTGCTGGGGAGTTGCACGTTGTTCGAGAGTCTGAGTCTTTTTGTTTGTTAGGTAATAGTTTAATCTTTTGTAATAGAACCTGAAGTTTTTTTTAATTATTTATTTATTGGGAGAGATACATTCGTGATTAGTTGAACTTGTCCGAGTTGGTTCTACGAGATTTATATATTTTCCTTCTTTTTGAGGGTTTTTTAGACCAGTTGTTTTATTTCCCTCTAATTTGGTAAATTGTGCATTTGATTATTTCTCGTGGATGCCAACTGTTACTTTTAGTGAATGACATTCATGTCCCGAATTTTGGGAAAAACGGATAATCCCATGCGGATATTAGGATTTCGTTTTTCTTGAAAATCGGGGTGTGACATTAATATCCTAAACGAAAAAATAAAACTACTTTATAATATTTTATCGTCAAGCATACTCCGCGATCTAATCCAACCATAGTTAATCCCACTCCATGAAAAAAAATTCGAGAATAAGCAATTAAAATTAAAGAATTACACATAAAACAATTTTTTGGAAAGTTGTTATAAATTTCATAAAGGCCACTAGTAATGTATACTTCCAACTTGAGATTACAGTAGTACATTTCTAGCATTTACATAAAACTCAATTTGAAGGTTTTAGCACCCCAATAATAAAACTCGTGGAATAGTTTGCGTTTCACCCATGTTATTATAAACAAACTACAATATGCCTCCCAACACTTTACCAACTAATTGAATCCCGCTCGTTTGATTAACTTGAGTTGCATATGAAGCTTGACTTCCAATATAGGAGAAGCCAAGTTAGAAATGCAAAAGCTATTGTTTCATAAAATGCTCTGGTTAGAAGGGACATTTTGTCTACAATTTGGTTGTATTTAGGTCTATGACTATTTGCTTAAAAGAGTGACTTCCGTTCAGACAAGAGACAACATCAATGAATTCATGAAAAGAAGTGAGAATCAGAAAAGCTAAATAGAATCCATATCAGACCTTCGAGTATAGTTGAAATCGATCTGATAAGTTCTGTTTTGGTGTATCTCTATTTATAGTAGTTTTTTTCTTCCACCCTTTTTGTTGTTTTTTTTAGGGTGTGTGATGGGAATCTAATAGAAACCATGGAAGCATGGTTTCAGTGTAACAATGGTCTTTGATGCTTATACTTTATTTTTGTAGCTGTTGTATGTGCATTCCACTTTACTTCTCTCTGGAGTTCCTAACAGTCATTTTCAAACTTTTTATTTTTCAACTTCACCCTTTTCATGTTGTATGTGCATTTTCCACTTTACTTCTCTCTGGAGTTCCTAACAGTCATTTTCAAACTTTTTATTTTTCAACTTCACCCTTTTCAAGATGTTTTCGTAAAATGTTGGGCTTATTTTGACTACTATTACTAATGAGAAGAGTTGAACCCCATCTCAATAGGTGCTCCATATAGCAAGTAAAGCGTCTGGAAAATTTTCTGAAAACCTTTCTTTCTGTGTCTTCCACCTACTTTATCACCTATTAGGGTTTCACATTTCTTTGAAAATGTGAACCCTCCGCCGTGTACAAGTAATCTTAGACAAGTTTCCTTTGCGGTAGCTACTTGAATCACAAGTATGGCACCCACCGATCCTTTTTCTCTTTTGCGGGGCATACGATGATTCTTTCATTTGCAATATACACTCTATTTGTTGTTTTGCCTTGTTGAAATTTTGAGTGTGCATAGAATTGATGAAGTCACATAATTACCAATTCATTGTAGACAAATGATTTGGATGGATGGCAAACCCTAAAATATCAATGAAAACAATTGATAGATCTCGGAACTGGATGTGGTTTTGAGATTGAAAAAAATAATCTTTTTCATTGATAACATCTAGTTAACGGATTATGAGAAAATTAAATGATACTTCATATACCCAGAGTCTTGGGTAAAGGACTATTGATGCATCACAAGGTTGTTTAATAGGGGTCTCATATATTTTCAACCCGTGCCAACGGCATGGGCACACGCTACGTGGAAAGTGTATGATCGTGCCAACGACACGGCTGATACACTAGTGGTATATTAAAGTCTATTTTAGGTGCCTTCTTTCAATAGTCATGTGTGGCAAGTTTGTGTAGGTATTCTTGTCTACTTTATAACAAGAATTCAAAAGTGGATGTGTTGTCTCCGTCATCTTTTGAATACCGAAAATAGCATAACGAAAACTAGTTCTCAAATTCACCATACAAACTAAAACCAGAACATTGAACTAATAACTCTAATAGCAAAACAATACTAAGAGGTCTCACCTGGTCTTCTTGGGTCGAAGATGAAGAGGCAAGAACTTCTTGTTCTCGTAAGCCTCCCTCAAAGCTACCTTTTGTTTCTTAGAAATAAGAGTCAAAACATGTGCAATTGACAACCTCACTACGTTACTGCACAAAACAAAAATAGAACAAACATCACCAAATCAGCCCATTAACAACCCAATCAAACATAAACTAAAAACCCATTTCAACCCATCAAAACATGACATAAACCCCACAAATTAAACCCATTAATGATTAAATCCAACAAAAGCAACAAAAAAACAACAACATTCAACCCAATAAAACATGGTAGAAACTCATTATAGAACTCAATTTAAGGCAAGAACACTCAATAAACCCCATTGAAGAACCATCCACAACCCAATCAAGCAAAAACTAAAAACCCATTTTAAACCCATCAAAACATTGTAAAAACTCACACAACCCACAAAACTAATGTATATACTATATTTTTTGGCTTGAAGTGCAACTTATACTAATAAGTGATAACAACCTTCAGACCCTATACTTTTTAGTGTTCAAGGTCTCCAAGACCCCAAGCCCCCTACTTTCGCCCAATTCAAAGACGTAATCCCAGTGCAATCAGTTCTGAACCTTTGTCATCCCTAATGACGTTAAAAAAAAAAAAAAATCACATCTCCATATCAAGGAAAGTTGTTTGTTGCACAATTCCTATCACCACCAGGGATAAAAACTGCTTTGTTTCTAATCACACAATATTTTCACAAACTGTATTCAAACAGTAAGATGGGTTTTCATGCTAAACACAACAATGACAAAGGTCCTATATTCTTCTTTTTTTTTTTTTATTTAATCCCTTAACCCCTCCCACCCCAAATGCCACCGACAGGATTCGAACTCTGGACCTGTGATTCCGATCTCCAAATCAGACTGAAGCACAGAAATATATTCAAATTTCCAACAATGGCATCACAGGCAAACTGTTTTTTACAAGCAAAATGTATTCACAAACCTTCGTATCAAAATTTTCGATTTTTAGTTCCATCGTATTCAACTTAACAATTCTAACTTAAACTAAAAACCCAACATACATTGATTCAATGTACATTGATAATCATGTTTATAGTACATAATCAATGTTTATAGTACATAACAAAACGTACTATAATCAATGTTTATAGTACGTAAACATTGATTATAGTACGTAAACATAATCAATGTATGTTGGGTTTATAATCAATGTTTACGTAATCAATGTTTATGTGCTATGAACATTGATTATGTACGTAATCAATGTTTATATAAACATAATCATAGGATATAAATATTGATTATAAACATTGATTATATCCTATGATTATAGTACTATAAACATTGATTATGTACTATAATCAATGTACATAATCAATGTTTATGTACTATAAACATGATTATAGTACATAATCAATGTTGATTACAGTACGTTGATTATATGTATATAATCAATGTTTATAGTACGTTGATTATCATGTTTATACATCAACACAAAATAAAGCAGTAACGAATATACACAAAAGTGACATAAGATCATTCATTCAGTTTCAACAACTCCAAGTAGTTTATTAAAAGTTGAGTTAATAAAACCAACTCCTAAAAATCATTATATGCAACATCTTAGTACAAGAAGAACCATAAATGAAATAAAGCACTGGATGAACGAAAACATAAGACATTATCAAAGAAGGATGGAACTTCAGCAAGAATAATGACCATGATAGTAAAAATCCCATATATAATTTTTCATGAACTATGGGACAAAAATGGCCACAACAGCATTAGGTGTTGTATAGACGCTATTGTTAACACATGAAATACTTCACTCTTTTCATTCAAAACTTTTGTTAAAGGATTTGGTGTAATATTGATAGGAATAATGAGTTTTTGGAAGTTTTCAAAAGGGATAATGAGTCTTATTGAAAAGTACCTAAAACATGCCTGATGCATCCCTAGCACTCCGAACCTAATAGCACCATTGCTGTTGTTAACTATTTATCCCAACAAATGTGTTGAACAAATATAACTCAACTGACTGAAGTAGCAATTCGCTTTTACTCCTCCAGCACCAGAACATGATAAAGCAATAAACTACGCGCAGCCTTGCTAAGTTCTAAGCCCAAATCCTGCATCTCAATTCTCAATATAGTATAACAGCTGACTGAAAGCGACCACATTTAAACTGTTGTCCATATTGATCCCTATATCAGCCATGCCTTTTAGCAACCAATTTATCATCTCTTGCCTTACAGAAACCAAGTAGCAACACCTTACACGTTTTGTCTATTAGGAACTAAGCCAACCTCCTTCATGTGGCAGTACATGCCACGGGCATTCCCAATTCTACCTAACTTTAGAAGCCCATGGATGGCAACTGTGTATGATACAAAATCAAGTGGGTAATTTTCAGCTTCCATGAACAGTCTGATGGCCTTTGGGGTTTGTCTGCTTTTATTAATTTCGACATGATTATAGTATGAATATGAGCATACTTATTCTTAACTATCCCATGATACTCTCCTATTCTGCATAACCCAATCACATATGCAATTATAAGTCTAACGATCTGGAGTAGAACTTCATTTACCATGTCAAAGTACAAATCTACAACAACTGAAGGACAACTCGCCTTATATAGATACATTGAAAGACAATTGTAAAGTACAGGGTCTTTTCACAAAACTAATCCACGAACCCATGAGTCATATAGTTCATATCTGTGGGACAAGGATATAGTAGATAGTACAGAAGAAACAACATATAAATCAGGTTTTATGTTTCTTTCAAGCAAAGCTCGGAACGCAATAAGCGCATCATCATATCTCCCCAACTCTGAATAAAGGTATATCAAAGCATTACAGAGGACCAAGTCAGGAGTACAACCTTTTGATTCCATAATAACCAATACATCTATTGCCCTATAGAACATTTGAGGGTCCTTAAATCCTTTGATCAAAGAGGTGCATGTTACAACTTTAGGACAACACCCACTCTCCACCATCTTTAACAATAAGTGAGTGACTACTTCGAGTTTACCGATCCGGCAAAACCCATCAATCAATATACTCCACACTTTTATGAAAGAGGGATTCCTAAAATAACCAAAAACCCCAGAACTTGCAAGGACTCTGCCATACTCCCCTGCCTTAAAAAACAATTCAAAATCACCAAAAATTTCAAGGGGTTAAATCTAAACCCTTTCCTCAACATCAACTTCAGAACATCACAAACACCCAATCATAATTCAGCTTGCAAAGTTTACATACCGATATGTTAAATGTCAAAACAATTAGGATCCTGGGTCTCTCTCAAAAACTTAAGAGCAGTACCTGCATGCCCACCCTTGAACAACACATCAATGTTAATATTCCTAGCAAACGTATTCGGTGAGTAACCAAATTACTCATCTCCTCAAAAGTATCTAACAGAAACACACTGCGCCAATAAATCCTTAATAAAATCAAGAAGGTTTGTGGCTTAGTCTTAAACCCAATCCCCTAACAACACTCCTAACTGTTTCAAACTCAGACTCAACTATAGGAACCATTTTATTAAACAATTGGGGTTCATAGGAATAATGGGGCTGTAGAGCACAGCACAAGAAGAACTTCAGTGAGATTATATCAGAATAGCAATTTGACAACATTGAATCAACCATTCGAAGAGTGATCACAAGTGACCGACGACTATTTCTATGGAAATCTGAAACAAAGGGTTTGGGGTTGATTCGATTTTAAAGCTTATGGAGCAATCTCTGTTTCAATAGCATTCTAGATTGTCTAGCTAGCTAGAACAAGTAAATAACGAAAAATGAGATATTTTTATAACATAAAAGCGAAAAAGGAGAGATTTTTATGGCTAAGTAAAGAGAAAACATGAATGGGTATTCAATTTTACCTTGTGAATGCGACTCCCTTTGCTTGCTTTGCTCGATTTGGTGAGTTTTCTCTTCTCTGCACTTCACCAAGTTTGAATCAGTAAATTATCTGCAGTCTTTAGGTTAAATAGAACCTTGCCCTGGCTGTTATCAGCAACCATATTTCAATTAGCACCACCACCTAAAATTAAAAATCATTAAATAAAAAAATATACATACATTTTTTTATTTATACACATAATACCCAAACATGCATAATAATAAGTTGGGTTTTGGAAATAAAAGATTTGTGAAAAGATAATTTGTTAGGTTGTTAGGATTATAATTTCTTAATAATATTAAAATTGTTAGAAAAAAAGATCATAATTCGTGAAAGGTGTACCAGCTGAATCGGTAGAGGTGTGGAGGATGGAAGAGAAAAACGACAATGAACTATAGTTGCTTCCCGGTACGTATTATTCTCTTCTTCATCCTTTGATGTAGCATATCGTTGAATTGGAGCATAAAATTCCATGCAACCTAACACACTCTAAGAGTTGCACCAACACCGGTGATCATGATAGTGATGAGCAATTAATCAAAAGAACAAGTGATATGATGACAACAGTGATTTTTTGGCCTTTGAATTGAATGATATTAACCAACTAGGACAAGGTAATACCCAAGAAAACCTCGAAACTATGATTCCGAGTATTACAAGTAATGTAGATGGTGGTGATGTTTGATCAAACACTACACTTGAGCATTTGTTGGATTGGCATGCCTGACAGACTCTTATGATCCTCGATGTACAGTAGTTCTTGGATAAATAGGATCCTTCCACCTTTGGACATTTTTTTTTGTGCTCACCCAGGGAGGATTCATAAAATGAAGTGAGAAGATTACGATCACTACACCAGAATGATGTCTTTGTCCAATGTTAGCCTTAGTTTAAGTTTCGGAAAAATCTTTTTCAGTATTTCTTTCTAGACACCCCATAAAGCCATAACCATGCTAGCTAGAGGTTTGCATTCAGCTTCATTAGGTGATAGCTTCACCTAATAAATCAGTCGCGATAAGCCAAGTTTTTCAAACTGACTTGATGCATCTTTGTTTTATAATAAAGAAATTATTGCTCAACTTATTGAGCTCTAACAATTACAGAAAACAGGGATTAGTATAAAACTAGGGATCAATTAATCAACCCCTTCTGCATATTCTTACATATCATTGTGAGTGTTTTTATAGATTGAGATATTGTTGTGGCAATAACAAATATAATGATATTTTCTCTATAGTTCTAGGAAACCTACTCCATTTGCTGCAGCTATCTTGTAAAAATTCAATAACAATCATTTATAAAATTCAATAACAATCCTTTATAAATTTCAGAAAATTCAATAATAAAAATCCATCAAAATTCAATGGATTCTGTAAAATCCGCAAAATCCAGTCACTTAAAATACATCAAAGTTCAGTGAATTCTGTAAACTCCTTTGAAATATTTTAAAATACATAAAATTTAAAGTCTTTTACACTCTATTAAAATCCATAATTGAATACCCCCTGTTAGTCTCACCATAACTTTTGGTATGTTGGTAATAATCCTTCCTTACCAAGTTATTATGTCCTCATCTTAACTTGTTTTACATGCTTCGCAACTACCAAGTTATTAAGACAAAAAAACTTTTTTGCAAACTAGAACTCACTTCTAATTTCTCAAAGAACTTGTCTAGAGAGCTAGGCCAGGCCCAATACCCTCCATCATCTTAAAGATGCTCAAAATGCCCCAATCGAACACAATTACATGCACAAAGAGCCCCTCTGGCACTATCCTGGCTCTAGGGGCTTGGCTCTTTAGAGTATTTATTTCTCAAACACAATAATTTTTTTTGAAAATACTATGAAACCATATTTTTGCAACCAGGGTGACATAGCGTTATCTTGAAAGAATGATGAAATTTCCAAAGTGTTTATGTTTATCTCAAGGTTGTAAAAAACTTCCTATGATGATGCCATGTCATCCTGGCTGCAGAACTCGATTGTAAAACCCGGTTCCCTATTCTCACTCAAAAAATTTTATCTTTCACACCGACTGTTGGTTGCCATTTGCAGACAATAAAGTAATTGTTTTAGAGCATTTCCAATTATGGTAAAAACTTTGTTAATCCTGTCTGACAATATGAAACACATGGATGCTAGCAAGATGCAAAGGTAGACAAAGCAATAACCAAGATTTATAAATTTTGCCACTCTTACAATTGAAGTGTGTTTTTTTTTTTTTTTTGAAAGTCAAGCATGCAGTCGATGGGTATAAAATTCAAGACGTGAAAGTTAAACCACCACAGCCTTAACCATCCAACCAGACTACCATTGACTTGAAGTGTTAATTGTATCTTTGTAACTGTTGCAAGCCAGGCCATTAGATGGATTAATTATCATCTCGGTTTTGATAATGAGCATATTAATAGAACTCTAATCAATTGAATTAGTTGAGTTGAACTGTGATATCTGTGAGTTTTCCAACTTGAGTTTGTCAACCATGGATTTGATCCAATCTCTCCATGATCTTAGGACCCATTTCAAACATTCAAACCTTTACATCATGAGAAACAATGAAGATTTTGGAGACTTTATTCCCTATCTGGGTGGTTTTTGAAACTGCAACATTAACAGAGGGAGAGAATTAGGGGTATACGTTCGAGCCCGATGACATGCACACGCCAGCATTTAGCATGAGAGATCATGCATGGCTTGCTCCCTTCAGGGGCCAAACAATTTCCATAAATCTTGTTGCCTATTACTTTTGTACCCAACATGCATGTCAAGCAGTTATCCAGAAAAGATAAAGAACAGAATCAAAACTGTCCCATGAAATCGAAAAAACAATTTATGCATTTTTCTAGTTCACCCATTGCTTGACATCTCATGTTGTGATACGGGGTTTAGCATCATAACGACATGACTTGTCTCTTTGCATAACAATCGTGTGATTTAGAACTTAGCAGATATTATATATGTTGGCATGCCACAACTAAGGTAAATTACAATGCTAGTTGGTTATAAGAAATTCATGTATAGAAAGATTAAAAATCAGTATGAAAATTAACAGTAAGATATTGGAAGAAATTGATGAAAAAAAACAAAGCTACAACTTAATTATTCTATAGTAATAGGACGACCCCTCATGTATGTCACATCAAATTGCATCATATATACTATGCGCTTTACTAGGAAAAACTCGATTCAGGTTGTTACGTTATTCCAGTCTATCTCCCTGAAAAACATGAAAGCATGGATAAGAAAATCAGTATTGCTTTGATGTAGATGACAAATTTTCATCAAACAATTGTCAAAAGGATTACTTTATTGTCACACAGAGATGAACATACTGGGCAAAACTTCCAATTCAAAATATTATCCAAAAGGGAAGAACACAAACATACTGAGCAAAAACTTCAAACTCAAAATATCATCCCAAAGGCAGAACAGATGCAACTTAGGTGACAACATTATTCACTACAACACAGTGTAGATGCTCTGAAACTCATTAACAAATTCAATTTATCTGCGATAAATTTTTTAATTCTTCATTAGTAAATTCCACAAATGTTTCCGGAAACACATTGTCAACTCTCTCCATGTAGCAAATCAGTGAATTTTATTTTATGTAAATTGTTCATGACTAAAATTATCTTTAAAAAAATTTAAGATGGAACATCTACAATTACTGTAGGTAAAAGTTTTTGGTGGACGATTTTAAGTGTCAAATTATTGATTGCAGCACGATTTTTGGTGAACATCTCATCAACTGCAGCAACAAGCTATTCAGAATATATAGGTCCCCTCCCTTTTTCCATGCTATACAGCCTCAATACAATAAAAGAATGTAAAGCGGAAAAATTTATGGTAGTTACATAAAGTTTGGTGCGAGATTGACTTTACAGAAAACAGCTATTAGAATTTGAAGTTTGGACATTCGCATCTCCTAGTTATAAAATTTTGCAAATCTTTATAGGATAATATCTCCAGCATGACTTTGCAAAACTCTCATGATCTCCTCTTACTTGAAATCTACTCCCAACTCCTTCTAAACACCATCACCACCACCACCTTCACAACTACCATCATTGCCACGACCATCATATCAGAATAGGGATGGCAGTGGGGCGGATTTTCACGGATATCCGCCCCACCCAATCCGTTTGGGACGGTTTTGGATATGGCTGAATGGGTTTTCGGGTGGTTTTGGGTATCCAAAAAATATCCGTTCACTATTCGGGGCGGATACGGATTTGGCCATATCCGCCCCGAAAGCCCCGCGGATATCCGTTTAACCAACAAATTTACAAAAGTGCCCTTCGCCTATATAAAGGATTAACTGTTTTTCTAGAAATCACAATCGCTCATTCGCTACCTCACACCAATCGCTCCCTCACCCTCACCACCGAACTCTCCCTCGCAGTCTCACAGAGCACAAGCTCTCCCTCCCACAGAGCAGCGATCTCCCTCCCTCCCTCACACCGCACACCACCTCGCCCTCCCTCACGCCGCGAGATCTGCCTCCCTGGACCCTGCTCCCTCACACCGCGTCGACCGCGAGAGATCCCTCACGCCGTGTCACTGCTCCCTCGCAGAGAGATCTCCCTCTCACAGAGATGTTGAAGCTTGGAGATCGCCCCTTCTCCTTCTCCGAATCTCCATCTGATTGATCTCCTTCTCCTTCTCTGATCTTAGCTCATATCTGATCTTGATCTTGATCCGAGATCGATCAGATCTGATCTTGATCTTGATCTTGATCCGAGATCGATCAGATCTGATCTGATCTTGATCCAGAGATCGATCAGTTCTGATCTGATCTGATCTATCTGATGCGATTTTGAGATCTGATACATCAAGATCGATCAGTTCTGATCTGATCTATCTGATGCGATTTTGAGATCTGATACGATCAGATCTGATGCGATCTATCTGATACAATTTTAGATCTGATACGATTTCAAGATCAGATCTGATCTCAGATCTGAAATCAGATCTAAAATCTGAAATCAGATCCAGAGATTGATTTTTTTTTTGTATTTTTAATTTTTTTTTTGTACGAATTCTTTGTAAATTGTAATTCATAATTTTTTGTAATTTTTTTTGTACGAATTCATTGTAAATTGTAATTCAAAATTTTTTGTATTATTTTTTATTTGTACGAATTCAGAGATTGATTTTTTAATTTTTTGTTATAATTTTGTGCGGATTTGCGGGGCGGGGCGGATATCCGCTCATCCGCACGGGGCGGTTATGGATTTTGATTTAAAATTGCAAACGGATTTGCGGGGCGGATTGGGCATCCGATATTACTGACGGATCGGGGATGAATTTGCTCAAATCCGCCCCAATCCGCCCCGTTGCCATCTCTATATCAGAACCACCACTATTGTCGCAGTCGTGCGCCGCCACCACCATCATCGCTCACATTCATAATCACCATTACCACATCCACAATCATCGCCGCCATGACCATGCCACAATTACAACTACTACCATCATCACCACCGTCCACAATCAATGTTTATAGTACGTAAACATAATCAATGTTTATAGTTCGTACTATAATCAATGTTTATATGTTTATAGTACATAATCAATGTAAATCACAATGATCTTATGTGTCACTTTCCGTTCAGTGTTATAACCCAATGATAATCAAGGGAAGTGCATGTTACTAACAAAATCAACCAAAGCTCAAAACCTAAATTCCAAAACAACCCAAACCCTTTATACCATCCAAATTTGAACAACCCAAAAAGATTTTCAAATTGAAACAACCAAATCAGGAGGATTTCAATGGTGATGACTAACCTGTCTAAACTCTTTATACAGTTGAAGAAGATATGCTGCTCCTTTTGACGAACTGTTGCAAAACATGGTGAGAGGATCGAAAGAGTGTGTTCGCTTTGGAGTAAATCGAATCAGTGAGCAACAATGAGCAGAAATGGGAAGAGCGGAAGAGAAAAGAGAAAGAGGAAGATAGATGAAAAACCTGGAGACCTTCGATTGCGAGTGAGAAGAGGAGATCTTCGAGTGAAAGAGGAGAGGAGATCTTGAGATAGAGGAATTCGAATTCGAGGTCGAGTGGAGAGACGTGAGAGCAGATGAAAACTCTTCTCAGGAACCAAGGTGAAGTTTTTCATGAAGTGTGTAAATTTTTTTTTTTTAATTTTTCATATAAAACACAAAAATCAAATACACCCTAAAATTAAAATATATGAATAAATGACTATATTTTATCACTTTAGGTAAGGAGGGCCAATAAGATAAATAAAGTGTTGATCGTTATAATGTGTAGGGTTACCAAAATCTCTTTCAAATGGCCAATAAGATAAATGGAGTGTTGATCGTTGTAGCGTGTAGGGTTACCGAAATCTCTTTCAAAATCAAGATACCAAAATTAACTAGAAAAATGAAATCACAATCCTTGCGTGCAAGTCATCTTTAACGTTTTGTTAATTTTTAGTAAAAATAAGAAGGATTGAATTCATCTTACACCCAAAAAAAAATCATGGGTGGAAATTTGGAAGTAGCATAGTTTTTCTTGCCATTTAATTAGTTCTAAATCCAGAAGGATTGAATTCATCTTACACCCAAAAAAAAATCATGGGTGGAAATTTGGAAGTAGCATAGTTTTTCTTGCCATTTAATTAGTTCTAAATCAATCGCGAACCTTGTCGCCTAAAATGAGGGGGGTCTTGTTGAAACAATATGCTGTTAATTCGAAATAAATAGTAGGAACGATGGTACCAGTATTCCTTGGGTTGAGTCGCGGACTAGGTTGCTCTCTTTAAGACGTTTCGCGGCTCTGCCCAAGTTTGTGCAAGCAGTTTCGTAGCCCCGCCGTCCCCAGGATAAAACAGCCGAGAATCTCTGTCTCGTTCACAATTTGCACAGTATATGAACGGAATACAAATCACCCTCTTCTTAATTGCTCGGAATCAAAATCGGCAAGAACAAGTATAAAACCCGGACTGTTTTGTTTTGAAGAACTAACACCAGACTGTCAAAACTTGCAAGAACTGGATTTAATTTCGTTGACGCTGAACTCTGTTTGTAAACAACCAGAGATCTCACACCAAGAGGGAAGACTCTGGAATCTGTTCCAGATTATACAAGAACTGATTTCGAAGCTCTGAGGAAATCTGTTTTTTTTTTTAAAAACAGTTTGAGTAGAAGCTCTCTGTTTTGCAAGAACTGGAAGCTGAACTTTGTTTGCAAAAAACTGGATGCAAGATCGTTTTGAAGAGAGACTGTCTCTGACTTTGTTTGCGAGAAACTGGAAGCTGAAGAGCTGAGCTCTGTTTCTCGTTTTGAAGAAGCAAAACTGGAAGATGCTCTTCGTTTTTCTTTTTCGATATATGAAGCTCTGAATTGAAGAGATTATTTAAGGACTGAAAACCGACAAGGTAGTCGTTGGCTGCTGAAATCGCGGAACCGAAAGCAGAGAATTCCGCAAAACAGGGAACCACTTAAATATTTGTTTTAAGTTTCATTTGACCAAAAAATGTTTTTTAGCAAAAACTTAATATGCTTTCTAAATGACCCGTACCCGTACCCGTACCCGTCCCGACCGGACGGGCGGCGGCGGCGGCGGGCGCGAGGGCCTATCTCTCCCCTCCTCATAAAAGAGTGGTACCCCTTAGGGGTCCAAACCCAAGTCCTACATATCTTCTTATATACTCTACCTCATAGAGATATATAGTTGATATGGGACTATCCATTAGAATGTAATTCAAAACAGGGGAGAGGTCCAGGGTTCAAAACCAGATAACCACATATTTGGTTTTTTCAATTTTTGTTATTTTAAAAAGACAAAATCTCAACAATCCCCCACTTGGATTTTTAAAACAATTTTCATCGAGCAATCTATAACATATAAGATTGTGCATAAACAAAAGTGTCTTTCGACTTGAACTCTTGCGTAGTGTTCATGCTTTAGAATATACTAGAGTAACTCGTAGTTTTGAACTCTATCTCTAACAGACATTACACGCACAACCTTTTCCTGGGTGAAGTCTAAAAAGCCCGTGCTTTACGGCCATGCACGTATATCCCAGTAAGTGAAGGCTCTAGGAATTTTGCCCACAAATTCCATAGGAAGCGGCCAAACTTCCACAATCACTTAGGTGAGTCTATCAAGAGTACTCCTGTAGCTAGGTACTCCACTCCACATAGAGTATAGACATCATTAAGAGTTTTTGACTCATCCTTCTATCGCTTCAGGAATTCATGCTTAAATCTAGGAATGGGATTTCTATTTTGTCAGCATGATTCACATCATATCATTCACGACTTGTTATTACCCATTGAACCTATTTCTTGGGATCTCCAGTCTATAGGTTGGGTTACCGTCATGAATAACTCATCAATCTAAGGGCGTTAGTCCCATTCCTTTCGAGGTTTTGAAAACCTTCTCTCTAGCTAATCCTTTCGTCAAAGGATCAGCCAAGTTCACATCAGTTCGTACATGATCCACTCTCACAGCACCAGTAGATAGAAATTCTCTAATCGTACTGTGCTTACGACGTATTTGTCGTTTCTTGCCGTTATAATAACGGTTCTGTATTTTTGCAATAGCCGCGGTACTATCACAATGGATCAAGACAGCTGGAATCGGTCTTTCCCATAAAGGGATCTCAGCTAGCAGGTTTCTTAGCCAACCTGCTTCTTCACTAGCCGTAGCTAATGCTATAATCTCTGACTCCATCGTGGACTGTGCCAAAATGGTCTGTTTCTTTGACTTCCAAGAAACAGCTCCACCAGCTATATTGAAAATATAGCCACTGGTGGCTTTGGAGTCATCTGAAAGGGTGTTCCAATCAGCATCGCTATATCCTTCAAGGACAGCGGGAAACTTTTGATAATGTAATCCGAGGTTCTTAGTCCTCTTCAGGTACCTCATGACCCGTTCTATAGCATGCCAATGCTCTATACTAGGTCTACTTGTAAATCTGCATAGTAATCCAACAGCGTAAGCTATGTCGGGTCTAGTGCAATCGGTAGCATATCTAAGACTACCAATAATGCTCGCATACTCAGATTGTCTAACACCGTCACCGGTGTTCTTGAACAACTTTACACTAGAGTCATAAGGAGTACATGCAGGTTTACAGTCAGAGTAATTATATTTCTTTAGGATCTTCTCGATATAATGTGATTGATCCAAAGAAATTCCCTTTCCAGATCTAGTAATCTTTATACCAAGGATTACACTCGCTTCTCCAAGGTCTTTCATATCAAAGTTTGCACATAATAAAGCTTTTACTTTATTCACGGCATGGATATTAGAACCAAATATAAGCAAGTCATCCACATACAGACATATTATAGTGCAAATGCCATTTTCAGCTTTATAGTAAATGCATTTGTCACTTTCGTTCACATTAAAATCATGTGCGATGACGAGGTTATCAAATTTTTCATGCCATTGTTTTGGAGCTTGTTTTAAACCATAAAGAGATTTATCTAGTTTACAAACTTTGTGTTCTTGTCCTGGAATAACAAAACCTTCAGGTTGGTCCATGTAAATTTCTTCTTCCAAATCGCCATTAAGAAACGCAGTCTTAACGTCCATTTGGTGCAAAACTAGGTTATGTATTGCAGCAAGAGAAATTAACACTCGAATAGATGTAATTCTAGTTACAGGAGAATATGTGTCAAAGAAATCAACATTTTCTCTCTGTCTATACCCTTTGACTACGAGACGAGCCTTGAACTTGTCAACATTACCATCGGGTTTCAATTTCTTCTTAAATATCCATTTACATCCTATTGTCTTACAACCTGGTGGCAGATCGACTAAGTGCCAGGTTCTGTTAGACTCAAGAGAGTACATTTCATCATCAATAGCCTCTTCCCAAAAATTGGCATCAATAGAGGATAGAGCCTCTTGAAAACTAAGAGGATCTTCTTCGACTGAAAAGACATAGAAATCGGGGCCAAAAGTCTTAGAAGTTCGTTTACGTTTACTTCTTCGTGGCTCAGATTCTATGATTTTTTCAGTTTCATTAATCCTGATCAAGGGTACATTGTTTGAGGATGTACCCCCACTATTCCTCGAAATAAAAGGAAATTTATCTTCATAAAAGTCAACGTCATTTGATTCTATAATAACTTGATCTTTAATATTATAGAATCTATAAGCTTTGCTGTTTATGGCATATCCTATGAATACACATTCATATGCTCTTCTGGCTAACTTATTCCTTTTAGGATCAGGAATTCTAACATAAGCTAAACAACCCCAAGTTTTCAAATAAGACAAGTTTGGTTGTCTATTTTTCAGAATCTCATAGGGAGATGTTTTACTTTTCGATTTGGGAACTCTATTTAGCACATAACAGACTGTCAAGATGATTTCTCCCCACCAGTGCGATGTAGCACCGGAGTTAAGCATTATGGCAACTACTAACTCAGTAAGAGTTCTATTTTTCCTTTCAGCTTTGCCATTCATTTCAGGAGAATATGGAGCAGTTGTTTCATGAATAATTCCTTGAGAATTATAGAATTCAATGAAAGTTCTGCTATCATATTCAGTGCCTCTATCACTTCTAAGTCTCTTTATCTTTCTATTAAATTGATTTTCAACTTCAGTCAAAAATAATTTAAACATATCAAAGGCATCACTTTTATTTTTCATTAAGTATACAAAAGTATAATCAGAACAGTCATCGATAAACGTAATAAAATAACGTTTTCCATTTCTAGTCAAGATACCATCAAGTTCACATATATCTGAGTGTATCAGATCTAAAGGTTCAGATTCTCTAACTACAGATTTATGTGGAGTTTTGGTTATCTTTGCTTGACTGCAATAGTTGCACTTTTCAAAGTCATTTAAGGACAATTTTGGAATTAGTCCTAAATTACTCATGTTTTTAATAATTCGTTTATTAACATGACAAAGTCTAGCATGCCAGATATTAAAAGTGCACAACATATAAGCAGAACTAGAAATTTTATTCGCTTCAACATTTAATTTAAACATTCCATCAGTAGCATACCCTTTCCCCACAAATACATTATTCTTAGTAATGGTGTACAAATCAGCCCCTATGATCTGAGTAAACCCAGCCTTGTTCAGAAGAAAACCAGAAACTAGGTTCTTTCTCATCTCTGGAGTATGCAAGACGTCTTTCAGGGTAACTGTCTTTCCAGAGGTAAACTTCAGTTCGACTGTTCCAGTTCCAGCAACTGTAGTGGAGTGGGAATCACCCAACAACACTTTCTTGTCCTCAGCTTCAGAATAGGACTTAAACATTTCTCGATCATCGCAGACATGTCGAGAAGCACCAGTGTCAATCCTCCATCCCTCGGATCCACCAACAAAATTGATCTCAGAGATCATGGCAATTAGTTGGTCTTCGGTTAGGTTCGCCTGAGGTGCAGGGCGAGATCCGTTCCGGCAGTTCCTGGCCATATGCCCTGGCCTACCACAGGTGTAGCAAAGGAACTGTGCTGATTCATTCTTGGAGGGATGTTTCTGTCCATTCTGATTTCGCGGAGGATTCTGATTCTGATGGTTGCGGTTCTGATTGTTCCGGTTATGCTGGTTCCGTTTCTGATAGTTTCGGTTTTTGTTGTTATTCTGATTTTTCATAGTCTTCCCAGTGGGTTTCAGAGAAACAGGGGTAGACTTCTTATTGTTTGAAATAATCAGAACTTCATCTTTCTGATCTTGTTTCCTGGCTTCCTCCTCAATTCGAAGTCGGGTTATCAGGCTTTCTAGGGAAAACTCTTTAGTTTTATGCCTAAGGACATTCTTAAAATCTTTCCAGCTAGGGGGCAATTTGTCTATCACAACAGCTACTTGAAACTGCTCATCTAAAGTCATTCCCTCAGATATAATTTCATGAGCAATCTTTTGAAGTTCGTGTGATTGGGTTTCCACAGACTTATCATCAGTCATCTGAAATTTCAGATAGCGACTGACAGCATATTTCTTTGTGCCAGCCTCCTCAGTGTCATATTTCTTTCTAAGGGCATCCCAAATATCTTTTGCGGTTTGTTCAGAACAATAATAATCATAAAGGTCACCAGACAGACCATTCAGGATAAAATTTTTACATAAAAAATCATTTCCAATCCAACGGTCTAATTCTTTGGTTTGGGTTTCAGTAGGTTCAGCAGGCAATTTCGGTTTTTCAGTATCACAGACATAAGCAACATTTTGAGTTGTTAGAAAAAACAGCATCTTTTGTCTCCATCTTTTAAAGTGTTGGCCCTCAAAACGAAAGGGTCGATTAAGGTCTTTAGCAGCAATTTCAGTAGTAGCATTCATGGCAGCAGACATAGAAATACGTCTTAAAATTGTTGAAACAATATGTTGTTAATTCGAAATAAATAGTAGGAACGATGGTACCAGTATTCCTTGGGTTGAGTCGCGGACTAGGTCGCTCTCTTTAAGACGTTTCGCGGCTCTGCCCAAGTTTGTGCAAGCAGTTTCGTAGCCCCGCCGTCCCCAGGATAAAACAGCCGAGAATCTCTGTCTCGTTCACAATTTGCACAGTATATGAACGGAATACAAATCACCCTCTTCTTAATTGCTCGGAATCAAAATCGGCAAGAACAAGTATAAAACCCGGACTGTTTTGTTTTGAAGAACTAACACCAGACTGTCAAAACTTGCAAGAACTGGATTTAATTTCGTTGACGCTGAACTCTGTTTGTAAACAACCAGAGATCTCACACCAAGAGGGAAGACTCTGGAATCTGTTCCAGATTATACAAGAACTGATTTCGAAGCTCTGAGGAAATCTGTTTTTTTTTTTAAAAACAGTTTGAGTAGAAGCTCTCTGTTTTGCAAGAACTGGAAGCTGAACTTTGTTTGCAAAAAACTGGATGCAAGATCGTTTTGAAGAGAGACTGTCTCTGACTTTGTTTGCGAGAAACTGGAAGCTGAGCTCTGTTTCTCGTTTTGAAGAAGCAAAACTGGAAGATGCTCTTCGTTTTTCTTTTTCGATATATGAAGCTCTGAATTGAAGAGATTATTTAAGGACTGAAAACCGAACTTAATATGCTTTCTAAATGACCCGTACCGTACCGTACCGTACCGTACCGTCCCGCCCGACCGGACGGCGGCGGCGGCGGGCGCGAGGGCCTATCTCTCCCCTCCTCATAAAAGAGTGGTACCCCTTAGGGGTCCAAACCCAAGTCCTACATATCTTCTTATATACTCTACCTCATAGAGATATATAGTTGATATGGGACTATCCATTAGAGTGTAATTCAAAACAGGGGAGAGGTCCAGGGTTCAAAACCAGATAACCACATATTTGGTTTTTTCAATTTTTGTTATTTTAAAAAGACAAAATCTCAACAGGTCTCATCCAAGTAATCCAAACTCTATAAGAACAACTAATGAGGCAAATATAAAAGCTCAAACAAAGAAGAATATTTGCACATGATGATGTTCAACAAGGTTTGCAGAAGCAGGATCATCCAATCAATACTGGTATTGCACTGCATCACATAAGAACTTCAGAAAACAGGACGAATGGTTCACAAGAAGCCAGTGGACACTCGTGACACAGTGATTACAGCAGGAAGATAACCCAGTGGTTACTGGAAGAATGGTAGACAAGAAGCCAAAGGAGATAACACAGTGATCACGCGGACATAACAACACAGCCGTAACAACAAATAATTCGCATAAAACTATTTTAAACCAAGTATTTGTCAACACAATGGCATTTACTTGCTCTGTTTGGTTGACGGAGGACACTGCAAGGATGTTTGTTTAACAGTATTAAAAATAATAAAAAAGAAAGAACTGAAACATATTTGCCTTGCAGCAGCAAATATTATTTTTTTCACATAATCCTATAATTGGCACACATTTTGGTCTAATCACTGACTGTAAAACTGAATCTGCAAAATTGCAAATGGAAACAGAAAGACACAGAAAACTCTTCTCTCCTCTTCACATGAATTATTTGCGACCCTTAATCTACTACTGTAATGAGGGTGGATGGGTTTCGTAACTGCAATGGTCACGACAGACATGGAACTGAGTGAAGAAATTGAGGTCAATGTTCATGCAGGAATCAAGTTGTTCTTAATCTTTGTGTGTGTTGTGGGTGTCGAGGAACTTCGCATATCGCTCTGCCTTTGCTCCTGATTGGTGGTCATAGTACTCAACGACTGCCGCTCCAGCTAATGCTGCAAGTGTAAGAGCTTGGGCGTGCAACCTGTAATAAGAGAAGTAGGGCAATAACTGTCAAGAACAAGAACATCACATAAATGAAATGCAGATAGCTTGTAATGAATATGCTAAAGGTTTCAATAACAAAGTCTTAACTCGAAGGGTAATTCCTACATCCTAAGCTAAACTTGATAGAAGTGCCACAAAATTCTTCTTTGTTCAGGTTCAACACCAGCGTTTAAGTTCAAAAGTAAAAAAAGACCAAGACTATAAAATGTTTTACATCCATAATGCATCAGGTAAAACAACCCCCAAAAGAGGTTAGTTTCCTCTCACATCCATGAAAAAAAAAAAAACAACAACAACAATTATCATATGCGCTATTCAGGCTTTAAAGGGAACTCCTCTTCTGATGAATAAATGGAAGTATTACCTTATAAATCTGGCAATATAATTTCGACTTATGGTCTCAACCAGATAGGATTCATATAAACTAATTATACAACCATTCCCTCGATTTTTTGGGCCATCTTTCAAGTGTACGACTAAAGCCTTATGTGGTTAGGAGTCAAATGTTAGAAAATTCATTTATTATAGATATTGCTATAAAAAAAGTTTGATACTATAGTCCCAATAATTACTTTGATTGGATCATTGGCTACACAGAATATGGCAGATTGGTCAGTACTTTGTGCTTCTGAATGAAAGCACGTAATTAAATAAAAAAGGGTAGCAAATATCTTATCCTTCATACAAATGATGTAGGGAATTACGGTCACCACATATTCCTTTTCAAACAGAAGCAGGTAACAAAATGAGATAGGGTACATAATTTATTCTTCGTCACTCTGCCTAACTATACACAACCAAGAGGACGAAACATTCTTAAAGTTTTCTGCTGCTGTTTTTTTAACTCCTTCAAACTTAAACATATAATCGATCTAGATTAGCAAAGTGGCAGAACAAAGGCAGGATTCCTAAATAGTAGTTAACTATGTCTATCTGGGACATTAGAATCGAATTATCTTTGGAAGTATAGAATTCAACATGAGCCCTACTCGTGTTAATCATCAGCATTTCCACAATCACTAAACTTAAAAACCTGAATTTCCAATTCGAGTCAGCATTTAACCCTTCCACCAAGAAGGAAGCTGTAGGAGTTGTTCCATGCAATCATCATGAATTTGCATTTTGTTGAGATTTTGTCTTTTTAAAATAACAAAAATTGAAAAAACCAAATATGTGGTTATCTGGTTTTGAACCCTGGACCTCTCCCCTGTTTTGAATTACACTCTAATGGATAGTCCCATATCAACTATATATCTCTATGAGGTAGAGTATATAAGAAGATATGTAGGACTTGGGTTTGGACCCCTAAGGGGTACCACTCTTTTATGAGGAGGGGAGAGATAGGCCCTCGCGCCCGCCGCCGCCGTCCGTCCGGTCGGTCGGGTCGGGTCATTTAGAAAGCATATTATTTTTTGCTAAAATTTCTTTTGCTTTTAAGTGGACGGTCCTTGTTGCGGAATCTTTTTCATCTGTTCATCTGCTGCTTTCGGTTCCGCGATTTCAGCAGCCAACGAATCTCTTGTCTTTCCTTGTCGGTTTTTATTCTACAAAAACCATCTCGCATCAGAGCTTGAAGGCAACACACACAACAGCAGAGACATTTTAGGTTCTCGCATCAGAGCTTCAAATCTCTGTTTTGTTGCAAAAAAAAAAAAAAAATTCACCTTCCAGCGCTTGCAGTTCTTTCGTGATTTGAGTTTCATCAGTATTTCGATTGGAGTTAGAGCTTCTTCCAGTTCTTGCAAAACAAACAGCTTCTTCTAAAACTGTTTTTCAAAACAGAGTTCTTGTGAGCATCGCAATCAGTTCTTGCAACAGAGTCCAGAGTCTTCCCACTTGGTTCGAATCTGTTCTTGCCAACAGTCCGAGTTTCGAATCTGTTCTTGCAACAGACCGTGTTTTATACTTGTTCTTGCCGATTTTGATTCCGAGCAATTAAGAAGAGGGTGATTTGCATTCCGTTCAAATACTGTGCAATTTTTGAACGAGACAGAGATACTGGGCTGTTTTATCCTGGGGACGGCGGGGCTTCGAAACTGCTTGCACAAATTGGGGCAGAGCCGCGAAACGTCTTAAAGAGAGCGACCTAGTCCGCGACTCAACCCAAGGAATACTGGTACCATCGTTCCTACTATTTATTTCGAATTAACAGCATATTGTTTCAACAATTTTAAGACGTATTTCTATGTCTGCTGCCATGAATGCTATTACTGAAATTCCTGCTAAAGACCTTAATCGGCCCTTTCGTTTTGAGGGCCAACACTTTAAAAGATGGAGACAAAAGATGCTGTTTTTTCTAACAACACAAAATATTGCTTATGTCTGTGATACTGAAAAACCGACATTGCCTGCTGAACCTACTGAAACCCAAACCAAAGAATTAGACCGTTGGATTGGAAATGATTTTTTATGTAAAAATTTTATCCTGAATGGTCTGTCTGGTGAACTTTATGATTACTATTGTTCTGAACAAACCGCAAAAGATATTTGGGATGCCCTTAGAAAGAAATATGACACTGAGGAGGCTGGCACAAAGAAATATGCTGTCAGTCGCTATCTGAAATTTCAGATGACTGATGATAAGTCAGTGGAAACCCAATCACACGAGCTTCAAAAGATTGCTCATGAAATTATATCTTAGGGAATGACTTTAGATGAGCAGTTTCAAGTAGCTGTTATGATAGACAAATTGCCCCCTAGCTGGAAAGATTTTAAGAATGTCCTTAGGCATAAAACTAAAGAGTTTTCCCTAGAAAGCCTGATAACCCGACTTCGAATTGAGGAGGAAGCCAGGAAACAAGATCAGAAAGATGAAGTTCTGATTATTTCAAACCATAAGAAGTCTACTCCTGTTTCTCTGAAGCCCAATGGAAAGACGATGAAAAATCAGAATAACAACAAAAACCGAAACTATCAGAAACGGAACCAGCAGAACCGGAACAATCAGAACCGCAACCATCAGAATCAGAATCCTCCGCGAAATCAGAATGGACAGAAACATCCCTCCAAGAATGAATCAGCACAGTTCCTTTGCTACACCTGTGGTAGGCCAGGGCATATGGCCAGGAACTGCCGGAACGGATCTCGCCCTGCACCTCAGGCGAACCTAACCGAAGACCAACTAATTGCCATGATCTCTGAGATCAATTTTGTTGGTGGTTCCGAGGGATGGTGGATTGACACTGGTGCTTCTCGACATGTCTGCTATGATCGAGAAATGTTTAAGTCCTATTCTGAAGCTGAGGACAAGAAAGTGCTGTTGGGTGATTCCCACTCCACTACAGTTGCTGGAACTGGAACAGTCGAACTGAAGTTTACCTCTGGAAAGACAGTTACCCTGAAAGACGTCTTGCATACTCCAGAGATGAGAAAGAACCTACTTTCTGGTTTTCTTCTGAACAAGGCTGGGTTTACTCAAATTATAGGGGCTGATTTGTACTCCATTACTAAGAATAATGTATTTGTGGGGAAAGGGTATGCTACTGATGGAATGTTTAAATTAAATGTTGAAGCGAATAAAATTTCTAGTTCTGCTTATATGTTGTGCACTTTTAATATCTGGCATGCTAGACTTTGTCATGTTAATAAGCGAATTATTAAAAACATGAGTAATTTAGGACTAATTCCAAAATTGTCCTTAAATGACTTTGAAAAGTGCAACTATTGCAGTCAAGCAAAGATAACCAAAACTCCACATAAATCTGTAGTTAGAGAATCTGAACCTTTAGATCTGATACACTCAGATATATGTGAACTTGATGGTATCCTGACTAGAAATGGAAAACGTTATTTTATTACGTTTATTGATGACTGTTCTGATTATACTTTTGTATACTTAATGAAAAATAAAAGTGATGCCTTTGATATGTTTAAATTATTTTTGACTGAAGTTGAAAATCAATTTAATAGAAAGATAAAGAGACTTAGAAGTGATAGAGGCACTGAATATGATAGCAAAACTTTCATTGAATTCTATAATTCTCAAGGAATTATTCATGAAACAACTGCTCCATATTCTCCTGAAATGAATGGCAAAGCTGAAAGGAAAAATAGAACTCTTACTGAGTTAGTAGTTGCCATAATGCTTAACTCCGGTGCTACATCGCACTGGTGGGGAGAAATCATCTTGACAGTCTGTTATGTGCTAAATAGAGTTCCCAAATCGAAAAGTAAAACATCTCCCTATGAGATTCTGAAAAATAGACAACCAAACTTGTCTTATTTGAAAACTTGGGGTTGTTTAGCTTATGTTAGAATTCCTGATCCTAAAAGGAATAAGTTAGCCAGTAGAGCATATGAATGTGTATTCATAGGATATGCCATAAACAGCAAAGCTTATAGATTCTATAATATTAAAGATCAAGTTATTATAGAATCAAATGACGTTGACTTTTATGAAGATAAATTTCCTTTTATTTCGAGGAATAGTGGGGGTACATCCTCAAACAATGTACCTTTGATCAGGATTAATGAAACTGAAAAAATCACAGAATCTGAGCCAAAAAGAAGTAAACGGAAACGAACTTCTAAGACATTTGGCCCCGATTACTATGTCTTTTCAGTCGAAGAGGATCCTCTTAGTTTTCAAGAGGCTCTATCCTCTATTGATGCCAATTTTTGGGAAGAGGCTATAGATGATGAAATGTACTCTCTTGAGTCTAACAGAACCTGGCACTTAGTCGATTTGCCACCAGGTTGCAAGACAATAGGATGTAAATGGATATTTAAGAAGAAATTGAAACCCGATGGTAATGTTGACAAGTTCAAGGCTCGTCTCGTAGTCAAAGGGTATAGACAGAGAGAAAATGTTGATTTCTTTGATACATATTCTCCTGTAACCAGAATTACATCTATTCGAGTGTTAATTTCTCTTGCTGCATTACATAACCTAGTTTTGCACCAAATGGACGTTAAGACTGCGTTTCTTAATGGCGATTTGGAAGAAGAAATATACATGGACCAACCTGAAGGTTTTGTTATTCCAGGGCAAGAACACAAAGTTTGCAAACTAGATAAATCACTTTATGGTTTAAAACAAGCACCAAAACAATGGCATGAAAAATTTGATAACCTTGTCATCGCACATGATTTTAATGTGAACGAAAGTGACAAATGCATTTACTATAAAGCTGAAAATGGCATTTGCACTATTATATGTCTGTATGTGGATGACTTGCTTATATTTGGTTCTAATATCCATGCCGTGAATAAAGTAAAAGCTTTATTATGTGCAAACTTTGATATGAAAGACCTTGGAGAAGCGAGTGTAATCCTTGGTATAAAGATTACTAGATCTGAAAAGGGAATTTCTTTGGATCAATCACATTATATCGAGAAGATCCTAAAGAAATATAATTACTCTGACTGTAAACCTGCATGTACTCCTTATGACTCTAGTGTAAAGTTGTTCAAGAACACCGGTGACGGTGTTAGACAATCTGAGTATGCGAGCATTATTGGTAGTCTTAGATATGCTACCGATTGCACTAGACCCGACATAGCTTACGCTGTTGGATTACTATGCAGATTTACAAGTAGACCTAGTATAGAGCATTGGCATGCTATAGAACGGGTCATGAGGTACCTGAAGAGGACTAAGAACCTCAGATTACATTATCAAAAGTTTCCCGCTGTCCTTGAAGGATATAGCGATGCTGATTGGAACACCCTTTCAGATGACTCCAAAGCCACCAGTGGCTATATTTTCAATATAACTGGTGGAGCTGTTTCTTGGAAGTCCAAGAAACAGACCATTTTGGCACAGTCCACGATGGAGTCAGAGATTATAGCATTAGCTACGGCTAGTGAAGAAGCAGGTTGGTTGAGAAACCTGCTAGCAGAGATCCCTTTATGGGAAAGACCGATACCAGCTGTCTTGATCCATTGTGATAGTACCGCGGCTATTGCAAAAATACAGAACCGTTATTATAACGGCAAGAAACGACAAATACGTCGTAAGCACAGTACGATTAGAGAATTTCTATCTACTGGTGCTGTGAGAGTGGATCATGTACGAACTGATGTGAACTTGGCTGATCCTTTGACGAAAGGATTAGCTAGAGAGAAGGTTTTCAAAACCTCGAAAGGAATGGGACTAACGCCCTTAGATTGATGAGTTATTCATGACGGTAACCCAACCTATAGACTGGAGATCCCAAGAAATAGGTTCAATGGGTAATAACAAGTCGTGAATGATATGATGTGAATCATGCTGACAAAATAGAAATCTCATTCCTAGATTTAAGCATGAATTCCTGAAGCGATAGAAGGATGAGTTTAAAACTCTTAATGATGTCTATACTCTATGTGGAGTGGAGTACCTAGCTACAGGAGTACTCTTGATAGACTCACCTAAGTGATTGTGGAAGTTTGGCCGCTTCCTATGGAATTTGTGGGCAAAATTCCTAGAGCCTTCACTATACTGGGATATACGTGCATGGCCGTAAAGCACGGGCTTTTTAGACTTCACCCTGAAAAGGTTGTGCGTGTAATGTCTGTTAGAGATAGAGTTCAAAACTACGAGTTACTCTAGTATATTCTAAAGCATGAACACTACGCAAGAGTTCAAGTCGAAAGACACTTTTGTTTATGCACAATCTTATATGTTATAGATTGCTCGATGAAAATTGTTTTAAAAATCCAAGTGGGGGATTGTTGAGATTTTGTCTTTTTAAAATAACAAAAATTGAAAAAACCAAATATGTGGTTATCTGGTTTTGAACCCTGGACCTCTCCCCTGTTTTGAATTACACTCTAATGGATAGTCCCATATCAACTATATATCTCTATGAGGTAGAGTATATAAGAAGATATGTAGGACTTGGGTTTGGACCCCTAAGGGGTACCACTCTTTTATGAGGAGGGGAGAGATAGGCCCTCGCGCCCGTCGCCGCCGCCGTCCGTCCGGTCGGTCGGGCGGGTCGGGTCGGGTCATTTAGAAAGCATATTATTTTTTGCTAAAATTTCTTTTGCTTTTAAGTGGACGGTCCTTGTTGCGGAATCTTTTTCATCTGTTCATCTGCTGCTTTCGGTTCCGCGATTTCAGCAGCCAACGAATCTCTTGTCTTTCCTTGTCGGTTTTTATTCTACAAAAACCATCTCGCATCAGAGCTTGAAGGCAACACACACAACAGCAGAGACATTTTAGGTTCTCGCATCAGAGCTTCAAATCTCTGTTTTGTTGCAAAAAAAAAAAAAAAATTCACCTTCCAGCGCTTGCAGTTCTTTCGTGATTTGAGTTTCATCAGTATTTCGATTGGAGTTAGAGCTTCTTCCAGTTCTTGCAAAACAAACAGCTTCTTCTAAAACTGTTTTTCAAAACAGAGTTCTTGTGAGCATCGCAATCAGTTCTTGCAACAGAGTCCAGAGTCTTCCCACTTGGTTCGAATCTGTTCTTGCCAACAGTCCGAGTTTCGAATCTGTTCTTGCAACAGACCGTGTTTTATACTTGTTCTTGCCGATTTTGATTCCGAGCAATTAAGAAGAGGGTGATTTGCATTCCGTTCAAATACTGTGCAATTTTTGAACGAGACAGAGATACTGGGCTGTTTTATCCTGGGGACGGCGGGGCTTCGAAACTGCTTGCACAAATTGGGGCAGAGCCGCGAAACGTCTTAAAGAGAGCGACCTAGTCCGCGACTCAACCCAAGGAATACTGGTACCATCGTTCCTACTATTTATTTCGAATTAACAGCATATTGTTTCAACACATTTCTTGTAGAATACATAAGAAGTAAGGGACTCAAAAACTGCTTGGAGGCAGGAGGCTTGGCCTTAAGGAAAGGGACTCAAAAATTGCCTAAAGTGTCAAAACCACATAAATGTGTACCACGCATTTGGGAAGGGATGCCAAGCATCAAGAAATTTCAATCTACCTATTAGCTTAGATATCATCAAAAACTGCTCATGAAAATCACACTTGGGCATATGCACCCACACAAGATGGGATGTGTTGGGGTGTTTAGGGAGCTAGAACAATAAAATTTAGCTTAACGGCTAACAACTATCAACAAGAACAACGAACAAAGACTAACGAAACTACTATTCAAGGTTGACAATCCAGTCGACAACTTTGGTTCCTCCTTTAGTCGTACTAGTCAGTCTCCCCACCCTTCCCACTAGAATTCCTCCTTGGTTGAAGAGTCGGTGCGACATGGTTAATTACCAGAAGTCTAGTTTAGGTATCTAGTGCATTTAAGGTTGTCAATGCTCAGCCGAAAGAGGGGAAGTCAAAGGAGTTTTAGGAACCCATATGAAGTTCAGCCATACCCTATAGTAGTCCTTTTTCCTTATCTGAGAATAGCAACATAACCAACTAGATATCCGCTTGTAAATTACAGTAGTAATGCTTTCACCTCATTGTCAAACCTTAGTATACCCATGGGTTTAAACCTCAAACACTCCCTATGGGTCATTTTCATAAAAAACCAACCATGAACACTAATTCCAAGATGTGGGGTACAGGTCGAAAAAGTCTTCTCTACTTCATCAAGGTAAAAACCAACCGATAATCCATTATTAGTATATTTGAACCCACGTGGTATCAGAGGGATCGAAGCATGAGGTAACTAGATGTAAAGTAAAAACCACGGGAAGCACTCCTCTCCTGGTTGACTCCACATAATATGGAAAGGGGCAAAGCAATAGGAGGATAACTTTTATAGATTAAAAAAAAACAAAAAAAACTAGACTATGATAATCGCGAAGTAAACTAGCGACTATGTGAGATAGGGTGGAAAAGGGGGAGAGGGAATGGATGATGAACATAACTTTGTAGACCTGAAATTGATAACTCTGTGCCTCCAAGAGGTGTTGCCAATGTAGAGATTGTTACATTCTTTGAGGCCAGGCCAGGTCAGGCAAATTCCAATGCAAACCATGCACCATCCAGAAACATGCAAGATGCAAATATGGTTAATATGGCAGTTAAATCAGACTTTTATTCTTACATGATCAATATAGATTATAAGCGACTTCATCAACAACCACCAAGGATGCACGAACTCATCGAAAAACTTGCCGCACCCATGTCCGACACGTATCCGACACCAATGCTCGACACGTATTAGACACTTGATCAACGTGTCGGCGGGATCAGACACATGGTCAACGTGTCGGACACGCCTCCGACACACCCAAAACTCGGTCAAAACACAGTCAAGACTCGACAACCAAATTTTTTTATTTTTTATTTTTAATTGAACTCGTATAACCACCTAATTTGAATGTTGTTATTCCATCAAAAGTGAAAAACTTTCAATTATGATTTAGAAATCAAAATAAAAAGGGCAATGAAAAGCCACTAAAGCATAGATGTAGTCTATACTTCTTCTTAATCTTTGTTTATTCTTCTCTCCTCTACTTCTTTACTTTTTTTGGGCAAAACATTATTTTGTTCTCCACTTTTATACCTCTTTTTTTTCTGTACTGTTCTTTTATACCTCTTCTTTTTCTCTGCGTGTGGTTGCCGAGTCCTAGTTTTTCAAAAATTGTCAAGTCGGCGTGCCGTGTCCATCCATGTCCGACACAATGCGTGTCTGTGTCTGTGTCCGTGTCCGTGCCCGTGCCCGTGCATCCTTGACAACCACTCCCCTACACAAACCATCCAATCTACCCTCACAATTTCTCAAACAAATAACATTGTTCCCTTACATTTAGCATAAAGATAAACCAACCCCACATGTATATACTTGCTAATAATTAGTCTTCAACCAAAAAAATTTCCTAATTTTTCAGGGGCAAAAAAACAAAAACTGTGAAGATTGAACAGTGCTTCAAATCCAAATACCCTGTCCTTGTGCCGAACCTAACTGAGCTAACTCATTTGGTCCCTAAATTAGGTTCCGACCTGAAAAACCTAACCTTCCAAACCCTCCCCATCCATGTTACATTGTTACCTCCTACTCTTCCCCTCCATTGTGAATCATAATTATATCATTAAAATAAAAATAAAAATTTATAATAATAATAATAATAACTCCTAAATCAAAATCCAAACAAAAGGGGCATCATGAAATTTCAAAAGAAACAAACCCTAATGAGGAGAATAGAGAAGGAGATGATATTAATATACCTAGCATGGATAAGCTTGACGCTGGTCTTCATGTTGGGTTGAGACCAATTGTAAGCAATCGAACCAGTTATTCCACTAACCCATAGACACCCTTTTTTCATTCAATCAACAACAACAACAACAACATATCAAAAATCAAAATCAATAGTTTACTCACAAAACCAAAATCAAATCAAATGAAATCAAAGAGATATGAAAAGAAGGGAAATTTGATGATGATTACCTACGGCGCGAAGCTTGTGCTCCACTATCCAATGCCTTATTGATTCCATTTTGCTCTTCGTTTCCGCCATTTCTTGATTTGGTTTAAAAAAAAAAAAAATTCCCTGAAGAGTTTGGTGAGAGGGTTTTTTTTTTTTTATTTTTATAGAGAGACCGTCAAGAAATAAAAGAGAAACCATATACTTGCTAACGTGCGCCAGGGGTGACTGCGTACCGCACCAGGTTTTCGACCAAGCGGTATACACGTCACTGCGTCAGTGATCACCACGTGTATGGTACGCACTAGGCAATTTTTTTGGAAGTCATTGTTAGAAGCACTTCTTCTTTACATGTGCCCATCTCGACGGATTGATGGGGGCTCCTGTGTACTGTGGGCATGAGGGGCTCTGTGCATCTATCTCAGTCGTTGGATTCTGATCCAACGGCTTGTATCAAATGGAAGGAGAGAATTTGAAATTCAGATTTTATTTAAAAAAAATTTCCGCCAAAAACATCTCTCCTCCCATTTGATACGAGCTATTAAATTCTGATCCAACGGCTGAGGTGAATGCACAGGAGCCCCCTTGATCCCATCTGGACGGCCTAATAAATTCTCGATGTTATGTTATGTGTCCGTCCTTACTGAGTAGAATGATATCCTTCTTGTGAATTGAGGTGTCACACAGAGAAGACACTAATGTTCTATGTGGTTATGACTTTTTATTTTTTGGGTAATTTTGACGTTGGTATCTTTTACTGTTAATTGAATAAATGTCTTTAATTTCGTTTACTAATTGTATTTGAGTTTTATCTCTTGACAATTGTTGTTGACTATTGTTGTCACGTGTCTTGCATGTGACCATCTTTTTACTCAAATACCTTTAGTTTCATCTTCTTCCTCAACTTCATCTTGAAGTAATGATTGTGATTTCATATTAAATTTTAAAATACATAAAAAATATATAATGAATTTCGAGGTTATGTGAAAATGTTAAAAAAATAGATGCAAGTATATAAATTTATTAAACATATTAAATTAAGTTTAAATACCAAAAAATGAAACAAACATGAAATTAATATATAATTAGAAAATCAGGGGATGATTTCAAAAATCAATATATAAGTAGAAGAATAATAAATCTAGGTAACCTTGTTTGGTAGTTTTTTTTACTTTTTTTTACTTTTTTTTTGTGTTTTTACATTTTTTATCCATTTTCTTCAAAACACAATCACAAACATTATTTATAAAATGGGTAAAAGTGTAAAAATAAAATTAAAAAAAAATGTAAAAAAAATGCTAGCAAACAAGGCTGGCTAGAATTGTTGGTCGAATAAATGATAATTAAAAATTCAAGGGGGTGATTTTAAAAACCAATAAATAATTAGAAGAATTGATAATACATAAAAACCTCAAAATTTATGAAAAAACTCCGAAATTTTTTGAAAAACCCCGCAAAAATGTAATTTTTGGTAGCTGAATTTTGTATTTTTATGGAAAAAATGAAATTTACAAAAAAATTATGAAATAAACGGAAATTAAAAAAAAAAAAAACCTAAAAAATAGTAACTTTTAATTTCACCCTTTTTTCTTTTCGTAATTTCAGAAAAACAAAATTTTTATTGAAATTTCGCAAGATTTCACGAAAATCACATTCCTTGTCTTGAAGTGGGTTAGGGAAATATGAAGTATGATTGGAAAAAATGGAGTGGAAGTTATAGAGAGCGTCAAGCTCTCGGGCAATTTTTAAGTGGTAGTAGTTGTAGATATAGTGGAAGGGTGGGTTGTGTTATTGTTTCAGAGATGGTGGGTTTGGGTTGTTGTTTTAGCTTGTTGCATTTTCGATGGAGAATGTCTAGGTCAGTTTAAGAGAATTCATAGCTACAATTCGAACTCGATTATTCCCTAACAATCAAGTTAATATCTAGAAAATTCAAATATTGATGCTAGTACGATTCATGCTTCATACCATCTCATAATGCATGTAATGCCAATTTTTTGGCAAAAATGGAAGCGTCTTTCGATGTACTTTTCCATAAAAGGGATCTTTTGCTTTTATGTAGGGATGGGCAAATGGGTCGAGAAATCGCGGATCCAAATCGAACCGGACCGTTTTACTCTAAACAGTTCAGTTTTTATTTTATAAATTAAGAAACGGTTCAAAATCGTTCTAGAACAATTCGATTCCGATTCCGATTTCGATTCCTAAACTATAATTTCAAACAGTTCGGTTATGATCCGTAATATAACCCTCTTACACGTGCCTTAATATGATTGGGTAGAAAAAAATTTATTTCTAGCCCTAACACCCCCAAATCCCATCCTCCACGCACGACTGCACGATGCACCCAGCCACCCACGTTGTCCACGATCTGATTTCTAACCCTAAGTAACTCTAACAATCTGATTTCTCTCACTCTCGTCTCAGATCTTCTTCCCACAGCCACAATCCCCAACCCTCCTCACTCCTCAAAAATCTTTCAACAAACCCACACTCGGTAAGACTCGATCGATTGTGTTCTTTGGAGATTTGTTACTTTGAATTTCAGCTCAAGATCTCAGAACCATCATCACATAAGGAAATGTTAGCTTCCAAAACCGAAAACTTATAGTTTATCTTCGTCTGGTTTCGTTTTCTTTGAATGTACTTGTTGTTTATCGGGTCAAAATCAATCATTTTTTCTTCTTTTTATAAGATCTTAAAATGGATTTTGTTCATTCTTTAATGGATTAGTTTGGATTCATGTGTTGTGGTCTATGGACGATTTTAAAGGGTTTTTGTCTTGAATAATTGTGCAAATTTGGGTAGTTGGGGAGTGGGTGGGTTTTGATTGTTATGTGTTTGTAGAAATGTCGGACTAAGCATTTTGGGGTAATTTGGTTGTGATTATTACCAATTTTCAAAAAGTGCTAAATGACGTATAGATGATGATGCTATATAGGTATGCCATGAAGTGATCTTGATATATACCAATACGGAAAATTCTAGGGGTCGAGGGAGGGAACGAGGGAGGGAGCGAGGGATGGGTGAAAGCCACCCATCTGCCTCGAGATGAGCGTTATCGCACATCTCAAATCTGATGCGCTCATCTCGAGACGGATGGGTGGTTACCACCCATCCCTCGCCCCCTCCCTCGCTCTGTAGCAAAGCTCATACCAACACTTTACTTTAGTTGGTACGTTGTTGTGTATGTAAAGTGTCAAATCTTCTGTTTGCATTTGTAAACAACTTATACACTATAGCTTAGTACACCATTACCAATATATAAAAGAATCCCGGCCCCCTTATGTCATAGAGATGCTTTGATCTAATAATTTAAGTTGCATAAGTTGCTCCCAAAGAGCAATATTTCAAACTTGCTCGACTCAGAATTTTAGTACATAAAATAATGCTATGAATGTTGACTTATCTATAAGGAAACCATTTTAATGTAATCCATACTCTGTCAAGGATAGTAACTTCGCAAGGCTTTTGATGCAATACAATGTTCTTTTATTATTTAATGATTAGGGAGTAATCATCTCACCCCATTGTTTTGCCATTTGTAAACTGCCAATTCCAAATTCCACAAGAATTTCCCATCTGCAAGTATTTTCATCTCAAAACCAGTTAAAGAAGACATTTTCAATTCAAAAAATCAACATATAGGAATATGTTTTCTAACTTGTCCTGGAATATGTTTTCTTACTTTTTGGTTTAGATCGGAACTGTGAACTATATAATAGAATGCCCTCCTTAATTTTATATGGTGTTTATTAGCCAGTACTTGGCTGAGAGTTTCACATTTTTCTGATTTTCCTTGTGTATTAATTATATAGTTTCTTGATGAGACTTCCAAAACTCTTTTCATTCTGAATGCAAATTATTGTGCATATATTAATTTGTGATGCAGTTTTTAACTAAGTAAGCCGGCAACACAATGTATTCCAAGTAACACAAAGCATATTCAGATCCTGTGATTCAAGTACAGGGGTTATAAACGCGTACGAGAGCAGGAATGACCATGTGACCCTAACCGAAGCGAAGACATACTGGTTTATTTGCGATGTCCCTGGGCATTGCTTGGGAGGGATGTAGTTTGGGGTTGAGGTTAAGGGAGCTGAAGTACCTGATTCTCCACCAGATAGACCACTAGACAATAGTGAGAGTTCTGCGCTAGGAAAATTTGCATGGATTGTTTTCTTGGCTCTTGGACTTCTGACTTGAAAATTTTCAAGATGAATATATTGTAGTTATTTTATTATTTAATTAACTTTTGTTTTCCCTAAGCTACTTGTAAAATCACTTGATATAATTTTCTCATTTCAGAGTCTATGAATGTAGTCATGCCAGAAATTTAATCACAGCTTATTGTAGTGAAATTTGATGTTGATTACTTTCAATCTTTGAAAAGTAATAAGCATTTTCTACTTATGATCAGGAACTCAATTTTTGTAAAAGCATTAATATTTTTTTGAGATATATAATACAAGAACCGAACCGTTGTAAACAGTTCGAGTTAGTTTCGGTTCCAACGATAAAAATGGAGGAACTGATTCGGACCGAAACCGTTAAAATTTTAAACGATTCGAGTTAAGTTCCTCAAATTTTGAAACTGATCCGAACCGTGCCCTCCCCTACTCATATGCTTAAAAAATTCTTGTGCAGAACTTCAACATCTTGAAGCCAAGTTAAGGTGTTTTACAATTTTTAATGCAAATTAAGATGAATAAGGCTAATAGTCAGGATGAATCATATATAGGACATCATGCACAAATATGATGTAGAATTCGAGACATAAATCTAGTTGTTTGGTATATTGGCAAAGATCCTTACATCATGGTCAAGACGGGCAAACTAGTTGAACTGATTTTGATGAACTTAGCGAGCTTAGATGTCATTCCATGGAGTTTTGTATCGGATTAGCAAGGAATCTGTTTCACTAATTTTATTTAATTTTTCAATGATTAGGTTCGTGTGTAGTTTTTTTTTTTTTTGGGTTAAGAGATAAACTTGTATGCTTTGAGTATTCTTTTTTGTCTTCGATTTGATTATTGTTTTGAGGATCAATAATATTTTATGTTTAATAAGGTGGATTTGAGAAGAAGACGAACTAATAATAATAGTATTAATAATAATCTTCTTTCTAAATTTTTTTAGGATGGTGATGTCAAAGAAGGGAAGTGATGGTGTAAAAACAAATTCACCGTTTTTTTAGGGGGAGTAGGATTTTCGTTGGATCCTTGTAACAATTAAATTGTCATCAGCTAGTTTCGTCTGATTTGCCAAAAGTGTATCAACTGAGTTTGTAGAGGTGTGACAGATAGAATCACGTACACCTCATAGATTCAAACCTAGCCGGCGGCATGGGGTAAGGAGGGGTTAAGGATAACAAACACAACTAAATATTGGGCCATTTCTGGCTTTTATTGCTTATAAAACTATACAACAAAGTTCCTTATAGTAGGATTCATTACAATATCTGCCAAGTACATAACCATGGACTAATGCCCCATCATGGGTTGGCTTCTTCCCCAAACTGACGCAAATTTAGTAACAATAGCCAAGGCATTACTCGTAACACATGAGACCTTGGTAACTCTACCACGTAACAGCATTACAATATTCCCCTTTTTGTATCGATTGAATCCATCCAAACAAGTATCTTCATATGTCAATGCAGCACTCATCCATGTCTCCACATTCCCCATTTGTGTATCAAATGTTTTTGCATCCAGACTCATAAGCTCCCATAATGAATCATGAACAAATGTTGTAGTAGCATCAAAGCTTTCAATGCAATCCAAAAGAGCCATATATTGCCTCTTTCGGAGATATCTTCCTTTCTCCTTCATTTTGTCCAAGTATGCCATCACATTCTTTGTTTCCCTCATTGTGACATTCATAGCTACCTCTGCCCATTTTCGTGGGCTTCGCTTTGCTGAATTGGAATAGGGTGCTAATGTATGGATGCAAATGTCTTGGTAAAGTGTCACACTGCATGCATCCTTCACGTAGCCATCCCCATTGTTTAAATTTGAATTGGCCACATTCGTTGCAAACATAAGGAGTACTAATAACAAAAATGCGTGCACCATAGGCATCTTGGCTTCTTGATTGAAATTTGATGGAGCTAAAGTGGAGGCTTAGGTACTTGATAGCCTAGATTTAGGAGGAGAAATGTAGGTGTTAATCAGAGATACTAAAGGGAGAGACATTGTATTGTTTATAAGACAATGGGTGCTTACACTTGATGAGAAAAGGCATTTATAAAGGTTGAAGATAGGGATGAATGCAATAAAGGTTTAAATTAGGTGTAGTAAACATGTGAGTAGGTAGGTTAGGAGTCCGTGATGAATGGTTCAAGTTGGACAGGCCATTCAGTGGATCAAGGTGAAAAGCGAAAATAATTTTCAGACAAGTCGATATTCAACTTAAATTAGGTGTAGTAAAATGTCAAAAAATTTCTTTTCCGGATAAGCATCATCCAAGATAGCGACGTAGTAGGACGTAGCTGTGTATCATTCACACAATTGATGCAGTTGATGGTGGCCTTGCTTTGCAACATTTTTAGTTCTAAAAACAGAACAATAGAGCGTAGATTTTCCTAAATTTCCACTGAAATGCCCCACTTCCACAGTTCCATCGCGTCGCGCACGTGCAATTGCGCGCACCCCTTGGTCCACTATACATAGCAACGATATTGTCCCCAACTTAAACACCACCTATCGGGTCGGGCCTTCCATCTGGGCCTAGGTGGTGTGGGGTTTTCCCTTAAAAGGCCTCGTTACTATTAGGGAGTGGACCATCTCCTTATAAACCTTAGTGACAACTCCGCCTTACTTGATGTGGGACTATTCAAGCCAACTTCATCCCAACAATCTCCACCTTGGCGCGAATCGTCACACATCCTACAATCCATCCACCGGTCTGCAACATCTCGAAGTACACCTTCTCCTCGAGTCTCAAGTGCAACCGTGCAACCACGATCCTGTGGGTAACACTCAGTGTACGGGCTCGACTATTTCCGGCGTTTTTGGCTCCACCTAGTCGCAACCTCCGCATTAACTCCACCTTGTCCAGGCTTGACTATTTCCGGCGTTGTTGGCTCCACCTAGTCGCAACCTCCGCACTAATTCCACCTCGTCCAGACTTGTAGGATATCCTCGGACACCATATCGGCAAGGATCTGATTCATTCATCTGGCGGACCGCGCACTTGCGCCTACGCCTATCCCATGAATAATGTGCCGTCTGCACCTTCACCTCGCCGACCAAGTCCCAGCCGAACCATCGGCTCTGATACCAATTGTTGGGGCGTCGCGCACGTGCAATTGCGCGCACCCCTTGGTCCACTATACATAGCAACGATATTGTCCCCAACTTAAACACCACCTATCGGGTCGGGCCTTCCATCTGGGCCTAGGTGGTGTGGGGTTTTCCCTTAAAAGGCCTCATTACTATTAGGGAGTGGACCATCTCCTTATAAACCTTAGTGACAACTCCGCCTTACTTGATGTGGGACTATTCAAGCCAACTTCATCCCAACACATCGAAGCCTCCATCTCAACCACCATTGCACTTGCCTTGCCAGACTTTGCACCACGATACACAGACTTTGCTATGTTTGATATGAGCTTCCCAACAGGGAACTGTGGTTTAAGATTGCTTACTTTCTGACTCCACATTTGCAAATGGATACACAAGGTTTTGAGCACAATAATGTAACAGATCTTTAAATATATAGTGTACAGATCAAAACCGACATTTTTCTGTCTCTGGAAAAACTGGGTTAGGATTCTGTGATAGTTGATATTGCTAGTACAAAAGCAGAAATGCAAGGTAGATCAAAGAATTGTCTTTATACGTATATGATGGCGTTTGGAAAATTACTTCATTGATTCCTTTAGCTGCACAAAGAGATTAAGTCGTATTGATGACTGCTCATTTTTAACACCTCGATTGGAAGGGCTAGAACTAGAGATAGAATGATTAGATTAACTTCTTGGAACATAGGAATCTTGACAGGTAAGTCAATAAAATTAGTTGATGTCTTGCATAAAAGGAAGGTAAACATAATTTGTCTCTAAGAGACAAAGTGGAAGAAGAACAAAGCTAAAAATTTAGAAGGAGGGTTCAAACTTTTCTATTCTGGAAAAGATTGAACTAGGAATGGGGTGGGAATAGTGGTAGAAAAAGTTTTTAAGAAGCAGTAGTCGACATTAGGAGATTTGGGGAGATAGTGCATGTTATTTGGGGAGTAGTCGACATTAGGAGATAGTGCATGTTATTAGTGCGTATGCACCCCAAGTAGGTTTAGACGAGGAGACTAAGATGGATATTTGGGACTCTTTAGAATAGTTAGTTCTTGAAATTCCCTCTTCCGATAGAGTTTTTCTAGGCGGGCATTTGAATGACCATGTCGGCAAGGATAGAATTGGGTATGAGAGGGTACATGGAGGTCAAGGCTTTGGGGATCGAAATGCTATGAGGATTTCTATTCTAGATTTCTTTAGCTAAGGATTTTGGGATCGTGAATACTTTTTATAAGAAGAGGGAAGATCATTTAGTGACCTTTGCGAGTGAGCGTAATAGAAGTCAAATTGATTATTTTTTTGTTATGAGACACGATTTAGGTAGGTGTAAAAATTGTAAGATTATACCAGGAAAATGTCTGACAAACTAACATAGGTTGTTAGTCCTCAATTTTTGTCTTAAGAGTAAGAGTCGTATAACTAAAGAACATGTTAGACCGATAATTAAATGGTAGACCTTACAGGGAGATGTGTGCTAAAAATTTAGAAAGAGAATTTTGGGTGACCAGTCAGTTTCAGAGGGTTGGGAGAATCTAGAACCAAAAAATAGGACTAGTAGCACAGATCTTTTTTAGCATTTGGTAAACCGAATAAGAAGATGTGCGAAGGAAGAGTTTGGATAGGCTAAAAGATGAAGTGTATATGATAAGGAGATGTGGTGGTGGAACATTGATATGCAACAAGTCATTGCGAAAAATAAAAGATGCTTTAAAGAGTGGCAAAGAGATAAATGCCTAGAGTCTTATGAGCTCTTTAAGCAAGCTAAGAAGTTGAGTAGTAAAGTAGTAGGGGGAGCTAAAAAGAGAGCATATGACGATCTGTATAATAGGCTAGGTGCATAGGAAAGGGAAAAAAATATTTTCAAGATAGCTAAAGCTAGAAAATGAAAAACTAGAGACTTGAGTCATGTTAAGTGTATTAAGCATGAGGATGGAAGAATTTTAATGCAAGATATAACTATTTTAGATATATGGAGGGATTACTTTTGGAACCTACTCGATAGAACACGTGTAAGGGAGTTAAACTTGGAAGGGTATGTTTCACAGGAAGGGAGACATCGTGTGTTCCATCGCAGAGTTAGTGCCACAGAAGTGAGAAAAACTTTAAAAAGAATAAAGACAGGGAAGACAGTTGGACAATATGATATACCAATTGAAGCGTAAAAATATCTGGGAGAAGTTGGGACTCAATTGCTAACTAGGCTCTTTAATAGGATTTTGGAAAATAGAAAAATGTCAGATTCGTGGAGGCATAGCATTGTGGTACCAATTTATAAGAACAAAGAGGATATCCGGAACTACTCGAACTATAGAGGGGGAAAGCTTATCAGTCATTCGATGAAACTTTAGAAAAGGGTTATCGAACGAAGACTTAGAGTTTAACCACGGTTACATAGAATCAATTTGGATTTATGCCGTGTAGGTCTACTATGAGACCATCTACTTGCTTAGACAAATTATAGAAAAATATCAAAAGGAACATAAGAGTTTGCATATGATTTTTATTGATTTGGAGAAAGCTTACGATAGGGTCCCCAGGGAGTTAATTTGGTGTTGGCTGAAATGGAGAATGACGTTTAGAGTATTATGGGATAAAATGATGCCTGCAAGGCTAAAAGGGAAATGTTATAAGACCATTGTTCGACCAGCCTGCCATATGGTTCAGAAAGTTGAGCTACTATGGGACAACGTACGTATAGGATGGCAGTAACAGAAATGTGTATGTTAAGGTGGATGTGTGGTAAAACTCGTAAGGATAAAATTATGAATGAAAGAATTAGGAGATGCTTAGGTGTAGCTCCTATAGAGGACAAAATTAGATAAATGCGTTTAACTTGGTTTGGTCACGTGTGGAGAAGACCAAGCACGACGCCAATTAAAAAATATTTAGATTGACAAGTCAATGGCAGGTGTAGAGGAAGGGACCGTTGAAAACTTGGATGAAGGCGGTGAATGAAGACATCAATGAGCTTGGATTAGGCGAGGATATGTGGAAAGACCGTGTTGCTTGGAGAACCAAAATTCATGTAGTCGACCCTGAAAATATCGAGAATGGACTTTGATGATGATGATGAATAGTTTTTAAAAGCCTTTTGAGTGTTTTAAAGCTTAATGAGAATTCTTCCTCATGATATTTTATTATCATTTTTGAAGAGCTGGTTATGGATCCGAAAGTGAAGGAGATAAAGAAGCTGCAATAGTTAGTCTTACAAATGATCTTGGTAGAGTGAACCGAGCTACTAACAAAAGTGTCGTCAAACTTCAAGAGATTGGTCCGAGAATGACACTGCAACTAGTTAAAATCAGAAATTCTAGGGGGTGAGCCTCGCTCCCTAGAAGGGCTCAGTTAAAATTGAGGAAGGATTGTGTAATGGGGGAATCATATTCAGTGAATATGGTAAGTGTAGTTCCTAGAATGTTTTATGAGTTGTTAAAGCATGAAATAAATTGAATTGAAAAAAAGAAAAAAAATAGAAAAAAAAAACCACCAAAATTTGAAAAAGATGCGAGTTGTTAGACATGTTGGTTCGAATTGAAGTTTAGTCCCACATCAGGTAATGAGGCTCATCATGTTAAGTATATAAATGATTGGATAAATTTCAATAAACGACACGGCCTTTTGGGGGCATGTGAGTGGTTGAGCACTGTTAGGAAAACCCTCACATACATGAGGTTTGCATTTTTTCTAGTCCCACTCACGTTTGTACGGAGTAAAGACAAGACCATCAAGATGTACCCGGGAGTAAACACAATGAACAATATATGCAATCAACCATTTTATTATCAGGGTTGAGACTCTTTTACATTTTTACCTATTTTCTTAATAATACAACTACAAACATCAATTATATTGGGGTGCACACAAGGCAATCCATCGGCAAGCCAGTTATCTTTGTGGCTTGGCTTGCAAGGATGAAGAGCGCATCATCATTCTGCTATGTAATTGTGATACAATCTTTGTGTTAAAAAAATGTTATGGAGAAATAAAAAATTGCTTGAGCACTAGTGTATGATCATATATGTTCCAAGATAGGGTGATGATGAATCAACCAATTTCATAAGAAATTTAATTTAAAAAAAATTGTAGGAAAATAACATCTCATGGTGGTTCATATTATCAGGCCAGGCACGCCAAGCTTGGCCCAATACCATCAATCATCTTTGAGATGCGCATCTCTAGGATGATGAACAATATTGAGTTGGGCCTAGCTCTCAAGAAAAAGTTCTTGCGGTTTTATTTTAAAAAGAATAGATAAAATTATAAAAATATTCGAGCTTACAAAAAAAAATGACTTTAAAGACCGGCTGCCCAAACAAATTCTATTAATGATGAGGCTATGTACTTATTTTACAGATGAAACAAAAACAAAGGTTTCATAATTATACCGAAAATTCTAGGGGTCGAGGGAGGGAGTTAGGTAAAAAGAGATGCTATGCTTATTTACAGGTGAATAAGCACAGAAGGTACCGTAAGTATGCTTATTTACCTGTAATTATACTTATTTACAGGTGAAGAAGCACATAAGGTACTGTCATAAAACAAGATAGCTGAGGTAAAAAGAGATGCTATGCTTTGAATTCATCTTCCTCTCCTCATAAAAATCTCCCACCAACTCTCTTCTTTCTCAGTCAATCTCCCAACAACTCTTAATTCCTCCATCAATCTCCCAACTACTCATTCACTTCTCTTCTCCGATAAATATCCAAACTCCCTAATTTCACTTCAATAGGAAGAAAGCAATTAAACATTAGAGTTGCAGGTTTTTATTTGCTTGAATCTCTTCCTTCTTCTTCTTCCTTGCTATATCACTAAAGGTTCTTCTCAGATTTTCTTTATTTATTTGTTGCCACGGTCTTTGGCTAAAATGATTGTTCTTGCCTTTGACAGGGCCATAAGAGGATACGAGATCCGATTTGAACATGATTATGCTCAACAAGGACAAAGTGTGGTTTGTCATGTCTGTGGGTCTTTTGTCAACGACCCTCCGTGTTTTCTTTATATTTTGTTTGATTTTTTTTTCGTTTGTTAAAGCATAGCGTAAATGATATTAATTAATTACGATTACAATGAAGTTGTTCAACCTTAGCTATCAATTCGGGTGCATCTCGATTGAGGTCCCGAGGAGTAAAATTACAAAACCATGCTAAAGAAGAATATTAATACTACAGATTATCGAATGCCACATCCAACAAAAGTTCGTCTATCTATCTCCTGAATCAGTCTGCAAGATGGTATCTTGTTAGGATTATTAGTGTTCTACTTATCGTGTATTGGTAGGGTGCAAAACATTGTTCCACCTATATGATTTAGTAGTTTGGGTTTCACATATAAACCTTAATTAGGGTTGTTGCATTTTCCTCGTCGCATGATTGTTATTATATGCCAATTTTACAAGAGTTTGGCACTCATTAGTTTATACTCAATAAAATTTGATAAACAATTTTTCAGACTTTTTTGCCTTTACTTTGGTTTAAACCATAATGAAGATGCAAATTTTCAATCTTCATGTCACAAAATCTATTCATCCCATCCCATCTATTTTAAAAGGCCATGGTTATTTGTTATTGTCAATTGAGAAAGTTAACCGAATCTACCAATTGTTTGAATATACTCTGTAGTCAGGGATTTTCACTTTGTATGATGGTATACAATGCAATTCTTAGTGGGTTATGTGGAGAATGTAAAATTTTAAACACATTCGAATTATTTTGTAGAATGCCTGATTTTGGTGTTTCTCTGTGTATCTTATGCTATAGACTGATGATTGATGGGTCGTATGATATTGAAAATGCTCTGATTATGTTTGATAAAATGATTGCCTCAGGAATAAAACCTATTTTTTCCCTTTATAAAACTTTAATTTGTACTATGTACCAATGGGAAAATTCAAAAGGCTGAATTACTGTGCAATAAGATGGAACGTGATGGCATTTCACCTAATCAAGTTCTGTACACTTTCTTATTATCAATCATTGAAGCTTGAAGATGGATGTTGCAACTTGACTAAAGGTCCTTAAGTGAGCTTGATCAAATTTATAGGCAACTCTTCTATATTCCACAATGGTTGTATGAAGCAAACTGAGTTCAATGTTATTCTATACTTGATTCTCAAACACTTGCGATTAGTATTTTGAATAGGAATATAAAGAGGGAAAAAATGACTTTGAATCTCGATGCCAGCATTATTTTTCATTTGGTTGTTTGTAACTTATACATATAATGAAAACAAATTTTTTTTTTTAATTTGCGGCAATGAAGACTTGTTTGGAAGTTGGGACAAAAGTCAAAGAAAAAAATTCAAAGAACAAATCTCTTCTATCTGTAAAGCCATGAGGGGCTAAACGGCGAGGAAGGGGCAAGGAAACGGGCGAGGGGGGTTGCAGTCACTCATCCCCCTCGAGATGCACGCCTTCATGAATCTTGAGTGAGATGAGTAGCTGCACCCCTTACCCGTTTTCTCGCTGCGTAGAAGGGCTCCTGGAATCCATATGGGTTTCTCCCAAGCCTACTAGTTGACTTGATTTACATGAAAGCAAACACAGCCTAAGTATTTTATTTTCTAAGCAAGTTAATGCCTTATTCTAGAAAATTTAGTTGATTATTTTACGAACTAAAATACCCTTGGAGCAAGGGTAACATGGTCTTTTTAATTATAACTATTTTCGCTTTCAATTCATAATTTCATGAAAAAATTAATATAGTTATTGGAAGTGTTCTAGAAATTAAATAAAAAAATGAAATGTTCCATCATTATTAATGATTGTGGGAACAAATTTAGAAAATAAACATTGAAAAAACACCAAAATAAAGATTATTAGAGAGTTAGAAAACTCAAAAAAAAACACTCAAAATATCACCAAACTATGAAAAGAAAAGAAAAAACTCAAAAAAAACACATCTTAAATTTTGACCAGGGGAATAAATTTAGAACAGAAATTCTAAATGTCGAGGAAGTGGGCGAGGAAACCAGCGAGGAAAGGGAGGTGGCGGGGGGTGAACCGTTCACCCCCCTCGGGATGTGTGGCCACTTTTTTGGCGCGCGCATCCCGATGGGGGGTGAACGGTTCACCCCCTGCCACCTCCCTTTCCTCGCTGGTTTCCTCGTCACGTAAAATCACTCAATTTAGAAATATAAACGTTTTGAAAAAACAAAGAGTCCTAACATCACTAGTTAGAGCTCGTGATATGGATTGTGTGCTCTCCATTTCTACCATTAAATTAAAGTTAAAATATCCATCTCTACTTTGGTCCTTCCTAAATAATATCTCCCATAACGTCATTTGTTACTCTACCGATCTCATGTTCAACCATGATAGCCATGTAATCACACATTATGTAAGCTCTCAGACTAAATCGTTAGATTAAGTCAAATAACTCATAGTAAAATATGTAATTACTACTTAACTAACTTTCAATTTACAATAATTCTACACAGCCAGGCTTGCTAGCCAGTAGCTGTTCTTGGGCGCGTGTTTTGAGGAGCAACAATTCTAGGTAGTCAACATAACCATTTTTTTAGCTAAGTTTTGGGCTTTTTTACACTTTAACCTCTTCTATAAATGATGTTTCTGACTGTGTTTCAAAAAAAATGGGTAAAAATATTAAAAAAAAACTCAAACCTGACTAAAAAATGATTGTATTTCCTGACTACCAAGGCTTACTCTCTGGGGAGAGAGACTCCAATTATAAAACAAGGGGAGAGAACAGTGTCGTTTGAAACACTCAGCAGAGAAAGCACTTAGGGAGGTATTCAATCATGTATTTTAATAGATTCTGAAAGATTTTAAAGTCCATTAAAATATAGGGGTATTCAATTAAGAATTTAAAACAATACAATGAAATCTAGGGGTATTCAAATATAGATTTTAAATGATTGTTTTATAATCCATTAAAATCATGGGGTATTCAATCATGGATTTTAAACAATACAATGAAATCTAGGGGTATTCAAACAACAGGGGATTTTAATGGATATGTTGACTTGATGGACTTTGAAGGACTTTGAAGGATTTATTTGTGAAAGATATAAATATCAAAGTCCTTTCCAAATCCGGCCTATTACCCTCGAATTTCAATCTCTCTGCTCCCTCACGTCCCAACTCGCTCTCACCAACAACTTCTCTATCCGCAATAGGAGATCCGAGACAGCAACACAGGCGACAGCAGCAGCACTCCTTGAAGGCCTCTCAAACCCCACATGAACATAGACGGTGTTGGTTGGCGAGTGCAAACAGAGGGTGGAAGGGGAAGTCTACTTCTCTTCTACGTTCTCTTCTTCCGCAAGCTCTAGCTCTCAAACCCGAGCAATCTCACTCTTCTTGATCGGATCAGCTTTCAACTTATCTCCTTCATCCGCGCAATCACTCGTATCTGATCTCTGGAACTCTCTATTTTCCAACTCACTCACTCAGCTGCCGTCAATCCTCAGCTGCGGCAGGTACATCTACCGATCTACTGAATTTTTTTTTTGGGGTTTTGAATCGAATTTAAGTTTGGGGTTTCGATTGTGGGGTGAATTGAATTATGGGTTTGTGTTCATTTCATCTGTTAATTTGATTTTTGTGTAAATATGCTGTTATGAATTTAGTTGATTTAAGGGTTTCAAAGAATTCAAATTAGGGGTTTGAATTTGAAATCTAAGATTAAGATGCAATGATAAGAGAGTTTGTATTGGCTTTTAAGTTTATTCATACAACCAACTTTCGAAATTGGGTCCGTAAGCTTAAAGTTGCCACTGCTTTGTTTGATGAAATGCTTCACATGCATGGACCTTTGGCCTTCGGATTCATCATTTAAAATCGATCAAATGCTCTGTACAACTATACTCCTCATAGCTTTGTGCAAACAGTTGCAATTCAATCATGGCCAATCTTTGTAATCTGACCACCTTTGTCAATTGCCCCGCTCCACTTGAATCTGGTAAATTTAAGGGTTTTCTGTCTATCCAAACGTCTTGATTTCAAATGTAGTTATCTTTTCTTTGCATATAGTACCCGGTGAATTCATTCTTTGATGGGTTTCTAGAAAGGCACTCTGACTTACATATCAACAACTTTGTATATTTTGCTTGAGAGTGTATTATATCTATGATATTTTGATTGTGCCCAAAGGCACAAGCCATACACTAGCATATATGTATATCTCATCCTTTTGTGAAGTAAAGCGGCAAGCTTGATTTAGTTATATGTTTTCTTCACTAGTTCGGATAACTTCATAATGAATTTCTTTCATTAACAGGAGGTGACTAATTTATTGCTATCATCTAGTTCTGGATCATGTCATGATTCTTTTCCAACTTAATTGTTCACTTTCATTTGGTAATAGCTAATGTTTGGTTATTTTCTTTTCTTTTCTTTTTGCATCAGTACACTGTGCTTTGGTGATAATCAGAAATTGTTTGATAGTTTGAGAAAGTCACAATTATTTGGTTACTGCTGCTTGCACACAAGAATATTGAGGCTTGCAGAGTTCTTAATTAGGGCACTCTTTACAGAACCAGTTGAAGCTTATTTCTTTCAAATACCCTTTGAGAACTTCATAGGTCATTGCTTATGGTATATACACACAATCTTGAAATGCTTGAATGAGCTTCTCAGATGTAGGTTTCAATCCTTTTGCTAGGTTCAGCTGGGGGTTCTCTCCCATGTTGGTCTGGACTAAATGCAACATCTAAGGCTTGATGGAGCATTCAAAAAGTTATGAACAGTCTCCTTATAATGCCCTGGAAACTACAAATGATGGACGTCGACCTTCAAGTCAGAGGTTTCAGCCTGATCCTTCAAGCTCAATTGGTACAAATATGAGACCACCAGAATTCGGTTTACCAGGAGGAACTAAACCTGTGCTGAAATAAAGATGTTGATGCTATAAAGATGTTGATGCTGAAATAAAGGAGGTTAAAATGCTGAAATAAAAGAGGTTGCTGAATCAAATGCTATAAATAGAGGTGGAATAGAAGAATAGGGGGGATTATTAAGATTGTAAAATTTACAATTGAGCTTTGGCTCATAGGAGAGTAGAGCCTCTCGAATAGCTCCAAAGGAGAATAACAATCGCGAATTCTGCTAATACACTTTGTTTCATTTTCCTATCAGTTCCTAGTAATAGATACAATTCCTTCATTCAATACAAATTCACTGCAGTGTTGAACTATCCTTTATTTCTTCTTCATACATCATAGTAGATTGTCTGCTAAGATTGCAACGTGCCATTACTTCATATTTGATTCTGTCAGAGAAGCCTGAAGTAATTTGTTCCAAGTTTGTCAGAGTAGCTAGATCCAGTTCTTCACAATCCTGCAATAAGAACCAACAAAATAGGTCAGACTCTATCAGCTCTCCCATTTGCTAGGGAGTTTGGTCCTCACATTCAACACATGAACCTCAAGAATGGCTTAGGAGGGTTACAATGGGAAGTGTAAATGACTCAATCTTCTGGGTTCATTGACCCTGATGAAATTCACTCCCAGTAGGCTCAAGGAAATTATAAGAATCAATAGAAATCCATAACAATCATTTATAAAATTCAGAAAATCCAATAATAAAAATCCATTAAAATCCAGTGGATTCTGTAAATTTCACAAAATCCAGTCACTTAAAATACATCAAAGTTCAGTGGATTCTGTAAACTCCTTTGAAATATTTTAAAATCCATGAAATTTTAAAGTCTTTCACACTCTATTAAAATCCATGATTGAATACCGCCTGTTAATCTCTTTATCCAAACCCTATCTATTAAGAGAGTGAAAAATGTTCTTCGTAGCTGGTAAAACCAAATCCCACTTCTCATCAAGACCATTTTTGCACAAAACAGTCAATCCAACAACAATGGTAGCGATTTGGGCTGCAGGGTAGTGGGTCAAAACATGAGCTCTGACCCAACTTTCTGCCATTAACGCAATATAAGAAATCTCACTAAGGTATTCAGACCCCACTGAAGTTGCCAAAGAGAGATCTTTCTAGTGGGGTAGTGGTGTTTGAACAACACTTGGGGTTGGATCACTAAGAAGGTTTAGTACTGTGACTTGTTCTTGATCTGCATCTGCAATAAATACAAACAAATGGATTATGGGTTAGTGTTACTTCTTTTGAGTTTTAGTAAAGTTTTGGGTTGTTTTAAAACTTACTTGTAAAAAAAAAAAAAAAAACCATTTCTTCGAGTAAGAAAACACACAAGTATCAACAACATCTCTGATTTAGAAGAGGAGGGAGAAGAACCCCATTTCTTCAAATCAAAACCCACTTAGCAAGTTTTGATGGAATAGGTTTTGAGTAGGGGAGAAGGTTAAGGACGGGACTCAAGAGTCAAGAAATGTAGATCAGAGATCAGAGTTTGAGTGGGGGAGAAGGTCTTTTTGGAGGAGAAGAACTCAAAAGAGTTTTTCTCTCCTCAAAACACGTGCCTAGGAGCAGCTCCCGGCACGCTCCTAACCAGTGAGTTTGGCGGGCAATCATTCTAACTATTCTTGTTTGTTAGCATTTTTTTTTGGATTTTTTTTTACGCTCTTACCCTTCTAAAGGTGTTTGTGTTTTAAATAAAAAGGATAAAAAGTGTTAAAAAAAAAAAAAAAAAAAAATCTAGCAAACAAGGCTGAGTAGACTTACTCAAAGTTGGGACATTACTTGTTTTCCCCTTGATTTTCACTTTCAACTTCTTCTTCCACATTTCTTTCACGAGTGAGGTTAGGAAATTAGGTTTCACTTAAGTTCCGCCATTGATATAACTTGTGCCACGTAGAACATGTAGACTGTCTATAGTGTTTTGTAAACAGTAAAATACTTATCTGAATTGTAAAGAAGATTAATCCTAAATTGACAATTTAAAAAAAAAAAAAAAAACTTTTAAGAGATAAGATCCAATTAATGTAATAAGGGATAATGGTGAACTTGTATATTTGAGGCATGGGTGTAATGTCGAAAAATTAATAAGAAACTAAAAGTAAATCGACGAAGAAAATGAATGAGATAAAAATGAAAGATTGAAAGACGAAAAGTGGAAGAAAGAGTTTGAATTCTAGACTTGTAATTTCATCCGGCACAAGTCTACGATTAAGGCTGATTCCCTATTGTACGAGCTTTAGCTTTAGCTTGTGATATCATTTCTCGAACATAAATAACCCCAAAATATAGGCGGCGACTACATCACACTACCATTTCCTCTCTTTCACACCACCTACTTTATTTTTCACACTACCATACTTTCTCACACCACCTATATAAATAAAAATCATCCATTTTTTCTCCTCACCATTCAAATCGACAATGGTTCCTTCTTTCCCCGTTCGAAATCTTTTCAAATCTCTCACCACACTCAAATCTCTTGCAAATATCTCCCCTCTTCTTAGAAAACTCTCAAAGGAGAAACACTTCAACTCAAACTCAATAAATATGCATAACTTAACATAACAGAGAAACTCAAACTCAAAACGAAAAAAAATGCAAAATATGGTAACTTTCGACCAATTTAAACCTTCAATTAAGACTGATTCTCAACCTCATCAAAACATGAAAGTTGTAGTACTATGCGTTATCTAATAAACACAACTTGAATCACTGGAAAAATTTTGAAATGAGCAAGTTATGGTCATTTTACTAAAGTCGCACAAATCTGTCCGAAAATAAAAACGAGATAGTGTTCCTGGCTTTCGGCCAACTTATGTGCTTGATCAAGACCAATTCTCAAGTTTATTAAACAAAAGTTGTAGTACTCTGAGTTATCTAATAAACACAACTTGAATCACTTGAAAATATTATGAAATAAGCAAGTTATGATCATTTTACTAAAGTCGGGCAAATCTGCCCGAAAAATATTTTGTTCACAAAGTGCATTGGAGATACCCCGCATTGTACTCTGCGAATAGAAATTTTTTCAGACAGATTTGCGCGACTTTAATAAAATGACCATAACTTACTCATTTCAAAACATTTTCAAGTGATTCAAGTTGTGTTTATTAGATAACTCAGAGTACTACAACCTTTGTTTTTTTATCAACTTGAGAATCGATCTCGGTCGAGCACATAAATTGGCCGAAATTTATTATCACTATCCCGTTTTTATTTTTCGGACAGATTTACGCGACTTTAGTAAAATGACCATAACTTGCTCATTTCAAAACATTTCAAGTGATTCAAATTGTGTTTATTAGATAACTCAGAGTACTACAATTTTTGATTTTGGTCAATTTGAGAATTGGTCTCAATCGAACACATAAGTTGGCCTAAAGTCATGAACACTATCCCATTTTTCATTGCGAGATAGATTTGCGCAACTTTAGTAAAAATGACCATAACTTGCTCATTTAAAGACATTTTCAAGTGATTCAAGTTTTGTTTATTAGATAACTCATAGTACTACAACTTTCATGTTTTGATGAGCTTGAGAATCAGTCTCAATTGATGATTTAAATTGGTCAAAAGTTACACTATTTTACATTTTTTTTCAATTTGAGTTTGGATTTTTCTGTTATGCATATTTATAGGTGGTGTGAGAAAGTTAAAAAAAAAAAAAAAAAAACACATTGGTGGTGTGAGAGAGAGGATATGGTGGTGCGGTGTAGTCGCTGCCCAAAATATATTGGTTTCGAATTATTCGGGTTGATTTATCCCGACCCGAGTTGTAGTCTCACCCAACATTAACAAACAACAAGAAACAAAGAACTTGCAACGAGCCAAACAACGACTGAGAGACAGAGAGAGAGAGTGAAGAGAAGAAGAAGACGACGATGGCGTCTGGTTGGGGAATTACAGGGAACAAAGGTAGATGTTACGATTTCTGGTTAGATTTCAGTGAATGTATGTCTCGTTGCAGAGAACCCAAAGATTGTGCGCTTCTCAGAGAAGACTATCTGGAGTGTCTTCACCACTCCAAAGAGGTAAACAAACCCCTTCGATCGATCACTGAAAACCCCATTTCTTTTTCAGTCTTTGATTTCATGTTAAAGTTTTGAAATTTATGGCTGGTTGTATAAAATGATGTAGGTAGGTTTTGTTTGGAAGTTTAGAAATACATGAATTTTGTGAAATTAGGTCTAATGGGTATGATAAAGATTGGGTTTTTTGTGTTTACTATGATTGATTCGTGATGGGGTTTGATTGTTTGCTGTTGGGTTGGATCCAATTTCTTGGTGCATTTGAAGGAAAGATTGGGTTTTTAGGTCTAATTTGGGAAACTCCCGTTTTATTGTGTTTTGTGAATTTCTGTCAATGTGCAAAATCATATTTTTTTTGCTTGTAGTTTGATTAGTTTGCAGCTAGTCTTGGTTTTATAATTGTTTAGTGGGGTTACCAAAACACATTAAACCCTTCAGAATACGAGTAATCATAAATATTGAATGTGCAAATGTTTGATTCTAAGTGTGGTTTTAGTAAAATGCCAGTCATTATTGATTGCTCAGGCTTTTGATGTGTATTGTGTTATGATCCTTGTGAAGTAATTTGTATTTAAGTTTGCTGTATGGCCTTTTCGTGAAAATCTCAATGGCTCCTCCATTTAGTTCACAACCCACAAGTCCCAAAGGCTTACATATAGCCATCATTCCTAGATCCTTTTGTTTGCCTTTTGATGAATATAAAGTATAAAAATAAGTAACTAGGATGCTTCTCTTCCCTCGTCATCCTTGTCTCCTTCCTTTGCTTAGTGGATCTTCCTCCCATTCTTGCTTCACTGGTAAAGACTGAATACCCTACACACAAAGATGCTTAACTTTTTTATTCACTGAACAGCCTATACTCGAAGTTGCTAAACATTTCTATTAACATGCGAGTATTTAGGGCAATTCTTCTAACAGTAGGGGTTCACTACCTAGTGGCTATGGTTTCAGTTGCCTTCGTTTAGGAGTTCAGTCTAAACAATGACTTGTTAAAATAAGGCTTGAATTTGTTTAAGAGGTTCACAGTTTCAGTTGTAGAAGCTTTCTTGAATCTTGATCTACATCAGATTGGTGTCGAAGTTTAATGGAGTGAAGAGTATAACTGACTATTGGCTGATAAGTCTTATAAATTGAGAATTTTGCAACTCTTTTGCTATTAGACCATCGAAACACTTGTCTACCATTTGTTCAAGTTGTCTCATATATGTGCAAACAGCAATGTGACCAAAATTGACATATTGCTCTAATTGGTTGAGATAGAGCAATGAGATTTGGCGCAAATTGTTACAACTGAGGTGTGACAGGCTGAGTAGCAGATATCTAAAATCCTTATTCCACTTAAAGAGACAAAGCCTATAATATGTCAGACCAATCTGGGATGGACAATATGAGGATCGGAGTAACAACAAGGAGGGATAGGGCAGCTTTAGGGTCCATGACTACAGGGAAGTTAGATGTGTTAGCAGATTCATACTCAAGCTAACCCACTGTGAGGTGATAGAATTGAAATCTGGTGGATAACCTGGATATAATGGAGGATGTATTGGAGAGGACACATGGAAGGGTTTATGTTGTGATGTAGACTAGATTTCTTCTTTGTGAGTAAGCGCTCTAAATCACAGATTCCTGGTTGAGATTTATTTTGTATTTTTTTTACTTGCATTGGACATACAATGAAACAAGTGGTAATTTTGTTTTGTCCTTACTTGCTAGCCTATCCTAAAGGTACTTGGAGCAAGAGCAAGATTTTCCGAAAGATACCAAGGAATGATAAGAATGAATGAAAGTCTATAAAATTGTTTGTGGGGTTCCCTTATTAAACCTTTGTTGAAATTTGTGACATGGTAATGATGTCAAAAATAAAGATTGAAGATTTTGAAAATTTGCAATTTCAATGTATTAGGTTTTTGTTTTTTGATGGATTTCTAATCACTTATTTTGTCCCTAGGCACTAGTTAATTGCAGAACCAGACATAAACAAACGCCACTTGATATAACAATTATTGAATTGGCCAAAATTGAATCTTAAATGACATCAAGCTTATAACAAAAAGAGAAGGCACCAATTAATGACAATCTCACTTAATGGCAAATTCACTAGAGACGTGTAAGAGTAGGATTTCCCCATTTTTTTCATAGTCAACTATGGACTTATTGTTGTTGATTGAAACTTCAGTTTTCTAACTTGACAGCAGTTCACATGTGAATGTATGACTGTGCAACTGCATGCATATATGAACATAAGATGTTATATGGAAAGCATTGTTTAATTCATTATAACTTGTAGTACTTGATTCTCTGTGAATGCACCCTTAGAATGGCTTGCACACGTAGGTTTCCTTGAAAATCTTGATGAACCATTTGTTATCTTCCTGCTAACTTAAAAGTTCAGTTCCTTGATGTGGTCATCTGATTGGTTCCATGATGTGGTAGTAGATTACTAGTATCAATTCTTTGTGGGATTGTATTAGAAAACAGACGATTATACTCCATGCTTATTGAACTGAGTGGAAAATCATTGTTTGTTTGTGGCAATAGCATATAACTGTTATTTTAATTGCAGTTCCAGCGTCGGAACCGGATTTACAAGGAAGAGCAGCGCCAAATAAGAGCAGCTGCACGAAAGGCAAAAGAGGGTGAAGGGGGTGGCAAAAGCGTTCCTCACTAGCATCTGTTGTTGCACAACTTTAGGTATAAGCAAGTTACTGTTGTTGGACTTGCAAATAAATATTTGTGCTGGCATTTTGATGAGGAACAATGTGTGTAATTTCTCAGTTTTTCTCCTCGCACTTTGAATCAAATTTATTTTTCGTGTATTTTGCCAATTGGCAAAGTTGAATTCACTCTATAATGGCAATGGAAAGACCTTCAGTTTTCATTGCATTACTTTGTCAGAATCTCCATTCATCGTGCTAAGTTTCTCATTAATCGTTATTCTTTGAGCTTTTAGTCAACTTTGTATTAAATGTGTATGTAAAGGAATCGAGGATGTTACTTTCCTCATTACCAATGCTCTAGGTCGCCCAGTTGATAGGTTATGAGATACTTCTATTTGATTTCTCATGTTCACGCCCTCATGGAATTTCATCCTCTCGTGTGTCTGATGCCAAGACGGTCGTACATGGACTGACCTACAGTCTTCATCTCCTCGTGTTACTGAACTTGTCTCTTCTTGTTTGTGTAAGTCTGACCTTCCGATGTCTGAGAAACTTGAGGCCTGTTTTTCCTACTTAATGTGTTGTGATTATGTCACTTTTGGATGCCCTGTCATTCAAAGTTAGTAAATTCTTTAGAAAATGAAATATGACCCGTTAGTAAATTCTTTAGAAAATGAAATATGACCTTGTTGCAGTTTGTTATTGCAGACGATATTTGCACCTGAAATGATTTGGACTCTCAAGGAATAAGAAAGGGGGGCGTTAAAAATGCAATGAACGATAAAAATATTCATTACCATGTGATTAGCTTGCATGTACTGGGGGTTCCTCTAGTTGAATTCGTCCCATTTACATTGACTCGTGACCATTCAGTCTATAAGCCTAGAACTTCATTTGAAACTCGTGTTAAGAAAATTGGTTGCCTGAAATCGATTAGGGAGGTTAGTAGACTACCTTACGGCCTATTATTTTAGACATACAAATGCACTAATATAATCATTTTTTGTGATTAGAAAGAGCTTGTATATTGCGACTTGCGAGTTAGTGATGCTAGTTATTAGTGACCAAAATTCAATATAAAAGTAAGCAGTTAGAAGAATCTCATTGACTAATGCAGGGATACTCTGTTTTCAGTGAGTTTCATATAATTTTCGGAACCATTAGGTCGAACAATGATGTAAACCTCTAATAGTTTGAGATAAACATGATTTACAAATACTAATGTTCCATTTAGAAGTACCTCTCTTGCTTCAATATGCTTATATCACTTATGCCAACTAGGCTCTTTGGAGGTCAATGAGCTCTCCTTTGTTGGGAACTTGCAGTAATATCCAGTGTTGGCATATCATTCTCTACCTCATGATCATTTCTGTTCATGGTGTTTCTACAAGTAGTGGTATTGGCGCACCAGGTCTTGACATTCCTACGCACTCAAACTTCCTTAGAACAGCTCTAAGGGGTGGACGAGGGCACTTTTGGTGTGCTAATGATCCGACAGTGTGTCTAGACCGCCATAAAAATCCATGGGGAGGTAATACATGTTGTTTTAATAGATTCTGTAAAGACACTAGGAATGATCGCAACCACTGTGGTGGGTGTGGTGTGACGTGCGCTCATGGGCTTGCATGTTGTGATGGACAGTGCGTCGATGTCAGAAATAATCCTCACCACTGTGGTTCCTGTTATGAGGTGTGCTCTGGGCAACTTGAGTGCTCATTTGCAATGTGTGGCTATGGTGGGTGATGATGCTCCCAATTAATTTCTTCAACCTTTTCTTTGGTTATGTTGTTTTTGTGTTAAAGAGGATCAGAACTTTCAAACTGTATAATCAGGATAAAGGACTTCCTGTTTCATTTTCATTTTCATTTTCATTTTCCTTTTCATTGTCTGTTTTACTGCCATTACATATTTTGAGTTCAGACTCTTTGACTTCAGTAACATGTGGTGCCACTTTAGCTTATGAATGTTGATTTGTTTAGTTAATAAAACCTGCATTAGTGTGTGTTAACATGCGCGGCCAGTCTATTATTTATACATTATTTACACTAATCTAACTTTTGTTTAAATCCAACTTTAGGGAAGTGCATGTGAGGTGGGATCTGAATCAAATCAATCTTAAACTTATTGCCAGTTAATTTAATAAGAAATTTAGAAATTGAAGCCATGATGTTTCCTGAAATAGAACAGGATTTCAGAACTTAATTCAAAGCAAATTCCATGGGGAAACCAAACCCACCCATGTATTCAGCTTGTTGAATTAAATTTTCCAGAAGATTAAGAGAAATTGCAATCACATATTAGTGGGATTATTGTAGAACAAGATCAAAATGGTTCCTGGCTACTTTTTGTTAAAGTGAAAAAAAAAAAAAAAACATTTTCTTTCTTTTCTTGTTTCCTTTATCTCTCCACTAACTAAAATAATAGGCCTCTATGTCTCAAAGGTTTTTGTTCGAAAGAGAGATGATTTGAAACCTGGGTGCCAATTTGTTGGGTTTGAGTGAAGGATTGGTGTTTTGTTTGCTAAAAAAAGAGGAGGGCTTGATTTGAAGAAATGATTTAAGTGTGAGAGGGGAGGTGCAGTAGGGTCAATGGTGATGGAGTTGTTTGGGGAAAGAATGGTCGAAAGGGACTTCAGAGCTGGAGGGTTTGTGGAGTATATGGTCAAGGATTTAGAGATGGGTTTGGATGGAAGGGAAGACAAGGCCACAACCACAGTGGTATTACCTGGTGCAGCTTTGTGCAGGTAATTGTTTGCAGGAATGGATGGAAATGGTGATGGAAAGATGGGCACTCAAAGTCTTGTTACTGTGGTGGACAGGTTCGATGGGATTTGATTTCAGACTGATTTCTTTCTCTATCTTCTTCATTTTTATTCTTTCTGATTTTTCAGACAAAACACATGCTGGCTCTAGGGGCTGACTCTCTAGACTTTTTGGACTTTTATAGTTGAATCAACAGTAATAACATTACAAATGCTTGACATGGTTTACCTAATATGTTTAGGTTGAAAAGAGTTGGGGAATGTTTTAGGCAATGACTCTGTGATTTCTTTTTTTCTGAGTTAATTTCGATCTCCTGATTTTAAAAAATATTTTGTGAAATATTTCATTTTGTGTAGAAAAAAATATAAAAATTTTGATTGTAATTTCGAATTTAACAATATAAATTGTGAATTTTAAACTCTTAAATACTACATAAAAGTCTCACACAACTCATGTCAGACTACATATTACATAAGAATTACTCAAACAAAAAACTTTTGATACTAAAATAACATTGTAACATGTCAAAATATATTGAGATTAAAATATTTATTTTATTTTTCAGTGAAATTCCCATAAAATAACATTTTTCATGTTAAAATATATGAATATTGAAATTTTTATTTCTTTTCTAAAGGGAATTTCCCCTAAAAGAAAAAGAAAATTAGATTACGAAACATATTTTGATAACTTTAAATTAGAAAATATTTCATGAAATTTCGAAAAATCACATTCCTTGATGGAAACTAAACTAATTGTCATGTCTTTGCATGTTTCTCTATTTTACTATAAGGTATATGTGTTTTTGGTTTCAAAAAAGCTCTTCACAAATAAATAAATAAATAAATAAATAATAAATGTAGTGTACAAAGTTGGTTGACAATATTTGTATTGTAAATTAACCTAATTGTTATCTCTTTTACTTACATGTGTTATTGGTTTCAAAACGACTCTAGACAAACAAAAACTAAAGAAAAATGGACATGAATAAAGTTAGTGTAGGAATTTGGTTGACCATACTTGTACGTAATGATTTTAATTTCGTTCTTCGAGTTAATTTCGGTTCTCTGATTTTAAATATTTCGTAGAAAAAACGTATACAACGTATCTTAAATGATAAATTGTATACATTTTTTCTATGAAATATTCAAAATCAGAGAACCATTGGATAAGTTGTGTACGTTTTTTATAAGATAAGTTATCGTAGAAAAAACGTATACAACCTATCTTAAATGATAAATTGTATACTTATCTTAAATGATAAATAAAAAGTCTCACACGACTCGTAGTGTCATATACAGACTAAATAAATAAATAAAATACTCAAATAAAAACTTTTGATAATTAAACTAACATTATATCATGTCAAAATATATAGAGATTAAAATATTTATTTCATTTTTTAGGGAAATTACCTTAAATAACATTATTTATCTTAAAATATACGGATATTGAAATTTTTATTTATTCTCAAAGTAATTCCCTTAATAAAAAAATAAAAATTTTGCGAAGCTTATTTCGACAACTTTAAATTAAGAAATATTTCGAGTAATTTTGACAATTTTCGATAAATCACATTCCTCGATTGAAACTAACCTAATTTTCAATAAATTGTAACCGATTCACAGGGCCGCACTGTGAGCTTTAGCAACACTGTAATTATCATGACTTCCAAAGTGTTTAATCATTGTTCTTTTTCTCGTTGTCTAATCGTTCTCATCTGTTTCAATCAGTGCTACCTTAACAAGCCTATTTGATATTGTTATAATTATTTATTGATTTTTAAACCCCCTAATTTTTTAATTATCATTTCTTCTAATTATATATTGATTTTTGAAACCACCCCCTAATTTTCTAATTATATATTGATTTCATATTTATTTCATTTTTTGGTATTTAGGCTTCATTTAATATGTTTAATAAATTCATTTACTTGCATCTTTTTTTTTTTTTTTTTACATTTTCACATACCCTCAAAATTTTATTATATATATATATTTTATGCATCCTTGAAATTTTTACGTTTTTTCTTTACACACTGAAATATTTCTTAAAATAAGGAAACTGAATTGAACTCAAAAAACAAAGTCACGATCCTTCCTTGTACCTAAGGATTTAAATTTCGTTTTTCGAGTTAATTTCGGTACCCTAATTTTAAGAAGTATTTCGTGAAATATTTTGTTTTGTATAGAAAAAACGTATACAACTTATCTTATAAATTATTATTAGAACAAGTTGTTTAACATGTGTATGATTAAATGCCCAACTGAATTATTTTGTTTAGCAACTTTTTTTTTGTCGAAATGCAGGAGTACAAATCTTTAACACCGTGTTTATCGAACTTAGTCGAAATAACAACAATTGTTAAGAATGCAACAAAATTTTAATGGTATAATAAAAAAAAAAGTTGGAAAAAATGCATTAAAGAAAATTTAAGAGCTGTTTATATATTTAGTTTTTTCTTGGTTGCAACTTATTTTCTGTAACTCAAATTGATTATGCAGAAATGGGGAAAAAACGGGAAAGACAATGAAGGATAGATAATATAAGTTATGAATTTTAAAATCTTAAATGATAAATAAAAAATCTCACACACTCTTAGTGTCATACATACTAAATAATAAAAAAGAATTACTCAAACCAAAAACTTTTGATAATTAAACTAACATTATATCATGTCAAATAATATAGAGATTAAAATATTTATTTCATTTTTAGGGGAATTCCCCTAAATAACATTATTTATGTTAAAATATACGGATATTAAAATTTTTATTTAATCTTTGGGGAATTCCCCTAAGAATTTTTTTTTTGAATTTCGAAGCTTATTTCGATAATTTTAAATTAAAAAATATTATGAAAAATTTTGACAGTTTTCGAGAAATCACATTCCTTGATGGAAACTAACCTAAATATCTTTGTGTTTGCATGTTTCTGTCAGGTTTTAAGACAATTTGGATCAACAATGAGAAAGATCAAAGAGGCAAAAGATGGAATTACTAGAAAAAACAGAGTACAGAGACTTCTAAAGGTTCTACTTGAACCAATAGACCTAGAGCTCAAGCTTATAAATTCTACTCTCAGTTTTCAATCGACCTCTCCATTTATAGCTACAATAATAACAACTTTTCAAAACAGAACCATTGGATGACTGCCACTTGTCCTGATCCTGTGTATTGCAAATAACTAACATGTACAATTTACTGTTTTGTCCCTTCTTTTGAATTTGATTCAATTGTGATGGCACCAACTTTTCCCGCTTGCTTTTCCCTCCTTTATTTTCTACTCTTTTTTCTTTTGATTTCTTCTTTGGTCATGACAGTTTCTCTCTTTTACTTTAAGGTAAGAGTGTTTTTGGTTTCAAAACAGCTATGTACAAACAAAAAATAAAGAAAAAAATGGAATGAATAATGTTAGTGTACAAATTTGGTTGACCATACTTGTACCCAAGGATTGTAATTTCATTTTTCGAGTTAATTTTGGTCCAGTGATTTAAAAAATATTTGTATAGAAAAAATAAAAATTTCGGTTGTAAATTCAAATTTAACATTATAAGTTATAAATTTTAAACTCTTAAATACTAAATAAAAAAAGTCTCACACGACTCGTAGTGTCATAGAGAATACATATTACATAGAACCAGTGGAAGTAGAGGAGCAGGGATTATGTTTGCACCAAGTTTCTTCTTCAACTGGGACACGTGAAAGATGGGGTGAATGCGAGACTTGGGTGGGAGAGCAAGCTGGTAGGCGACGGTACCAATTTTCTCTTGAACCTGAAAGGGGCCATAGAATTTAGCAGCTAGTTTCAAATTTTTGCGGAGGTGGACTGATGTCTGGCGATAAGGTTGCAATTTCAGGTATACCCAATCCCCTACTTGAAATGTTCTTTCACTCCTTCTCTTGTCTGCATAGAACTTCATGCGCTCCTGCGCCTTATGAAGCTTTTCTTTAATAATCTGTAGCATGTGTTCTCTCTCACTGAGGTAGTGTTGAACATCTTGTATAGCTAGTTGTGGGCTTGGTGGTAGTGCTGGGAAGGGTGGGGTATACCCGTATAGTGCCTGGAATGGGGTCGATTGTAGACTGGTGTGATAAGTGGTATTAAACCAAAATTCTGCAAGGTATAGCCAGTTAGCCCATTGACTTGGTGCATCCCCTGTTAAGCATCTTAAGTAGGTCTCTAAACAGGAATTAGTCCTCTATGTTTGACCGTTGGTTTGTGGGTGGTAGGCTGAGCTGAGTGAGAGTTTAGTGCCCAAGGTCTTGAACATGTCTTGCCAGAAAGCACTAATGAAAATCTTATCTCAGTTAGAGATTATAGAAGCTGGGAGTCCATGGAGTTTGTATATGTTGTGAAGGAATAGTTTGGCAATGGTGGAGGCAGTGTAGGGATGGGCTAAGGAGATGAAATTATTTTGTCTGCCTGTCCACTACGACTAGAATGACTGTGTGCTTGTTGGAGGGTGGTAGTCCCTCAATAAAATCCATGGCAATGTGCTGTCATGCATGTTCTGGGACAAGGAGTGGTTGTAACAGTCCTCCATAGCTACTCTGGTCCCCTCTGTTCCTTTGACAGGTATCACAGTTGGTGATATAAGCAATGAGTTGGGTTTTTAGACCAGGCCAAAAGAAGTAGAGCTTGGCCCTGTGGTAAGTAGCCGAGAACCCTAAGTGGCCACCAATGGCTGAGCTATGTAGTTCCTTGATGATTTGCTCTCTTAGTCCTCCATTAGAGCCAATGTAGATGAGGTTGTGGTATTTTAGTAGGCCTTGATGCAGAGTATAAGATGGACAAGAGTCAGCCTGGATGTGTAGCTTTTGTAGGATAGAGTGAGCCAACTCATCTCCTTCATAACTGATTATTACTTCCTGAATCCACTGTGGGGTGATGATAGTAATGGCATTCAGTCCTGCTGTAGAGTCTGTAGGTTGTTCCAACTCTGTATTGCACCTAGAAAGCGAATCTGCAGCCTGATTTTCCTTGCCCTTCTTGTAGAATATTTCGTAGTCAAAGCCTAGCAGCTTGGAGAGCCACCTTTGTTGAGTCATAGTAGTGACTTTATGGGAGAGAAAGTATTTGATGCTCTGATGATCTGTGTATATCTGAAATTTTGAATCAAGCAAGTAAGTTCTCCATTTTTGAACAACCAATACAATAGCCAGTAATTCTTTTTCATAGGTGGACAAGGTTTGATTCTTGGGGCCTAATGATTTGCTAAAATAGGCAATAGGTTTACCTTGTTGTGAAAGAACTGCCCCTACCCCTTTTGATGATGCATCAGTTTCAATTGTGAATGGTAAGTTGAAGTTGGGTAAGCTTAGGACAGGGGTTTGACACATAACATTCTTGAGTTGTTGGAAAGCTTGAGAAGCATGAGATGACCAACAGAAGGAGTTCTTTTTTAGGAGATTGGTTAGAGGTTGGGCGATCACCCCATAGCCCTTAATAAATTTCCTATAGTACCTTGTAAGTCCTAAAAAACCCCTAAGTTGTTTGATATTGGTAGGGATGGACCAATTGGTCATGGACTCAATCTTTGATGGGTCGGCTTCTACTCCATTAGGACTGATAATGTGTCCCAGATATTCTAACTTAGGTTGTAAAAATGAGCATTTTGATAGTTTTACATACAAGGAATGCTGCCTAAGTGTAGATAGGACAATGTGTAGGTGATGTAGATGGAGCTCTTTTGTAGGACTATAGATTAAAATGTCATCAAAGAACACTAAACAAACTTCCTTAGGTAAGGAGCAAAAATATTGTTTATTAAGGCTTGAAAGGTAGCTGGGGCATTGGTTAGCCCAAAGGGCATTACCTTAAACTCGAAATGTCCATGATGTGTTTTGAAGGCTGTTTTGTGGACATCTAAAGGGTGTACTAATATTTGATGGTATCCTGACCTTAGGTCTAGTTTAGAGAATATAGTTGATCCATGTAATTCATCTAATAATTCATCAATAAGGGACATGAGAAACTTATCTTTGATTGTGATATCATTTAGTCTCCTGTAGTCCACACAGAACCTCCAAGAGCCATCTTTCTTTTTTACCAGTAGAATAGGGGCCGCAAATGGGCTATGTGAATGCTAAATTATTCCTGTCTCCATCATCTCTTGAATAAGTTGCTCAATGACTCACTTTTGGATGTAGGCCACTTTGTAGGGATTTTGAGCTGGTGGAGAGGACCCTGATTTTAGTGGAATCTGATGGTCTAGGGATCTTGTATGAGGTAGTGTACTAGGCATTTGAAAAATGTCATTGAACTCTTGTAGCAAGGGTGCAATGTCAGGATTGATGTTGTCACAGGCTGGGGTAGTTGTGATTGAAAAAAGTTGTCCTAGAAAGGAAGGAGAGTGCTTTTTTAGAAATTTTGTAAAGCCTTTGGAGTCTATGATACATACTGAAGCAGAGTCAGTGCATCCCTACGAGGTTACTTTCTTCCCTGCAATTGTTACTGTCATTTGTAGCTTCTGCAGGTTCAATGTAATGTCACCAAACTGTTGTAACCAGTCCACTGTAGTTTTGGACATATGGTTGTGCTTATCAATTGCTCCCCATTAGCTACTCGTACTATCATTTGGGGTGTGAGAGTTGTAGGCCACTTAGTGTCTTTATTGACCTTAGGGTATATAAATGAGTGAGTGTTGTCTGTATCTATCAGGATGGATATGGTTTTTTATTCTTTAGCACCCCCTTGAGTAGCAATGTATTGGTGGCTACACTCCCATGGATAGCATGAAGTGATACTTCCATGTTAGTGTGGATTTCTTGGATCAAGTCCTCACATTCAGATTGGTCAATGACATTAGTGCAAGAACCTTGTTTCCACTCGAAGTGACTTCTCTTTCCCTCCCATTGCCGTACTCGACGTCACCGGTCGCACACCTCTCAATTTCTGTTATATTTTTCTCATCGCCCTTGCGGCACCTGCGATGATGACTCCCCATTCGCAACGGTATGTGTAAGGGAAAAAAAAAGTTGTGCCTCGCAGCAATCATGCGAGTGAGAGACCTACATTCGTGGTAAAATGACCATAATATGATCAATTCACAACATTTTTAACTCGTTCAAATTGTTGTTTAAATAATTCAGAGTACTATAATGTTTGTGTTTTAATAATTTTGAGAATCGATATCAATTGAGGGTTAATTGGTCTAAAGTCAGGGACAATACTTGTTTTCTTTGATGGATACATTTGAGTAATTTTAGTAAAATAATCATAACTTGATCAATTCAAAACATTTTTAAATCACTTAAATTGTGTGGATTAGATAACTTAGAGTACTATAGTGTTTGTTATTTTGATAATCTTGAGAATCGGTCCAAGTTAAGGGTATAAATTAGTCCAAAGTCAGGGATAGTACCATATTTTCTTTATTAGCTAGACAGATTGAGTGATTTTAGTAAAATGATCATAAATTGCTCAATTCAAAATACTTTTAACTCATTTAAACTGTGTTGATTAATAAATAAGAGGTGTAAAATTTTCATGTTTTAACCAACTTGAAAATTGGTCCTTAGTTGAGCTTATAAATTGGCCAAAATTCAGGAATTGTCCCCTGTTTTCAGGTACAGTCCCCTTAAAATTTTCAGATGATTGAAAGAAATTGCAATCACATAGGCTCCTAGCTGCTTCTTGTTAAAGTGAAAAGAATAAAAAATAAAAGGAAAACATAGAGGGTCATTGAGTATGATGTGGGGTAATATGACCTGAACTTTATATAAATTTAGGCCATGGTTCCAAGGGGTGCATCATGTACCAAAGTGTTACTATTGTATTTTAGGATATAAGATGAAGACTTTTAACCTAACCTAGTGATGAGATCACTTAAAAATTAAAAAAAATTAAAAATAAGATGCACCTTCTTAGAAAATGATGTCTAAAAGAGGGATTGTCCCTCTCTTTAAAGAACCCCCCACTCTCTCCCTCTCCACTCCACTCCACTCCACACCCATAACAAAGAAGAATACACATAGAAAAAAAGTCTCATAGAGAAATAGAAACACAACACCATCACCAACACCAACAACACAAAATAGAGAAACCAAAACCAAAGTAGAAGAAGAAGAAGAGATGCTAGATCAAGAAAGAAGAGGTGGTGCACCTCATGGGATACTATTAATAATAGTGGTGGGGTTAGTAGTAATAGTTCCATTCCTACTAGGTGACCAAGGTGAAGCTCTCACTGACTTCATTTCAGAGCTTCTTAGTCCAGTGGGTCTCCTCCTTGTACCCATCATCCTCCTCTTGGTAATCCAGTTCCTTTCTTCAGACCGCGGCTCCGTTCTATCTTCCATTTTCTCCACTACTGGTGAACCTGACTCCATCCATCGTCTCAGTGGCTCACCTCTTGGTGTTGCTCTCTTCCTCCTCCTCCTCCTCTTCCTCTTGTACAACCGCGTCTCCTTGTTCGGAGGCAATGATGATGAGTAGTAGTAGTAGTAGTAGTATAGTTGCTACTAGTGAATCATAAGATCCATATTTCGACCCGTTTACCCGTCACTATACTACACTAATGGTGAGCTCTTTTTTTTTTCAGGATCTTCTTCTTCTATAGTTTGTTGTTTTGTATTTCTCGTACAAGTCAATACGTATTGTAATGAAATGACGGAAATGCCCTTGATGTGTTGAAATATTTTTTTTAGTACAGATCGAAGAGGGTATATGTTTAGTATTTTGTATATTATGAATAAGAGCACTGCTACCTGTCGAGGAAGTGGGCGAGGAAAACAGGGAGGAAGGGAGAGAGGGGGTCGTTCATCTCCCTTGGGATACGCGCTGTCTTTTTTCATACGCGCATTCCGAGGGGAATGGACGGCTCCCTCCCTCGCTGTTTTCCTCGCCCACTCCCTCGACATTTAGAATTTTCGTATGAATAAACTCGAGTCAAAAAATGTAAACGAAAAAATGAGTAACTCAAATCCAACTAATTGCCATCCCAATTATAGTAATTTTTAGTAGATTTAGGGACAAGTATAACATTTTGAATGAGGTTAGAGGATCAGGTTTTGCGATCATAATGATATGGCATTATCAGAGGAGGTTATATTGAGAGCATTTTAGTCATTTAATTTAAAAACGAGTGTCGATGAACCTCCAATTTGTTGACCTACGTGGTGTTTTAGTCTCCGTGACAAGTTGCCACGTGGAAAATATGATGACGTGGGCCAATAGCATTATGAGTGGTGATAAAAGGGAATCCAATGGACGCGTTGGGGTTAAAAATTCTTTTCTCTGTTGGCTCCTCTTTTCTGTAGTCTAGTGATGATTTTTAAGTTGTATTGTCGCTTTACTTTCCTGTGCTATCACATGGAAGACATTTTTTTTTGCCTATTTAATTATGCAAAAAATTGTCATTAGTTGACTGGTTTTGATGGGGGAAGATAAATAAAACAGTGGTTGAATGAACATGCAAGTCATGATGCTTAGAAAATTCTAGCCGGTTTGGTATTCGCGCCTGGTTTGCATGCTTGGTCGGCTACAATTACTCTTTGTCTCTCTTTTTTAAAGTGTTTGTGATTGTGTTTAAAAGAAGAGGGACAAAAAATGTTAATCTGCCAACTAGGCGTGCAAACCAAGTCGGCTAGAAGTACTCCATGATGCTTAGCATCAATGTGTAAATATGAAAAACTTGGACATTGCCTAGATGCCAATGTTCGAAATGTCTTTATCATTCGGATGCATCAGCCATAATTAAGATAGAACTCGAAATTCTGGGATAGTTTCACCTTATAAAGATGGTATTACAAAGATATTTACTTTAAATTATGTGAGATATTGAGCACAACAACACAGTTGGCCGTACCATAAAAAGTCTGAATAGCCATTAGATTTGGTCATTTGGGACAGAAATATGGACATTTAGGGTGTGTTTGGTTGCATAGAATCTTATGTCATGAGAATTCATGAAGTGCCCTCTACATTTTAGGCTAAATTGATATATCACTCCACAACTACCATTTGACCACCATTTTATTTTGTGATCAATGGTGGGAATGGAAGTCCCATGAACATGGGAATCCCACTCCTTCGTCCCCCAAGGCATGTGATTCTCATGTTCATGGGACTTTCATTTCCACCATTGATCACAAAATCAAATGGTGGATGTGGAATGATATATCAATTTAATCTAAAATATAGGGATCCCCTCATAAATTCTTATGGCATAGGATTCCATGCAACCAAACACACCCTTAGTGAAAAGCCATTTTTTTATACTAAAGTACTGCAATGGACCACAATACTGACTATAATGGGACCTCAACACATGAACCATGTGTGAGTACTTCATCTTCATGGAAGGAACAGAGTCTGTATCCTTTGAATGTAATAAGAAAATGGTGAGGTGAAGAGTCAGTGTTAAAGCTCTCACACTAATGACATTTTAGCAATGCCAAGTTCATAGAAATAAGAAAACAAAACATAGTGATATATGTAATGTATACTTGTAGAGCGGACGGCAAATGTATTGCAGCATGTCGAAGTAATCAACACTGCAAGAAAATTTTGTTGTGACAGCAAATGGAAAGGAAGGTGAGAAAGGGTAAAGGAAGGAGACTGAAAGAATCGGGAGAATACTTACCTTACGATTGCTATATTCATAATATGAACAGACTTGGAAAATCAAAATAAATAAATAAATAAAATCATATATTTATTGCTGTTACTATATGAAACTAAACAGGTTCTCATCAGTGTCGAACACAAACAACCCTTATGATACTCAAAGTTTAAGTAAAGAAGTTATCTAAATTGCTTCTTGAGGATTCAGGGATGGGAGAATACTTACCTGAAACTATCAGTGATACTTAAAAACTTTCTCAAAATTTGTTTGATGAACACAATTCCTGAACAAAATGTAATGTCAGATATGGTGACATTAACAGATTGGGACATAGAGCTTGGTAGATCGATATGCCCACGCCTTCATCAAGTTGTAAATGTTATACTACTCAAGTTTGTTGCCTTGTATACATAGTACCTGCATGAGCTCAACCACAAGCAAATTAATCAAGGGTGCTACACAAATACCAACTCAGTTCAAGCAGATTCAGTCCTAATTACTTAAAGAAGATGCAATGTTCTTCAAGTTGTCAGGTTTATTGATACAAAAACTTTTAATGTTTTTAGAACACAGTTTTCCTCTTCTATTGAGTATGTGAGGACTATTAAGAAGTTCTCAGGATCATGGTTCAAAATATCCCGATGTTAGATATATCCCAAAATTTATCCACTTTTTAGGTGAAAAATTCAAAATGTCCATGATTCATCTGGTTATCTCGATATTAGAGGAATTATCCACAATATCTGTGATATTTATCCCTTTTTCAAGAGTCGATATATTCTACAGATATTGATATTTTGATCCATGCTCAGGATAACACATAAGCTGGATAATTTGTGTGCTTAGTGAGGCTTTCAATCAGTCTTTCCTGAGTATGGGCTTCAAGTTAATACAAGCTACATAATAGCAAAAACGGATAGGGAGAAGCTAAAAATCAGGCTCACATAAGCTTACAGGACAAATGGATACTGGCATCATTGTTTGAAAAGCAAACTAGTTGATACAAAAGAAAACACGGGTTGAGAGCACTGTAATATTCTCCTACTGAGAGTGAGTAGGAAACCCCTGAAAACAGGAAAATTCAAATAAACAGAAACTATATTGAGAAGTATAGTGAGCTCACCTTGGATGCTTCAAGTCCCAGTTCACAAATAATGAACAAATAACTTAAGAAACGCTTTTATCGACTGAATCAAAATTCTGCTTTCTTCTCAACGACTCCAACACTTCTAAGGGATGATCTCCCCTAGAATTAGCTCCTCTCATAGAAGATTTGAGCTGAGGCCTATTCATGGAAACAAGCTGTGAGGTAGAGGCATCCCGGCTGGCCTCCTTGAGCATAGACTTGACTGTTTTTGTGGCTGTGGCATCTGACATCACTGAGGAAACTTTTTCTGGACTTCCCAACTGCTGGGCTAACCTACCTTGCACATCTCTAGCAACCTTAGAAGCACCAGATGCACGACCCAGGGGGGACATATTGCTATTAGATTTTTGCATGGTGGCGACAGTCTCAGCAACTGTAGATTTTGCTTTGAGTGCTTCATACTTCTCCATGTCATAAAGGAGCTCCTTCTGAAGCTGCTTGTCAGCTACTAATATGTCATCAATCTCATTCTTGTAATCCTTAAGAAGCGCTCGCAGGCATTCCATGAGACAGCCCATCATGGGGCTGTTTCTGCTCTCCAGTAGCCTCTTCAGCTCTATAAAGATAGGAATAGCATTTTGGATCAAGCTCTTCTTGGCCACCTGAACCATCTCTCTTCGTTTTGCAGCTGCAGCAGCATCAGTGCCTCCACTTTCTCCACCTTCGCCATCCATCTCTGCTGAGTCAGACGCAGATCCACGGCTGGATTGGACTCGAATCTCTTTGCAAGCAAGTATTTCAAGAGCATCCTGTCAATTACAAATCCACCCTCAGAATTTGCAATAGTATCCTTTGATAACAACGGGTGATCAGCTGGAATATGAGTATGTAAATCCATATATCACAGCTTCACTTTTAATTAAGTAAATATTTAACAGCTTCTTCATCTCAACATGGAGTGTCCATCACTCGGCTAGTAAGGCACACACTATGTGGCCATGTCCTAAGCAATAAGGTATTGACTCACATAAGGCCTGAACATTAGCAATGATTCTTTGAGTGGATACTCTTATGAAAAAAACAATGACTATATAAGAGAGTGTCTATGTCTGGAGATTATACCTGTAGTACAGCTTGTCCAGTAGTATCATCCAAATTGAGTAATCGATCAGATGCACCGGCAAGAATCTCAGCACAAAGTTTTACAAAAGTAGCCAAAAGGTGCTCCGGGGCCATTTGTTTCAGTAAAGAAACATAAATATGCATCCGTCGAGTCCTTGATCTTTTATCATTACCTCTGAAAACAAATACATGACACATCTCTTTAATTTCCAAAGCGGTTCTTACTTTTCTTTAAATCCACAACTTGTATACCTGATTGAGAAAAGTTTGCTCTCTGCCCGTGACCCATTAGAGTTGCTACGTCCAGCATGGGCATGAGAATCGTTCAAAACAAAGATGGCTTCAACAAAGCTGTTATACGCCAGAAGAGGTGCCTTGGCTGTGGATCCCATCAAAATTATGTTTTTTCCCTCTCAAAACTCAACCAACTAATATAGTTAACGATTTGAAAAGCTGGTTACCTTTTAGAATGTTCCCAAACAGAAAATCTGCCAGTTGCCTGATCTTCTCTGACTCATCCACTAGGCACAGAAGAAACCTGAGGAAAAGCACTCCCCTCCACTTTACATAATCTCTCTGTGGAGATGACAACCAAAGTTTCAAGATTTTCCTAACCAGAAAACCTTGACAAAATAATTCTCAAAAGTAACAGAACAAGTGACCGAACTCATACAAACAAAAGAAAAAGAAAAAAAAAAAAAAAAAAAAAAAAACCTGTAATAGCCTTGAAAGCAGTATGAACGTTTGTCTCCTCACAACTTCGCAAGTATCACGCAAGCAATTAGTGATTTTGGATATATAACTGAGGATTCAATAGAGGTAAGCAGTTAAAAAGAATACATAATGCACAAACTAGTTAGTTCAATTCTTTCGCTAAGGCATGCCTCACCCATCAACTAGAGCAGTGTATCGCACACAAAAATCTGCCATCATGACCACAATGTTGCTGCGTAAGGCAGCAGAGTCATTCTTCTCAAGTTCCTGCAGTAGTATCCATTTTAGCTAGGTTAACTGAAAGTCTGAAAATGTGGAAACAATTACGAAGGTTAGAGTGAAGAATAGCTGAACCTGCACAAACAGAGGAATATAACTTTTCGCGAGCTCCGCATCCGCTAGGCAGATCTTTCCCATTGTTAACCAAGACTGAATATATAAGGAAGGTGCCTGCTGCTCTATATTAAGTTTAGAAGCAAGTGGTTTCTTTAGTTTTGTTTGAGAATTCCCAGATGTGATGATCGTATGTAAAAGAGGAATTATGCCCTTTAACTCAACCAAAGGACTTATAATAACTAGTGACCCAACAGTATACACGGCAGTAGCAGTCTGCAACAACATCTTGGATGCAGCCGCTGTTTTCTGCCACTTCCTACCCACACTTTTAGGTGGTGTTCGATACCCACCAGCTTTACTTGCTTCGGAAGCTTCTGTAATGTAGGCTTCAATAATTCGCAGAGCTTTTGAAACCAACTGATTGACCCATCTACCGACTATGTCATCACCCTCCTGGGAATCAAGAGCCTTACGCTTGCACAAAGTTCGGAGAGCTTTTACATGAGCATTGACCTATTGTGGCAGACACTATTAGTTAAGTCTTTAAAGCATGCAAAACCTTCATAGTTTGGGACTGTAACCAGAAGAATTTACGGGGTTGAAAGAGAAATGATGCAACTAGGAAAAAAAAAGTTTTGATCGGTGGGTTTCTAGAAAATATATCAAAAAATAATGTACCATTGTTCCTTGGATATCATAATCACGAATTATGTTGACATATATGAATAATGATGAGTAAGTATTAGGACAAACAATAGTTCAGAACTTAAGTAAATCTGTTGGATTCAAAATATTTATATCCAGGGCAAGAGGGGATGGATCTCAAAGTGGTAACAGTGACTGGCAGACACTCATTTAAGAAAACTTCAGATTACCATATATTCAAGATCAAGTGGAAAGGAAAACATATATGTTCGTGAAATTAATAAATGTTCAAGAAGCCATAAGGGAATACCTCTGTCAAGTGCATATTGAATCCCTCAACCCGCTTGAGCAAGTTATGAGCCAGGTCTGCTGCAGGCTCCGGAGGCAGCTCCAAAGACACATTACATATTGTTTGCAACAGAAAGACACGATCTCCAGCCCAAGCAGCAGAGTTAGTTTTGATGTCCTCACCATTTATAAAGACATCGCTTTGCATAAGAGGGATCGGAATCTCATTATCTAACTCAGTCTTGTCAAGGAGCTGCCAGTGGTGATCAAGGAACTCCCAAGTCACCGCCTTTGGTAGGAAACTAGATACCTCTGACAGTAGAAACCAAGCACCTGGAGGAGCCATCCACTTTTCAATTGGCATTGACTGGACCAGCCAGATCGACTCAGATGTCCTGATGATATTTTGTAGTGCAACTGCAATGTTGGACTTGAGCCTCTTCTTCTTTCCAAGGTTCGTGCAAATCTTTTTCAAGCAAGGGGTCACCTCCGTGTCACAAATCCCCTTCAGTAGAATCAAGACACCCTCGGGAAAAACTGAATGTGTCTCCCTCTCCAAACTTTTACCCTTTAAAGCTGCACTAGAAGAGGAGGTTGTAGTACTGACTGAACTCATGGATCCAACTCTGGATATCCTGTCCAGGACCAATTCCAGAAACAAGTTCTCACATTCTTCTTGAATGCTTGATTCATTATCAGTTATCAATCGAGGAATGGAATGAAGCCACTCTAAAATCACATTTTCGTCTGAGAATTTTCTGAAAACCTACAACAACAGTGATATTCCATGTAAGGTTGAGAATCGCCAATCTAAACGACCAAACGAGAAATAGTCATATAGAAATACATAGGATAGATTTTGAATGCATAATAAACTCAAAATTCCATTCACCACAAATTTCTAAGAATATATTTTGAACGCTTATGGAAATACGTAGGATACATAGGACATTTAAGGTGAATATTGAATAACTAACATAGATATTAACAAAGATTAATTATACAGTAGAAATGGATAACAATAAGAGTTCGAAGTGAGAACAAGATAGAAAGAAATTTTGTTGGTTAATTTTATTAAAATTAATTAAGAAAATTAGGACTAAACAAAATCCTGCCTTAGACATGATTCAAACTGTTTCAAAGACCCCCATTTTTTTTTTCTGTGCTATGAACCCTTCATCAAGTGCGCCTTACAAAACTATGACTAAATGGTCAAAGCGCCCAACTAAACCATATTGTTGGTTCTATTCAAACTTATTTGTGTTACTTATATCAAGCCCTATCAATGAAGAGTGCTTTTCATATTTTGTAACTATTTTCACTTCAAATGAGACATGATTGAAAAAAAAAAAAAAAAACATAGGCCAAAGATATCTTTACATGGACTGATGACCATTTCACACTTGCAATTCCAAAACCAATAGAAGATTAGATTTCAAAGATCCTCGTAAATAGGATCAAACACAAGGTTTATTCTTCTAACTCTGCCTCAGTTTATCTCTAAGACATTCATCCAAATAAAAGAAAAAATACAATGATAACTTTAATTATTTTCTTTTGGTTGCACTAGGTCTGTTTGGTGAGACATTTTCCTTGGGAAATGGAATTCATTTCCCTTGTTATGCAAATTACCGTTGTTTGATTGTCTAATTACTGACTAGAAAATTGATTCTTTATAAGACTGTTTTCCCACTACTCATGAGAATCCAAGTCCGAGGGGAGGCATCGGAGTCGGATTCATGAAAACGGTTTCAATTTCCATGTCTATTTTTCGTGCAACCAAACAAACCCTTAATAGCCTTAGAAAATCCCCTGCGAACAATTCAAATTTAATTTTAAGTCAGTCTAGCTAAGAAGCAAAGGCGGACTCAATGCGCAATACCCTTTTTGTGACTTAGGCATGAAGCGCGAGTCAAGCCACACCTAACGTACATTAGGCACACGCCAATTAGAAAAATTCTAATATAATTATTTGTATAATAGAATAATTATCTCATTTCTCACATGTCAACTATTAAATACATTTTCAACATTCCTAAACATGTCAATCATTGAATAATTGATCAAAAAATTAATTGCAAAACATTAACTAAAAAGTTATATCTAGTATGCAACTCATCAATAACATAAGCATAAATATAAGATTACGTACATTTTTTCAAGATCAAACAAATACTAGCATTGTCAAACATGAAACTTGTATCCAAGATTCCAAACTAAAATGTCAAATACACCATTACTAAAAAAAAAATTGTCTTGAAAGTTGCAACAAGCTAGCAACTACATACGGCGGTGAATTCGTTCCCGGGCCTTTTTTTTTTAAAAAATTATTTTTTATTTCCAGATCGAAAAAAATAAAAAATTAAGAATTTTTTTTATACATTTTGCATATGTATCTTGGCATTGAATTGAAAATAATCTATATGCTATTATGCTTAAATTTGATAAATTATAAGTTATAGTAAATAAATAAATAACCTCCTAGGCCCCCGCCTAAGCTTTGCCTAGCCCTCTGGGCGCTAGTCCCCTACTCACCGTTCGCCTACCGCTTAGCGGTTTTTAGAACACTACTATCTTCTTGTTGTTCCCACTCAATTAGGGAAGGGCGAAGGCTTCACAAAGAACAAGTGCTCACTTGAGAAATAGGAAAAATAACCTTCAAGACACACAAAGACCCGACAACAAAGAAAGAGGAGATGCAGAGCTGATTAGGGCTTGTCGTTTTTTCCTTTTTGTTTCATTAAAGCCTTTTAGGCTAAATGTTTGTTCATCCAAATAAAAAAATAATAATAAATAACAAACATGTGGAAGACAAAAAAGGAATAAAAGTGACCATGTGAAAAAGGCGTACACTTTGCGCCCACGCCCAATCAATAAAAATGCACATGCACATGCACATGCGCCTTTTGATCCTAAATAGAAATAGATACCTCTGAGAGAGCAGACATTGCTGCTTTACGAATGCTAACAAGGGGGTCAGAGCAAGCAGCCAAGCAATGCCCATAGTCTTGAGCAAAACTTCATCCACAGATCTGCTAAGAAGAGCTGTTGATTTCATAATCAGAAGAAGAGCAGCCTTTCTCACGTTAGCCTTCTCATCCAAACACCTTTTCCTCAAAAGATCATTCAAACCCACTTCTAAATTGCACCTACCACTGCCAAACCCCATTATTTCCTTCAATCTATCTCGGCTTTTGACATCGCGAGATAAAAACTCAACCACCTGAGCAAGGTTTGAAAGAGCCTTTGCTCGAATTCCTGCAACAGCATCAGAGCATCTAAGAACCAAGACCTCCAAACACCTCAATCCCCACCAATTCTCACCTCCAATAGCAACATCTGCACCCAACAGATTGGGGAATGACATTAAGATGATTGGGATAATATCAACAGCGAGGAGCCTAAGATGAGACTTCCCTTGAGACATCTTTGCTACATAATCCACAAACCCAAGTTGGTGATCCAACTCCATGGCCCGAACTATCTCCATTATTGACTCCACCGCAGTGGCCCGAGGCTCAGCCCTATCAGGTGCCTTTTCAACCAAGTACCTTGGAAGGTACACAATCACTTTCCTCAAATTCTCATTCTCCTTCGCCACCCCCATCAACTCATTCGTCAAAAACCTAAAGAAACAAGTTCTAATCTGCGATTTTGGTAACAAAATCGAAGGTGACAAGGACTTTAACACTTCAACATATGTAACAGTAGGATCACCATGTTCAGGCCTTAAAGCCCCAATCAATATCCGAAAACAATTGTCTAACACTCGATTATAATTCACCATACTTTCACAAAATTCAAATGCAATCACAGGGATTTCAGCTATAGTTTGAACCAAACACTTCAAACTATCCGGAAACCGATCTAAATGAATCAAACAAAGCACAGACTCTAACTTTTCAAGAATGGGAAAAACAACTCTTACATCAAACACATTACCATCATTCTCACCGTCTACCCCATCATCTGAATCATGAACCGCCTTCTTCGAACCCCTTCCCCTTCCTGCAGCCTTTCTCTTCCTACTCCCCTTCTGCCCACCAGACCCACCACCATCAGCTCCTACCCCTGGCTTCTGTTTGAACACACGAAGGACAGATCGAACAAGCGACCCAAAGGCGATCGGAGTAAACAGGGTGAAAACAGGGGAATTGGGACAGAGGAGGATGGTGAGATAGACTTGGGAAGCCAAAATGGAGAGATGGGTATTGGTGGAATCCATTGTAGCTGCGATTGGGTCGACGAGAGAGGCAGGTGAGAGGTTATTTGATGCGAATTCCTTCAAAATTCGATCGATGTCTTCAGCGTCTATGGCTTCTTGAAAGAGGAATTGGATGTCTAAGAGGGTGGATTCTGAAATGGGAATTTGGGATAATGGATCGTTAGTGTTTTGATGATGGAGGTCGAGCTCGGAGACCACTCGAGCAATCGATTGTTCCATGGTTGCTCTCTATCTCGCTCTCAATAATGGATTTTTATCTCTTCTTCTCTACAAATGGTGAACCTTCTTTCTTCACTCTTGTGTTTTGAATATGGACATTTGCCGCTTACCTCTCTCTTTAGGGTCTAATTTGATTTTATGGCAACAAATTCACAGGTGATATTTTGATGACACCCCTTGTTTTCCATCTGGCACCAATGCATGTCTAGGGTTTACATAAAGCGCGCAAACACTTTGATGCTCAAGTTAGTGCAGTTTTGAACATGAACATTTTATTTACTATGTTTGATGATCCGGGTTTTCAAAAAAGAATCACAGTTCTTTTTCCCCGCATTCGGATTCATTATAAGGTTAAAAAAAATGGTAGCGTGCGAAAAATAGAGTTAGTTGATGCCTGCATGTGAGTTATGTCCGATTCCCGCCACTTGTCGTTACATTTTTATATTCAATTAAACGTTAATATTAGTTGAAGTTTTCTTAAAATGTTAGGTTTCATCAAAACATACAAAATCAAAGATTAGCAGGCGAATGTGTGACTAGAGATTTCGCTATTAATTCTAATTACGTGAATGATTGCTATATAAAGAAGTTGCATGTGCATGGATCAAGTGTTGCGTCAACCACGTATTCTATCAAAGTCCAAGAGAAGTATATACCAAATTGTAATCGGATAAGTGAATAATAGCTCGCTCAAGTATAGGATGTCACAACGTCGACACCCAAACAAGTGCAAGAACTCTTTGAATTCTTGGAACCTTACTCTCTTTGATCACCCTATTATTATCCAGAGGACACAAGAGAAGATGAAGAACTCGTGCTCTAGCATCTTATTGTGATCTTAAAAATATACCATCACGATCTCACTGTAGGTGATGATTGTAGTCGTCATTTTAGTTCAACCTTAGTGCTAAACTTGGTACTAGGGTTGTTTACAGTTAGGTTCATTTTAAAGTAAAAATCACCAATCAAACCAGTTTGATTGGTTCATCCAAAATTTCAAACCGAAATCGAACCAAAATGATTTTCATCGAAACTTAATTGACCGACTAAAACATCCACTAAAACTTAAGCAATCAAATATTTAAGCATTCAAATTTTCTATTATATAATATTATGTGACTGGTTAGGTTTTCCATTTTTTTTAATTGAAATTGGAATTTTCTAACTGAACTGTACCATATAAAATGAAAAATTGAGTCAGAAGTGACCGTGTAATGTTAATGGAAAACAATTAATTTTACTTAGGCACATGAGTTGTTTTAGGAAACATAGTAGTGGAGCCTGAGTTAAGCATTACGACGTTTAAGCACAACAATGTGTAACATGGATAAGACAAATTGTTACTGTGGAAATATCACAGAATTATGACATTGTAGAAACACGAAGATGTGGATAAGATTAAAAAAAATGACAATGCGGATAATATCAAACATGGATAGGATCGAAGAAGCATTAGATGCTAATAAGATCAAACAAGCATGACGATGCAGATAAGATAAAATGTGGATAACATCAAAGAAGGATGTGGATAAGATCGAATGTGGATATGATCAGCGAGTGATTTGGATGAGATTGACAAGAGTGTGGATAAGATCGAATGTGGATATGATCAGCGAGTGATTTGGATGAGATTTACAAGAGTGTGGATATGATTAGCGAATGATTTGGATGAGATTTACAAGAGCGTGGATAAGATCGAATGTAGATATGATCAGCGAATGATTTGGATGAGATTGACAAGAGTGTGGATAAAATCGAATCCTAGGATCGAAGAAGCAAGGTGATGCTAATATGATCGTATAAGCAGGATAATAATGGATATGGGCTAAGTCACTGCACGTCTACTTGAAAAATTATAAATAAAACCCACAATTTGAAGTGTTAAAACTGCTAAACTGAATGGACGAGTGGAAAACATGGTTGACTTCTTACTCCTCGACACATGTATACCACAAATCTCAATCATTTTTTAAAATATTTTTTAGCTCATATAATAACTCGCTCAATATACATTTGTATTATTGAGACCAATGACCTGATACTAGGGATTAAGAAATAGTATTGTTGACAAGTATATAAGAGTAACAAAGTTCTCCATGAGCCAAGTATGGACACATAAGTCCCTCGAGATGTTTTTTTGTGACGGTAAAGGATATGAAGATAATGATGAAAATCACTCGGTAGAAAGAGAACGCGAACTTGATGATAATTTGTGCGGAAAGAGTATCAAGAGCCACAGAAGTATGATGGGCCCTTGAAGCTGACATATTGGGTTTTTGAAGGCGAAAAATACGAGGCAAGACTCTATTAAAAGCCAACGAATAAAAATTATGTACCAAACCCTTAGAGATCTACAAGGAATAGGAAAAAAAAACAATAAATATACTGCTTCATCTTTTATGTTTACTTACGTTAATTGCATTTTACTATTTTTATTAATATAAAAGTTAAGGAGACCTTAAAACCCCGCTTGATTGCTTCCCCAAAAAAAGAGGGATGGAGGGGATGTGATGTTACAATGGTAGAAGGCGATGAGTAATAGGTGTTTATTTATAGTCTTATCCTTTTGGGAAATCTATGCTTTATGTCACACATTTATACTATCTCAGAGTTCGGGTCCTATAGTTGTCAAATCCGTTTCGCTCACCATCAACCCTCCGTTACAACTATAAAACCTAAATGCAAAGTTAGTATAAATTGTGAGATCGGAAGCCTAAATTTATCACTATCTTACCAACATTATTTAAAAAATAAAAATCTATTTAATTAACTCAAAGTTGGTATACACACCACACGTACTGTTTTTCCACAAAACCTCACTCCTTTTTTGGGTGCCCCTTATCTCATTGGAAAAGGAAAAGAACCTCTCTCTGTCCAATCGACCACAACAAAAGTAAACACACGCACTGTTTTTTTCCACGACACCTCACTCCTCGAGATCACAACTTCCAAACCAACAGTGTAGATTGGCTCTTCCGACATAACTTAACTTCTATGCCACAATCGACCACAACAAAAGTAAACACACGCACTGTTTTTTTCCACGACACCTCACTCCTCGAGATCACAACTTCCAAACCAACGGTGTAGATTGGCTCTTCCGACATAACTTAACTTCTATGCCACAATCCACCACAACAAAAGTAAACACGCGTACTGTTTTTCCACAACACCTCATTCCTCGAGATCACAATTTCCAAACCAACGGTGTAGATTCGCTCTTCCGACATAACTTGTATGCCATTAGAACCTTCGAGGTCTGTCGATAAAACCCCAAATCGCCCTTCTGTTCTTCCCCAATCCCAAACCCTAAAAATAAAATCTTTCACTCTTTTAATTTTCTACGCATCAAAGGTACGTTTTATCTCAAATTTCTCCGAATTTGTTTATTGCAAAACCCTAAAAATCCAATCCTTTTCAATTCTTATTGTATTTCGATATTCTTTCACCTGATTTTGTTTCTCAATTGGGTTTCTTGAATCAATTTGGTGATTCTTGAATGTTTTTGTATTGAGATTTGGGAGTTAGGGTTTTGATGTGAGGTTATTTGATTATCGTGGTTTCAGAGACGATGACTGGACGATCAAGTCGGACCCTTTACGTTGGCAACCTCCCTGGTGACATTCGGGAGAGGGAAGTCGAAGATCTGTTTTACAAGGTATGGTTAATTTTTAAATTTTGTTTATCTTTTTAAATTTAACATATAAAAATTACCAGTCTTGAAATTTATTCCAAGAAAATGTGAGATTTATATTGTATTATATGATTTATATTAATATAAGAAAATTACCAGTTTTTTGAATTTACCTGATTTATATCATTTACCCAGACTTGGGAGAATGTTGCTCGAGGTTACCATGGGCTAGTAGCATAAATTAACTTGGTCAATTAAAGTTTTTGTATTTCACCACCAGAACGATTAGTTAAGAGAAAATGATATTCTTCCATGCTTCATTGTGGATATTTCTATGAATAGTTAGAAAATTATTTTGTGCTTTCCGATCTTCTCGTGTGTTATGGTTCCTTATTTTGGTTTAATTAAAAAAAATACATTTGATAATTACATCTTCATGTTGTGGCTATAGTTATTCTAGGAAAATCTCCAAGATTAGTGGTGTTGATTAGGGCTACTTGTTTTCAGGTTAAGTTTTAGTATACGTCAGTTGGCTATGTGTGAGATGTATCAAAAGCTTGTCAAATAGTTGGATGATTAGATATGCCGTTTTACCATATTGGAAAAAAGAAAGAAAATAGGAACACCAATACGAATAAATACCTCAAAAAGGAAACATACAGATATTGAAAGTATGCTGGATAGTTGTAATGTTTGTATTGTGATTTTTTATGTGAGAAGCAATTTATTCAAGTTGGCTGGATTTAACAGCCTCTATCTCTTAAAAAAATGACTTAACAGTATTTTCTGTCATTTTTTTCGTTTTCTTCATTGGTTTTTGTATTTTAGTATGGACCCATTGTGGACATTGATCTGAAGATTCCTCCGAGACCCCCAGGTTATGCATTTGTTGAGGTACAAGATTTTTCCACTATCATGTTGTGTTGTAGTCTTTCTTTCTCTTTCTCATTCTCATATAAGATTTTATTTGATGATAGTTTGAAGATGCTCGTGATGCTGAAGATGCTATTCGTGGTCGTGATGGATGTAATTTTGACGGGCATCGACTGCGGGTTGGTTATCCTCGTCACTTTGATACTTCTGCTGTAACAGTGTTTTTGATGTTACATCCATAGTCCCAATCATTCCACCTTGATGTTCACACTTTTTTTGTAGGTGGAACTTGCACATGGTGGGCGAGGAACATCATCAACTGATCGATATAGTAGTTACAGTAGTGGTGGTAGCCGTGGTGGAGTCTCGAGACGCTCAGATTATCGAGGTTTGCATTTTTTTTATACCATAGGCAGTTTTTCAAGTCTAACTTTGCCATTTTTAGAAAAATTTTCTAACTGTTTTTATTTTTTCATCGTGCAGTGATGGTTACCCATTTACCTTCTTCTGCTTCGTGGCAAGACTTGAAGGTATGAAATGCTTTACTTTTTGAATATCTGTTTCTATACTCCCTCTCATCATCTCTCTTCTGCATTTTTTTAAAAATGTTTGTGCTCTTAATTCTATCACCCTTATCTCTTATTTTTATTTTTGTTTGTCTTTCTAGGATCACATGCGTAAAGCTGGGGATGTATGCTTCTCACAAGTGTTTCGTGACAGTAGTGGTTAGTTCCCAATCGCTACTTATGTAATACTTTTTTGGTTTTAATTATTATTATTATTATTTTTTGTTTCTATTACCACATAGACGCTGATACTATAAGTGGATGATAGGCGATGAAGAAAAATCTAGTGTTACAAGTTTGTCTTATCTGTAATAAGCAATGACCAAGGGGTTTAATCACATATAGCATGTTCTCCCTTTGAAGTATGATCGTTAATGTGAATACATTAGCAATTTTAACACATTAGCAATTTTATTATCTAAATGGATCACGATTCATTCTATGAAAAATATGAGTTGGCTTTTTTGCATTTTATTTTACAGTTTAATTGATGGTTTGTGATTAGTAGAATGTATGTTGGTATTTAATGTTTCTGAGATCCAAACCTGGGTTACCCTTCAAAAAAGGGGGAGAAAATCAATTGCATAGTTTACATATTTGGGGAATAAATATTATTTGATCTCTATAGACCATTTTCGAGTAACATTGTATGTTGAAAACAAAAGCTGTTCATGTCACATGTCGAGTAACATTTTTGCTGAGGGCCATACAATGCATTTGGAGTATATATTTGCTTTTAAAATACAAAGCTTCGAAGACAAATAACATGAAAATATTGGCTTACGAATTTATTATTTTTGTGATGTAGCAAATTAGTGAAGTTGTTAGAGAGGAGGGGCGGGGGGTGTATTATACCGTTGAGTGTGACATTCACAAGCCAAAAAGAAAGAAACAAGATCAACTAATTGTTGAGTGTGACACTCACCGACTAAAAAGAAAGAAACAAGATCCACTAATTGCAAACTGATAGAAAACACTGAATTTTGACCCACTTGAGTGTCATCCCATTGGATATAGTATTTGGACTATTTTCTTTTTCTTAAGCTTTCCCTTTGATTTTTGAACTATGAATATATTGAGGAACGATTGTAAGTATTATGTCTCCACTTGTTTTTTCCAGGCACGTTGGAGTCTTTATTGATTGTAGATTCTTATGGTTGTTTTAAAGTAATTTTTAATGGTTTATTCTTTATTCTTTATTCTTGATTCTTGAGTGTGTTTACTTAAACCAATTGCAAACAGCATAACCACAACAGTCAAGGCACCCTAAAAAAATCATTCACTTAATACATGATGCCGTAATCTTAGATATGTGGGCAGCAGAAAGGACTTAGCATGCATATATTCTAACCATGCTGATATTTCTAATTTTTTTTTAAAATTTTAAAATTTTTATTTTTTTTGTTCGTTTACCTGTTCAATTATTTGATCTGAACAGTTTATTGCGTGGTCATCTTGCAGGTACAACAGGAGTTGTGGATTACACAAACTACGAGGACATGAAATATGCGGTAAGTCAAGGACATTGTAATCACACATTTAATGCTTTGGTGTTCTTTATACAATAACTGTACAAATTGCCTATGAACAACTTTGAAAATATGTCTTTTATGTCTTGAAGGCAGTTAGCACTTACAAGCAGCGTCTAATGACACTCCCTAGGATTATGTGCTGCTAAGAGAGTCGAGGAAACTCCATCATAACCTGACCTAAAAGTAAAAGAAGCTATACTGTGGTCCTTATGTTATACCCACACCCCACCCGATAGTTAAAAGAAGAAGAAAAAACTCAAACTTCTTGACCTTATTTTTGCATCCTCTAAACTGTCGGTATGCATGTCCATCGCATGTGCAATTCATCATCTGCAGAGAAGATGCATGTATTTCCTTCCTCCAAACAATTCACATACGAGTGTCTGGATGTATATCATGCTTCTCACTTGGAACTATCTTCTTATCCTCTCATTGAGTGATCAATTATACTCCCAAATTCATCAATATCCCTTCTTTCTTCTTTTTCTTCTGCAACACCTATCTTACTGTTGCTTTGAAGTTTTCCAATTGTCTGTTTGATGATAAATATTTACCCCTACACACAAGAATCCAACAAATATAATCACTTATTCTTGCCAGGCCACTATCCCCAAGCCCCACAAGGAGATATTTTATACTTTAGGAAAAGCAAGGGCTTACAATAATGTATACTTTACCTAAAATTAATGTAGTGAGCATGCTTTCATTCAGAATAAATTATTTGATGATGGTTATTCATTGAAGGTCTTACTCTTTTTCAGGTAAGGAAACTTGATGATTCTGAGTTCCGTAATGCATTTTCTCGGGGTTATATACGGGTAAGATAATACGAAAGTTATCTCATCTTGTGCTTCTTATACCTGCATGAAGTTTACTCTTCCCGTCATCTATTTTAGGTGAAGGAGTATGATTCAAGGCGTAGCTATTCAAGGAGCCCTAGTCGTAGCCTTTCCTATTCAAGAAGCCCAAGTCCCAGTTACAGTCGAAGCAGGAGCAGAAGGTGCGTTCATATTTCTAGCACATTAAGATGGTAGTATTTTGCTTTATTATGGCTCCTAATAAATTACAATTGTTGTTTGCAGTGTATCTCCAAAAAAGTCAAAATATTATCGTCGTTCTTTATCTAGGTCACTGTCGAGGTCTGTTTCCCCAGCTTCTCGGTCAGTGTCACCCCCACCGCGCTCGGTGTCAGGGTAAGTTTTCTGTGTACGTGATTTATTTTGGCTTCTCTCTCTCTCTCTCTACACATATATATATATACACACACATATTATGCTTGATAATCGTAAACTCTCCATGATTAAGATGCATTTCCACTCTTTCAACATATTTGATTTATTTCATATCTCATGGTTCTGTGGCAGAAGTTGTTTCTATCTTTTTTTTTGGTAGTGGTAAAGATTAAATGCAATAGCCTAAAGGACAATGAAGGGAAAAAAAAATGCGACTAGAGGAATAATATAAATAAAATAAAAATGGCGGAGAAAAGGGTTCTGCAGTTAAATTACAGTCATTAGAAAATAATGCTGCTAAACTGTAAGAAGATCCTACACCAGTTGAAGTGAACTCTTCAAGTCAATATCATCTGACTGCCTTATGAATTGAACACTGATATGCTCTTCTGGTATGCTTCAGCCAAATACCCCATGGTATAGCAAAGGGGTTAAGATACCACATCTTTTGTTAAAACTAAAAGGTCATATTAGTTGATTGTGGGGCGGTGACACCTTTATCAGATCTGGTTTCTAGTCTAGCCTATTCCAAGGGTCGAATGAGATTTGTTGCATTCTTTGCGGTTAGTAAATTTGTAGTTTTGCAACATTGAAATGTGGGTTGTTAATTAACTGGTTTACCTTCCTCCACTATTAGATTTTCCATACTTTTCAGTATGGATAATGATTCGTCACGCATATGTATGTAACCATATACGATCCTCTCTCCAAGTTGTTCTTGGAGTTGCATCCATAATTTGGCTGAAGTCATTCTGAATCTTAGTGTGGAACAATTCTTTATGTTGTACCTTTTTTTTGTTCATGGTTCACTAATTCTTAGGTTTATTGACCCTGTACTGTGAAGCCTTCCCATTTGATTTTGATTTGAAACTATTGTCACCATTTATCAGGTTCTCTTAGATTTTGAAGTTTCATTGTTCTTACTCGTTTATCTCTCTTAGTCTCTTGACACACATCTAACTAGCAAAGCCAAAATGAAAAATACGCCTAGTAATCTCAAATTTCTGTTTTATGTATGTGAAGCCTTCCCATTTGATTTTGATTTGAAACTATTGTCACCATTTATCAGGTTCTTTTAGATTTTGAAGTTTCATTGTTCTTACTCGTTTATCTCTCGTAGTCTCTTGACACACATCTAACTAGCAAAGCCAAAATGAAAAATACGCCTAGTAATCTCAAATTTCTGTCTTATGTATCTGCCCAAACTGTTCTGAAATTGCAACAGGAGAAAAGCTTCTAGGATCTATACCTGATTTAAAAAAAAAATTATTTATATATTTTAAATCAATGGCAAGTTTTGACTTGAGAGTATGGACAATCTTGAATGTTGCCACTCTTTGCACGCTGACGAATATTTCAGAAATCTCGACAATGTAATGAAATTTCAGATTTTCAGCCAAATCTTGACAATGTAATGAAATTTTCAGACCATGAGACCTAATTGACAACTGATTTTTCAGCCCCTAATATACTGAACTCAGAACAGTTTGCAAAGCATCCCTACTCCTAAGCTGATAATATACCGCTTTTGATGTTCCCTACACTGGTCCTTTTCATAATTATTTTTTAAAAGATGGATGGGGGATATACTTACGAGAGCATTGCGGGTTGTCCATCACTCCCATGTTTATGAAGGTTGCCTTGTTTGTTTTCTAGATATGGCTTGTGCGGCGATTTGGGATTTGCATGTTAGGAACTTGATGGGATATGCAAGTGCCTGGGAAACTGGTTTGGTTGAGGAAAACGTCTTAGATGGACAGCATTGGAAACCTGAAATAGTAATTTTATGTGTTATGCAAATTGCATGCCCATTGGAGTTGGATTGGATGGTGAAGATGATGGGATGGTATAATAAAAGCTGGAGTTACTCTCAGTGTTTATTTGGTGCAAAGCAAAATTCAAAGATGCTCCCACATGATATGTTGAGTATATCGATCTTTTTATATTGCAACTATCTTAACTTGATAGGCTAACCTCGTTTGTCTCTCACCTTGTTGGTGAAGTTTCTTAGAACTTTGAAGTGGGACTGTTATAGATCGAACCTGGGGAGAACCATGCGGATGGACCATTGAGTTTTCTTTTTCTTTTTTGATTTGGAATTGGTACTGACGTAAAGGCATGGAAGCATTTGGATCAACGGTATTAAGGAAAGTTTTGGATAATGAATTGGTTGTTTTTGAAACTTTTGCAGGTCTCTGTCAAGATCCGTCTCTCCATCACCATCTGTAAGTTGTTATTCGGACTTCAAAACTAGCAGCACTGCTTACCTTTCATTGTCCTTACTGAATTCAGCACTTTGCAGCCTCGCCGTGACAAACGTTTGAGTAAGAGTAAGAGCTCGAAGAGGCGCAGCCCAAGCTGGAGCAGCAGGAGCCCAAGTCGCAGCAGAAGCAGGAGCAGGAGTTGAAGCAGAAGCTGGTTTTAGTATTCACAAGCTGTAATCAAATGGTATTTTCATATTTGAATAATATATAAATCTTATTATTATTATTATTTTGCAAAGAGCATCCACAGACGTTGGCGAGAACGTACAAGTTTAAACTCAGGAAACTTGTACTTGGCTACATGCAAAATTTGCATATTCACTATATGAAAAGAAGATACCAAACTCTTTCTTGGTAGTTCTTGGGAGCCATCTGCAATATTCAACGAGTCTAGAGAGACAGGCTAGTGCGCCAGGCTGTGTTGTCCCGCATGTGGTTATGGAGAGAGTGTGGGACAACCAACTTTGTGTTAAATGCACCTCTCCTTTGGTCTTTCATTTTCTAGGCCTCATTATATACTTTCTGACTTCCCACACCTCCTACCATCACAGTCTATCAGGAGTGACCAACTTAGATTTGATTGGTTTCACAGTTTCGTGCTCCCATGGACGAATGATGGAGGAAGTGCTCCTCGTCTCTGATTGCAACACTTCCAACCTAGACCACCTTTACCCTAAGGTACACACAAACTGAATCCTCCTTGTGAAAAACCAGATTTTTGTGTATCTACTAGGGCTGGGTAGGTCCGGGTAACCGGCCCGAAAATAAAAAACTGAAAACCGGCCCGATATTTTTAAGCCCGCAATTCTGAGGCTCGAGACCGGACCGAGTTGGGCCGGCCGGTCTCGGTCCAAAGCGCAAAGGTCCAAAGCTCAAACTGTTTAGAAATTTGATTTTCTATGAAGCCCAAACTGTTTTAGAAATTTGATTTTCTATGAAGCCCAAACTGTTTAGAAAATAGGCATAGAAAACTGTTTAGAAATTTGATAAAGCCCAAACTGTTTAGAAATTATATAAATATTTATTCATACTCGGGTCGGTTACCCGATGGGTTTCAGAAAGGGTAACCGAGGCCCGGACCAGAAACATCGGGTCGGGCCGGGTTTTAAAACCGAAAATTTAATAATAAATAAAAAAACCGAACCGAACTGACCCGATCGGTCCGGTTGTCGGTTTGATCCGGGTTTTCAGTCTGAAATACCCCTAATATCTACCTTCTCTATACGTCATTTTCTCTCTGTTAACGTTATCTCAACAATCAGTTTTATCAAAGTTGGTTGTCCCACTCTTTCCATAACCACATGCGGGACAGCACGGCCTGGCGCACTCTTGGCGCCAAGGCCTGTGGCTCTCTAGACTCGTTGCTGAATAGTGCTTGGATGCAAATTTTAGAAAAGGGATGACTGCTGAAATCTGTATGTATACTTGTTCTCCAACGATTGTGGATGCTCTAGGTAAAACGTATATCGCATTCGGTTCTGACAGCTGAAGGTGTGGTTGACAGGTGATCTGATTGCAATGAAGTCAGTCCAGTAGCCGCTGTCTGGATATGGTTATCTATAAATATTTTCGCAGACGGAGAGTTACTGTAATGGCATGTCCTATTATGGTCATTGAATATATTAAGATGTAAACTTTCAGTTAAATATTTCGGATTCTGTTGAATTATCAGACCATCTTGCAAACTTAAGCTTTGTGAGCTTCGCTGGATCAATTGTCTGGCGCATTCTGGTATTGGCCCATGCCTGGATTCACTGTAGACATGGATGCTCTAGGTAAAACGTATATCGCATTCGGTTCTGACAGCTGAAGGTGTGGTTGACAGGTGATCTGATTGCAATGAAGTCAGTCCAGTAGCCGCTGTCTGGATATGGTTATCTATAAATATTTTCGCAGACGGAGAGTTACTGTAATGGCATGTCCTATTATGGTCATTGAATATATTAATATGTAAACTTTCAGTTAAATATTTTGGATTCTGTTGAATTATCAGAGACCATCTTGCAAACTTAAGCTTTGTGAGCTTCGCTGGATCAATTGTCTGGCGCATTCTGGTATTGGCCCATGCCTGGATTCACTGTAGACATGGTTCTGCATGATAAGTTGTTAATTGTTATGGTTTTATCTTTTCATTTTATTTTTGACTATTTGTTGTGTTTTACAAGCTGCAGTATGATGTTGGATGATGAATGATCAAAGTTGGTTATGTGATCTGGCTCAGCATAACGTTTTTCACATTGCTCGAGGATCAAGCAACCAACGTTTTTCACATTGCTTTTGGCTATCGTGCAAGGGTGTGAAGCACTGTATCTCTTCTTGGTTGGTTGTGGATCATAATCTGTTTCATCTTTGATCTTTGATAATACAGCACCAGAGATTTATAAGCGGGTTTGTAAGATGTTGGTGAATCTTACCGGTTAAAGAACAAAATATTTTTTTCTTTTTGCTTCCGTTCCCGGTTTGTTTTCTATCAAGGAAGCACTATGGTCTTCCGTTCTCACTCACAAGATTTGAGAGAGGTGATTGTGATGGCAAAGTTTCGGTTGGTTTATACCATTTGTGGTTTGGATTCGTGCTCATTATTGGACTTTTGTCAACAAACTTTCTTGAGGTCACTCGGGAAACAAGTTGCTCTTGTTCATCAGCTCCATTCACTTATAATTGCTCCAATTATGTAGAGTTGTATTCTTTTAGCTCAAAGACATGATGACTAATCCTATCCAACTGTCATTCTCAGTTTTGGCCCAATGGGTGAATTAGGGTTGTCCTTGTTCGAACTTTTCATGAAGGCGGTAACTTTTTGACACCACCACTTTTGTTGAATTACACAATCACTTCCCTATTTTTGGAGAACACTACCAATATAAATCTTTTCACTATTCATCTTCTTCTCCATATTCTCATCTCTTCACAACAAATGATGAAGCAACACCAACTTGCTTGCCTCGCCACTGTCAGCTGCAAGACCATGACCCGTCATCGTCGGCTGCACCACCTTGCTCCTCGCCTTCTTCTTTGATTTTTTTTTTGGCTCTCGAGTAGCTTCCTGTGAGTGGGAGTTTTCATTTGCAGGAACCTATACAAAGGCAAAAAAATTGGCCCTGCGCAGGCTCCAGCGAATTGGGAACCCCACTCACACAGGAAGAAGAAAGGAGAAGAAGAGGAACATAGAGAACATGAATAGATAAGAAGACATGAAAAGAAAAAAAGAGAGGAAAGGAGAATAAAATAAGTGTGATCGTCGGGTGGGTGTTGTTCCCTGAGAGAAAAGAGAGGGTGAGAAGAGAAGTGGTGGTGTTTTTTTTTTTTTTTTTAATTTTATTTATATTGACGGTGTCCTTTAGTAAGTGTTTCAAAAAGTAGAGGTAATGACGTTCTTCAGCAAAAGTGGTGATGTCAAAAGGTCGCTGCAAATTATGCAATGAGTGGGACTTGGGGTGGTATTTAAATCAATCAATTGCAAACAATAATTTGCTCATTTCCTTGTGTCAATTTTGCTCGTAGGGATCAAAAGAAGGGGTTCTATAAGTCGCTTATCAAAACCAAAGTGCCTTGTTGAGTGGTACCACAAATAGATTAGGATGGCTTAACAATCAGGAGTTTCATTGATTCATTGTTTGAATATGATGGGTGATCATTGCGCACAAAGATAAAAATTTCCTAACACTTCAACTTGACTTGGATTGCGACTGTCGAATGGCATCAATTCTAGGTGGTTCAGGGATGGGCGATGGGTGGGTAGGTGTGCATCATAATCATACACGTGGCAAAACAAGTAAATATCACACCAAAGTTATCATTTGGAGAAGTCGCCCAATATATATAAACCCCCAAGCCTTCCCTTTGGGGATTGTTACGTCCGGAGTTGCAATGATCCACAATCTTCATATTTTTATTGTGCAAATCGCAAAGCTGATATTGTAACCATACATGTGACAAGACAACTCACGAGTTTAAAGTAGTATCTTCTTGTGATATGTCATCATATAAGCCTTCACGTAAAAGAAGTGTTCATCGTATACTTGTCTTAATCTGAATATGCGTCGAATACTAAATCAATCAATTGCAAACAATAATTTGCTCCTTTCCTTGTGTCAATTTTGCTTGTAGGGATCAAAAGATGGGGTTCTATAAGTCGCTTATCAAAACCAAAGTGCCTTGTTGAGTGGTACTACAAATAGATTAGGATGGTTTAACAATCAGGAGTCTCATTGATTCATTGTTTGAATATGATGGGTGATCATTGCGCACAAAGATAAAAATTGCCTAACACTTCAACTTGACTTGGATTGCGATTGTCGTATGGCATCAATTCTAGGTGGTCCAGGGATGGGTGATGGGTGGGTAGGTGTGCATCATAATCATATACGTGGCAAAACAAGTAAATATCACACCAAAGTTATCATCTTGGAGAAGTCGCCCAATATATATAAACCCTCAAGGCTTCCCTTGGGGGATTGTTACATCCGGAGTTGCAATGATCCACAATCTTCATATTTTTATTGTGCAAATCGCAAAGCTGATATTGTAACCATACATGTGACAAGACAACTCACGAGTTTAAAGCAGTATCTTCTTGTGATATGTCATCATACAAGCCTTCACATAAAAGAAGTGTTCATCGTATACTTGTCTTAATCTGAATATGCGTCGAATACTAAATCACAAACTTAGCATAAGATAAATTAAAACCTAAAATGAGATGCTACTTGTTCATGTGATCCTGAAGATCAGTATTTTTAAAGAGTTTGTCTAAATGGCGAGGAAACCAGCGAGGGAGGGGGGTGCAACCCTCCATCCCCCTCGAGATACATGCCTTCGTGTATCCCAAGGGGGATGGAGGGTTGCACCCCCCTCCCTCGCTGGTTTCCTCGCCAATTAGAATTCCCGATTTTTAAAGGATAGGGGACAAGAAAAGCCACAACCACCTCAAAACAGAGCTCAAGTTTGGCTAAAAGTCATATAAAGGGTAGTTCTGTGTTTAGCCCAACTAATTAAATAGTCCGAGGATAATGAAGTGTTGGGAGTTCTATTGTTCAGTCCATCTAATCTACAGTGAGTGTCTTCAATCAACTCCATTTTCTGGAGTTTTAAAACTGTGTTTTCCTTTAGGTTAATCTACACCCATTCCTCGCTACTCTCCCTCGCGCGTTCCCTCGCTCCCTAGAAGGGCTCTTTCCTTTAACCAAAATTACAATTGTATGTTCAATGTTATGGCCTGGGAAAGGGGCGAGGTTGCTGCCTGGGGGGGGGGGGCAAATGTACACTTTTGCCCTCCCCCATCTTTAAATTTAACCACTTTTTGGAAAAAAGTGTTTAAAGGGGGGGGGGGGGGGGGCAAAAGTGTATTTTCGCCCCCCAGGCAGTAACCAGGCAGCTAGGCCCAGGCCAGCAAGAATTACTCAACATAATTTACATATACAGTATTACTTATAATGTTTGCATCAGTGTAAAGTTAAACTCCCCCAATTTTCGACAGCACAATGGCGGAAGGATACATGGCTGAAGTGGTCTTGTTGCTCATCCAGACTTGATGATGGGGGATTGGACTTCTTTTTGGCGACTCTACAACTCTTATCGACCTCATCCACGATGGCGAATAACAACAACTCTCACCTATGCATTGGGTCTGACGCCCTATTATTTGTAATATTAAAATGCTACTTCTTTTGCTTCCTTTTTGGTAATGTAAATATATATATTTAGAGACCTTAATAGTAAAGCTCACCACTTAGCATCGGTAACCGACAGACTTGATTGTAATAGCACGTAGATTTTAATATATTGCCCAAGGTTTTTAACCAAAAAAAAAAAAAAAAAAACCTACGTTTGGATCTATATCATACTACCACAACTAACTCATAAAAAGTCTATATCATATTTTTTAGTAAGTCTGGGAGTCATGTTTGGTGGCTATTTTTGGGATTTTTTTTTTTTAAAAAAAAATATTTTTTACCTTTCTCTTTAAAGCGCAACCACAAACACCATCCATAGAAAATGGTAAAAGTGTCAAAAAATCCAAAATGGCCACCAAACATGACTCGCACAACAATTCTAGGTAGGGCTGCTAGCCACTTTTGGGTCAAGGTAAGATTTTTTTTTACACTTCTACCCCTTATATAGATTATGTTTGTGGTTGTATTTTAAAGATAATGGGTAAAATTTTAAAAAAACCCTACCTTGATCCAAAAGTGATTTGGAGCACTGATTGCCAAAAATTGTTCATTGTGGCATACATTCATCTCTTATTTCTTAGAGACAAAATCTTTACAAGAATAGTAGCAACAATATAGGTTTTATAACCAACTAAAGTCTCACCAAGCTCTATGAATCTAACGTGGTTCGTGCGAGGCACATCATGATTAGTTGGGGTAATGTGATGATAAATCCTAAATATATAATATTTATTCGTACGAGACGCATCATGATCGTTTATAATACCGTACACCTTGTATTATTGGCAAATCACAATTTAAAGTGATGAGTTGTTTTTCCAAAAATACAAAATTCAATATATGCCCACATAGTCCACTTTTTAGGTATGAAATTAACTGAGCCAATTAAAAAAGGCAATATATTTTCTTATCCTTTAAAATGCTCAACCATAATCAATCATCTCCTCTTCATCACCAACCCCTCTCTGTAACTCTTCTTCTCAAACACCCATCTTGAAAGTTCAATCCAATTCCACCACCTCATCACTCTAAATCATCAAAACACCAACAAATCGATGGAAAATTCCAATATCCATTTCTCCAAATCTCTGATCTCCTAACAAAATCAACAAATTACCATCTCTCTGTTCGTAAAAACCCTATCTTGAAAAAAATGGGGGAAAACAGGGGATTTTCAAGACCCAATCTATCGATGACAGAGTTCTTCTCCAATCTCACAGATGATCTTGTTCTGGGCATCGTCATCAAGCTCGAAGATGACCCTCGTCACTGGGCTCGTCTCGCTTGTGTTTCCACAAAGTTCTCATCATTAATCCGAAACTTTTTGTGGAAAGAGAAGTGCCTTCGAACAATTCCCTCTGTTGTCTTTGATCTTATCAACAACACTACATCTTCTGATCCTCCGGGAGGTTGGGCGGCTCTGTTCAAGCTCTCTGTTTGCTGCCCTGGGCTCCGCCATGCCGGTATTCTCTTGGAGAACTCGGACTTCGGTCTCGAACGGGAACTCGGTCCGGATGAGAATTTTGTTGTTCATCCTTCTCAAATTCCATCATCAAGTCGGAAAGATGATAACTTGGTAAGCAATTCCGAGTCTTGTTGGTCTCTTTATGATGATTTGTACTTGGATACTGTTTACGATGCTTCGGATTCTCGGACTGAATCCATAGACATTGATGGGGTTGTAGTGAAGGTGGGCAGTGAAGGCAGTGATTGTTCTAAGAGGAAAAATAAATGTAGGTCAATTGGGGCTCATTTAGCTACTGGGGTTCGCAATTTGCGTCGTGAACATGGGAATAAGCTCTTAGCTAGTCGATTTAGAGGGGATTGTCTTTACATTTGTGATTGGCCTGGGTGTGTGCACACTGAAGAGAAGCGGAGTTATATGCTATTTAGGGGATTTTTCAAGAATTTTCAGAGATCTCAGGTTTGGCGAACGATTAAAGATGGAAAGAAAAGCAAGATAGCATTGGATTGTGCATTTTGTTCTTGTAAGGAGACTTGGGATCTTCACTCTGCCTTCTGTCTAAGGCGCGTTTTTGGGTATCATGATGATGGGGAGCCGGTTGTTCGAGCTTATGTTTGTGAGAATGGGCATGTCTCCGGGGCGTGGACTGATCGGCCTATGTATTCTTAGGCCTTAGCAGAGTAATGTCTTCTCATGACAAGTGAATTTTTATTATTTGAATCAGTTGCATCTTGCTTGTTTCATTTCTTAGAGCATTACAATTTACATTGAAAATGTTTAATGTGATGGGGTATTTGGTTTGTATGTAGATGACTTTTGAATTTCATTTATCTGTTTCTGTAGTACTGATTTTATCAGAATCAATTAAAAATGGTGGTCTTTGTTATGTTAGGTAATTTTTTTGGGTTGAATATAGGACCTTTCTTAACTATACAGTGTTGATCGTGTTGTTTCTGCAGTTTGTGACTCTATGGATGAAAGTTGAAGTTTATTACAATCGAAACAATAACTACATTCATTTCTGTTTAGTGCATACTATGGTTTGCAAGTGTAGAGAAGACATTGTCATATATTGGGATATCATAGACTATATCTTAATGTATTCTAGCTTCATGTATATTTGGAGTAGTATGCAATAGTGAGTTTGTCAGGAAGCCAGAATCATGCTGTTTAAATGGGTTGTATAAGGTTTAGACAGAATGACATCGACACATGAGTGCAAAAAAGTTTAAGGGATGTTAGAGCTACGAAGGATGATCTCTTTAGTATAATATCATCAATTCTTCTGTTGTTTATTCATGATACCCTAGTATTCTAAGCTCCTTCGGGATGATGATTCATCTTGGAAAGTCCATCGTGTATGGTGTCTGTAGTTGGGAAATTCTCCATCGTGTACACGAGTCCCTAGTTTTGAATGGCAGAATCTTAACCGATCCAAGGGAAACTTAGGAATTCTGCTGGAGGTTGTTCTTGCTTGAATTTTACCTAGTAGTAAAAGTGTTTTTGAAGGAAATTAGGGTCAGAACTCAGAAACACTATTTTATTTTTTATTCAAGAGCAGATGTCTAACTCAATAAGAGTATACTTTCAATTTTCAACATTCCCACATATAACTTCTCAAAATCCAAGGCATCCAAATAAGTTTCGTATTTCTTTAGAAAAATAAAGATGAACCACATTAGATCCCATTTCATTAAGTAGAGAAGCAGGTTGCATCGAGAAGGGATAGGAGAGTAGGAGACTATTATTATTATTTGATGAACCAATTACTATTTTGCTCTACTTCAAAGGTTTACTGAGAAAATAAATAGTTTCTAGATGAGGAACCAATATGGTTGTAGTATGCTAGAGAGGTTGTCAAGAGGGGGCCTAGTGTTCCCAACTGGAGACCCATCGATGTTAACAACTTTTGTTACGATGTGTGTCAAGATTTGAAGAACTTTATGCCCCTGAAAGGTGGTTTTACTGTCTCTGCATTCTACCCCATTTTCACATCACTATCCGCCAATGTATTTCAATAGTGTTTTTTTGTTCTTTAACTTAAATTTTTGCTTTTGATGTACTGAAGATCGAAGGCCTAGAAAATTATTAGATTGTTGCTAAGGCTGCAACCTGCTATCAATAAGGCTTTTGAGGCCAGGCCATAGGAAAGGAGTTCAGCTGTAAACTGCTGCGTTTATTTCAATAAATTATTTATTTGGACATACTATTTTTTAAAGGACTGGTTGGTCTGAATTGGTAAAGTTTTCTTGATGTGTTGGAACTCTTCATGTACAGCCACATGAAGAGTGGAAGCAAGTGTTTTTCAAGGGAGATGCCGTAGAAGTGATCCAAAGGGTTTTTCTTTTTTTTTTTTTTTTTGGCCTATGTGGTTTTACACAATGTTCTAAAAAATGGCCTAGGCGTTAGAGAAACGCCCAGATTAATGGCTGGGCGGAGTGAAAAATCGGGTAGGCGCATAGGCGGGTTTTTTTTTAATAAGGCAGATTGTGTTATTTTATTTTTCTTTCCCCTTTTTTGGAAAGAAACAATTTAATTGTTTTTTATTCAGTATATGATTACTTGAAATTATCAAAGGATCTGCCGGTACCAATTTTAGTAATGTAGATTTTATCAAACATGACTGAGTTCATTCATGCAATTTGAAGAAAAATAAAAGAGTAGGTTTGGATATTTGTCCACAAATTCAACTTTGTATTAAGTACCTATCATGACAAACTTTAGTCATTTAAGTTTTAATAAATTTTGCTCATGATTGTTAATTTTTCATGTTTATAAATTTTGCATATATATCTTAGCATTAAATTGGATGTAATTGATAAGGTATTATGCTTAACTTTTGTAAATTATTAAAGTTATAATACAAAACCTAAAACTGCCTATGCCCCTGGGCGCTAGGCACTAACTCGTTGCCTGCCCACTGCCTAGCATTTTTTAGAACACTGGTTTTACATTTGTGATATTGAACTATTATCTTTCCTTCTCAAGTTAGTGGTTGCGTGGTTTGTAAATTCACATGACTTATTTTTTTGGTGGTTGTTCTCTCTCAACAAATTCTCAAACTTCATATTCTGACAAATGTGGTAAAAGTCATTGTTGTCATCTGGCAGGTGGTTTGTGTTTTAATGAATCAACATTTTTATTGTCGATTATTCGTTACATCGCATGCTGTGTTCGTGTATTCTCTCGATTTCTTGGTAGAGTTTGGATTGCTAGTTCTACAAGGAATTGGTCTTCTTAGGTGGCATTCTTCTGCAATTCTCGTCTATGATAAAAGACCATGTAACCTGTTCCCATCTCTTTTGTGTGTTGAGAGAGATATGTTGAGCATTCGATTATAAAAATAAATCACAACTGCAGTTCATATTGAGAATCATGAGATTGCATCATTGACATCAAGGTTGACTATTCAATTGAATGCTTCCATTTTTGAAAATGTAGGAATCCTGTATGAGAGTTTTGTTATAATTTGGGGATATTTTACAGGGAGTATGAATAGGAGGTACCAAGTGATGAAATTTGAGGGACTTGAATGACTAGGTCTTATTTTTGTTAACTTGGCTATGTGAGATTCTGTGTTGTTCGTTCGAACTTGCATTTCCCAGCACTCAGGATTGGGCTTCAGAACTCTTATTACCAAATCTTGATGAGGGTTCTTTCTGTATTTGAGAGACTGAGAGTGTGTTTGGTTGCATGGAATTCTATGTCATGGGAATCCATGAGGGGACCCCTACATTTTAGGCTAAATTGATATATTACTCCACATCTACCATTTGTTTTTGTGATCAATGGTGGGAATGGAAGTCCCATGAACATGAGAATCCCACTCCTTGGTCCCCCAAGGCATGTGATTCCCATATTTATGAGACTTTCATTCCCACCATTGATTACAAAATCAAATAGTGCATGTAGAGTTATACCTCTAATTAGCCTAAAATATAGGGGTTCCCTTATAAATTCCCATGACATATGATTCCATGCAATCAAACACACCCTGAGACACCTTAAGAAGAGTTTCGACAGGTGCTCTTCTGATACATGTCTCACATGTTGGTTACCGAGTCTGGTTTTGGATTCCATAGTTTGCTTTTCATTAATAGATATCTGAATTTGTTTAGGACGTTTTGATGGACCAACTAGGTTGTTTCCAACTCTAATACGGCTTCTTCAATCTTGTCTGTCGGCATGAGCCACATTTTACCCTAAATATTTTATCTCACTTGTAGGTGCAGGTCATGCAGACTTGATAGTAGATGCTGCACTGTGCCATTGTGTCAAATTATCATTTTAAGTTTGAAACCTGTATCTGAGTTCTATCGCTTTTAACATTGATTGGTTTGCATAGAATATGAGAAATTTGTTGTATTTGAGTTTGTATGTATCTCCAATGCCAGACATGCTAGACCTAGATTTTGAGATATTGTTTTTCTAATATTTTAGGTCCTGCTGTCCAATGTTTCGACCTGGAATTGCTTCTCAAAATCTGAAATAGTGGATTGCACTGTGAAGCGAAAGTGTGCATGCTAGAGTTTGCCTCGAGTGTCCAGGCATGCTAGAATGTGCTGGGAGTGACTTGCACAGTTGCACCACTCTCTTTAGAGTGCACGACAATATGACATATCCATCGGAAGCCTTAAATGTATGGGATTGTTATGCATTGTGAGACCTCTAAAGACTTCAGGTTTGAGTGATGTGTCAGAGATGAAACTGAGCCCTAAACCTCAAGAGGTTGAAATTGAAGTCTACGAGTGTTCTCTGGTCCTGAATCCTTACTTGTGAAGTCACAAGAAAAGGGTTAAATTCTCGACAAGAGAATGTTAAAATATATATTCAGGTTGGTCTGTCAAGTCTTTACTTCTATTCCAAAAGAAGTGTATGAAAGTAGGCAATCAAATTTGCCATGTTGCTAGGTTTGTTTTGGGATCACTGTCACTGCTATTGTTTTTGAAATGCTATTGTTGTTTCTTTTCAGTTTTACGATTGAGTAGATGCATCACACTGCTCTTCACTTCTTGTAGTTACAGAGTTAGCATGTAATACTCCCAGGGTTTTTTTCATCAAAATTTGCCAACCATATTTGCCATGGATGTAGAATAGAACATGTATATAATGAACCATATCAAACGTATTAAGTTACCGATCTTTCTACAAGCACATACTTAAATATGGGAAAAAGCATGGTGACTTCATGTGGTCTTGCGCGTTCCCTCAATTTCAGCTCGAATGAGTGGAAAATGACATCCAAAAGCTTGTTAGATATTAGAGATTTTTTTTTTCCAACAATTTTTATATTTGAGAAATTATTACAAAGTGTTAGGTTTATAATGTAAATTTGATATTCAAGAAAAAGTTAGATGCGGAGTTTGTCTAGCCATGGTTATTGATGTACTGTGTAAATTGATATTACAAAGTGTTAGCTTTATCGAAGTGTAATAGTGTATTGCCACAAGTCCCTATTTAAAACACTTCTTCAGAAAATGACTTTGCACATCTCAATGCCCCATCAAGGGCTGTATTGAAGGTCCCATGTACTTTTTTTTTCTAGCTTATCTTGTAGTCAACTAGTGTGTAGATGCGCTTTACATGTAAATTGAAACAGTCCGTCTAGAGAGCCAAGATAGGCTCATCAGGAAGCCTCAATACTTTTCATCATTTTAGAGATTCTCATAATTCACCAATTGAATACAAACACACACAGAGAGACCCCCTGGTGCTAGGAGCCTGACTCTCTAAAATTTTTTAAATTGAAATGTTTAAAATTTTATAATCTATGAAAAAATGATTTATTAGTTTGACATTGTGAATAGGTTGATTTTCAAAGTTTGATATTGCAATAAAATCGTCTTTTAGCATACGTGTCAGGACCAATTTTTGTCGAAACTGAAAAAATAACAGAAAAAATAAATAAAAATAGTGGTAATAATTATGTGTAAGGTGTTGTTTTTATAATTAATAAATAGCTGAGGGTCTTAAAATATTTTATTCTAAGGTGTTGGATATAATTTATTATTGTTTAGACTTGGTTTTAACTGTAAAATATTGAACCATATGCAAAATAAAAAGGGGATCTTGTATCAGATTCTTCCATATGTGAAAGGACTGTGTATGGTTCATAGTGACACAACCAACATATTTAAAGCTTAAGAGCAATAGAAGACACAAAGTTCAGAGACTCTAGAGAGAGAGAAGAAGAAGAAGAAGAAGAAGAGATGAAGTTATGTGGTTGTACACTGTTAATGGTTTTCCTGCTAAAATTAGTAGAAGAAACCCATGGCTTAAACAACCCCAAGTTTAGCAGAAATGATTTCCCACCTGGTTTTGTGTTTGGTTCTGGTACCTCTGCTTATCAGGTCCATTATTTATTTATTTATTTAATTTTTTAATTTATGAATTCATTATTGTTTATATTTATTTATTTATTCTTCATTACTGATTGAAAGTACAAATGCATGAAGGTTGAAGGTGCAGCAGGTGAGGATGGAAGGACTCCAAGTGTTTGGGACACTGTTGCTCACTCTGCAGGTTCACTTTTTTTTTTTTCTTGAATTTTTTAGGTTACTGTTTTATTGATAAGATGGGTTTATATAGTTACAATTAGAAACAAAGATGAATACAAGAAACCAAAAATTATGTAGCTATTGTATCAAACATTTGTTTGGTGTTATTGTACAATGATTTAAGTTTTCTTTCATCATGTGGAATTATGTCCCAATGAGAGATTGTTAACAGATGCTTCGACATTTGCACGATTGCACCACCTGATTTTCTTTCATTTTCAGGAGAAACTAAAGGAAATGGGGACATAGCTTGTGATGGATATCATAAATATAAGGTTTGTATGAGACCCAACCAACCCCTTATTAATTAACATTCTTTAATTTTCCCCTGATAAAACTAGCCATTGTGCGCCGTGTACATGTTGTTCACTAATATAATCATTTGTTCTTTCCGAGTATGCTACTAATTGATAAAGACATATTTAGGATCAGATGTGATCGGTCTAAGCGGTTTAATATTTACTCATACAGGAGGATGTTAAACTCATGGTGGATACAGGTTTAGAGGCATATAGATTCTCCATCTCATGGTCAAGGCTTATCCCGAGTATGATTACTTAATCTTGATATGTTGTTGTCAAGAAATGGAACGTAAACGAATTATCTGTTAAGTTACGTAAGCAATTGTTCTTTTACAGACGGACGAGGGCCTGTCAATCCAAAGGGTTTGCAGTACTACAATAACCTTATCAATGAACTTATAAGCCATGGTAACTCTGAATTTCATCACAATATAGCAATTTTAAGTAATTTTATTTTTAATCTGCTTATCCTTGACTTTTTGTAATGGAGTAGGAATTGAACCACATGTTACATTGTTCCATTACGATCATCCACAGGCACTTGAAGACGAGTATGGAGCATGGCTTAGTCGGAAGATTGTGTAAGTTATAAGCATAATGTTCTGATTTGTTTCTTTCTTATGTAAGTTGAACTAGAAATCAGGAGTGATAATGATATGCCTTTTTAATGCATGTAGGAGAGATTTTACGGCATATGCAAATGTGTGCTTTAGAGAATTCGGAGACAGAGTAACCCATTGGACTACTTTGAATGAGCCAAATGTGTTTGCTATGGGAGGATATGATGTAGGGATTTTCGTCCCGAGGCGATGTTCTTCTCCATTTGGGTACAATTGCAGGGGAGGTAATTCTACAACAGAACCTTATATTGTCGCTCACAATTCCTTGCTAGCACATGCATCAGCTGCTAGATTGTATAAGAACATGTACCAGGTAATATCCCTAGCAACTTCCCATTAAATCCTCTATTGCTTGTTCGTACAAAAACTAGTTCAATGTAGTTCGAATTATACATTATTTTAATTGAAATCTCGAATAAAATTTGTTTGAACAAAAAGTGCTCGACTTTGGATGTTTTATATAGGCCAAGCAACATGGGTTAATTGGATTGAATGCCCTTGTTTATTGGTTCGTTCCTCTAACCAACAAATTAGCCGATGTTGAAGCAACTCAAAGAGCCAATGATTTTTTTCTTGGTTGGTGAGTCCTCAATCTAGCCTCCATATCGGTACATTAAACTCACACTTGAGTGCTCTAATAACATTCAACTTTCAAAACGGCCAGGTTTATTGATCCATTAGTGTTTGGAGACTATCCAAACATAATAAAGAAGAATGCTGGGTCAAGACTTCCTTCCTTCACATCACATGAATCTCAACTACTGAAGGGCTCATTTGATTTCATTGGGGTGAATCATTACAGCACACTGCATGTTGAAGATAACCCAAATAGCCTCAACAGAGAACAAAGAGACGTTGTGGCTGACATTGGTGCAAAGCTTATGTGTATGTTTGTTTTGCCTTGTTTCATATTTGGTGCAAAACAAGCTTCAAAGTGAAAGCCCCTCTCTAATTTATATCTAACTTGTTTTGCAGATAAATCGGAGGGAGCAAAATCTGCCCCTGGAGAGGTAAGAATTCAAATCATACTTCTCAGAGATGAAGTTTGAGTTATATGCGTATGTTAACTTGTTACGATTAGCTAACATGGATTGATACGTATGTACAGTTCCCTGTGGATTCCTCGGGCATGCAAAGTTCATTGGAGTATTTAAAGCAACATTATGGCAATCCTCCTATTTATGTTCATGAGAACGGTAAAAGGCATTCGTTCTCTCTGTTTTTTGTTTTGTTGAAAATGATTTTTGCATTAACCAATTTAGACCAATTTATTGATGATTATCCCAACAGCATATGAAGTAAAAATGCACTGAACTTGCTTGATGATGCATTACAAAAAACAATTAATTGTATTTCCAGGTCAAATGACACCACGTAACGTGTCAATCAACGATACATCAAGGGTGGAATATTTGGAAGGTTATATTGGAAGTTTACTAGATGCTATCAGGTAATTTATTTTTTGGTTACAGTACATTTTATTTATTTTCAATTTTTATCTAAAAAATTCAAATTTGTCAGGAATGGATCAAATACCAAAGGGTACTTCACATGGTCTTTCTTGGACTTATTCGAATTATTGGATGGTTACGGATCAAGCTTTGGCCTTTATTATGTTGATATGAACGATCCTGATTTAAAGAGACACCCTAAGCTCTCGGCATATTGGTACTCTAATTTTCTTAGAGGAGGAAATATCAATGATTATCAAGGAAGTTTTGATGCTCAGAGGAATATCCCTGCTTTGTCTATCTAACGAAGACTAAAAACACACTTTGTTCTCTCAACCAAGCCAACTCTCCTCAGGAGGGGCTAAACTAAAATTTACTGCCATGAAATTGAAAATGATTTATGTAGAGCAGCTTCCATTTTTGTCCAGTAAATTGTGATACTTTGGAATGTATGTAGAGCAGCTTCCATTTTTGCCCAGTAAATCTTTCCATAATTTGCTATTTTTTTTTTGTTCATGAACAAAAAGTGGTCCATTGACAACCAATAGGACCTTAAACTTTGTAGTTTTGTCGAACTTGTGTTTCACATTGGTACTCTCTGCACATTACACCCTAAACTCTCTGCACATTGGTACTCTAATTTTCTCAAGGTAGGAAATATCCATAATGATCAGTGTGACACAATCATGTTACACTTTTTTTTTTGAAGGGTATTCATGTTACACTTGCAGGTTGTAGTTGCAGCCTCATATTTCACATAGTTGAAATTTTAAATGAAATAAATAATATAGTTTACGTTTACGTAGTTTTTATTTTTGAAGACAAATGATAAATACAAAATGTCGTCCATGAGAACATAAGACTTCCTGAAAATTTGAATTTTCGTCTATGGAAGTGAAATGTTTTTACGTGTGTTTTCTTTAGGCCATTTTGCAGCGTGCATGTATCACATTTTTAAAGTCGAAGTTGCATATATGTTTCAGTCGCTCACAACTCATAAAAAAATTGTAGAAGAGCGAAAGGAGAAGTGAGGAGAACTTTTCGTTGAAAATGACAACTCCACTGACTATTATTTCGAAAAATCTTCCTTTTTATATGTAAGCTTTAGTAAATTTTTTTTTTTTGCTAGTCAGTGGCTTCACTAATGATTAACCACAGCAAGGTGATATTGTTTAAAAAAACTTTACTGAATTTTTTTGCAAAGTTAAAGTAGCAAGGACTTTATATGGCTTACGATTACGACAACCAAGCATCTTAATAATAGAGCAACAGACGAGACCCACAAGGTCACAGAAGAAGAAGAAGAGATGAAGTTATATGGTTGTACAGTGTTCATGGTGTTTCTGTTAAAACTGGTAGAAGAAACACATGGTTTGAACAACCCCAAATTTAGCAGAAGTGATTTCCCACTCCCACCCAGTTTTGTATTTGGTTCTGGTACTTCAGCTTATCAGGTTCATTCCATTTCTATGATGCTTTTGTTCTTTTTCTTTTTAATTGTTCTTCATTTTACTAGACTGAAAACAAAAATATGTATGAATGAATAGGTTGAAGGTGCAGCTGCTGAGGATGGAAGGACTCCAAGCATTTGGGACACTTTTGCTCACTCTGCAGGTTTTCTTGCATATCTTTCGTTGGTTTGGCTTTCCGATTGCATTTTCCATCATGTTAATCATCAGAGCAATCGGGATTTATTTTATCTTTCATTTCTGGGGATCAATCAAACAAATATTTTAGTTATGATTGCTTGTTTGAGCCATGCACATGAGTAGATAGCATGTATGCCCCCCATGTGTTGTGTTTGGGAGATTGCATGTTACACCAAATTGGCATTTTTGAAACAATCCAAAAAACAGTAACACTTTTGAGCTATAACAATCCATAAAGCAATTTTACACATTTTTACAAACAAAGTGATTCAATAATTGTATCACTTCAAATAGTATGGGCTTACAAGTGATTGTATTCATGGTGATCACTTTTTTTTATGTAGCTATTTTTCATTTTGTTGACTAAATTTAATTTTGACTTAAATTGTTTGGTGGATTGTAATATCTCAAAAATGTTAATATTTTTGAACTTGTTACAAATATGCCAATTTGGTGTAGTGGTGGTATGTCTAGTTCTACATAACGGATCCAAGGAGTTTGAAGAGTTATGACCAAAACTTGCTTGTGAACCTGGGATCCCTGTCGCTGACGATGTTCCTGGGCATACCCCCATACTTAACGATATGCTTCAGGAAGAATTTGGCTGTCTCTTCTGCTGGGCAATCTGTTGGTGTGGGAATGAAAGTGGCATACTTGGAAAACCTGTCAACGATCACCAAGATGCATCTAAAGTCCTCAACCTTGGGCATTCCTGCAATGAAGTCCATAGAGATATCTAAGAATACTGTTATATAGAACACTCGAAATTCATAATAATGGTGCATTGGCCTGTTCGATCCAAGTGGCTATAGGTTTTTGTGAGGATGGCAAACTTTTGTACTGTATTACTAAGACAAGTTTAAAATTTCCTCATCTGAAATTGTGATCTAGTGCCAACAAACAAGACGTTGACATTTCAACCTCTTTTAGGAAAATCAAAGGGAAATGGGGATGTAGCTGTCGATGGATATCACCAATATAAGGTATGTGTTTGTAAGACCTCAAAATTATATAAATTCAACCTTTATAAGTAGTCTTTCATTCTCTTTTTAATCACCTTTTGGGATCAAGATTTCATGGGCTTAATAATGAAAAGGTTACTTATAGTGTTTGATCAACAATATTTTTGGAACAAATCAACAAAATGAATACTTGACATGGTTCCAAATTTTTTTTCCCTTTCTACTACTCATACTGTCATACAGGAAGATGTCAAACTAATGATGGAGACTGGTTTAGAGGCTTATAGATTCTCCATTTCTTGGTCAAGGCTTATACCTAGTAAGATCACCAAGTTTGGTATATTGTTATCATGAAATCCAAAAGAAAGGTCAGGTCATTTTTTGTAACTCAGGGATTGTTCTGTTGCAGATGGGAGAGGGCCTGTCAATCTGAAGGGCTTGCAGTATTACAATAATCTTATCAATGAACTTATAAGCAATGGTAACTCTGAATTCTTTCAGGAATATAAGCAAAATAAAAGGGAGCACTGATTATATTAAGATGGTTTCATTGAAACTGATTGATCACCATAACATTACAACTCATTTTCATGTAGGAATTGAACCACATGTTACGTTGTTCCATTACGATCATCCACAGATACTTGAAGATGAGTATGGAGGATGGCTAAGTCAGAAGATCGTGTAAGTCCCAAACTCATCACAGTCCTCTAGTTTGCCTCAAACTTGGTGATGTAAAGTGAACTAGAAATTGATGATGATATCATCTCTTCATGTAGGAAAGATTTTACAGCATATGCGGATGTGTGCTTTAGAGAATTTGGTGACAGAGTTTCCCATTGGACTACTTTGAATGAAGTCAATATATTTGTCTTGGGAGGTTATGACCGAGCAATTGTTCCTCCTGGTCGATGTTCTGTGCCATTTGGGAGCAACTGCACGGGAGGTAATTCTACATCCGAACCCTACATTGTCGCTCACAATTGCTTGCTAGCACATGCATCAACTGCTAGGTTGTATAAGAAGAAGTATCAGGTATCTCCTAGCAATTTCACATTAAACCCTTTATGGCTCTTTCGTTAATGTAACTCTTTTGTATCGAATGCCGAGTTTAAGTATTGAATGATGACCGTTCTAGACACACAGTACATTCATGTTATGGATGGTTTATGACTTTATATAGGCAAAGCAACATGGATTTATCGGGTTGAATGTGTTTGCTTATTGGTTAGTTCCTCTAACCAACAAAACAGAGGATGTTGAAGCAACTCAAAGGGCCAATGATTTCTTTATCGGTTGGTAAGTCCTCTCAACCAAATTCCTACACAAGTATATTGAATACACGCCCTAGTGCTTTAATATAACTTTTAATGCTCATCAGGTTTATAGAGCCATTGGTGTTTGGAGACTATCCGAACACAATAAAGAAGAATGCCGGGTTGAGAGTACCTTCCTTCACTGCACATGAATCTCAACAATTGAAGGCCTCATTTGACTTCATTGGGGTGAACCATTACAACACATTGCATGTCAAGGATGACCAAGACAGCCTCAATAACAAGCAAAGAGACGTTATGGCAGACATGGGTGCAAAGCTTATATGTATGTTGGTTCTGTTCGTACCAAATTAGCTTCAAAGTGAAAGTCTCTTTTACTCCCACTTAGTTTGAGTTTCTTTGTATTGCAGTCAAGAGGGATGGATCAGTACCAGGATCATCGCCTTCTGGAGAGGTAAGAATCCAAATTACATTACTCAAAGACCTGTAATGTTAATTTGTTGACGACTGTCTATCTTGGATCGATACAGTTCCCCATCAATTCTTGGGGCCTGCAAGGTTTGTTGGAGTACTTTAAGCAAAATTATGGTAATCCTCCTATGTATATTCAAGAAAATGGTAAGTCATCTTGGTCATTCATTTCTTGTTTTGTTAAACGATATAGTAAAAACCAATCTAAGACCAATGTTGTATTGACAGGCCAAATGACACCACGTAACGTGTCATTCAATGATACATCAAGGGTGAGATATTTGGAAAGTTTCATTGGAAGTTTGCTCGATGCAATCAGGTACTTTTAGTACTAATTCTGTTGGTAAACACTTTGATTTATACAAGTTCATTCAATGTAAAATGAGATTCTTCAATCAAAACAATTTCAATTTTGGCAGGAATGGATCAAATACCAAAGGGTACTTCTCATGGTCATTCTTGGATTTGTATGAGTTATTGGAAGGCTACAAATCAAGCTTTGGACTTTATTACGTTGATTTGAATGATCCGGATTTAAAGAGACAGCCTAAGCTCTCTTCACAATGGTACTCCAATTTTCTGAAGGGAGGAAATGTCAGTAGTCATCAAAGGGATATTAAGAAGAATTTCTCTCCTCTGTCTGTAACTTCCCTCTTCACTCAGTAATAATATCCTTTTTTTATTTTTCGGATAGATTTGTGCTACTTTAGTGAAATGACCATAATTTACTCATTTCAAAACATTTTCAAGTGATTCAAGTTGTGTTTATTAGATAACTCATAGTATTACAACTTTCGTGTTTTGATGAAGTTGAGAATCGGTCTCAATTGAGGATTTAAATTGGTTGAAAGTTATCATATTTTGCATTTTTTCATTTTGAGTTTGGGTTTCTCTGTTATGTTAAGCTATGTATATTTACTGAGTTTGGGTTTAAGGGTTTCGACTTTGAGGGGATTTTGAAAGTTTTCGAGAGAGAGGGAGGAGATTTGTATGAGATTTGAGTGTGGGAAGAGATTTGGAAGAGATTTCGAATGAGGGAGAGAGAAACCATTGTCGATTTGAATTGCGAGGGAAAAAAAATGGATGATTTTTGTTTATATATGTGGTGTGAGAAAGTATGGTGGTGTGAAAAAGAAAGTAAGTGATGTGAGAAAGTAGAATGATGTGAGAGAGAGAAAATGGTGATGTGGTGTTATCACCGCCTTTCGTGAGAATCTGTTGATGCCTCCCAAGTATCAACTACTACTAAGCACCAAATTTGGCTCTTTTATCTTCTTCATTCAAACATACCCATCAAGCTATATCTAAGCATCAAGATTCAACTTGATACAAGGATGATGCACATGAATAGATATGCATGTATTTATTTCTTTTAAACTTTTTTTTTTCTCTCCCTTTTGTGCAAATAACTATACAAGTCCATGAGTTAAAAAATAAACGAAAATACTAGGAAATTAGGTTTTACAATCAGGATTCATGGTGTGATCTTGAAAAAATGATAAAATCTCCAAAGTGTTTATGTTTATCTTGAGGTTGTATAAAACCTCATTAAATGATTCTGATTGCACATTAAATACATAGTAGACCCCTTTTACCCTGACGGTAGAGAGCGAAGCCCGCGCAAAGCTGGCCCATCTCCATCATGGGCCCGCCTCTCTCTCTGGGCCTCGCTCCCTAGCAAGGCTCCCTCTTTTAATAAGTGTTTCATCATCCAGTTAACAGTTTGAAAGTAGAGTACCTAAAGATAGGTGGCTAGACTCTCTTCCTATCTGTCGCTTTTGTTCCTTCAATTTCTCTTAGTAATATCAGTTGGTTCAGCTCACAATACTTCAAAGTTTAGCAGAGATGATTTTCCATCAGATTTTCTTTTTGGAACTGGAACTTCTGCTTAGCAGGTGTGTGTTCATGTCTATCTGTGAAAATTTGAACAAATATGGGTGTATGATTGGAAGAAAACTATGGGTCTTATTGATGATGACCCAATTTTCAAAGTCCAAATTGTAAAAATATTTTGTTGTAATATATGAATTGTGTAGGCTGAAGGTGCAGCAGAAGAAGATGGGAGGGGACCCAGCACATGGGACATTTTTACAGGATAAGGCTATCATTGAATCATCTCCAATGCAAATTATTTGATTTGAGATTCTCAACTGTTTGATGAAACAAAAAATCTAGAGAGCTGGGCCTGTGTCAGGTCAGTCCAATACCATCCATCATCCTTACAGATTGGGTCATTTCCAACATATTTAAAATGATGGATGGTATTGGGATGGCCTGACACGAGCTGGCCGTGCGAGCTTGGCTCTCTAGATTTTTTGTTGATGAAATTCATTAGTATGCAACATGGGTCACTAGCTTAGTAGCTCAGCGAAGGCCCTTTTTTTGTTAAATCATTTTATTAAAAGCAAGACAAAAAAATATTACACCATTGTCTTCCCACAGAAATAGCTAAGTTATGAGCATCTAAGTTTATATCTTGGTTAATAAAGTTACGGTACCATAAAGTCTGAATAGAAAGCAAACGTCTAATGTTACTGATAATAGGGTGCCACACCCAACGTGTGGCCAAAAGAGATTGCTGCAGATCTTGCTTCAAAATAGAGTTGAGCGTGCCTGAATCTCCTAAGAATAAGCCGCTTCAACTGCAAAAAACTCCGCCATGGTGCTGTCTAAGATTTTCCCAACAATCAGGCTAGCAACTTTAGCAATTTTTCAAACTAAGAACAAAACAGAAAGAGGGGGGGGGGGGGGGGGGGGCGTGAAAATTTTATTTTTGTCTGAAATCCAGATTAGAAGCTCTAAGATTGTTATTCTGAATATCATTGACAACCAGAGCTGGAAAGATGTTACGAACAAGATCATCATTCGTACAGATACTATGATTAGTGAGATTGTGCTAGAGATCCGGGATCGAACTAGGAAGGTTTTGAAGTGATTGGTCAAGAATACAATCTTTGAGGAGCAAATGGGGTTTAACCCAACAATCTTTTTAGATGTCGATGTTCTGGCCAGATCTGACCTGCCAAACGACTAGGTTTTTTATCTTGTTAAGAGCCACAATATTGTCTTTCCAGACAAAAGAGGTAGTGGTGGGGGCTTTTGAAACCTGAGAAATACTCTTATTATTGAAATAGAGAGCTCTGAGTTGAGTAGCTCGATTGGTGAGAGAAGAGGTGATGATTTGCCTTTTGCTTTTGGCCATGAGGGCCAGATTTTGTTCCTGATTGTAAGAATATTAAGACCACCAAGAGAGTGGGTCTGAGAGATGAGATCCTAGGTACACATGTGTTTTGCCTTACTATATCCTGATCTATTTCACTAGAAATTATGTGCCAAGATGTCTATTTTGGTGGAAATGGAATAGGATAGTAGGAAAGTCTGCATATTATACACTGGGATGTAATTGATGACTGCTTTGATCATCACGGTTTTGCCAGCCTGGGCGAGGACCTTAGATTTCCAATTTGAGAGTTTGGCATTGACTTTATAAATAATAAATTGGAAATCGTTGCTTTTATTTTTTGACCACAAGAGAGGAAAGCCCATGTATTTTTCTTTGGGATTATAAAATTTTGACCTCAGGATCTTATTGATCATTTTAGCACATTTCGATAGACATTTGAGCTATAGAAAACCGATGATTTATCAAAATTGAAACCTTGTCCCGAAACCTGGCAATATTGAGTGAGTAAATCTTTGACATAATGCGCTTCAATCAAAGAGGCTCTACAGAACAGCACGAGGTCGTCCGCATACAATAGATGACTGCCTGATGTTGATCCCTTTGATTAAATAGTTTGATTCAACCTGTTGGAGGAGGCGGGAGAGGGCCTCAACAACTAGAATGAAAAGATGAGGGGAGAGTGTCCCCTTGTCTGAGTCATCTAGATGACTTTATAGAGGCCAGGGAGCGCCATTAAGAAGGATTTGCAGAGATGTAGTGAAAATACATTGATCGATCATCTGAATCCAATTTTTGAAAAGCCGAGTTTCTTAAAGAGTAAGAGGAGGAATGACCACTCAACCCTCTCATAAGCTTTCGCCATGTCGATCTTGACGGTCGTCTAGCCTTGCTTCTTTTTCCGGAAATGTTTCATTTGAAAAAATAGTCTCATGTGCAAGACTAACATTTTCCGTAATCGAACGGCCTTTAAGAAAAGCTCATTGGTTAGAAGAAATTATACCATCCAAAAGAAGTTTCAGACGATTAGCCAAAATCTTGGAAATAACTTTGTAAATAACATTACAGAGGTCGATCAGTCTGAATTTGTCGGGCAAGACATGGTTGCCTATTTTGGGGATGAGAGCAATGAATGTCTCGTTTAGTTTGGGATTCATTTGCCAGGTGGTAAAAAAGTGTGTGATCACCCCAAACAATGACACTGTTTAATAAGATGTTTGCTTTAAATTGAATAGGATATTGATTGGCCAAGTCTTGTTATATCAATGAAGTCCAAAAGCATCAGCGATCAGACACAGATGATTCAACCTTGAGTTCCAATGTGTTCCAGGAGGATGTAAAGTTAAGGAGTGATATAGGACTTGAAGCCTACAGATTCTCCATTTCTGGTCAAGAATCATTCCTAGTATGATCATATAACTTATCTTGCTTGCCATCTAATTTTACTGTAATTTGCACGAGTTGTTGAAAGACTACCGATAGGCCTTGAATATTACAATAATCTCATCAATGAACTGATAATGTACGATATGTTCATTTGATTATAATGATCATCGAGAATGTCAAAGGTGCACACATATTTTCATACAGGTTTCGACTGAGTGTCACACCCTTGAAAAATTATAGCAGTGTCACAACACATCAAGTTTCATGATTGATTTTGATAACGTAAGTTTGGATGCTTTAGCGAGTCTCTCTTACTAACACCTTTTTTAGTAGCACATACATGATGCATCCAGTCAAACTGTACAGAGAGAAATACCAGGTTAGTTCTTTGCCCCTTCCTTTAATAGCACATGCATGCTAGAATGACGATCAGCAGTTCAGTACCTCTGAGCAAGCTAGTGATGCTTGCTGAATATGTAATTTTTGATATATTGGGTGTTTGTTTGCTCAGGCTTCTGATAGGCTTGGATGTGTATGCGATATGGTGTACTCCTTTGACAAACTCAACTGCACATATCAAAGCGGCGCAAAGAGCCACTGATTTCTTTACTGGGTGGTGAGTGTCCAGACAATTTGGGCCATTTATCAATTAAACTCATACGGGATATTTTAGTTCAATTTTTGAATTCCCATATGCAGGGTTCTTTATCCTTTGGTGTTTGGAGACTATCCCGATATAATGAAAAATACTGCTGGTTCAAAGGATCCCATCTTTCACCAAACCTGAATCCAAACTAGTGAAATGGGTGTTACATATTCAGGTCTATTTTGTCACTTGGATCGGTATCTGTAACATTTTACTAGTGTGATTGATTCTAATCGAGGGTGTTATCTGCATTTCAGTTACCAAGACGAAACACGTACCTTTGGAACCATCTAAGCCAAGTTCTGTGCCATCAGGTTTACTGAAGGTGCTCGAGTACTTGAAGGACTACTATGGCAATCCTCCCACCTATATTCACGAAAATGGTACATATATCTTTTTGTATTTTGAAATTATTCAGAAACCTATTAGAGTAAAACCTCAAGCTTAGCATACAGTTACCAGAACTTTGTAAATTGTCAGGCTATTCGACACAATACAATGAGTCACTTAACAACACTGATAGGATTAACTACATAACTTGCTACATCGAAAGCACACTTCATGCAATCAGGTTCAGTTTCTATACTTACATTTCTCATCACTATCACATTGACATGTGATACTGTTTTTATTCTATAAAATGCGGGTTGTACTTGGTCTGGTCATACTTGGATGTATTTGAGATTCTAACTGGTTATCAGACAGGATGTGGACTTGTTCATGTCGACTTTGAGCGCAAGGAGTTGCAAAGGAAACCCAAATTATCTGCCCAATGGTTTTCCGGTTTCCTCAAGAAGAAGAAAAATATTGTGCCGAAGAACATAGATTTGAGCAAGAAATCTCATATTTCAGAGTAGATCTTATTCTTGTAGGTTATATGGAAAATCATTTTTTTATTTAAATTTGGACATGTATATTGAAAATATTGTGAATGGCATCTTTTTTTGTAGAACATTATCAAGTCAAAGATTTCGCAGTCCCATGTGTTCTCAGTTGAAACACTCCAAGATCTAAAAAAGTGATAAATGACACATATGCAAGATGTTGCGCCTTATTGCGGAAGCGGGTAGACACCAACAATTGCACACAAGTACCACAAGGATCCAATCAATTAAATAGAGCAACTAGCAATGAAAGAAATTAGAGAAAATTAAGAACATACCACAAGAGACACAAGGTTTACGTGGTTCAGCAATTGCCTACGTCCACAGTGAGGTGATTCCACTATATTCAAGAACAAGGTACAAGAAGATGACAATTCTCACACAATCTCTCAACAAGAGATGAAACAATTTCAGCAATTGTCTTTCTCTACTCCTTGTGCATCACAGTTTTTCTACATGGAATCATCATAACAAAAACACCTATAGTTCCTAGTATATATAGGGACAACAGTTTTCTGTTTGGCAGCAGTTTCCTGTTTCACAGTAGTTTCCTGTTTCACAACAGTTTCCTAGAATTTATTTCCTGTTCAAAAAACAATTTCTAGAAGTCCAAACAGTTTCCTGTTTCAAATAGGAGTCCAAACACTTTCCTATTTCAAGCATGTTTCCTATTTCACAATTCTCCACCTCGGCGAATTTTTATAAGGAAAAAATGAGCCGAAACAAGGCATGAGAATAAACTGATCAACACTCCATCATAGCTTTGTCACCTCACGAAACCGCCCCGAAGGGCAACGCCCCAAAGGGCCCTCAATCAACATGAGTCAATGTGGAGTAAGTCCAAACAATGTTGGAACTTAACTCCAGGAACAACCTTTGTCAACATATCAGCAGGGTTGTCTTTTGTGTGTACTTTCACCAAAGACACATCACCATCCTCAATTACATCTCGAACAAAGTGATATCGGACGTCAATATGCTTAGTCCTTGCGTGATGAACCTGATTTTTAGCCAAGTGGATGGCACTCTGACTGTCACAGAGAACCTCAACACTATCTTGTTCCACACCCAAGTCATTTACAAGACCTTGAAGCCACAATGCTTCTTTTACACCTTCTGTCAATGCCATATACTCTGCCTCTGTAGTAGAGAGAGCCACTGTATCCTGAAGCATAGATCTCCAACTAACCGGAGCACCGTATATCTGAAATACGTAACCAGTAGTAGATCTTCGTCTATCTAGATCACCAGCATAATCAGAATCAACAAACCCACGAACCTGACATGAATCTCCACCGAAGTCCAAACCCACATCCAAGGTACCTTTTAAGTACCTAAGCATCCATTTCACTGCCTCCCAATGTTTCTTCCCAGGATTTTCCATATACTTGCTCACAACACTAACAGCCTGTGAAATGTCAGGGCGTGTACACACCATAGCATACATTAAACTGCCAACTGCACTAGCATAAGGAACATGCGACATGTATTCCTTTTCTTCCACTGTGACTGGAGATAACTTTCGAGAAAGTCTAAAATGTGAAGCCAAAGGAGTAATAACCTGCTTTGCGTTTTCCATGCCAAACCGTGATATGACCTTCTCAAGGTACCCCTTCTGTGAAAGAAATAATTTTTTATTCTCTCTTTCTCTTCTTATCTCCATACCAAGTATTTTCCTTGCAGCACCCATATCCTTCATCTCAAACTCAGAAGCAAGTTGAGACTTCAATTTATTTATTTCCACCACACTCTTACAGGCAATGAGCATATCGTCAACATAGAGCAAAAGATAAATAAAATCGCCACTACGAAGTTTTTTCAAGTAAACACAACAATCATACTTACTTGGTGTGAACCCATGTTTCAACATAAAAGTGTCAAACCGTTTGTACCACTGCCTAGGTGACTGCTTTAACCCATAAAGTGATCTCCTCAAACGACAAACATGGTCTTCTTTTCCAACAACCTTAAAACCTTCCGGCTGATGCATATAAATTTCCTCCTCTAAGTCTCCATGCAAGAAAGCTGTTTTCACATCAAGTTGTTCAAGCTCAAGGTCACCATGAGCTACCAAGCTCAACAACACACGAATAGAAGTGTGTTTTACCACAGGCAAAAATATCTCATTGTAGTCCCTCTGAGCAAAACCCTTAGCTACTAATCTTGCCTTGAACTGAGTACCAGACTCTAGAGTAGTCTGTTTCTTCTTAAACACCCACTTGCAGCCAATTGCTTTCCTTCCATTAGGCAACGACACTAGATCCCAAGTATGGTTCTTCTGGAGAGACTCCATCTCACCCTGCATAGCTACTAACCAACTCTGACTATCTGAATGACGCGCGACCTGCTTGTAAGTAGTTGGCTCATCATCTTCCACAGAGAGTGCATATGCAACCAAATCAACTGTATTCAACTGACCATAGTGCTTCAACGGTTCTTCAAAGCCAAATTTTTGAACTTGCTTAACCGATCGTTTTGACCTAGTTAAGGCCAAAGGTTGCTGCTGGGATTGATTATCTTCAACTGGTTGTTGTTCCTCATGGTCTTCAGGCTCATAATTCAGATCATGTGTGCCTGCTTCAACCACTTGTTCATCTGCTGCATCCACAGACGCTTCAACTTCCACTTTCTGAGTGTTACTAGATTCACCACCACTATCAACCAACTCCTTAGCTTTAGTACAAGCTAACAAGGAATTCTCATCAAATGTAACATCTCGACTGATCACAAATTTATTATCCTCTAAACACCATAGACGATAACCCTTCACGCCTTTTGCATACCCCAAGAAAATGGCCTTCTTAGCCCTAGCATCAAGCTTATTTTCTTTCACATGGTAGTAGGCAATACAACCGAAAACTTTCAGTACACTGTAATCAGCATGTTCACCTGACCACACCTCATAAGGTGTTTTGCAGTCTAATGTAGAATGTGGCGATCTATTAATCAAGAAACACGCGGTGGCTATTGATTCAGCCCACCATTCTCTGCCAAGACAAGCATTGGAGCGCATACACCTAGCTCTTTCAAGCATAGTACGGTTCAATCTCTCAGCAACTCCATTTTGTTGTGGCGTGTTTCTAACAGTCCAATGTCGAACAATTCCTTCCTGATCACAAAACTGTTTAAAAGTACCCTCAGTATACTCGGTACCATTATCAGACCTCAAAGTCTTCACCTTTCTTCCAGTTCTATTCTCAACCATTGCTCTCCACCTTTTAAATGTCTCAAATACTTCATTCTTGGACTTCAAAAAATATACCCATGTGTAACGGGAATAATCATCAATGAAGGAGACAAAGTACCTGGAACCTCCCTTAGAGGCGACCTTCACTGGTCCCCACACATCTGTATGCACATAGTCTAGAATACCTCTGCTCCTGTGCTTGCTTGTACTGAATTTTACCTTGCATTGTTTTCCATATACACAATGCTCGCAAAACTCCATAGTCGGTTTCTGCATACCCTTCAGTAACCCTTGCTTGCTCAGTAGAGACAATCCTTTTTCTGTCATATGCCCAAGTCGCATGTGCCATAACCTAGTGCTTTCCGATGAAGAAGTTCCCACTGCCACATTTCCTGTTACCGTGTTACCCATCAAGGTGTACAAGTTACCTTGTTTGATCCCTTTCATGACAACCAAAGACCCACGGACAACCTTTAAAACTCCACCTACCGCTGTAAACTTACAACCATTGGAGTCTAAAACACCAAGTGAGATAAGGTTCTTTTTCAAGGCTGGGACATGCCTCACATCAGTTAAGGTTCTCACAACACCATCATACATCTTAATCCTCATTGTTCCAATTCCAACTGTCTTACAAGCGTAATCATTACCCATTAGAACAGTACCACCATCAATGTGCTCATAGGTAGTAAACCACTCCCTGTTTGGGCACATATGGTAAGAACACCCAGAGTCAAGGAGCCATCTCCCAGAGATTTTTGTGTTTTCACCCGCAACTGAATAACATTCTTCATCCTTTTCCATACTAGATGCATAACTTGCTTCACTAGTATCACCCTTATCTTGCTTTTTCTTGCCCTTCCAACTGTTATCATGATTACTCTTACCTTGATTTGGACAATTTTTCCTAATATGCCCCCACTCTCTACATTTGTGACATTGTGGACCTCTAGACTTTGATCTAGATTTTCCACTATTTGAAGATGATTTCACTTGAGACCTTCCTCTAACAACCAACCCTTCAGCTTGATCTTTCCCACTACCATTTGATGAAGTTTTCTTCCGAATCTCATTGGACAAGAGTGCACCGGTAGTTTCATCAAATGTAAGTTCATCTTTCCCAAACAAAATTGTTTGTACAAGATTTTCATATGACTGCGGCAAGGAGTAAAGCAATATAATTGCTTGGTCTTCATCCTCAATCTTCACATCCACATCTCTCAAATTTGAGATAATCCGTGTAAACTTGGCGATATGATCACCAATTGGAGTGCCCTCATCCATTGCTAGTCTGTACAATTGGGTTTTCAAGTATAACCTGTTTGATAATGTCTTAGTCATAAACTGTGACTCAAGCTTCAACCAAACATCAGCTGCCGTAGTCTCTTCATTAACTAAAAAAACTATGTCTCTATCCAGACACAAGCAAATAGCAGCACGCGCCTCCAAATCCAATTCTTCCCATTCATCATCTGACATGGTTTCAGCCTTTTTATCCTTCCCTAGTAATGCCTTGTGTAATTTCTGAGAAATAAGCAAATTTCTCATTTGTATTCTCCAATATCCGAAATCGTTCTTACCATTAAATTTCTCGATTTCATATTTCCCCACATGTGCCTTGCTCACCTTGGATGCCATTGCAAACAAAACCTGTGACTTTCTAGACAAGAAGCTTCACTAAGATTTTTTTTTTTTTTTCAAACAACTTGTGCACAAACAAATCCTAGCACTTTTGAATATTCACAATCTTGAGTAGAACAATTCAAGATCAATTTCCCTTAGTGCTCTGATACCAATTGTTGCGCCTTATTGCGGAAGCGGGTAGACACCAACAATTGCACACAAGTACCACAAGGATCCAATCAATTAAATAGAGCAACTAGCAATGGAAGAAATTAGAGAAAATTAAGAACATACCACAAGAGACACAAGGTTTACGTGGTTCAGCAATTGCCTACGTCCACAGTGAGGTGATTCCACTATATTCAAGAACAAGGTACAAGAAGATGACAATTCTCACACAATCTCTCAACAAGAGATGAAACAATTTCAGCAATTGTCTTTCTCTACTCCTTGTGCATCACAGTTTTTCTACATGGAATCATCATAACAAAAACACCTATAGTTCCTAGTATATATAGGGACAACAGTTTTTTGTTTGGCAGCAGTTTCCTGTTTCACAGTAGTTTCCTGTTTCACAGTAGTTTCCTGTTTCACAACAGTTTCCTAGAATTTATTTCCTGTTCAAAAAACAATTTCTAGAAGTCCAAACAGTTTCCTGTTTCAAATAGGAGTCCAAACACTTTCCTATTTCAAGCATGTTTCCTATTTCACACAAGATCTAAAAATACTCTACAAACCAGTCTCATAAAACCACATAAGAACTAACTACTAATCTAAAAATAGAATTTGATCAAGAGTACATGCTCATGGTAGTCATTTATCTAGGGTAAAATCAAGCATCTATCTATCAAGAGTATAAGGTAAATGCTCATGGATTGATCAAGGTCATTACAAGTAGTAAGATCAAATCAATAGTAGTATACATACAAATTGTGGAGTAGTTTCTCACCTTGGGGACAAAGAAAACATGGTGGAATAGTTGTAGAAGGTTACTACTTAATGTACATAAACTCTGTATTTGTTAATCAATCAACGTTTCACCTGTGTTCATTGTGTTGTATGGAAAAAGACTCCAAAAGGTTACACGGCAGCTGACCTTGAGGAACATACCTTGCAGCGCAGGTGCCGATTGGAAGACCTGACTGACATGCTGGAACCTATTTGAAAGTGGTGCAAAGCTCACCAAACATCGAATCAAGTAAGGCTTACGATTTTACCCTGTTAGTGCGGGCTCACTGACCGTCACGCTAACAGAGGCAACAAACATATATTCCTAAGAAAATTGCAGAGTAATTTCTCATATCGTATACAAAGAAAACACGGAGGAGTAGTCATCAACTTCATGGGATAAACAATCCAGAAACACATGAAAAACCACAGCTTGTTTTTTTGACCCATGCATGTAACATCCATATTCAAGATGGATATCTCTTGTGATCCTGTCAAAGGCAATGGAAAATTTAACAAAATCCCCATAACTGCAGCAGATCGAAGAACAATTAAGGGAGGGAGGGATGATGCAATACAAGTATACAATTGAAAGTTGAGAGTTTCTCTTCACTCTCCTTTTCTGGTTCTTCCCTTGCTTGAGTGAGAGTGTTGAGAGTCTGATGGAAAACAGGCTTCTTATTCAAGTTTTTACCTTTCCACAACAACTATCTTTCACCTATTCCACTAAATTTTCACCCACCAACCTGCAACCTCCTCCCTTCTTACTGAGTGGCATTGATTTAACTTTTCAGAGCCTATAAATGCAATTCCTTATTAAGTTGTTTGATTGATGAAGGGTTGTTGAGAGGATGAATTCAAACAAGTATGGCGCAAGAAATTCAAACTGGAATGAGTTACATGTATGGCCCAAGAAATTACAATTTGGGTTGAGAATAGATTCAACTGCAATCAAGCAAAATGTGTCCAAAGTTGCACCTTACCGTAAAAATATCACATTAATAATCAGAAGGCGTTCGGCATATAATTTATTAACGAAATGGTATATATTGAAGCCATAGCTTGCAATCAAATGTTGTGCAAATCAAACAATTACTGTGAAAAACGAGGTAATTTACTGATATTTCAATCCTTGTCTGCGTTTTTCATCGCCAACGTTTTCTCCTTCAGGAAATTAGAGTACCACTGGGCTGATGACTTGAGCCATCGCTTCAACTCCTTGTCCTCAAAGTCCACATGGATGAGCCCACAGCGAGAAACATACCCTGAATCATGGATTAAATTCATGAATTTGATTTGATGTTCAAAATTCTTGTAACATATGTAGTCTTGCTAATAGGATGGGTTTGATTTTTGTGTTTCATGGAAAATCGTAAACATGTTGAGGCAGAACGGAAGAGAGGAAAAAAGGAGGGAGTGAGCATAGAAAAAACTTTCTTAGGGGAACTAAGAACAGGGAATTTCTAAAGAATTCTAGTTTGAATGCACCAAAACATTACCCACCAAGCTTATTGGTAAGCACATTCAAATTTGAAATTTCTTAGTTTTGTACAATGTAATGTTGAACAAACAAACTGAGATCAGATTACATTGCTACAATAGCCCGATGAAATATTTTTATTTTTATTTGATGCAGAGATAATTTGAATTGAGAATAGATTTAACAACTAAATGGGTATCACTTATAGTTCAACAGTCTACGATGTCCAATAATAATATGATTTATGTAGGTCTACCTTAAGGGAAGATTGAGCAATAGAATTACTTTTTTTTCTCTGAAACTTATATATCTAAAGTCCAGGGAAACCTTTATACAAATGCAATAATCACTGTGAAAAACGAGATGATTTAGTAAGACTTTGATTCTTGTCTGAAATCTTCATTGCTAAAGTTTTCTTCTTGAGGAAATTAGAGTACCAGTGGGCTGATGATTTGAGATGTCTTTTCAACTCCTTGTCCTCAAAGTCCACATGTACGAGCCCATAGCGAGATCCGTAACCATTTATAAACTCGAAAACATCTAAGAACGACCACATAAAATATCCTTTGGCATTTGCACCATTGCTGCAGAATATATACCAACATAATTAGATCCACATTATACTAAAAACTGGATACATTCAATATGATATTGAACAAGAGGATAATAGATCACCTGTTGCACTCTGTATGACTTCTAGGTAGCCACTTATATAGTTAATTCTGGCAGTGTCGTTAAGTGTCTCATTGTGTGGCCCTGCTTTACCTGAAACATACATGATTTCTCATCATGAAAGATGAACTTGCATAACATTTGTTCATGTTGTTTTCTTGAAATATAGGCGTTTAGAAGGACTACATTAGCATTTTCTTGGATGTAAACTGGGGGATTGCCATAATGGTCTTTGAAGTACTCCAGCAAGCCTTCCATAGCAGATGGATTGTAGTTCATATATAGATATAGTAGAAAACAAAAGGGGTAGGGAATGCAATGTAAGAAGCAAAGGTGAAATTACACAATCTGTGGGCTCAGCCATCCCTCATATTCATCTTGACGTATTTGAGGAAGATCTAAATGACAAGGGTAGCATGCAGTTCAATTCCTGCAGTTCGTAGAGAAAATCACGAGCAAGATCATCACTGTATGCATCAGCTTGTTGAGGTTTTAGTCTCCACATTGCATCTATACTGTCTCCAACTTAACCGCCCAATTATGAAAACTGATGAAAGACTTCAACCATTAATCACAGGCTGAAGAATTACCATGATAAACAAGTTCGTTGATGATCACAATTTCACTTGATTGTGATTGAGTCTACAACTTGACATATGTGTTTACCATAATAAGCCTGGAAATGATCATTGTTAACGATTAAGAAATATGACCTGCTGTGTTGTCGTGTATGGTTTTGGCCAGAGAGTGCTACACTTTTTAATTTTTGTTCCTTGTTTGAAACTAATTAGTGACTGACTTGAAAAAGACATGAAATTAGCAGGTTTCATGCTTCAGCTGTTCACCTCAAGAACCTAGAATGGACCGGCACAATACAATAAAATAAATAAATAAATAGTGAGCCTGACCTTGTACTTGTGGTATCCATCACAATCAAGCTACGTCTCCATTGCTATGGTCAGGCATGTTACCTGACCAAATTAATAAGATTTCATTCAGCAATTTCTATTATGCGCGTCTAAGTAAAACTAGCATTCATGTATGTATTCCTTCTTACAACCGAAGAAAAAATAAACAAAAATAATTTAGTAGAGAATTATAAGACAAAAATGAAATGTAACATATACAAGGGCTGGGTGTACCATCATGAGCATAAGTGTCCCATATACTTGGTGTTCTTCCCTCCTCTGCTGCTGCTCCATCATACTGCAAACATTCACAAATTGATATATATATAAAACAGAACTATGAACTCTAAGTTTAGACACCCAAAATTTACAGGAATAGAAGAGAAGGTGCAAGCAAAAGATAAACAATTAAAATAAAATAACAGAAAATAAATAAACAAATAGTTAATTCTGAAAACATTTAGATTCTCATCAAACTGTTCAAGAGAATGGTGTCAATACTGAGACTTAATTCAGTATAATGAGATGTTCATCCAAGACCAGTTATCCGAAAATAAAAGATTTAAAACAATATATAAAACATACAAGATAAAACTAAGCAAACATTTCTTTATTTATGAAAATAACACTTACAGGAGAGGAAGGATTACAGAGAAGAGAGTAAACGATTACATAGGGAGAGAAGTCCTGCATATTCAGGACTAGCACACTTGCTTAAATAGAAAGAAGATACATGAATGCGAGGATAAGTCTCTCTCTAAAGCTGGTGGAGCGTGAGTGGAGTGGTTGGACTTTTGTCCTTTGATGGAGTAGGTGGATTGCAAATATAATTCGTCTTTTGATAATTGTAGTTGGTGGAGTTCCTGTTGAAGATGCTTCAACTATTGAACTTTTGACTTTTGTAAGTGCGAACACTGTGGATGTACGCGGTTGCTTGAATCTTCTGAACAGATTGTAATGGAGGTGGCAGATGCCTTTGTAAGATTGTAATGATGGCTTCTAGACGTATGCTAAGTCATAGATGCCATTTCAATTGAGTGGGGTAGGACTCATGATAATGGCGAGAATATGCCAAAACAATCGTCCTCATTGTTTGGTACTATTGGATCATCGTCTTCGTTTGAATCTTCTGAACAGATTTTAGACAGAATCTCCAATAATTTAGCTTTTGTAGGTTTTCCGCTAAGTTGCTTCTTGATATGCTGTCGAAGAAGCTTTGCTTGAGACGGAACTTGGATTGGATTGACCTGTGAAGCAGGTGTTTGAACTTTGCCTGAGAAGAAGCGAGTGACTGCTTCTTTTGTAACTTTGGAGTGGTCGAATTGAGACCACCACTTGACTTTGAATCGGTGGCAGAACCAGAGAGGAGCTCGAGCCAATTGGTATGGAACAACTATTGCTGAAGAAATGTAATCCCAGCAACAGATCCATGAGAGATTGAATTTGATAAAGAACCAGAGTGACAATACCTGTTCGGAAGTAGGGATTGGAGCCTGGAACTTTAATTTGAAAACTTGCCATCCTTCATTGACTGGAGGTGGTAAGATGTCTTGAATGGGACCAAAATAATTCCACCATGTGTGTTGAAACCATAGGGGAACTGATTTCTGATTGAACATTTTGTAGAAAAGAAAGAACCATGAATGACCACAGTTCTGAGAGGAGAGATAGAAAGCTATGGACCAAGCTTGCTTATAATCCATATAATTGTAAGAGGGATGAAGGTAGTTGACTGAAATTTATTATGGAAATGGGGATGTTGTTTCCAATCAGCTTCAGACATTACTTTCATGATTTGGCATTTTGAATGGGTCATCTAGGGGTGGGCACGGGACGGGATGGGACGAGATATACCCATCCCTATCCCATCCCGTTCATACGGGATCGGGACGGGACGGGATGGGAAAAACCCCATCCCGACCTCGTCCCATCCCAAACGGGTTCAGGACGGGACGGGACGAGATCAGCGTGCTAATCTGGACATATCAAATAGAAGCCTGGAACTGCTGAACTGTTGGGACGGGACGGGAAGTTAGAGCATCCTTCAACTTTGAACAAAAGGTTTTTCAAATAACACAAGATACACATATCCTTTAAAAAAAGGTGTATGAACCATACAACAGCCAATCGAATGCCTCACTGCACACTTGAATTTGTATAGACTAAATAGAAATGCAACAAACACCAATATATATTTACAAGGTAAAACAAAATTGAATCAAATAATATTTGGATGGGTGGTTGAGTGACCTGCTTGAGTACAGCTCAACTACATACCACTCAAACATTGCAATTCATTGGAATTGAAGTCTCAATTGACTCCAATCTTCTCAAACTGCCGAAGCTTTCAACTATAAAAAGTATTATACCTATTCAAAATGTTTCATAAGTTTAAGACTTTATCAACATGTCAATTTTTTCTCTGCCCCAAATCTTTTTAAAGAAACACTCCATTGTAACCATGACAAGCAACACACAAACATTGTTCAAAGAAAACCTTTTGACAGCCAAGTCACAACTAAACCCCAAAATGTCAACAAGGCTGCCAAGAGCGAAACCCCTGATTTATTGAAGTTTTCCGTTCAATGAAGAAGCTCAGCAAGAAAAAGATGAGAATATACAAACAACTCAGTTTCTCTGTAACAAGAGAGCACTCCGCCACTATAATATAAAACTTAAATTACCACGACTTCCATTCTATCTGTCATCTCTGTATATCTATACTCCTTTTGTACAATTCTCACAAATGGGACCTGGATCTGCACATAAGAAGATTTAGAAAAGAAAAAACATATAATGTTGTGATTGAAAGAAACATCAGTGCAACTTTTAAGCTCACCATTGGATAATGCTGCATAGCACTGCTGTAACTCATCAGGCTAATCATTCCCTGAAACCCAACCAGATCAACACTACACCTAACAGGTCCCTCTCAGGAGACCAAAAAATTATGCCTTGCATATCATTCTTTTCTGTCTGATATCAAGACCAATATGGAATTGATGTTAACATGATACACGAGATATAACTTAGGAAATTTCTTAATAAATAAATAAATAAGTAAATAAAAATATTAATAATTAATATTAAAAAATTAGTTCGGGACGGGACGGGATTGGCGGGATTGAAAATCTTCATCCCATCCCATCCCATTTTAGATCGGGACGGGACGGGATCGGGATGAAATTATTCAATCCCATTAAGACCCGGAAAAATCGGGACGGGACGGGCCGGGAACGGGATCGCGGGATGGGATGCCCACCCCTAGGGTCATCTGCTCAGGATGAGAATGATATTTGTTATGAGTTATGATTACTGAGTCAGAATCGACCAGTATGAACTCATAGAATTCTTGGGTTTTGAGAATATCTGCTTCTTCAAAAGGTGCTTTTGGAGAAAACAAATTCTTGGCAATGAGCTGGGGCTCTTTTGTAAGGGAATAAAATACTGGTTTGATCAAGGTGATTTGTTCCAGATTTGGCTTTGTAAGATTGGGATTGGGTGTAGAGGTCTGCGTTTTTGTAAAGCTTGTCATTGCAGAGCTTGATTCTTCTGCAGTTGACAGAGGTGGATAAGGATTTGTAAGAGAAAGGACATAAGAAAGAAGAGTTTTTGGCTGTGAAGCAGAAGGCTTCATAGCATATTGGCTTTTGGTTTGTGGTTTAGAAAAAGAAGGAGGGCGAGAGGAAGAAGAGCTTTGAGAACTCATCTTTGTAAGAATTCTCTTGTCAGAAAATCTGCAAGAGAATTATCTTCTCCTTTTATATACTTAATATCAAAATCAAAGGCTGACAATAGTCTTTGCCAATGTGCAAAAATCTATTTGGAAACAAGATTTAAAACATCTTTTGTTAAAATCTCTTTTGCAGATTTACAATCAACACGTAGTAAAATTTTTTGATTTACCAAATCATCTTGAAATTTCATGATGCATAAAACAATCGATAAAATTTATTTTTGTATTGTTGAGTAATTGAGTTGGGTTTCATTCCAAATACCAGAATGGTATCGGACTAATTGGATGATTGTAGATTCAGGAGGACGCTGTTTAAGAATACCACCATTTCTACAATTTTGAATGCTTCAGGGTTTGAGATCCCTAGACAATGAAGACTCTTGACTTGAGATTTGACTTGACAGACTATTTGAGTATGGTTCTCGGTCCATGGGCTTGGATTGGACTTAAGCCTTGCAAACAAGGGCTTAAATAAAACTCGTAGATTTTTGTAAAAGTCTGCAACATAATTGAGGGAGCCCAAAAGTCATTGCAATTGAGTTTTGTCTTTAATTTCATCGGGGAATTTATCAGCAAACTCTATAGCTCTAGAGATTGGAGTGATCATCCCAAGAAAACAGACATTGGTTTGGAATAAATCAATTTTGGTTGGGGATAAAACCAAACCATTTTCTTTGATAATTTTGTAAAATTGATACAAGTGTTTCCAATGGGCGTCTATGGATTCAGAGAAGACGAGTATTAGAGTCTGTGAGTTCCGAGGTACTGTTGGTCAGCCGTTGATAGCGTTGGTAAGCCTTAGGGTATGTTGATCAGCCGTTGGATGCCCTCTGTAAGTCGCTTAGGATAGTGCAGTGAGTCGGGCTAGGTGGTCCCATACTAGTGTTCCAACTATAGGTGGTCCGAGTACAATGTTCCAAACCCTTCAATTAAACCTTTGAAAATTTTTCATCATGTCTTTGTTTTCAAAATTTACCAGAGCCTCTAGCTCTAGGCAAAGAAATCCAGTTTTACAAAATAGAATGGAATATAGAATTCCAAAAGTTGAACAAAATTTACAAAAATGGTCAATCCCTGAAGTCCCTTACAAACGAATTTATGAGATTTCAAAATCAATCTTTTCTCAAAAATCTGAAGACTTGATAGACATTGTCGAACAAACAGTGCCTCTTGATGATTCTTTATAATCAAAACAATTGTTTTCTACAAATACTGTTGAATTTCTCAAAAATCAAGAATACAAGTATATCCATATTGGTCTAATCCACGTAGGAATCAAACTAGATACATGTGCTCTCATCGCTCTTCGTGATTGTAGACACAACAGATTTGAGGATTCTTTGCTTGGAATTGCAGAGTCTACTCTGGCTATGGGTCCAATCTATTTTGACTGTTACCCCAATTTCTCAGTGTCCTTAAAGGATCCAAATATCCTTGAAACATTGACTCTCAATATTCAAACCTGTGGTTTTGATATGTTACCAGGGTCTGAACCTTTTGCTCTTATTTACAAAATCACGTACAAAGCCATGAAAACTCAATTGAGTCCAAAGGCTTTGCTCGAGTCTGAAAAAGGATACACAATCTTGTTTCAGGCTAACAAAGATAAGACTAGTGTTATTGTCCCAAAGACAATTCACTAGAACCAAGTTACTCTTCCAGTAACTTGGCAAGTTCAATCCCAACCTAAAAGGCCTTCTCCTAGTCGTCTCAATCAGATCCTCACTCTTGATGATGGAGCTGTCGAATTATAGTTCTCTGAATTCGTCGTATTAGGCTTCAACCTTTAGATTTTCAATCTGGGCGCAGATCTGAATCATCTTTTAGAACCGCTCCTTCTCAAATCCTAAGAACTCCTACACCAGAAGTTCTTCCTCACTTAGGTCTTGCTCATCTAAGATCTAATCCTGAGTATCCCCAGATACCTCAACCTGTGTACAATCCTGACACTCAAAATGAGAATTCTCCAACTCGTTCAGAGATGGAAGACCATTCTCAATTGAATGTTATCTCCAAAGATTTCGTTCTTGATAAAGAATGGATTAAAACTGAGTTTACAAAAGATTACAATTCTGATAAACATAAGACATTTTATGCTCAAACTACTCTTCAACAGAGAGATGATTTGGGGAAAATGTTTTATCAATTTTATGAAGATATTAAAGAAAATATGTCATTTATGGAATTATATTTTTCTATTTATCTTCCAAAAATTAATGTTGTTAGAACTGCTTCTAAACCATGGCAATTACAGACCAACAATTCTATTGTTGAATCAGTGTTACCACCTTTAGAAGAAATCAAAATTCAAACTCAAGGACGAACTATCACAGCTTCACCCTTGGAAGACCCTTCGTCTCAAACTGAGGCAAAAGGTATTTCCAAAATCATTGAGCAAAACAATTATACCAATGTTTTGTTACATGAATTAGGAGAAAATCTGATCCAAAAGTCAGATCCTTCTACTCCTCCTTCATCTACCATTCAAAAACCAGTGACATCTTCACTCCCTTTTCGATTGATCAGAATGTTTTGTCTACTCCAAACCATCTTATTGATGAAATCAATAAAAGACATGCTTATTTAGAAATTAAAGACAAGCCTTCATCTTCTATAAAACATATTAATACTCCGTCCAACCCTGACGTATCTGATGACTCTGATCATTCTGAAGAATTTGATCTCATGTCTGAATTGGATAAGCTTCAAGCTAATCCTATTCGCGCATCTAGGTATCAATCACGTCAAAATTTCCAAAATCCCCTTCCAACTTCTAGGAATTTCTATCCTAGACCCGCGCTCCCTGATATGCAATATGAGGAAAAGCCTTTACAAACATTTGGTTTGTTTTCTACAGGAAATGGAATATAGATGGATTAACTAAAGAAAATATCATTGAATTAACATAAGAAATGATTATGATGGCTGCTGCTCACCATAGTGAACACAAATCTGATCATAGTATTGTGTCAGTTATCATAGCAAGATTTTCTGGCCAATTGAAAGGATGGTGGGATAATTATCTCGCTCCAGTTGAGCAGCAAATCATCTTAACAGCTGTTAAGAGAGATGCTCATGGTCAACCTATAAAATCTGAAATAGGCGAAGACATACCAGACGCTGTGTCTACTTTGATTTTCGCCATTCTCAAACATTTTATAGGAGATCCTTCAAATTTTCATGGTAACTCCAGAGATCTTCTTATGATTCTCAAGTGTCCAACACTTAGTGATTTTAGATGGTACAAAGATGTTTTCATGAAGAAGGTTATGCAACAAAATGAGGCCAATAATCCTTTCTGAAAACGAAAGTTTCTTGTTGGATTACCACCCATTTTTGTTGAAACTGTTCGCACTAAACTTCAAGCTCAGTATAATGGTGAAATACCATATCACCAGCTTACGTTTGGTGACATGATTGCTTATGTCAATGAAGTAATTTTGCACCTTTGCAATGACTTTTTGTAATGGAGTAGGAATTGAACCACATGTTACATTGTTCCATTACGATCATCCACAGGCACTTGAAGACGAGTATGGAGCATGGCTTAGTCGGAAGATTGTGTAAGTTATAAGCATAATGTTCTGATTTGTTTCTTTCTTATGTAAGTTGAACTAGAAATCAGGAGTGATAATGATAATGCCTTTTTAATGCATGTAGGAGAGATTTTACGGCATATGCAAATGTGTGCTTTAGAGAATTCGGAGACAGAGTAACCCATTGGACTACTTTGAATGAGCCAAATGTGTTTGCTATGGGAGGATATGATGTAGGGATTTTCGCCCCGAGGCGATGTTCTTCTCCATTTGGGTACAATTGCAGGGGAGGTAATTCTACAACAGAACCTTATATTGTTGCTCACAATTCCTTGCTAGCACATGCATCAGCTGCTAGATTGTATAAGAACATGTACCAGGTAATATCCCTAGCAACTTCCCATTAAATCCTCTATTGCTTGTTCGTACAAAAACTAGTTCAATGTAGTTCGAATTATACATTATTTTAATTGAAATCTCGAATAAAATTTGTTTGAACAAAAAGTGCTCGACTTTGGATGTTTTATATAGGCCAAGCAACATGGGTTAATTGGATTGAATGCCCTTGTTTATTGGTTCGTTCCTCTAACCAACAAATTAGCCGATGTTGAAGCAACTCAAAGAGCCAATGATTTTTTTCTTGGTTGGTGAGTCCTCAATCTAGCCTCCATATCGGTACATTAAACTCACACTTGAGTGCTCTAATAACATTCAACTTTCAAAACGGCCAGGTTTATTGATCCATTAGTGTTTGGAGACTATCCAAACATAATAAAGAAGAATGCTGGGTCAAGACTTCCTTCCTTCACATCACATGAATCTCAACTACTGAAGGGCTCATTTGGTTTCATTGGGGTGAATCATTACAGCACACTGCATGTTGAAGATAACCCAAATAGCCTCAATAGAGAACAAAGAGACGTTGTGGCTGACATTGGTGCAAAGCTTATGTGTATGTTTGTTTTGCCTTGTTTCATATTTGGTGCAAAACAAGCTTCAAAGTGAAAGCCCCTCTCTAATTTATATCTAACTTGTTTTGCAGATAAATCGGAGGGAGCAAAATCTGCCCCTGGAGAGGTAAGAATTCAAATCATACTTCTCAGAGATGAAGTTTGAGTTATATGCGTATGTTAACTTGTTACGATTAGCTAACATGGATTGATACGTATGTACAGTTCCCTGTGGATTCCTCGGGCATGCAAAGTTCATTGGAGTATTTAAAGAAACATTATGGCAATCCTCCTATTTATGTTCATGAAAACGGTAAAAGGCATTCGTTCTCTCTGTTTTTTGTTTTGTTGAAAATGATTTTTGCATTAACCAATTTAGACCAATTTATTGATGATTATCCCAACAGCATATGAAGTAAAATGCACTGAACTTGCTTGATGATGCATTACAAAAAACAATTAATTGTATTTCCAGGTCAAATGACACCACGTAACGTGTCAATCAACGATACATCAAGGGTGGAATATTTGGAAGGTTATATTGGAAGTTTACTAGATGCTATCAGGTAATTTATTTTTTGGTTACAGTACATTTTATTTATTTTCAATTTCTATCTAAAAAATTCAAATTTGTCAGGAATGGATCAAATACCAAAGGGTACTTCACATGGTCTTTCTTGGACTTATTCGAATTATTGGATGGTTACGGATCAAGCTTTGGCCTTTATTATGTTGATATGAACGATCCTGATTTAAAGAGACACCCTAAGCTCTCAGCATATTGGTACTCTAATTTTCTTAGAGGAGGAAATATCAATGATTATCAAGGAAGTTTTGATGCTCAGAGGAATATCCCTGCTTTGTCTATCTAACGAAGACTAAAAACACACTTTGTTCTCTCAACCAAGCCAACTCTCCTCAGGAGGCGGCTAAACTAAAATTTACTGCCATGAAATTGAAAATGATTTATGTAGAGCAGCTTCCATTTTTGTCCAGTAAATTGTGATACTTTGGAATGTATGTAGAGCAGCTTCCATTTTTGCCCAGTAAATCTTTCCATAATTTGCTATTTTTTTTTTTGTTCATGAACAAAAAGTGGTCCATTGACAACCAAGTAGGACTTTAAACTTTGTAGTTTTTATTTTTGAAGACAAATGATAAATACAAAATGTTGTCCATGAGAACATAAGACTTCCTGAAAATTTGAATTTTCGTCTATGGAAGTGAAATGTTTTTACGTGTGTTTTCTTTAGGCCATTTTGCAGCGTGCATGTATCACATTTTTAAAGTCGAAGTTGCATATATGTTTATGTCGCTCACAACTCATAAAAAAATTGTAGAAGAGCGAAAGGAGAAGTGAGGAGAACTTTAGGTTGAAAATGACAACTCCACTGACTATTATTTCGAAAAATCTTCCTTTTTATGTAAGCTTTAGTAATATTTTTTTTTTGCTAGTCAGTGGCTTCACTAGTGATTAACCACGGCAAGGTGATAGTGTTTAAAAAAACTTTACTGAATTTTTTTGCAAAGTTAAAGTAGCAAGGACTTTATATGGCTTACAATTACGACAACCAAGCATCTTAATAATAGAGCAACAGACGAGACCCACAAGGTCACAGAAGAAGAAGAAGAGATGAAGTTATATGGTTGTACAGTGTTCATGGTGTTTCTGCTAAAACTGGTAGAAGAAACACATGGTTTGAACAACCCCAAATTTAGCAGAAGTGATTTCCCACTCCCACCCAGTTTTGTATTTGGTTCTGGTACTTCAGCTTATCAGGTTCATTCCATTTCTATGATGCTTTTGTTCTTTTTCTTTTTAATTGTTCTTCATTTTACTAGACTGAAAACAAAAATATGTATGAATGAATAGGTTGAAGGTGCAGCTGCTGAGGATGGAAGGACTCCAAGCATTTGGGACACTTTTGCTCACTCTGCAGGTTTTCTTGCATATCTTTCGTTGGTTTGGCTTTCCGATTGCATTTTCCATCATGTTAATCATCAGAGCAATCGGGATTTATTTTATCTTTCATTTCTGGGGATCAATCAAACAAATATTTTAGTTATGATTGCTTGTTTGAGCCATGCACATGAGTAGATAGCATGTATGCCCCCCATGTGTTGTGTTTGGGAGATTGCATGTTACACCAAATTGGCATTTTTGAAACAATCCAAAAAACAGTAACACTTTTGAGCTATAACAATCCATAAAGCAATTTTACACATTTTCACAAACAAAGTGATTCAATAATTGTATCACTTCAAATAGTATGGGCTTACAAGTGATTGTATTCATGGTGATCACTTTTTTTTATGTAGCTATTTTCATTTTGTTGACTAAATTTAATTTTGACTTAAATTGTTTGGTGGATTGTAATATCTCAAAAATGTTACTATTTTTTAACTTGTTACAAATATGCCAATTTGGTGTAGTGGTGGTATGTCTAGTTCTACATAACGGATCCAAGGAGTTTGAAGAGTTATGACCAAAACTTGCTTGTGAACCTGGGATCCCTGTCGCTGACGATGTTCCTGGGCATACCCCCATACTTAACGATATGCTTCAGGAAGAATTTGGCTGTCTCTTCTGCTGGGCAATCTGTTGGTGTGGGAATGAAAGTGGCATACTTGGAAAACCTGTCAACGATCACCAAGATGCATCTAAAGTCCTCAACCTTGGGCATTCCTGCAATGAAGTCCATAGAGATATCTAAGAATACTGTTATATAGAACACTCGAAATCCATAATAATGGTGCATTGGCCTGTTCGATCCAAGTGGCTATAGGTTTTTGTGAGGATGGCAAACTTTTGTACTGTATTACTAAGACAAGTTTAAAATTTCCTCATCTGAAATTGTGATCTAGTGCCAACAAACAAGACGTTGACATTTCAACCTCTTTTAGGAAAATCAAAGGGAAATGGGGATGTAGCTGTCGATGGATATCACCAATATAAGGTATGTGTTTGTAAGACCTCAAAATTATATAAATTCAACCTTTATAAGTAGTCTTTCATTCTCTTTTTAATCACCTTTTGGGATCAAGATTTCATGGGCTTAATAATGAAAAGGTTACTTATAGTGTTTGATTAACAATATTTTTGGAACAAATCAACAAAATGAATACTTGACATGGTTCCAAATTTTTTTTCCCTTTCTACTACTCATACTGTCATACAGGAAGATGTCAAACTAATGATGGAGACTGGTTTAGAGGCTTATAGATTCTCCATTTCTTGGTCAAGGCTTATACCTAGTAAGATCACCAAGTTTGGTATATTGTTATCATGAAATCCAAAAGAAAGGTCAGGTCATTTTTTGTAACTCAGGGATTGTTCTGTTGCAGATGGGAGAGGGCCTGTCAATCTGAAGGGCTTGCAGTATTACAATAATCTTATCAATGAACTTATAAGCAATGGTAACTCTGAATTCTTTCAGGAATATAAGCAAAATAAAAGGGAGCACTGATTATATTAAGATGGTTTCATTGAAACTGATTGATCACCATAACATTACAACTCATTTTCATGTAGGAATTGAACCACATGTTAAGTTGTTCCATTACGATCATCCACAGATACTTGAAGATGAGTATGGAGGATGGCTAAGTCAGAAGATCGTGTAAGTCCCAAACTCATCACAGTCCTCTAGTTTGCCTCAAACTTGGTGATGTAAAGTGAACTAGAAATTGATGATGATATCATCTCTTCATGTAGGAAAGATTTTACAGCATATGCGGATGTGTGCTTTAGAGAATTTGGTGACAGAGTTTCCCATTGGACTACTTTGAATGAAGTCAATATATTTGTCTTGGGAGGTTATGACCGAGCAATTGTTCCTCCTGGTCGATGTTCTGTGCCATTTGGGAGCAACTGCACGGGAGGTAATTCTACATCCGAACCCTACATTGTCGCTCACAATTGCTTGCTAGCACATGCATCAACTGCTAGGTTGTATAAGAAGAAGTATCAGGTATCTCCTAGCAATTTCACATTAAACCCTTTATGGCTCTTTCGTTAATGTAACTCTTTTGTATCGAATGCCGAGTTTAAGTATTGAATGATGACCGTTCTAGACACACAGTACATTCATGTTATGGATGGTTTATGACTTTATATAGGCAAAGCAACATGGATTTATCGGGTTGAATGTGTTTGCTTATTGGTTAGTTCCTCTAACCAACAAAACAGAGGATGTTGAAGCAACTCAAAGGGCCAATGATTTCTTTATCGGTTGGTAAGTCCTCTCAACCAAATTCCTACACAAGTATATTGAATACACGCCCTAGTGCTTTAATATAACTTTTAATGCTCATCAGGTTTATAGAGCCATTGGTGTTTGGAGACTATCCGAACACAATAAAGAAGAATGCCGGGTTGAGAGTACCTTCCTTCACTGCACATGAATCTCAACAATTGAAGGCCTCATTTGACTTCATTGGGGTGAACCATTACAACACATTGCATGTCAAGGATGACCAAGACAGCCTCAATAACAAGCAAAGAGACGTTATGGCAGACATGGGTGCAAAGCTTATATGTATGTTGGTTCTGTTCGTACCAAATTAGCTTCAAAGTGAAAGTCTCTTTTACTCCCACTTAGTTTGAGTTTCTTTGTATTGCAGTCAAGAGGGATGGATCAGTACCAGGATCATCGCCTTCTGGAGAGGTAAGAATCCAAATTACATTACTCAAAGACCTGTAATGTTAATTTGTTGACGACTGTCTATCTTGGATCGATACAGTTCCCCATCAATTCTTGGGGCCTGCAAGGTTTGTTGGAGTACTTTAAGCAAAATTATGGTAATCCTCCTATATATATTCAAGAAAATGGTAAGTCATCTTGGTCATTCATTTCTTGTTTTGTTAAACGATATAGTAAAAACCAATCTAAGACCAATGTTGTATTGTCAGGCCAAATGACACCACGTAACGTGTCATTCAATGATACATCAAGGGTGAGATATTTGGAAAGTTTCATTGGAAGTTTGCTCGATGCAATCAGGTACTTTTAGTACTAATTCTGTTGGTAAACACTTTGATTTATACAAGTTCGTTCAATGTAAAATGAGATTCTTCAATCAAAACAATTTCAATATTGGCAGGAATGGATCAAATACCAAAGGGTACTTCTCATGGTCATTCTTGGATTTGTATGAGTTATTGGAAGGCTACAAATCAAGCTTTGGACTTTATTACGTTGATTTGAATGATCCGGATTTAAAGAGACAGCCTAAGCTCTCTTCACAATGGTACTCCAATTTTCTGAAGGGAGGAAATGTCAATAGTCATCAAAGGGATATTAAGAAGAATTTCTCTGCTCTGTCTGTAACTTCCCTCTTTAATCAGTAATACTATCCTGTTTGTATTTTTCGGATAGATTTGTGCGATTTTAGTAAAATGATCATAACTTACTCATTTCAAAACATTTTCAAGTGATTCAAGTTGTGTTTATTAGATAACTCATAGTATTACAACTTTCGTGTTTTGATGAGGTTGAGAATCGGTCTCAATTGAGGGTTTAAATTGGTTGAAAATTACCCTATTTTGCGTTTTTTCATTTTGAATTTGGGTTTTTCTGTTATGTTAAGTTATGTATATTTACTGAGTTTGGGTTTAAGGGTTTTGACTTTGAGGGGATTTTGAGAGTTTTCGAGGGAGAGGGGGGAGATTTGCAAGAGATTTGAGTGTGGGGAGAGATTTCGAATGGAGGAGGGAGAAACCATTGTCGATTTGAATGGTGAGGGAAAAAATTAGATGATTTTTGTTTATATAGGTCGTGTGAGAAAGTATGGTGGTGTGAAAAAGAAAGTAAGTGATGTAAGAGAGTAGAATGGTGTGAGAGAGATGAAATGGTGGTGTGGTGTAGTCTCCGCCTTTCATGAGAATCTGCTGATGCCTCCCAAGTATCAACTACTAAGCACCAAATTTGGCTCTTTTATCTTCTTCATTCAAACATACCCATCAACGAAAATTCCAGGGGTCGAGGGAGGGAACGAGGGAAGGGGCGAGGGATGGGTGGAAGCGACCCATCCGCCTCGAGATAAGCGACATCGCGCATCTCATGGCCAATGTGCTCATCTCGAGGCGGATGGGTGGTTACCACCCATCCCTCGCCCCTTTCCCTCGCTCCCTCCCTCGACCCCTAGCAAAGCTCACCCATCAAACTATATCCAGCATCAAGATTCAACTTGATACAAGGATGATGCACATGAATAGATATGCATGTATTTATTTTTTTTAAACTTTTTTCTCCCTTTTGTACATATAACTATACAAGTTCATGAGTTAAAAGATAAATGAAAATACTAGGAAATCAGGTTTTACAATCAGGATCTATGGTGTAATCTCGAAAGAATGATAAAATCTTCAAAGTGTTTATGTTTTATCTCGAGGTTGTATAAAACCTCTTGAAATGATTCTGATTGCAGAACCTAGTTGCACATCAAATAGATAGTACACCCCTTTTACCCTGATTGTAGAGAGCGAGGCTCGCGCAAAACCAGCCCATCACCATCATGGGCCAACCTTGCGCGGGCGCTCTCTGAGCCTCGCTCCCTAGCAAGGCTCCCCCTTTTAACAAGTGTTTCATCATCCACTTTGAAAGAAGAGTACCTAAAGATAGGTGGCTAGACTCTCTTCCTATCTGTCACTATTGTTCCTTCAATTTCTGTTAGTAGTATCAGTTGGAAAGAGCTGGAAAGAGGTTACGAACAAGATCATCATTCGTACAGATATTATGATTAGTGAGATTGTGCTAGAGATCCGGGATCAAACCAGGAAGGTTTTGAAGTGATTGGTCAAGAAGACAATCTTTGAGGAGCAAATGGGGTTTAACCCAACAATCTTTTCAGATGTCGATGTTCTGGCCAGATCTGACCTGCCAAACGACTAGGTTTTTTATCTTGTTAAGAGCCACAATATTGTCTCTCCAGACAAAAGAGGTAGTGGTGGGGGCTTTTGAAACCTGAGAGATACTCTTATTATTGAAATAGAGAGCTTTGAGTTGAGTAGCTCGATTGGTGAGAGGAGAGGTGATGATTTGCCATTTGCTTTTGGCCATGAGGACCAAATTTTGTTCCTGATTGTAGGAATATTAAGACCACCAAGAGAGCGGGTATGAGAGATGAGATCCTAGGTACACATGTGTTTTGCTTTACTATATCCTGATCTATTTCACTAGAAATTACGTGCCAGGATGTCTATTTTGGTGGAAATGGAATAGGATAGTAGGAAAGTCTGCATATTATACACTGGGATGTAATTGATGACTGCTTTGATCATCACGGTTTTGCCAGCCTGGGCGAGGACCTTAGATTTCCAATTTGAGAGTTTGGCATTGACTTTATAACACTACAAAAAACGAAGTCTAAAACGGCACTTTCACGGCGGCGTTTCACCAAAAGCGCCGGTACAACATTCTCAATACCGGCGTTTAGGAGGCCAAGCACCGGGGATAAATTCAGTCTCAAGCACTGCCGGCGTTTATCATAAATCGCCGTTAAAGATGCACCTACGCCGGCGTTTCCTTTATAAAGCGCCGGTAAAGAGTCAACAATGCCGACGTTTATTCTCGGAAGCGCCGGTAAAGCTAAAAATCCCGAAAATAAAATTGTGTTTTTTTGGAAGCGCCGGGTAAGAGTGAACAATACCGGCGATTTACTTAAAGTGCCGAGACAGAATATCCAATACCGGCGGTTTATTTAAAGCGCCGGGAAAGAGTAACCCATACCGGCGTTTAAAACAAAGCGCCGGTAAATAGTAACCAATACCGGCGCGTTGTTTTAGAAGCGCCGGGCAAGATAAAAAAAAAACCCTCCAACCTAGGGGTGGGCATCCCATCCCGATCCCGTCCAGTTCCAATTTTTTCGGGTCTTAATGGGATTGAATAATTTCATCCCGTCCCAATCTAGAATGGGATGGGATGGGATGGGATGAAGATTTTCAATCCCACCAATCCCGAACTAATTTTTCACTCTGGTATTGATGAGTAATATTTTCTAGAATACGTCCCTCAACTTTCTGCCATTTAAACATTTAGAAATACTTGCTATGCAGATTTGGTAGCATATTTTTTGCAGTTACCTATTACATAATTACTACATGAATATTAAACTCTCTCAAAGTTCAATTTGTATCTGATTTTCTTTCTATTACATTCCTACTAGATCATCAGATGATGGAACATGGCGTATCTGGGATATTAGGAATACCAATGCCAGCCCTCGCATTTACATTCCAAAGCCTTCAGATGCTATCACTGGTTTGTTTCAAGTTTACATAGTGTGTTTTGGTTGGTTGGTTGGCTGGGGTTTTTGGAATTTGGTAACTGAAATCTTAACTTAGAATTAACTGCAGGGAAGAGCAATGGTCCCTCAACTAGCACTATGCTCTCAACTAGCAATGTTCCCTCAACTAGTACTGATCCACCAAACCACCAAATATTGTGTTGTGCATATAATGCTAGTGGAACGGTTTTTGTCACTGGTAGCTCAGATACCTATGCAAGGGTAAAACTGAGTGTTATTCTTTGCGTAGTGTACATTATGTTTGTTTAAACTTGTTCTCTATACTTACCAAATATATTGTTCAAGATTGAAATGCATTGATGGATGCATATGAGTTTCTTCTTCAAGAACAAGCAATTTGCAGGTGTGGAATGCTTTGAAGTCTAACACAGATGAGTGCAAGCAACCAAATCATGAGATTGATTAAAGAAAATGAAATGCATATAATCAGAGCACGCTAATCTCGTCCCGTCTTGTCCCGTATCGATCCCGTATGAACATGATGGGTTTATCCCGTCCCGTACCCACCCCTACTCCAACCCATCCGCTCAATGATGAGCATGGTGCGGTTGTTATGGCCTGTTCTGGATCTACTACTGGCCACTCAGTTGTTGTGCATGAATTGCAAGGAGTAGAAGCGGGGCTCAAGGCTGCTGAACTACATGCTATACGTCGCCTGGACTTGAGCACTGATTCTCAGGCTGTTTTTACTTTCCTCACAAAGACCACGACTGCACCCTGGAACCTGAGAAACCAATAGGGCAGCGGACCACCTTGCAGCCTTGTTTCCTAGCAGTGAGTACATCACTGTGGTTCCTAGCTCTTTTGTTGAGGATTTCAAGAAGTATGTGTACGAAGATAGCATAGGCATTGAGTATAACAGATGCAGGTTCGGGGATCCTTAATAAACCCCAGCTCAATTTCAAAAAAAAAAAAATTTTATGTTGTCTAAAACGTCGTAGTAGCTGTAAATAAGCGCCGGTTAAGGGTAACCAAAATCGGCGCTTTAAACGAAGCGCCGGTTAAGGGTAAACAATATCAATAAAATTTTGGTTTCTAAAACGCTGCTTTAGATGTAAGAAGCGCCGGTAAAGAAATAACAAAACCGGCGTTTATTGTAGAAGCGCCGGTAAAGAGCGAAAAAAAACCCGCGAATTAATCCCGCTAATAAAAATAAATTTTTGTTTTGAAAACGCCGTATTTGAGGTTGAAAACGCCGGGGTTAGAGGGATAATATAAAAACCCTCCAGCGATAAGAAAAAACCCTCGACCCAATTCCCTCCTTCCTTTGCGCCGCTCCCTCATTCGCGCTCGCGACTTCCCTCCTTCCTCCATCCTTCTCCTTAGCGATTCCCCTGCTGCGCTCGCGATTCCCCTGCTGCGCTCCCTCATTCCCTCTTCCCTCCTTCGCTCTTTGTCTCTCTGTTGAAATCTCTCAAACACTGTGGTGTTGAAATCTCTGTTGAAAGCTTCAAAAGTGTTCTTGATCTTCTTGATTAGATCATAAGTCTCTGTAAGTCTTTGATTCCAGATTGTTTTTTGTAAGGTTTTGTTTGTTTGATTGATTGATTTCATTGTAGTTTGATACAAGTGAATCTTGGAAGTAGTTTAAAATCTTAACTTGTTCTTGATTTAATGTAGCTAGGTTGGTTTGAGAGTAATGCTTAAAGGACTTGAAAAAATTATATGTCCTGTAGGAAATATCTTGGTTTGAATCACAGCCAATATGATTTATAGTTGATAATTGGTAAAGTTAAAATGGGGATTGACGAGAGAATTACTTTTACAGCTCCTTTAGTAGAAAATTTTCGGGGCATGGACGATGATGTAAAACCTGGTGAAATTATTCTCGGAGATGGGCCTATTCTCATAAACACTGGAAGAAAGGCTGTTGAGATTTCAGTTGTCAACAAGGCAGACAGGCCGGTTCAGGTGTGTGCCACTGCTTTATGATTCCTTTTATTTTTCTTTATGATGTCGACAAAATCCAGTACAGGCTTTATACCATTGTCATAAGCACAGTGAATATATATTTTGTTTCAGATGTAATTTGGTCTTGTTGAATGCTTGAAATGAAACTAGTGTTTTATTGCTCTAAAGGAAAGATTTACATGAGAAAACTACAAAAATAGAGAAGAGATGGGAGAGAAAGTGGGAAAACGTTAACCACCTTGAGGTTGAAGATCACCATGTATTTTGGAAAAATTTTCTTTGCTCTCACCCTGAGAAAACATTTCTACTATTTTGAGAAAAATCAAGAGAATGTCAAACTAGAGCATATCTTCACGATTTACAATCTAATTGACTACTTAATTATTTTATTGAATTTTATTTTCCTTTGATGAACACAATTGCTCATTCATGAACAGATTGGCAGCCATTATCACTTCATTGAGGTGAATCCCTATTTGGTTTTTGATCGAAGGAGAGCATACGGTATGCGGTTGAACATAAGAGTAGGAACAACAGTTCGTTTTGAGGTTGGCTACATCTTTTTTTCCACTTATTTTCATTTCCAGTTTATAATTTTTATGTTCATTGATGGTCACATAGTTTCAATGCATTTGCCTAGTGAGTATTTGAATAAGCTTAGATGCTGTATGAGTAGGTGTTTTCTTAGATGAGTAAGAAAGTAATAGTGTTTCTGCTATAGTCAATTTCTGAAAGGATATATATAATGCCTGTATGTTTGCGATGTTTGTAATCTTCTACTCCCTGTACGTTTTTCATGTCATTGTTATATGTGAACTGTATTTTTTGTTAAGACAAGTCTATACTTCAGCAATTGTTATTATCATCATCATCTTCATAATTGTTGTCCTTGTCATTAATACTTCTGTGACATCACTAGTTTATCTACAACTGATTTGCTCCACTTAAAATATCAGGCCATTAAGTGATGACGAGCAAAGATTAAACATTCCAAAGGTGATATCTTGTAATGAACAGAGAAGAGAAGTTAATGTTCTGCCCAATGTAGCTAACAAGCAAGTAGACAGAGCTTTCACCTTTGATAAGGTATTCACTTCCTTTGTCTTCTATGTAATGAACAACTTTTCTGGTAACAAAGTACTGATTAGTAATATTTTCGTTATTTTGAAATATTCGGAAGGTTAGACATGTGGATGATAGACAAAAGAAACCAATATCATTGATGGAGGATGGAAGGGGTGGTGTGATTGTAAGAGGCCTTGAAGAAGAGGTTGTGTACAGTGCAAATGAAATTTATAGTCTCTTGGAACGCGGATCATCCAGAAGGCACTCTGTGGAGACCCTGCTCAACAAGCACAGCAGGTAGCATTTATCTATGTCTTAACAACGCAAACTTTGTACAAAATAAATGCATAATTAAATTGTATATGTTTTTTCAAATGCAGCCGGTCACATTCTGTCTTCTCCATAAATATCCATGTAAAAGAAGCAGCTATTGGAGGAGAGGAGCTCATGAAGTGTGGCAAGCTTAACCTTGTAGACTTGGCAGGTTCAGAGAATATTTCACGGTCAGGCGTAAGAGATGTAAGTTATGATCTTGTAACTATGATTGTCTTGTTATTAGAGTACAAAAATTGCTACCTTAATTGGTATTAAAGCTCAATCCTGCTTTATGTTCTAAGCATATACAACCATCAAACAGATGACAAATTTCGTGTATGTTTATATCTATTAACTAAAGTCAATTCTGCAATGTGCAGAGTCAAGCAAGAGAAGCGGGAGAGATAAATAAGAGCTTACTAACACTAGGTCGTGTCATAAATGCACTCGTCGATCATTCTAGCCACATTCCTTACAGGTATATATGGAGTTATAAGTTCTACACAGCCATTGTTATGGAGGTTTCTTTGTTTCTTATTCCTTAGAGCTTGTACTTCAAAACTCCTAAGTTACAAATAGAATAAGGGTCTTAACCTTTATACATGTACAAAACATACTGCCTTGACTTGGCCAGAACCAATCCACCCTGAGGTAGTTATTTCAGTATGTTAGTATGGGGCCTTACCTACCCTGTCGAATCGTTAGAGCAGCTTGCAATATTATCATGCACAGAATTGTAGTTATTGTCACATCTATTTCCATTAAAATGGTAAACTCTTTTGGTTTCTATTTCGACAGAAATGCAGTGGAAAAGGGTATGCAAGCAACTAATCTTTACTTAGCGAAGGTAAGTTTTTATTAGTTCCTTAACATCAATTACTACGAAAACAGGATGCTCTTATAATGTTGTCAAATTTTAGCCTCTGAGCAGGCATGGTTTAACAATTCTCAACCCATGACGTGAAGTTGCTCTTCTGAGTTAAGGTGAAAGTCCTTATATAACTTTTGTCTTTTTAATATGATAGGTAGATCTTAGCCCATGGTAAAACTATTTGATTGTAGCGTTGCCACATATTTTTATATCAATTGATGTGTGCATTTGTTGCAGGAAGAGTTATGCAGCCATGCCACATATTCATTTTGTAGTCTTCCATCTTCTTAAATTATACTGGTAGATTTGATTAAAAGCTCACAATTGTGCTATCTATTGTTATTTATCCTTTCTAAATAAAATGTTATTTATCCTCACTTTTGGCTAATTTTCTTGAGAAAATTTTCATTTGAACCAAAAGCACCCTTGGTATTTTGTTGTAGATGTCTGTCTTATTTTATACTTGTGGTTTTCGTAGTCTAAAACTTCATTTGTGAAATCACTTTCCCATTGGTGTGATTTTCTGTCTTTTAATATATTTCCATTCACACATTTTGCAGGAGGTGAGCTTTTATGAGGACGGTGAGCCAATAATAGATGGAGAAGCTGGAGATCTCAAGGTCTAATCCAACCATTAACCTTTTCTTTGTTATCAGTCCTGGATGATGGACCTTCATTGTAGGTCCAAGTTCCCTGACTATAATGATATTGTTTTCAACTATTGACTAGGGGCTAGGAGCTAGGAGCTAGGAAGAAGAAGAAAGAGCTTACCTTAGAGGAGTCTGTCAGAGTCGGACTGAAGCTCAGGTTCGTCTCTCTCACTCAGTCACTCACTGTCACAGTGTCACTGATCTGTCGTCCTTACTGGCGAACATTGGAAAATTGCTTCTAGGAAGGTTTGATGTCTTTCTGTTCCATATATAATTTTGCAATTGATGTTTGGATATACTGATTAACAATCTTGTATTCTTGGTTCCAGACGGCAAGTTCTTCCTTCAGTTGTGCACCTTTTGGACATGGTCCAGGTAAATTTTTTTGAGAATTAAATGTATCATACTCATAACCATATGTTTATAGACATGCCAAAAATGACAATATTGATTCATTATACAAATCTCATAGACTAACATTTATGGAGGCATTCTTTGTGAAGTAAATATCGATTTTGTGGTTTCTTTTGCCATTGCCTCCAATTCGTGAATTACAGGGGTTACAGTTTACATTTGGACAATATTTTGAGTTTTCATTGCTCGAAAGTAGGCTAGTTATCGTCACTATCGTTTCTGATATGTCTACAATTAAACTCTTCATTGACCGTGAAATGACATTAGTTTTGTTTCGGGTGGTTATTTGGCTTACACATTGAACATTATTGAACATTTATAGTGATTTCTATGCCGTCTTTATTGCAGGTACTGCTACTTTCACCATTGTTGACTCTCAGGTAGTTTATTGCATCATACTTTTCCATCATTGATTTTGAATTCATGATTTCCTAGCCTTTACCATTAGGTATATCTTCCTTAACTATTCGTTGATATTTTGCAGATCCCCATCACAGGACCTAATTCCATTGTTGGAAGGGCTGTTGTAGTCCATGCCGATCCCGATGATCTTGGAAAGGGTAATCTTTTCTTTTGATACTTGAATGTGTTCTTTTTGTTGAATGGATAGATCCCAACTTACATATAAAGTAAATTCTTTAATGAACCTAAACATTGTTGCATTTGATTGGTTGATGTTTTCTGAACAATGGAACTCAAAATAAATGAAAAAGAATAATCATATCTAATTAGTTACTATCACTACTATAGATCACCTCTTTTTCTTACTTCTTCCTTAAAATTTTGCTCCATTCTCTCACCACCTAATGCTGCCATGATCGACCATTGCCAATGGTTCATGCCGCTACATCTCTATTTACTTGTGATTGAAAATTTGTGAATTAGGAACAGCCAAACAAAACATAGCTAGAATCTCTTTCTACAAGTGTACAACTAAACATTGTTACAATTGATTGGTTGATGTTTTCTGAACAATGGAACTCAAAAGAAATGAAATAGAATAATAATGTTTAATTAGTTACTACTACTACTATAGATCACCTCATTTTCTTATTTCTTCCTTAAAAAACTTGCTCCCTGCTCTCACCACCTAATGCTGCCATGGTTGACTATGGCCAATAGTTCATGCTGCCACATCTCTATTTCCTTCTGATTGAGAATTTGTGAATTAGTAACAGCCAATCCAAACATAGATAGAATCTCTTTCTACAAGTGTACAACATTCTGATATCAAACATCTCCTAAATAGGTTCTATCTATGAGTGTATTGTTCCAAGTGCCTGGCTTCTTATTAGTTCTGTTTCATGTTCCAGGGGGACATGAACTCAGCAAGACCACTGGAAATGCTGGAGCCAAACTTGCAAAGAATGCCTCCATAAATATCGATTTTGTGGATTCTTTGTGAAGTAAATATCGATTTTGTGGATTCTGTTTGAGCCAAACTTCTTCATTCATGTGACGTAAAATACGAAGACATCATTTTGTGGTAGAAAATATACTATTTTTCTGTATTTAGTATCAGTGTATGTATCACAATTAGCATCATACTTTTGGAAACGTTTACTGCTTTTATCTTATGGGTGGACTGCAGAAGTGCTTGTATTGCATGGAGTTAACATCTTGACATGTTGTTCATGTTTTCTTTTGGAGTTATATTATGTTGATAAAGTTCTGATGTTCTAGAGTTGTTCTAAGGCTTTCAACTTGTTTATGTTGCTTCAGGTTCAGATAACGAGCAAGGCTACTTGATTGTTGTCCAACTTGTCTTCAACTCTTCATTTACTAGCTAGTAGCTGCAGTGTTTCTCTTCTTGTAAGTTCTTCTCCTGTCCTTTTCGGCTTGTCCATTTGCCGTAAAATATTCTAGCAATATTACCTGCAAGTTTGCAACACGTAAATAATTGTCAGTTTTCAATACTACTTGCAAGTTGCAATTAAATTATATACCTATTCTAGCAATGCTACCTGCAACCAATTTTTTTTTTAATCCATGTTTCTTTTCCTGTTTTTACATGTAAAGTTTTAGACCAAATGAGCGGAGATGACAAAATTTTGTTGTAGGGATTATTTTAGAAACTCATTCAAAGAAGAAAATCCAGACAAGAAGGGTATTGCAGTGGTAATATACACAATCTCTACACTTAGTTTTACAAGTTGTTGTGTGTACATTTGATAATACTCTTTTTTATTTTATTCTAAATTGAATTAAAGGTTGCAAAGGAAGCTGGAGAGAAGTGGAAGTCTATGAGTGATGAGGTATGTAGATAAAGCTTATGTGTTTTAAGTTTATTAAGTTAATCGGTTTGGATTCTGAAATAGGTGATTTACGCTTGTGGCATAACAGGAGAAGCAGCCTTATTTGGACATACATAAAGAGCTAAAGGCAGAGTATGAGGAGATTGTTGCGAAACTCAATGACAATGACAATGACAGGGAAGTAATTGATAATGAGAATGAACAAGGAGGAAAGGGTGACAAGGAACAGGGTGAAGAGTGATCAGCAAAGCAACGTGGACTATGTTTGGAATGAAGTAAGAGGAAAACTTTTCGGTGCACTTGATGCTGTTCAACATGACAAAAGTTTAAGACATAGAATGGATGAATATGAAAAATACAAGGATGTATACGGATGCACTGCCTATGTTGCAGGTCTTAATATATGGTTGTTACCGTAGAAAATTATAGTGTCCTTTGAGTTTATTTGTTACTGAAGGAGATTTTAGTAGATGATATGAAATTAGAAAATTTACTGTCTGTTTTTTCCGTCCCAATGACAGGTTTTTATTTTTATTTTTATTGATTTTTTTTTTCCAGTATGTTAACATAACCGGCGCTTCCAAAGCGCCATTAAAATGCAGGTTTTTTTTACTGATTTGTTAAGACAACCGGCGCTTTAAAAGCGTCGCAAAACATATTGGAAAATATTATTTTTACATAACCGGCGCTTTTAAAGCGCCATTAAAAGTTATAAATACGGCGTTGTTAGTCAAAAGGAAAATGTAATATCCATTTATTTAGCGGCGCTAATATAAGATTTGGCGGCGCTTTGAAAGCGCCGCAATTGGTCACTTTTAACCGGCGCTTTACAATAAGCGTCGTTAATCTTTTGGCGGCACGTACCTTTGCCGACGCTTTTCGGCGCTTCTCATAATGCCGTTAATGCTCTAAACCGGCACATTGTTAGCTTTACCGGCGCCTTTGAAAATGCCGCTTAAAACAAATTTGTTGTAGTGTAAATAATAAATTGGAAATCATTGCTTTTATTTTTTTACCACAAGAGAGGAAAGCCTAGGTATTTTTCTTTGGGATTATAAAATTTTGACCTCAGGATCTTATTGATCATTTTAGCATATTTCGATGGACATTTGAGCTATAGAAAATCGATGATTTATCAAAATTGAAACCTTGTCCCGAAACCTGGCAATATTGAGTGAGCAAATCTTTGACATAATGCACTTCAATCAAAGAGGCTCTACAGAACAACATGAGGTCGTCCGCATACAATAGATGACTGTCTGATGTTGATCCCTTTGATTAAATAGTTTGATTCAACCTGTTGGAGGAGGTGGGAGAGGGCCTCAACAACTAGAATGAAAAGATGAGGGGAGAGAGGGTCCCCTTGTCTGAGTCCTCTAGATGGCTTTATAGAGGCCAGGGAGCGCCATTAAGAAGGATTTGCAGAGAGGTAGTGAAAATACATTGATCGATCATCCGAATCCAATTTTTTGAAAAGCCGAGTTTCTTAAAGAGTAAGAGGAGGAATGACCACTCAACCCTCTCATAAGCTTTCGCCATGTCGATCTTGACGGTCGTCTAGCCTTGCTTATTTTTTGGGAAATGTTTCATTTGAAAAAATAGTCTCATGTGCAAGACTAACATTATCCGTAATCGAACGCCCTTTAAGAAAAGCTCCTTGGTTAGGAGAAATTATACCATCCAAAAGAGGTTTCAGACGATTAGCCAAAATCTTGGAAATAACTTTGTAAATAACATTACAGAGGTCAATCGGTCTGAATTTGTCGGGCGAGACATGGTTGTCTATTTTGGGGATGAGAGCAATGAAGGTCTCGTTTAGTTTGGGATCCATTTGTCGGGTGTTAAAAAAGTGTGTGATCACCCCAAACAATGACACTGTTTAATAAGATGTTTGCTTTAAATTGAATAGGATATTGATTGGCCAAGTCTTGTTATATCAATGAAGTCCAAAAGCATCAGCGATCAGACACAGATGATTCAACCTTGAGTTCCAATGTGTTCCAGGAGGATGTAAAGTTAAGGAATGATATAGGACTTGAAGCCTACAGATTCTCCATTTCTGGTCAAGAATCATTCCTAGTATGATCATATAACTTATCTTGCTTGCCATCTAATTTTACTGTAATTTGCACGAGTTGTTGAAAGACTACCGATAGGCCTTGAATATTACAATAATCTCATCAATGAACTGATAATGTACGATATGTTCATTTGATTATAATGATCATCAAGAATGTCAAAGGTGCACACATATTTTCATATAGGTTTCAACTGAGTGTCACACCCTTGAAAAATTGTAGCAGCGTCACAACACATTAAGTTTCATGATTGATTTTGATAACGTAAGTTAGGATGCTTTAGCGAGTCTCTCTTACTAAACACTTTTTTATGCAACTGCAGGAATTGAACCACATGCTACTCTTTATCATTTAGATAACTCCCCAAATACTTGAAGATGAGTACGGAGGATGGCTGAGCCCTTTCATCCCTTTTGCTTGTACTACCCTTTTATCATTTAGATCTTCATCGAATAATTGACACGAGTATATTTAACTCTAGCTAATGATTTAAAACATTAACTTCACAGCCTACACAGATGTGTGTTTCAAAGAATTTGGTCACAGTTTCCCATTGGGCCACCATGAATGAACCCAACGTAATGTCTATAGGATCCTATGACACAGGTGTGTTATCACCATGTCGATGTTCATATCCAGGCAGCCAATTTAACTGCACGGCAGGGAACTCATCTGTGGAACCATACACAGCAATGCACCACGCTTTAGTAGCACATACATGATGCATCCAGTCAAACTGTACAGAGAGAAATACCAGGTTAGTTCTTTGCCCCTTCCTTTAATAGCACATGCATGCTAGAATGACGATCAGCAGTTCAGTACATCTGAGCAAGCTAGTGATGCTTGCTGAATATGTAATTTTCGATATATTGGGTGTTTGTTTGCTCAGGCTTCTGATAGGCTTGGATGTGTATGCGATATGGTGTACTCCTTTGACAAACTCAACTGCACATATCAAAGCGCAAAGAGCCACTGATTTCTTTACTGGGTGGTGAGTGTCCAGACAATTTGGGCCATTTATCAATGAACTCATACGGGATATTTTAGTTCAATTTTTGAATTCCCATATGCAGGGTTCTTTATCTTTTGGTATTTGGAGACTATCCCGATATAATGAAAAATACTGCTGGTTCAAAGGATCCCATCTTTCACCAAACCTGAATCCAAACTAGTGAAATGGGTGTTACATATTCAGGTCTATTTTGTCACTTGGATCGGTATCTGTAACATTTTACAAGTGTGATTGATTCTAATCGAGGGTGTTATCTGCATTTCAGTTAACCAAGACGAAACACGTACCTTTGGATCCATCTAAGCCAAGTTCTGTGCCATCAGGTTTACTGAAGGTGCTCGAGTACTTGAAGGACTACTATGGCAATCCTCCCACCTATATTCACGAAAATGGTACATATATCTTTTTGTATTTTGAAATTATTCAGAAACCTATTAGAGTAAAACCTCAAGCTTAGCATACAGTTACCAGAACTTTGTAAATTGTCAGGCTATTCGACACAATACAATGAGTCACTTAACAACACTGATAGGATTAACTACATAACTTGCTACATCAAAAGCACACTTCATGCAATCAGGTTCAGTTTCTATACTTACATTTCTCATCACTATCACATTGACATGTGATACTGTTTTTATTCTATAAAATGCGGTTTGTACTTGGTCTGGTCATACTTGGATGTATTTGAGATTCTAACTGGTTATCAGACAGGATGTGGACTTGTTCATGTCGACTTTGAGCACAAGGAGTTGCAAAGGAAGCCCAAATTATCTGCCCAATGGTTTTCCAGTTTCCTCAAGAAGAAGAAAAATATTGTGCCGAAGAATATAGATTTGAGCAAGAAATCTCATATTTCAGAGTAGATCTTATTCTTGTAGGTTATATGGAAAATCATATTTTTAATTTAAATTTGGACCTGTATATTGAAAATATTGTGAATGCATCTTTTTTTGTAGAACATTGTCAAGTCAAAGATTTCGCAGTCCCATGTGTTATCAGTTGAAACACTCCAATAATGCTATCTTCCTACGGTGGTGGCATGAATTAATAAAGTGATAAATGACACATATGCAAGATCTAAAAATACTCTACAAACCAGTCTCATAAAACCACATAAGAACTAACTACTAATCTAAAAATAGGATTTGATCAAGAGTACACACTAAACCAAATTGGCACTTTTGTAACAATTCTCAAAACAGTATCACTTTTGAGATGTTACAATTCACCAAACAATTTCAAGTCAAAACTAAATTTAGTCAAAAAAATGAAAAACAGTAACACAAAAAAAATGATACAATAAGTTGGATCACCATGAATAGTATCACTTTTATAACCATACTCTTCATGGTGATACAATTATTGTATCACTTTGTTTGTGAAAATGTGTAAAATTGTTAGGTGAATTGTTACACTTCAAAAGTGATACTGTTTTGAGGGTTGTTACAAAAATGCCAATTTGGTGTAGGAACATGCTCATGGTAGTCATTTATCTAGGGTAAAATCAAGCATCTATCTATCAAGAGTACAAGGTGAATGCTCATGGATTGATCGAGGTCATTACAAGTAGTAAGATCAAATCAATAGTAGTATACATACAAATTGTGGAGTAGTTTCTCACCTTGGGTACAAAGAAAACATGGTGGAATAGTAGTAGAAGGTAACTACTTAATGTACATAAACTCTGTATTTGTTGATCAACGTTTCACCTGTGTTCATTGTGTTGTACGGAAAAAGACTCCAAAAGGTTACACGGCAGCTGACCTTGAGGAACATACCTTGCAGCGCAGGTGCCGATTGGAAGACCTGACTGACATGCTGGAACCTATTTGAAAGTGGTGCAAAGCTCACCAAACATCGAATCAAGTAAGGCTCACGATTTTACCCTGTTAGTGCGGGCTCACTGACCGTCGCGCTAACAGAGGCAACAAACATATATTCCTAAGAAAATTTCAGAGTAATTTCTCATATCATATACAAAGAAAACACGGAGGAGTGGTCATCAACTTCATGGGATAAACAATCCAGAAACACATGAAAAACCACAGCTTGCTTTTTTTACCCATGCATGTAACATCCATATTCAAGATGGATATCTCTTATTTGATTGCCAAAATTCAAGCTCGTATCCATGGTTGGAAGGCAAAATTGCTAACTCCGGGAGGAAGATTAATATTGATTAGACATGTCCTCAGCTCGATTCCAATTTACATTCTTAGTTCCATGTGCGTACCCAGGACAGTTTTATCACGGATTCATAGTTTATTGGCGGATTTCTTCTGGGGAGATTGTGAAGGAAGAATGAAGAAAAAATGGGTGTCGTGGGATAATATTTGTTTTCCTCGAGAGGAAGGGGGTTTGGGAGTTAGAGATTTGAGGGTTGTGCTTCAAGCTTTTCGCATCAAGGCTCTTTGGCGACTCATTACTTCGGACTCTTTATGGGCTACTTTTATGAGGAATAAATATTGGCTGAATGGAGTTGCGTTGAATAGCCAGATTGTGAAGGGTGGGTCATCACCTTTTTTTAAGGAGCTCATGAATGGGAAGGCTTTTATTTTGCGTAATTCGCTTTGGCGTATTGGCTTGGGCAATATTAGTTTCTTTGAGAAAAACTGGAACACGGTAGCTTCTTTCAGGAGATCTGCAACTTTGGTTAGTCAAGATTATTGGCCCTCAGTTAGCAAGGTAATTTCAACAAATTTTGAATTTGTTAATCCAGATCTCAGAAGTTTGGCACGTAGTCTTTTTGCTGATAGACTATGGGTTGAGGACGATGGTGATGACGAGTGTTTATGGATACCAAATCCAAATGGGTTATTTACCATTCAGTCGGCCTATGAATTGTTACGGAGACATGGACAGGTTAACGTCCTATTTAAGAAGATTTGGCACGACATTATTCCTTCCCGAATTTCAGTTTTTGTTTGGAAGTTACTCCGTAGAGGGGTGCCAGTGGATGGGGAGTTATATAGATGCGGTTTGAATCTTGCCTCTAGATGCCATTGTTGCAAATCACCAAAGGTCGAATCTTTGAATCATTTCTTTTTGGACGGAGAATTGGCGAAACAGGTGTGGAGTCACTTTGAACGGATTTTTGAAGTGCATATACGACGTCCAGCAGAAGTATCTACGGTGCTCGTAATTTGGTTCAAGAGAGCCAAACAGAACTCTCAAACATGTATGCTATTCCTTCTTACTCCCATGTTCATTTTATGGAAAATTTGGAAACAGAGATGTAAGTGTGTCTATGAAAATGCTTCACCAAATCCTGCCTTTGTGATTTTGAACATTCGGCGTAATCTGCAATTGGCTAATACCTTTATAAGTCCTAAACAAGGTAGCGGTAACAAGACACCATTACGGGCTTTGGGGTTACAAGAGCTTCCAGTTTTGAGAAAGTTTGTTCGAGTTGTCTTTTGGCACCCCCCTCCGGAAGATTTTGTTGCTTTAAATGTGGATGGATCCTCGAATATGAATGCGGCATCCGGAGGAGTGATCATTAGAGACTCTAGGGGTCTTTGTGTTGGGGCCAGCAAATGTTTTTTGGTGCAGGCTCCAATAATAAAGCGGAAATTTTGGCTCTAGCTGAGGGCCTCCGCTTTTGTCTCTCTTTGGGTTTTCCAAAGGTGGTTGTTCAGACGGATTCGACACTTGTCTGTGGCTGGTTTCAGGACACTTTTAAAATTCCTTGGCATTTGGAGAATACTTTGAAAGAAATTAAGAGGTTAGCGGTGTTAATGAATTTGGTTTGCACACACATCTATAGAGAGGCCAACGCGGTGGCGGATGCGTTAGCAGATAGAGTGCAACGAGATTCTCGGACTATCTCTTTCGGTGCGCATGATCTTCCAAGGCGAGTGGCAGGTTTGGTTATGCTTGACCGCTGGCATACGGCGTATATACGCCACGGGGATGAGTAGATGATTCAGGTTTGTTGCTGCTTTCTGCGAGAGACGCAATGCTGCTGCTGCTAGGGATGATGCTGCGTGGTACACACTGCTGCTGCTGCAGCGGAATTTCTGCTGCTGCTGCGAGGGAAGCACAGATGCGAGGGACGAATTGCTGGTCTGCAAGGGACGCACTGCTGCTGCTGCGAGGGCCGAACTGCTGCGGACGCATTGCTGCGAGCTTGCTGCTGGTCGCAAAACAGAGTGCCCTCTGTTTCACTGCAGAGTACCTGCTGTCCTGACTTGTCCTGGCAGTTATGATCTGCGGATTTATGCAATCTGGATGGCATTTCGCTGCTTCCGCAGGTCTTGGATTCCAAGCAAGTACATTTCCTTAACTTGTATTTGCTATTGCTCGGTGTCGGAATGTGCATTGAGCGGAGTAGTGCTCTTTCTTATTGGGTATTTAGCTTCAAGGCTAGGTAGACAGTTTTTGTTTTTGGTGGTAGCATTTTTGGTTCATGATTTATTATGTTTTTGATTTTAATCGGGTAAAGTCGTAATGTACCCCCGTTTTGACTGTAATTCATTTTTTACGATGAGTAATAAAGGTCTGGCATCCCATAGTTGCCCCTCCCCACTGGAGGTTTAATTAAAAAAAAAAAAAAAAAAAAAAAAAAAAAAAAAAAAAAAAGAGATGGATATCTCTTGTGATCCTGTCAAAGGCAATGGAAAATTTAACAAAATCCCCATAGCTGCAGCAGATCAAAGAACAATTAAGGGAGGGATGATGCAACACAAGTATACAATTGAAAGTTGAGAGTTTCTCTTCTCTCTCCTTTTCTGGTTCTTCTCTTGCTTGAGTGAGTGTTGAGGGTCTGATGGAAAACAGGCTTCTTATTCAAGTTTTTACCTCTCCACAATAACCATCTTTCACCTATTCCACTAAATTTTCACCCACCAACCTGCAACCTCCTCCCTTTTTATTGAGTGGCATTGATTTAACTTTTCAGAGCCTATAAATGCAATTCCTTATTAAGTTGTTTGATTGATGAAGGGTTGTTGAGAGGATGAATTCAAACAAGTATGGCCCAAGAAATTACAATTTGGGTTGAGAATAGATTCAACTGCAATCAAGCAAAATGTGTTCAAAGTTGCACCTTACTGTAAAAATATCACATTAATAATCAGAAGGCGTTCCAGTATTGGATAGTTCGGCATATAATTTATTAACGAAATGGTATATTTGAAGCCATAGCTTGCAATCAAATGTTGTACAAATCAAACAATTACTGTGAAAAACGAGGTAATTTACTGAGATTTCGATCCTTGTCTGCATTTTTCATCACCAAAGTTTTCTCCTTCAGGAAATTAGAGTACCACTTGGCTGATGACTTGAGCCGTCGCTTGAACTCCTTGTCCTCAAAGTCCACATGGATGAGCCCACAGCGAGAAACATACCCTGAATCATGGATTAAATTCATGTATTTGATTTGATGTTCAAAAATTCTTGTAACATATGTAGTCTTGCTAATAGGATGGGTTTGATTTTTGTGTTTCATGGAAAATCGTAAACATGTTGAGGCAGAACGGAAGAGAGGAAAAAAGGAGGGAGTGAGCATAGAAAAACTTTCTTAGGGGAACTAAGAACAGGGAATTTCTAAAGAATTCTAGTTTGAATGCACCAAAACATTACCCACCAAGCTTATTGGTAAAGCACATTCAAATTTGAAATTTCTTAGTTTTGTACAATGTAATGTTGAACAAACAAACTGAGATCAGATTACATTGCTACAATAGCCCGATGAAATATTTTAATTTTTATTTGATGCAGAGATAATTTGAATTGAGAATAGATTTAACAACTAAATGGGTATCACTTATAGTTCAACAGTCTACGACGTCCAATAATAATATGATTTATGTAGGTCTACCTTAAGGGAATTTTCTAACATTTCCAGCATTGGAAGATTGAGCAATAGAATTACTTTTTTTTCTCTGAAACTGATGAAAGACTTCAACCATTAATCACAGGCTGAAGAATTACCATGATAAACAAGTTCGTTGATGATCACAATTTCACTTGATTGTGATTGAGTCTACAACTTGACATATGTGCTTACCATAATAAGCCTGGAAATGATCATTGTTAACGATTAAGGAATATGACCTTCTGTGTTGTCGTGTATGGTTTTGGTCAGAGAGTGCTACACTTTTTTTTTATTTTTGTTCCTTGTTTGAAACTAATTAGTGACTGTGACTTGAAAAAGACATGAAATTAGCAGGTTTCATGCTTCAGCTGTTCACCTCAAGAACCTAGAATGGACCGGCACAATACAATAAAATAAATAAATAAATAAATAGTGACACTGACCTTGTACTTGTGGAGGTATCCATCACAAGCTACATCTCCATTGCTATGGTCAGGCAGGTTACCTGACCAAATTAATAAGATTTCATTCAGCAATTTCTATTATGCGCTTCTAAGTACAACTAGCATTCATGTATGTATTCCTTCTTACAACCGAAGAAAAAATAAACAAAAATAATTTAGTAGAGAATTATAAGACAAAAATGAAATGTAACATATACAAGGGCTGGGTGTACCATCATGAGCATAAGTGTCCCATATACTGGGTGTTCTTCCCTCCTCTGCTGCTGCTCCTTCATACTGCAAACATTCACAAATTGATATATATAACAGAACTATGAACTCTAGGTTTAGACACCCAAAATTTACAGGAATAGAAGAGAACGAGCAAGCAGAAGATAAACAATAAAAATAAAATAACAGAAAATAAATAAACAAATAGTTAATTCTGAAAACATTTAGATTCTCATCAAACTGTTCAAGAGATCGGTGTCAATACTAAGGCTTAATTCAGTATAATGAGATGTTCATCCAAGACCAGTTATCCGAAAATAAAAGATTTAAAACAATATATAAAACATACAAGATAAAACTAAGCAAACATTTCTTTATTTATGAAAATAATACTTACAGGAAAGGAAGGATTACAGAGAAGAGAGTAAACGATTACATCGGGAGAGAAGTCCTACATATTCAGGACTAGCACACTTGCTTAAATAGAAAGAAGATACATGAATGCGAGGATAAGTCTCTCTCTAAAGCTGGTGGAGTGTGAGTGGAGTGGTTGGACTTTTGTCCTTTGATGGAGTAGGTGGATTGCAAATATAATTCGTCTTTTGATAATTGTAGTTGGTGGAGTTCCTGTTGAAGATGCTTCAACTATTGAACTTTTGACTTTTGTAAGTGCGAACACTGTGGATGTACGCGGTTGCTTGAAAAAGAAGATGTTGTCGATTGGCAATAGAAACTTCGTCTTGTAGTGGAGGTGGCAGATGCCTTTGTAAGATTGTAATGATGGCTTCTAGACGTATGATGAGTCATAGATGCCATTTCAATTGAGTGGGGTAGGACTCATGATAATGGCGAACAGATGCCAAAACAATCGTCCTCATTGTTTGGTACTATTGGATCATCGTCTTCGTCTGAATCTTCTGAACAGATTTTAGACAGAGTCTCCAATAATTCAGCTTTTGTAGGTTTTTCGCTAAGTTGCTTCTTGATATGCTGTCGAAGAAGCTTTGCTTGAGACGGAACTTGGATTGGATTGACCTGTGAAGCAGGTGTTTGAACTTTGCCTGAGAAGAAGCGAGTGACTGCTTCTTTTGTAACTTTGGAGTGGTCGAATTGAGACCACCACTTGACTTTGAATCGGTGGCAGAACCATAGAGGAGCTTGAGCCAATTGGTATGGAACAGCTATTGCTGAAGAAATGTAATCCCAACAACAGATCCATGAGAGATTGAATTTGATAAAGAACCAGAGTGACAATACCTGTTCGGAAGTAGGGATTGGAGCCTGGAACTTTAATTTCAAAACTTGCCATCCTTCATTGACTGGAGGTGGTAAGATGTCTTGAATGGGACCGAAATAATTCCACCATGTGTGTTGAAACCATAGGGGAACTGATTTCTGATTGACATTTTGTAGAAAAGAAAGAACCATGAATGACCACAGTTCTGAGAGGAGAGATAGAAAACTCTGGACCAAGCTTGCTTATAATCCAGATAATTGTAAGAGGGAGGAAGGTAGTTGACTGAAATTTCTTATGGAAATGGGGATGTTGTTTCCAATCAGCTTCAGACATTACCTTCATGATTTGGCATTTTGAATGGGTCACCTGCTCAAGATGAGAATGATCTTTGTTACGAGTTATGATTACTGAGTCAGAATCGACCAGTATGAACTCATAGAATTCTTGGGTCTTGAGAATATCTGCTTCTTCAAAAGGTGCTTTTGAAGAGAACAGATTCTTGGCAATGAGCTGGGGCTATTCTGTAAGGGAATAAAATACTGGTTCGATCAAGGTGATCTGTTCCGGATTTGGCTTTGTAAGATAGGGATTGGGTGCAGAGGTTTGCGGTTTTGTAAAGCTTGTCATTGCAGAGTTTGATTCTTCTGCAGTTGACAGAGGTTGATAAGGATTTGTAAGAGAAAGGGCATAAGAAATAGGGGTTTTTGGTTGTGAAGCAGAAGGCTTCATAGCATATTGGCTTTTGGTTTGTGGTTTAGAAAAAGAAGGAGGGCGAGAGGAAGAAGAGCTTTGAGAACTCGTCTTTGTAAGAATTCTCTTGTCAGAAAAATCTGTAAGAGAATTATCTTCTCATTTTATATACTCAATATCAAAATCAAAGGCTGACAATAGTCTTTGCCAATGTGCGAAAATCTGTTTGGAAACAAGATTTTAAACATCTTTTGTTAAAATCTCTTTTGCAGATTTACAATCAACACGCAGTAAAAACTTTTGATTTACCAAATCATCTTGAAATTTCATGATGCATAAAATAATCGATAAAATTTCTTTTTTGACTGTTGAGTAATTGAGTTGGGTTTCATTCCAAATACCAGAATGATATCAGACTAATTGGATGATTGTAGATTCAGGAGGACGATGTTTAAGAATACCACCGTACCCTTGGTTAGACGCATCTGTTTCTACAATTTTGAATGCTTCAGGGTTTGAGATCCCTAGACAAGGAAGACTCTTGACTTAGGATTTGACTTGACGGACTACTTGAGTATGGTTCTCGGTCCATGGGCTTGGATTGGACTTAAGCCTTGCAAACAAGAGCTTAAGTAAAACTCGTAGATTTTTGTAAAAGTCTGCAACATAATTGAGGGAGCCCAAAAATCGTTGCAATTGAGTTTTGTCTTTAATTTCATTGGGGAATTTATCAGCAAACTCTATAGCTCTAGAGATTAGAGTGATCATCCCATGACCAAGAAAACGGACATTTGTTTGGAATAAATCAATTTTGGTTGGGGATAAAACCAAACCATTTTCTTTGATAATTTTGTAAAATTGATACAAGTGTTTCTAATGGGCGTCTATGGATTCAGAGAAGACAAGTATTAGAGTCTGTGAGTTTCGAGGTACTGTTGGTCAGCCGTTGATAGCGTTGGTAAGCCTTAGGGTATGTTGGTCAGCCGTTGGATGCCCTCTGTAAGTCGCTTAGGATAGCGCAGTGAGCCGGGCTAGGTGGTCCCATACTGGTGTTCCAGCTGTAGGTGGTCCAAGTACAGTGTTCCAGACCCTTCAAACCTTTGAAAATTTTTCATCATGTCTTTGTTTTCAAAATTTACCAGAGCCTCTAGCTCTAGGCAAAGAAATCCAGTTTTACAAAATAGAATGGAATGTAGAGTTCCAGAAGTTTAACAAAATGGTCAATCCCTGAAGTCCCTTACAAACAAATTTATGAGATTTCAAAATCAATCTTTTCTCAAAAATCTGAAGACTTGATAGACATTGTCGAACAGACAGTGCCTCTTGATGGTTCTTTAGAATCAAAACAATTGTTTTCTACAAATACTCTTGAATTTCTCAAAAATCAAGAATACAAGTATATCCATATTGGTCATATCCAAGTAGGAATCAAACCTCTTACTAGGAAAGGATTAGATACATGTGCTCTCATCGCTCTTCGTGATTGTAGACACAACAAATTTGAGGATTCTTTGCTTGGAATTGTAGAGTCTACTCTGGCTATGGGTCCAGTCTATTTTGACGGTTACCCCAATTTCTCAGTGTCCTTAAAGAATCCAAATATCCTTGAAAATTTGACTCTCAATATTCAAACCTGTGGTTTTGATATGTTACCAGGGTCTGAACTTCTTGCTCTTATTTACAAAATCACGTACAAAGCCATGAAAACTCAATTGAGTCCAAAGGCTTTGCTCGAGTCTGAAAAAGGATACACAATCTTGTTTCAGGCTAACAAAGATAAGACTAGTGTTATTGTCCCAAAGACAATTCACTAGAACCAAGTTACTCTTCCAGTAACTTGGCAAGTTCAATCCCAACCTAGAATGCCTCATCCTAGTCGTCTCAATCAGATCCTCACTCTTGAGGATGGAACTGTCGAATTACAGTTATCTGAATCTCGTCGTACTAGGCTTCAACCTTTAGATTTCCAATCTGGACGCAGATCTGAATCATCTTTTAGAACCGCTCATTCTCAAATCCCAAGAACTCCTACACCAGAAGTTCTTCCTCACTTAGGTCTTGCTCATCTAAGATCTAATCCTAAGTATCCCCAGATACCTCAACCTGTGTACAATCCTGACACTCAGAATTCTCCAACTCTTTCAGAGATGGAAGAGCATTCTCAATTGAATGTTATCTCCAAAGATTTCGTTCTTGATAAAGAATGGATTGAAACTGAGTTTACAAAAGATTACAATTCTGATAAACGTAAGACATTTTATGCTCAAACTACTCTTGAACAAAGAGATGATTTGGGAAAAATGTTTTTATCAATTTTGTGAAGATATTACAGAAAATGATATTTTTCTATTTATCTTCCAAAAATTAATGTTGTCAGAACTGCTTCTAAACCATGGCAATTATAGACCAACAATTTTATTGTTGAATAAGTGTTACCACCTTTAGAAGAAATAAAAATTCAAACTCAAGGACAAACTATCACAGCTTCACCCTTGAAAGACCCTTCGTCTCAAACTGAGGCAAAAGGTATTTCCAAAATCATTGAGCAAAACAATTATACCAATGTTTTGTTACATGAATTAGGAGAAAATTTGATCCAAAAGTCAGATCCTCCTACTCCTCCTTCATCTACCATTCAAAAACCAATGACATTCTTCACTCCCTTTTCGATTGATCAGAATGTTTTGTCTACTCCAAACCATCTTATTGATGAAATCAATAAAAAAACTTGCTTATTTAGAAATTAAAAACAAGCCTTCATCTTCTACAAAACAGATTAATACTCAACCCTGACGTATCTGATGACTCTGATCATTTTGAAGAATTTGATCTTATGTTTGAATTGGATAAGCTTCAAGCTAATCCTATTCGTGCATCTAGGTATCAATCACGTCAAAATTTTCAAAATTCCCTTCCAACTTCTAGGAATTTCTATCCTAGACCTGCGCTCCCTGATATGCAATATGGGGAAAAGCCTTTACAAACGTTTGGTTCGTTTTCTACAGGAAATGGAATATAGATGGATTAACTGAAGAAAATATCATTGAATTAACACAAGAAATGATTATGATGGCTGCTGCTCATCGTAGTGAGCACAAATCTGATCATAGTATTGTGCCAGTTATCATAGCAGGATTTTCTGGCCAATTGAAAGGATGGTGGGATAACTATCTCGCTCCAGTTGCGCAGCAAATCATCTTAACAGCTGTTAAGAGAGATGTTCATGGTCAACCTATAAAATCTGAAACAGGTGAAGACATACCAGATGCTGTGTCTACTTTGATTTTCGCCATTCTCAAACATTTTATAGGAGATCCTTCAAATTTCAAGGTAACTCCAGAGATCTTCTTATGATTCTCAAGTGTCCAACACTTAGTGATTTTAGATGGTACAAAGATGTTTTCATGAAGAAAGTTATGCAACAAAATGAGGCCAATAATCCTTTCTGGAAACGAAAGATTCTTGCTGGATTACCACCCATTTTTGCTGAAACTATTCACACTAAACTTCAAGCTCAGTATAATGGTGAAATACCATATCACCAGCTTACATTTGGTGACATGATTGCTTATGTCAATGAAGTGGCTTTGCACCTTTGTAATGACCTTGGACTTAAAGCCCAATTAAAAAAGCAAAATATTTCAGGCCCAAGAGAGCTTGGGTCATTTTGCCAACAATATGGGTTTGAAGATTTTAAGGCCCATTCTCAAAAACAAACATCTCGTCAAAAGTATAGGTCTCATCCGGCCCGTGCTTTTAAGTCCAAACGGGCTTATGGCCCAAAACAACCCAAAGTTTTTAGCAATTACTATTCAAAGCCCAAAAGGCATGGTTCTCATAAACCTAAGCCTTTTAAGTCTTTTAGTAAATCAAATGGCCCAATCGTTCAAAAGCTCATTTGTTTTAAATGTGGCAAACCTGGCCATTACGCAAAAAATTGTCGAACTGCTAAAAAAATTCAGGAACTTCAAGCTCCTGAAGACATAAAAAACATGTTTATCAAAGTGATGGTCAATTCTGAATCAGAATATGAATCATCTGATTATCTCTAGGTCTATCAACTAAGATGCGACTCTTACTCAAATAAATCAGAAGCTTCTGATCAGGATCACTGTGTTAATGCATGTCATTGTAATACATTAACCAGTATCAATATGCTCTCAAAATCAAAAGAAACTAGTATTCTTTTGGATTTTGTCGATCGTATTGACGACCCTCAATTTAAAACAGAGTATCTTAATCATATTAAGACTACTCTTACAAAGAAACCTAGCCTAGAGATTGTAAATCCCTTTTACAATCACAAAGACATAATTAACAGATTTAAAGTTCCTACCTAGCCTGTATCTTTATCTGATCTACAAGCTGAGGTAAATACCATGAAAAATGAGATTCATCAACTCAAGCAAAGTCAATCTTGGCTTGAACAGAAATTTATGAATACTCAAATTCATAAAGATGTTTCTTCTCTCATCTCTGATTCACCCTCAACTTCGAATCAGATTTATGAGGTTATTGAACCCACTCCTCATTCTTTTCTCAATGAGATCACAAAGGTTAAGTTTCACAAATGGTATATCAATATAACTTTGGGTTTAGATCAAAGTCATAAGATCAATACCATTGCTCTGGTTGATTCTGGAGTTGATCTTAACTGTGTAGCTGAAGGACTTGTTCCGATTCAATATTTCAAGAAAACAAAACAAAAATTATTTACCACAAACGATACTCAATTGCAAGTTGAATACAAATTGACAAATGTTCACATTTGCCAAGACAGTATCTGTATTAAACATAATTTTATGTTAATTAAAGATATAGCTCAACAAATTATTTTGGGAATGCCATTTTTAACTACCATTTATCCGTTTATTGTTACAGAAACTGGTATTCATACCAAGATTCTTGGCGGAGAACTTATATTTAAGTTTCTCTTACAATATAAAATTGTTGAAATAAATTATTTAAAACATAAGAATTTCTTCATCAATTTTATTTCTAACAAAATCCAACATTTGAATTCTTTAAAGACTGAGATTTCATTCTGTAGGATTGATGAACAATTGAAAGACTCCACTGTCCAATCTAGAATTATTCACTTTAAGGAACAATTGATTTCAGAACTTTGTTCTGACATCCCCATGCCATTGTCTTTTGGCATCGCAAGCAGCATATGATTAGACTGCCGTATGATCCCTTTTTCCGAGAATCTAAGATTCCTACCAAATCTCGTCCTATTCAGATGAATTCTGAATTAATGGAATTATGTACATAAATCAATGGATTAATTTCTAAGAAACTAATCACTCCTTCCAAATCCCCATGGAGTTGTTCAGCGTTTTATGTTCGCAAAGTTGCTGAACTTGAACGTGGAACTCCCAGGCTGGTCATCAATTACAAACCTCTTAATAGAGTCTTACAATGGATTAGGTATCATATACCTAACAAAAGAGACCTTATTAAGAGATTACACTCTGCACGAGTTTTCTCTAAATTTGATCTCAAATCTGGATTCTGGCAAATTCAGATTCATCCCCATGACCGTTACAAAACAACCTTCAATGTTCCCTTTGGCCACTATGAATGGACAGTTATGCCATTTGGCCTTAAGAACACCTCAAGTGAGTTTCAAAATATCATGAATGATATTATATATATATAGAGTGTCTACTTGATGTTGCTAGAAACTTGGTATTGAATATTTGTTAATTGATATATATATATACATCAAAGGTGGTCCGCATCTCTGTTGGTTTCTCTGTAGTGGTATACAACTTTGCAGTCATCTAGTTGCGCCAAGTTCCTTTTAATAAATCTTTATAACAAATGAAATAATTATTGAGAAAAATGGGATGATTTACTTCCATCCTTGTTTGCAGTCTTCATCACCAAAGTTTTCTTCTTGAGGAAATTAGAATACCAATTGGCTGATGACTTGAGTTGTCTCTTCAACTCCTTGGTCACCAATTGTAGCTCAGTTGGTCGGACATCCACTTTTTTTGTGAGAGGTCACGGGTTCGAGACTCACCAGTTAGGATTTTGTGAATTTTTGCCCGATTACTAGGAGCACATTTGCTCCGTCGTTGATAAGCCTTCGGGTATTGAATACAGCTGCTTAAATGGACTAGACCGGAGCGAAGCGAAAGCCAGTCTTCATGCAAGGTGGAGGCGATGGACCGGAGCGAAAGCAAGTCTCTTTGCGAGATGGAGGCGAAGCGAAAGCGAGTCTTCATGCAAGGTGGAGGCGATGGACCAGAACGGAAGTAAGTCTCTAAGCGAGATGGAGACGACGAGGATATTAAGTGGCAACAATATTGTAGCCTTCGGACTTGGTTTGGTTAACTCTATAGGGTCAGTCATGTAGCCTTCGGGCATGAATTAATAATTAAATAAAAAGGGTCAACGACCCAATTAAAAAAAAAACTCCTTGTCCTCAAAGTCCACATGGACGAGCCCAGATAAAAACTCGAAAACATCCTAGAATGACCACACAAAATACCCTTTGGTGTTCATGCCATTGCTGCAGCATACAAACACAATTAGATCCACATTAGAATTGAAAGTTAACACATTCCAATCAGGGGCAGGGCTAGGATTGCAGACAAAGGGAGACAAAAAAAAGTTTGAAAAGACAAAATTTAATTCTAAACGTGGTTTTCCGAACCAAACAAAGATTTTTTTCTTTTTTAAACCCACCCTCTCACTCTCTCTTATTCTCATTCTCTTCTTTTTTTTCTCTCTCACAAACCCTCTTAGTAATCTCTGAACTCCCCCCCTCATCTCACTCCTCTTTCACTCCCAATTCTTTCAACTTTGTAGCAGCTGACTATATCGAACCCTAAAACGCGAATATATCGATAACAGAGATTGTATACAAAGGGGGGGAAACCTAAACTTTTAAAATAACCCATAATTTAATTTTTAGTGGAGTCAGGAGCCAAGAATCTATATAAAGGGGGCAACCTACACTTTTAAAGGGGACAATATAAAAAAAGATGAGTAATTTAGTGAGATTTTTCAAAAAGATAAGGGGGGCAACTGACCCCCTTAGCCAAAGGGTAGATCCGCCCATGATTCCAATGTGATATTAAGAGCAAGTGAACAATGGAATTGCACCTAATTGCACTTTGTATGACATATATGTAGCCACTTAAGTAGTTGATTCTGGCAGTGTCATCAAGTATCTCATTGTATGGTGCACAATAACCTGAATAATACATGATTTTTCATCGCTGAAGATGAACTTCATACTCTTTGCTAATACTGGTTTCTTGACAAAGACGTGTTTAGAAGGACTACAATACCATTTTCCTGGATGTAAACAGGAGGATTGCCATAATGTTCATTGGAAGTACTACACTAGGCCTTTCATACCAGATGGATTGTAGGGCAATGAACTTGGGTCAAATGGACCAGGAGGGGTTTCTTCTTTAGTAACTGTAAAGCAGACTCCGACAATATGGTTAATAATCAGCATTGCATGGGTTCATATGCTAATGAGAATGAATGCCAAAACAAATGAAAATGAAGCGCAATTGAGGTTGGGAGATGTGATATCCTTGTGTGGGCGTACGATGTTGGATCTACAAAGTACTATGCATTTTAAAGCCGTAGGGCTTTGAGCCCAAAGTGGACAATATAGTACTTTGTGGATCGGGTCGTGACAGAATGATATTAGAGCCGGACCTAACCGAAATTGTGCCAGCGAGGACATTGGGCTTCCTTAGGGGGGGGGGGGGGGGGTGGATTGTGATACCTTGTGTGGACGGACCTGAGGGGGACGAGAGTGGATTATAGTCCCACATCGCCTAAGTGAGGGAAGATGTGCTATATATGTACGATGTTGGATCTACAAAGTACTACGTGTTTTAAAGTCGCGGGGCCTTGAGCCCAAAGCGGACAATATAGTAATCTGTGGATCGGGTCTTGACATAATGGTATCAGAGCCGGACCTAGCCGGAAGTGTGTCAATGAGGACATTGGGCTTTCTTAAGGGGTGGACTGTGATACCCTTGTGTGGGCGGAGCCGTGGGGCCTTGAGCCCAAAGTGGACAATATAATACTCTGTGGATCGGGTTGTGACAGAATGATATTAGAGCCGGACCTAACCGAAAGTGTGCCAACGAGGTTGTTGGGCTCTCTTAGGGGGTGGACTGATACCCATGTGTGGGCGAACCTGAGGGGGAGGGTGCGGAAGAAGACTATGACGGCAAAACCCAATAAGTCCAAAAATTTCAAGAGAAATTAAACGAGCTACCAAGTTAAGATTATAGTCTCACATGTCCTATGGAAAAGGGGAGTAAAGCTAGTTGCTGGGAGAATGAATAGGAAATTAAGAGACTTGTTGAATGGGGGGAATCAATTCTAAACAGAGCATCTAGGTTACAGCTCAATGGAGAAGGGGACTAAAGCTAGTTGCTGGGAGAATGAATAGGGAATTAAGAGAGTTGTTGAATGGGGAATCAATTCAAAGCAGAGCATCTCGGTTACAGCTCAATGGGTTGTCTATGCTTGCAAACTTGTGCAAAATCTCTAGTTGTTCAAAGAAATCTTAATTACACTATATTGTCTCAGTTCACCTGTAAAGCTATGAAAAAAGGAGGGAAGCGAGCATGAAAATTATTGGTAAGCACATTCAATTTTGACATTTCTTAGTCTTTGTAAAATGTAATTTTGAGAATAGATAATTTGAATTGAGAATAGATTTAACAAGTGAGATTGTGTCTAGTGTTGCACCTTACTGGACAGGCTGAGCCACCTCTTAGTTAAGTTTGAGCTGATGCGCTTTTGGAATATCGAAACAAAGTTGATAAACATTAATTAAATTTAACTCGAAACAAAATTTAATAGGAGGATGAAGCACGAAATTTACAGATTCACAGTATTTTTGTGGTCTAATATGCGTGAATGCTTATAGTTTATATGAACTGCAGATCTTACTCAGAGAGATGGGAATGATAACATCACTAGCATGTGGCGTTTGCTGTTGGAATCTAAATCACCAAGACTTCACGTCAATAATCAATGAAGAATAACTTAAATCAATATACACCTGAAGCCATTGATGAAAGAAATACTTGTAGCAATTCCCACGAACACAACAACATGCAGCGGAAAGGTCTTCCACCTCCAGAACCCTTCTCCCGTGTCTCTCAAACCGGATAAAAAAAAAGTAAGATGTAGAGAATAGGGTTTCGAGTGGGGATCTCAACCGTATATTGAGCCCTAATTTTATTATTAGTCCATCATTAATAACAGAACATAATCAATTTAGTAACACATGTCTTGTTTCTTCCAAACACCACTCACTTATAATTCGACAATCCACCCTAAGGGAATTTTCTAACATTGCAGCATTGGATAGATTGAGTGATAGAATTATTTATTTCTATGAAACTTATATATCTGAAATCCGGGGAAACCTTTATACAAATGCAATAATCACTGTGAAAAACGAGATGATTTACCAAGACTTGGACTCTTATATGAAATCTTCATTGCTAAAGTTTTCTTCTTGAGGAAATTAGAGTACCAGTGGGCTGATGATTTGAGATGTCTCTTCAACTCCTTGTCCTCAAAGTCCACATGTACGAGCCCATAGCGAGATGTGTAACCATTTATAAACTCGAAAACATCTAAGAATGACCACACAAAATATCCTTTGGCGTTTGCACCATTGCTGCAGAATACATACCAACATAATTAGATCCACATTAGACTAAAAACCGGATAAATTCAATGTGATATTGAATAAGAGGATAATAGAACACCTGATTGCACTGTGTATGCCTTCTATGTAGCCACTTATGTAGTCAATTCTGGCAGTGTCGTTAAGCGTCGCATTGTGTGGGCTTGCAAGACCTGAAACATACATGATTTCTCATCATGAAAGATGAACTTGCATAACATTTGTTCATGTTGTTTTCTTGAAGTATAGGCATTTAGAAGGACTACATTACCATTTTCTTGGATGTAAACTGGTGGATTGCCATAATGGTCCTTGAAATACTCCAGTAAGCCTTCCATACCAGATGGATTGTAGGGCAATTTACTTGGGTCAAATGGAGGAAGTGTCTCTTCTTTAGTAAGTGTCTCTTCTTTAAAAACTACAATGCAGATTCAAATGACATGGTTAGGAATCAGATTGCACATTCTCAAGTATTTCAAATTCTTCAAAGACTTGGATCTCAAGGGAAGAATAAACCTGATAACTTAACATCCATATCAGTAATATAATCCCCCGGGCCAGTGTTCGGGATATGGGGACCTTCTTCTGCATAAATGCTGATATAGTGATTTAACCCAATGAAATCAAATGATCCCTTCAGTAATTCAGATTCCTGTTTTGTGAAAGATGGCATCCTTGAGCCTACATTCTTCTTCATGATCTCCGGGTAGTCTCCATAAATGATGGGATCGATAACCCTGCAGTTTTGTTGCAAAAAACAAATTGCCTAAATTTGGCTAGTCCATTTGAATTACACCAATTCAGATTTGAAATCAAAGAACATACATTGGAACACCCTTTTAATAAGTAAAATTTAATTGCACACAAAATATTACCTCCATATGCACACTACATAGATTTTTATAAAAATATATATGCATGTACTTACCAACCAATGAAGAAATCGTTAACTCGTTGAGCTGCCTGAACATCTACCGTTGAGTTTGTCATGGGAGCACACCACAACCCAAAAGCGTTTATGCCTATTAAACCATTTTGCTTAGCCTGCAGGGCGAACATTTACCAAATGAACTTGTCAAAAAACCTGTTAGTCTTGAAAACCTTCTTAATGCCATTTTCTTACTTCTTCAATTTACTAAGAGGCAAAGCATGACTCACTTGGTATTTGTCTCTGTACATCGTTACTACAGATGAATGTGCGAGTAAAATATAGTGAATTGCTTTATATGGTTCAACAGATGAGTTCCCTGCCCTGCAGATTGGAGGCGAACATCGCTGAGGTGGTGTCGTTCCAGTACCATAAGATGATAAGGCCATTATATTTGGTTCATTGACGGTGGTCCAATGGGAGATTCGATCACCAAACTCTCTGAAACACACATCTGCAAAGGCTGTGAAGTCCTCACTATATAGAAAAACAATCAACATATAATGGTTAGAATTATATTGTATAGTTCATATATAGATATATCAGAAAACAAAAGGGGTAGGGAATGCATTGTAAGAAGCAGAGGTGAAATTACACAATTTGTGGGCTGAGCCATCCCCCATATTCATCTTGAAGTATTTGAGGAAGATCTAAATGGCAAATGGTAGCATGCGGTTCAATTCCTGCAGTTCATAGAGAAAATCACGAGTAAGATCATCACTGTATGTGTCATCTTGTTGGGGGTTTAATCTCCACATTGTATCTATACTGTCTCCAACTTAAACGCCCAATTATGAAAATTGATGAAAGACTTCAACCATAAACACAGACTGTTTGATCCGCTCATTTCCTTAGACTCAAATGGCTGAAGAATTACCATGATAAACAAGTTCGTTGATGAAATTATTGTAATATTCCACAGCTTTTGGATTGACGGCTCCTCTTCCATCTACATGGATCAGATAATGGTAACATTACACTAACAAAAAAGATATCAATATGGTTGAGTAAGATGAGGTTAAGTGATCGTACTAGGAAGGAGCCTTGGCCAAGATATGGAGAATCTGTATGCTTCAAGTCCCACTTCACTTATTAGTTTTACATCCTCCTATAATAATATTGAATCATTAAGAAAAAGTTCTGTATGAGATTCTAACTCTAAAATAACAGCTAAGTAGCTAATATTGTTCTCAGTCTATTTCATTTTCACTGGAATTAGCATGTTTCAAGTACCACCCAAAATCAGATTAGGCAGAGCACACATGAGTTAGCCCTGTTCTAGTTGCAACTTTTGACACAATTTCACTTGATTGTGATTGAGTCTACAACTTGACGTATGTGCTTACCATCATAATCCTGGAAATGGTCATTGTTAACGATTAAGAAATATGACCTTTTGTGTTGTCGATCGTGTATAGTTGCTATACTTTTTTTTATTTTCCTTCCCTGTTTGAACCTAATTAGTGACCGTGACTTGAAAAGGACATGAAATTAGCAGGTTTCCGACTTCAGCTGTACACCTCAAGAACCTTGAATGAACCGGCACAATAAAATAAAATAAATATTGAGCCTCACCTTGTATTTGTGGTATCCATCCGAAGCTACGTCTCCATTGCTCTTGTCCGGCATGTTACCTGACCAAATTAATAAGATTTCATTCAGCAATTTCTATTATGCGCTTCTAAGTAAACTAGTATTCATGTATCTGAGAATGTAATATGGTTCTGATTTTAAGGTTTAGGATCCTAAATAACTCCGGCTTGCTTTCCAAAAAAACAAGTATTCTTGTATTTATTCCTTCTTACAATGGAAAAGAAAAAGAAAATCTGGAATAAACAAAAATAATTTAGTAGAGAATTATAAGACAAAAATGAAATTTAACATATACAAAGGCTGAGTTTACCATCATGAGCAAAAGTGTCCCATATACTGGGTGTTCTTCCCTCCTCTGCTGCTGCTCCTTCATACTGCAAACATACATAAATTGTTATAAATCAGGTTTGATTCTTGCAGGGGAGTACTGTTACATAAGATCGAAATACTGTTCGGAACATATATGGGCCACTAATACAGAAACAAACCTGATAAGCCGACGTTCCAGCACCAAAAACAAAGTCTGATGGAAAGTTATCTCTACTGAGTTTCAAGGTGTTTTCACCCAAAACCAATACTAGTGATGAACATAGCAGGATAAATAGATAATGAAAACAGACCATCTCTTCCAAAGCAGAACACAAGTGAGGAGACAATCAAACTGTTTAAGCTCCTCTTAAAGTAAGTTTATGTTCTTGTTTCTTCTCATTATTGTTTATTCTGATTGAAAAGCATAATATATAGTTGTTTGAGTCTCACCCATATAGCACTTAAAAAAGTAATTTTTCTTATAGGTTTGTTTGGTTAGCCATTTTCCCTTAGAAAATGGATTTTTATGAAGATTTTCGTTGTTTAGTTGTTTATTTACTAATAAAAAATCGATTTTTCATAAGACTGTTTTCTTACTACTCATGGGAATCAAAGTTGAAAGAGAGACTTCACGAAAATATCTTCCATACAACCAAACAGATTGGTAGAATATTTCAAGATTGCTCAAATTTTTCAACAAATCAAACACTTGGACAAAATTGGCATTCCCTGAAAATACTCCGTGTCGGTATTCTGTTGCTCATCTTGAAGAGACATCAATGGCAATCAGGATGGTTTGAAATATCCAAGAGAATTTGTTTTTTCAGATGAAGTATCACAAGTTTTAACATTTTTTCTCAAGGATTTTAATACCCTAAATAGGGATATTTGCAACATGTTACCTTCATATTCTTGAAAAAATACCAATTATTATCCAAGATATGAAACTCCAAGACAGAAATGCATAATATTGTGTCATTTTCATGGCCAATAGAAACCACAAAAAACTGGCCCAAGCATTCTTCTCTGGTTTGTCACTTTGTAATATGAGGTGATCCAACTATTCAAACCATTGTTCCTGTCCATATATCTATCATTTGTTTTCTTCTTTGTTGACATTATGTATATAGATCCATTACTGGAGGACCTAAAGTGGGACCAGGAGGTGCAGCTGCCCCCTTAACTTTAAAAAAAAAAAATTGAATTATTTTCCATTTGGCCACGTATTCCTATTTAACCTAAGTTAGTTCTTGTATTCTCTTATGACCGTGAGTACGTTGACTCACAAACTTCATTCAAAATTTTCAAAATGACCAATTTGCCTTTATGCACGTAGTGTGCACACATGTTAGGGTTTATTCACCCCTGCTCTCTCTCACAAAATGCAACTCCCATCAATGGTAGAAGCAGAGACGGGCAGTGAGCCCCCTATCAACAAGAGGAAGCTTGAAGATTTGGAGCATCAACCAATTTAAGTGTCTGAGTCCCGAACCAGCAGAGGATTCCGAACTCAAGCCCAAAGACGATGCTCAAAAGTTAGTTAGTCCATAATTCTCAACCCGTTCAAGGTTATTTTGTTGGTAACTCTTGTTTGGCTTGATGTAGAGAGGTTTTTGGGTTCTTTAAGTAGAGAAAAAGATGGGTTTGGGAGGCTGACTTCTTCATCAAAGGAGATGAGGTGTTCAACTATAGAACTCAATAATGTATCTTGGAATTTTAGCTTTTTTTTAGTCCCTCTCTGACTCACCTTATGCTTTCATATATGTATCATGAAGCTTTATGATGTCTCCATAATTTTTTTTTACAACTTAAATTTTTTTTCATGGGAGGCCCTACTTGGATCAATTCTTTATAAACTGTCTTTCACTTTATTTTAAAACATCCAATTTGGATTCTTGGTATTGATTCACTTGTGATGGATTTACATATATGTATACGTGTATATATAAATTCAATAGTACAGGACCACAGGTGCTGCCGTGCCTCGAGGCACGACCATGAAAGTAATGAAAAAGAATAAGTTCAGTTGGACCATCTGCTCTATCCGTTTGATTTTAACTTCTTTAGAGAAGATGAGACACTAAAAATGAAAGTGTTCGCAACGCATACCGAAAGGATACCAATTAAGCCTACTATTAATTACTAGTTCAAACACCAAGAGCGGTCTTATCAAATAAGGGATCAGACCGCTCTTAGAAAAATGAAACAAAACCAAACCGAAATAGTTCTAATCAGAAACAACCAACTTACTTTTCTCTAATATTCCAGGATGAAGCTTGTTTATTTAAAAGGTTTAGGATCAAACATTTAAATAACTCTAGATTGGGTGGATAATGTATTTTTATGTTTTCCCTACATGATCTGTTTGCATTAAGTATACTGGATGAAGCCGGTGAGTAAGTATATTGTCTATTTCATCCAAAACTTAGTTGTTTGTCAATGTTATTCAACAAGTATCGATGTTGGTTATAAACATGTGGTTATTGTAGCCCTTATTTATGGACAATCACTTACAGAGCAACATATGAATTGTATGTGCATCCCATTGCTATGCCAACGTATTGGCTCAAGGTAATATGTTGAACTTAAATACTTATATAACCAACTATATATATCACACATGCAATGTATTGACTGTAATGTCTGTCTGTGAAGCCTAAATATGTTATGAATCCACCTCCACTTATAAGGATCCCTAGTAGGCTTAGGGTGAATAGAAGAAAGACTGCAGATAAACCATCTACGATGTTAGAATTATTTTCAAACAAAGGGTGAAGGTTTGGTGAAGATTGGATACGAGAAGCTTTAATCCCATATCAAGTAAACAACTAGGAACCACTTGGTTTATATACATGGACTTGAGTATGGATTTTGAAACACTAAAAGGAAATGGAATGGGCTAGGTGAGTGACGGTTACGCGCATGGGCGTTTTGATGGCGCACTTTGCACTTTGTGACCCATGGTTGGATGGTCACCTCAGGCCTATATATAGCCCACTAATTTGGGTCAAAATAAATTCAAGTCAAGTTCATATTCTTCAATCAATTCCAAATTTGGGAATTAGAACAACTCCATTCCGGGATTACCATCTTGTGTCTTTGATCTGCCCGTTCAAAGGGTCGTATACTCAAGTGGTGGGGGTGAATTAAGCCTGGTGGGTATCTTGGAGGAAATTCGCCGGTAACCCAGTGTATTACCCAAGTGGTGGGGGTGAATTAAGCCTTAAGGAAAGCGACTACGTGCCTCAATGCTCCATTTACATTATCAAATCAGTTGTACGATTTAACCTCTTCTAGAGTAAAATTGGTAACCTCTTCTAGAGTAAAGCTGGCAATTACGACACCAAAAAAAAAAATGCAACAAGTGTCAACAGCTTGGACACAACAAGATTACTTGTAAAGGGTTACCACCTACTAAGGGTAATACATATAGACTTGAACAAATTGTATAGGGTTGCCAGCTACTTGTAAAGGGTAATAACTAGGGGTGGGCACGGGACGGGATGGGACGAGATATACCCATCCCTATCCCATCCCGTTCATACGGGATCGGGACGGGACGGGACGGAATGGGAAAAACCCCATCCCGACCTCGTCCCATCCCAAACGGGTTCGGGACGGGATCAGCGTGCTATTATTCTCGAATGTTGGGGTGGCTTATATAGCAGTGGTATAACTGATAGATCTTGAAAATTTTATTTATCCCTGGGTGGGTGGAAATAGGTATGAATGTTTAGCCCAGAATAATCGATTAGCGGAAAACAACACATGGAAAATAAGAGTAACATTGTTTCAATTTGATACTTTTGCTTGCAGTGAGCGAGTGTGAAAAATGGAGCTTGGGAAATGTTCACTTGGAGGATTGGACATGTATGTTTTAATAGTGAAATCGTTTGGTTGGACCATTGCAAAATAATTGGGCTTCGCATTGGGCTTTATTTGGTAAAAGAGATGTTGGAAACATTCAATAGGTTATGGGCTTGAGAACACCCATGGAATATGTCCACATAAACTATTTTTTGTTTTTTTGAAAGAGATGTTATTTTCTTAGTTTTTGCAGTAATGTTGTTATTGGGGTTTCTGAATTAGAGCGTATCAGCATATATATGATAACACTCACAGTTGTAATTTTAGGATGAACAACCAGCACAGTTGTTACTTGGGCCGTGTTGAAGAAGGCCATGGCACATGACAGGGTCACCAAGTCGGTTCCTCACCAACATTATCAATTTGGTTATCCTCCTTGTGAGGAAGCCTGTGGGTTTATGAAGGATTGTCATCGTCTTATAATTGGCATCCACAATTTTAAAATAAATAATTAAATAAAATATTAATAATTAATATTAATAAATTAGTTCGGGATGGGACGGGATTGGCGGGATTGAAAATCTTCATCCCATCCCATCCCATTTTAGATCGGGACGGGATGGGATCGGGATGAAATTATTCAATCCCATTAAGACCCGGAAAAATCGGGACGGGACGGGAACGGGATCGCGGGATGGGATGCCCACCCCTAGTAATAACTCAATTTTTTTAGTATATACCTAGTATTTCCTAAAACTAAAAATAATAATGTAATATATATAGATATAATAAATGTTCATTCAACAAAACCTAAATGTATTGTTGTGGCAGTAATTTCTACTGACCTAGGTTTGATTCTCATGGAACACAATTGTTTTTGTTAATTGATGTATTTCTCTCCCTCGCATTGTTAGCAATAGATCAAGTTTAAAACGAATAGAATTGCAATGTATATACATATTTATTTGACTACTGTCTACTTAATGTCAGTAGAAACTTGTTATCAAATTATCAGCCCAGGGCAGGAAAATTTATTGGTGCACGCACACACACAAATCCTGGGAACAGTAATGGGTGTTTTGGTCTGCTTGGAAGAGATGGTCTGTCTTTATCCTAGTTTTCTAGTATTGGGATTGGGTGAAAATACACCAAATTTGGGAAGAGATGAGTTCCCATCAGACCTTATTTTTAGTGCAAGTTCATGCAGTGTGGGGTGCTCTGTTATGTATAATTTCTCAGCTTAAATTCATTTTTGCTATGTGCTCACTAGTTAGGTTAAAAATAAGGCATTCGCTAAAGAATTTCAATTGTAAATGCCCCAAAGCATTGGATAAATTAAATCTGGCGACAATATCTTATATAAAACTTTAAACATATGAATCCATAAATTTCCAAGGTAACCTTTATAACAAATGAAATAATTATTGAGAAAAATGGGATGATTTACTTCCATCCTTGTCTGCATTCTTCATCACCAAAGTTTTCTTCTTGAGGAAATTAGAATACCATTTTGCTGATGACTTGAGCTGTCTCTTCAACTCCTTGTCCTCAAAGTCCACATGGATGAGCCCATAGGGAGATGTGTAACCTGATAAAAACTCGAAAACATCCAAGAATGACCACACAAAATACCCTTTGGCGTTCGTGCCATTGCTGCAGCGTACAAACACAATTAGATCCACATTAGAATTGAAAGTTAACACATTCCAATGTGATATTGAGAGCAAGGGAACAGTGGAACTGCACCTAATTGCACTTTGTATGACATCCATGTAGTCACTTAAGTAGTTGATTCTGGCAGTATCGTCAAGTGTCTCATTGTATGGTGCACCATAACCTGAATAATACATGATTTTTCATCATCAAAGACGAACTTCATATTCTTTGCTAATACCGGTCTCTTGACAAAGATATGTTTAGAAGGACTACAATACCATTTTCCTGGATGTAAACGGGAGGATTGCCATAATGGTCCTTGAAGTACTCCAGTAGTCCTTTCATACCAGATGGATTATAGGGCACTGAACTTGGGACAAATGTACCAGGAGGGGTTTCGGTTCCTTCTTTAGTAACTGTAAAGCAGATACCAACGACATGGTTAATAATCAGCATTGCATGAGTTCATATGTTTAGAATTTCATCTTCTTCAAAGCTTCCATTTTAAGGAAATAATATACCTGAAAGCTTAACATCGAGATCAGTATGAAAGTCTCTTTTTGGACTATGGGGACCGTCTTCTACGTACATTATAACATAGTGGTTCAGCCCGATGAAATCAAATGATCCCTTCAGTAATTCAGATTCACGTTTGGTGAAAGATGGCATCCTTGAACCTACATTCTTCTTCATAATATCTGGGTAGTCTCCATAAATGACGGGATTGACAACCCTGCAGTTTTGTCACAAAAGCAAAATTGTAATTAATTACATCTAATTTAGAAATGGATTCAAAAGATAAACATTGATGTCTAATATGCACAAAAATTACCTCCCTACAATACATGTATAAGCATTCATACTTATGTACTTACCAACCAATGTAGAAATCAATAGCTCTTTGAGTTGCCCGAACATCTATAGTTGAATTTGTCATAGGAGTAGGCCAAAAGGCATAAACGTTCAAGCCTACCAAACCATTTTGCTTAGCCTGCAAGGGAAATATTTACTAAATGTTCATATCGAAGTCATTGTCTTGAAACAACTTCTCAATGCTATTTTCTTACTTCTTCAATGTAATAAGGGACAGAGTATACTCACTCGGTATTTGTCTCTGTACATCGCTACAATAGATGATTGTGCAAGTAAAATATGGTGCATTACTTTGTATGGTTCAACAGATGAATTCCCTGCACTGCAGTTGTGCAAGCCTCCAGGAGGTGAACATCGCCGAGGTGGTAACAGCCCAGTACTGTAAGATGATATGGCCATTATATTGGGTTCATTGATGGTGGTCCAATGGGAGATTCGGTCACCAAACTCTCTGAAACACACATCTGCAAAGGCTGTGAAGTCCTCACTGGATTTATACAAAGCAAGATAGTTAGCATTATGAAGTGTAGTTCATATATATATATAGGTGTTTAGTATAAAAAAGAGAAGTTGAAATTACACGATCTTTGGGCTCAGCCATCCTTCATATTCATCTTCAAGTATCTGAGGTAAATCTAAATGGGAAAGGGTAGCATGTAGTTCAATTCCTACATTCAAAGAGAAAATCAAGAGGGTAAGCTGTCAAGTGTGGATTTTTATCAGAAAAGACCTCAGTGCACGGAAGATAGCAACACCCACTTATTACCCTCTAATGACAGTGTTGAATAAAACAGATATAGGAACATTTGATCAACATGTTGCATAAAAATCAGTGACTGAAAACATACCATGACTGACCAGTTCGTTGATGACATTATTGTAATATTCGAGAGCTTCTGGATTGATGCGTCCTCTTCCATCTACAGCAATCAAAATACGGTAAGTTTACATTAACATAAAGGACATCAATATTCGTGAAGAAAGGTGGAATAGTGTGATATATCATACTTGGAAGAAGTCTTGACCATGATATGGAGAATCTGTAGGCTTCAAGTCCCACTTCACTCATTAGCTTTACATCCTCCTATAACATCAGTAACAGAAAAATTATCTCTGCGACTTCAAGAAACAACTATGTAGCAATGCAGTTCTTGATCAGTATATATAATGCGTATCTGCATTCATTTTCCTTGATTTAATCCATCAATCATATTTTTCAACATTCCTTGTAAAAGACTACAAGACAGGGCTATTTCAGACTATTTCGGAAAGGTTAAATTTAGACAAAATTTTCTAATTCTTTGGCAAACAAAAATGTAAATTATTGTCATCAAGAGTTGATAAAATTGGAGTGGCACTCATTGACGTATGTGCTTACCACCATAACCCAAAACTCTTCATTCCTTGTTTTGACCCACTAGTGAACGTGACTTGAAAACGATATGAAGTAAGCCAATTTAAGTTGAAAAGTACACCTCGATAACCTATCTAGAAGGAGCATCACACATTCAGACAACGTCGAAGAAAAAGAAAAAGAAAAAGAGTATTGCCTTATACTTGTGGTATCCATCGCTAGCAACATCTCCAGTGCTATTGTCAAGCATGTTACCTGAACAAATTAAATAAACTTCCATTCAACTAAACTATACTAATTCATGTATTTAATGCATCTTAGAGATGAGAAATCTATAATAAACACAATAAGTAATGAAGAAAGTAACACAAAATGGATTTACCAGCATGAGTGAAAGTGTCCCATATGCTAGGAGTTCTTCCATCCTCCGCTGCTGCTCCCTCATACTGCAAACATACATGAATTATACAACTGAGGTTTGTTCTTGCCGGGGAGTACTCTACAGATGGTTTGAGTACTGTTTGGAGAAGATAGAAGAGAGTAGTACATAGAGACAGACCTGATAAGCCGATGTTCCAGCACCGAAAACAAAGTCTGATGGAAAGTCATCTCTACAGAGTTCCAGAGTGTTTTCACCCAAAACCAATACTACTAATGAACATTGTAGGATAAATAGAGAATAAAAATTGACCATGTCTTCCAATCAGAAAGGATAAGGCACCAAAACTGTTACTTCTGTTTCTTCTTAACTATAGTTCTTTATGCTCTCCCATAGAGACACAAAGATGTTGCTCATCTTAACTATAGTTCTTCACAACGTAAGTTGCAGAAAATTCAAGATTGTTGACAACTAACTTTCGAAAAATAGCAGTCCCCCAAGATGACCGATAGGTGTGGTGTTGCTCATCTTGAGGAGAAATCTATATCCACAAAAAATCCAAGTTTTTATCATCTTTTCATATGAAATTATCCAATAATTTACATGTTGGGTACCTTCACCACTTGTGTCCATTTTAGTCAGGCTTTAGGTCATCCGTACGTTGTATGGTTCCTGACCAAAAGCTGCACGTAACCAACAAAACTTAATTGGATTAAATAGATAAACAAAAACACATCGTATCTTCGCAAAATTTTAATGAGTCTTAGCATGAATCACAGAGTCTCTCCAGCAAGTTCTAAAAGGACTTTCTTAATGTCGTAGCAAAGTTGAACTGCAATCCTTGGATTTTCACCACAAACTATTTTGGATCAACAGCGAAGACCCTAACACCTGTCAGAAAGACTTAACTATTAATATATTGCCTAAAACTTTCAAGTGATTCAGTCCCTGGGGACCAATCTGATATAAACGAAGCTCCTGGACCACCGAAGTTACACCCCTACACATAGCATGCATACCCCCAAGCTTAAATAAGTATTAGATACCAACAACAACAAAATGTGGTAAACAAACATATAAGTATTTGATAAGATAATTGTGAGTAGTTAATGGTTGAAGCATATAACCTCAATCTTGTGACAAAGGTAATGGCGGAAATTTTAGTAAAAAAAAAAAACTCCCCATAACAAACAGGAAACGAAAGAATAAAGCAGAGAACATATATGCCTTCTGGAAAACAAGTTCCTCCACAGTAACTTTTTGTTACCTATTCACCCAATTTTCAATTTTCAGTTGTAACAGTCTACGAAACAATTTCAAGTCAAAACTAAATTCAGTAAAAAAAAAAAAAAATACACTTTCACGAGATCCTAAAACTATTACATTGGGTTCTTTTCATGGTCAATCAATGTGACACCCTGTCACCAAACTCTCTGAAATACACGGAAAATTCTAGGGGTCGAGGGAAAGGGAGCGAGGGATGGGTGTAACCACCCATCCTCCTCGTGATGAGCGCCCGCGTGCATCTCCAACACGATGCGCTCATCCCGAGGAGGATGGGTGGTTACACCCATCCCTCGCCCCTTTCCCTCGCTCCCTCCCTCGCTCTGTAGCAAAGCTCGAAATACACATCTGCATAGGCTGTGAAAAGGAAAAGAAAATTTAACTGGCTTAAAGGATTGTCACTTCAGAGAAGGCAAATACTCAATTGCTTTCTTTGAAACATACAAGTGTTCTGGTTAGAGAAGGAAACCCCACATTCAGACAATCTTCTATCACTTTTTTCCACAGAAAATTCAAGATCAGTGTCAAATAATAACACTAGAAATTTACATGTACTCAATTGATATTTATGAATCAATCACTCTATTAAGATATAAAAAAAAACAATAATAATATTTAAAATAAATAAATAAATAAATCCAATATTGTAATGAAAAAGAATAAGTTCTGTAGTACAGGTGCTGCCGTGCCACGATGCATGACCATGGAAGTAATGAAAAAGAATAAGTTCTGTTGTTGGACTATCTGCTCTATCCGTTTGATTTTAGCTTCTCTAGAGAAGATGAGACACTAAAAATGAAAGTGCTCGCAACGCATACCGAAAGGATACCAATTAAGCCGACTATTAATGACTAGTTCAAACACCACGAGCGGTCTTATCAAATAAGGGATCAGACTGCTCTTAGAAAAATGAAACAAAACCAAACCGAAATAGTTCTAATCAGAAACAACCAACTTACTTTTCTCTAATATTCCAGGATGAAGCTTGTTTATTTAAAAGGTTTAGGATCAAACATTTAAATAACTCTAGATTGGGTGGATAATGTATTTTTATGTTTTCCCTACATGATCTGTTTGCATTAAGTATACTGGATGAGGAAGCCGGTGAGTAAGTATACTGTCTATTTCATCCAAAACTTAGTTGTTTGTTAATGTTATTCAACAAGTATCGATATTTTTTTTTTTTTGGAAAGCGAGCGGGGGTTGTTTAGGATCCCCAAACCTGAAAAAAAAAATAGCTGGAAGTTACATTCGTATATAGGTTTTCCCTGATTTATTGTCATGTACAATATCTTTCAAGTCTTGAGCAAATGAGCTCGGCGTAACTTCCACATAGACCGAGCCTGGGTTTAGACTTGCAAGTTTGTCTGCAAGTCTGTTTGCTTCTCTGTGGTCATGCCTTATTGTATATTCTTCTAGAGCTCCGAGCATTCTCCTGATTCTATTGATCGTATGTCGTAAGTCCCATGCTGAATGTCTAGAATTTGTCAGATAGTCACGCACTGTAATTGAATCAGTGGATATTTCCAGTTTCAGTAGCTAGGCGAAGTCCTGCCTCAACTCCTTGTAATTCATGCAGTAGTATTGTCTTACCTGGTACTGAACCCGCACAAGCAACTACAATATCACCTTGATCATCCCGTATGATAGCACCATAGCCTCCAATGGCTCCTCGTAATGAGCCATCAGTGTTGAGCTTAGTCCATCCAGTGTGGGCTTGTTCCAAGAGCACATAATTGGGGTTCTGGTCCTGAATTTTGGTTCTAGTCGCCATCTCCCAACCAGTTGTCTATTGGCAGCATTGTCTTCGATAGTGAACTCTTCAACAATGAACTTGAGCATGATATCATTGTAAATACATTTGGCTAATTCAATATTGGAGCGTTGTTGCTGTTGGTACAGCTTGGTGTTCCTTTCAGTCCATATGTAGTATATTGTAGCATTCAATGTTACCTTCTTAATTTGAGCACTGCTTCCATTACCCATGAGGTTTCGAGCACACCATCTGAGCTCCTCGTCCCAGCCTGCAATCTGCTTGGAATAGCCCAGATAGTCCAACATCTTGCCCCAAACAATTTGAGAATAGGAGCATTTAAAGAATAAGTGAGTTTCAGTCTCACTTTCCAGGTTACATAATGGGCAAGTATCCTATTGGGTTGTCCCCCATTGCTTGAGTTTACTAAGCGTTTTAAGAGCTCCATGACAGAGTATCCAAGTTATAAACGAATGCCTTGGAATGCAACCTTTAAACAAGACAATGCGTGCCCAGTCCACTATCCTGTTACGTTTCCTGATTGCTTCATAGGTGGACTTCAGCTGAAAGAGTCCATCACTACTTGATGTCCATAGAATCTCATCTTGTTTACCATCATCTAGCTCAACATCTTTCAATTGGCTAATAATGTCACTGATAAGGCTTTGAGCATTTTGGGGTATGCTCCAATTATTGTCATTAATAATGGCCGAGACTTTAGCTCTTCTATGAAGATTAGAGTCATACAGTAGTTCCTGTGGGAATTGATTCATTAGAATACCTGATGGATGCCATGGGTCGTCCTTCCAAAAGAGTGTATTTTCGCCATTTCCAATGGAGTGGATAGCTAGCTGTGATGCCTTTGCCCTGCAATCCAGTATCTTTCGCCAACACCAAGATGCTTCTTTTGGGGATTTCATCAGCCAGAAGTCTCTTTGCTTGATTAGGTGCTTATGCACCCATTTAACCCATAATGAATCTCGGCGCGTGAGAATACTCCAAATGTGCTTCATGCATGCTGCCTCAGTTCCAATTCGAATGTCTCTAATACCTAGCCCACCTTCTTTGTATGGGTGACATAGTTTTTCCCAACTTACGAGTGCTTTCTTAGCTGCTACATCCCCTCCTGACCATAAGAAACTGCGAAGTATACTATTGATACAATCAATGGTTTGCATAGGGAGCCCGAAACAGGATGTCCAATAGATATGCATACTAGCTAGGACTGACTTGATAAGAACCAATCTTCTTGCATAGGTGAGGAATTTGTTCTTCCAGAAATTGACTTTCTTCCTTATCCTTTCTAAAATGGGCATACATTGAGCGTGAGATAGATAGGAAGAAGTCATTGGTAGTCCTAAGTACTTGACTGGTAAGCTGCCATGAGCAAACTGAAGGTGGGAGGAGATCATATCATGTTCACTGTCTGCTAGAAACAACACACTGTTGATATTGGTTATAAACATGCAGTTATTGCTTATTTATGGACAATCACTTACGGAGCAATAGGAGCGGATCTAGAATTGCAGACAAAGGGGGACAAAAAAATTATAGAGATAATTTAATTCCTAAAATAAATAGATAAATATGATTAAAATAGAGTTTTAAAAGTGTTACAAGAGAAACATACATAATGAGTCAATGTAGATGCGCAATACATTTAGGTAAAAGCTCTCTGCGGGTTTTCATGTTCTGGTAATGTTGCATAATCACCTCATCATCGATGCCATTAAACATATCTTTTTCTACATATGTAATCAAACTATCTGTCATCCACTAATCACCCATACGATTATGTAATCGATTCTCGACAATCTTCATAGCATAAAAAGTTATTTCGACACTGGCAGTTGCAACTGGTAATATTAAGACTAAAGTAATAAGCCTATAGACCAAATGATACAAATTTTTTTTTTTTTTGTCCTTACGTACCATCTTCTTAGCAAGATTGCTAATTCCTATCAAATTCAAGAACTCGCTATTCGACCTCACATCAATGATAAATGTCTTCAACTGATTATCAAGAGCATCAAGTTGTACTTATAAGAAATCACTTGGATAAAACTAAGCAAAACGAATCAATTTTCCCTTATCAAAATCCGAAAAGGAATCATTTGGACTCAAGCATGAAAGACATAAAAGCAATTCAGTATTCACTTCATTGAAACGGTTGTTGAGCTCTTGAAGTTGCAAATCAATAACAACATTAAATAACTGAACTCGATAACGATGCATGTTTGTCACATTTTCAACATTACGTCGTGACCGTCCCCGAGCAACAAAAAATTCATCCAGGTTAGGCATTTCTATAACATGTTTGCTACAAAATAAGGAAACTTCATCTAGCAAATTATTTCATCCATCATCTCACATCAACTATAAGCGTTTCTTAGCTACTATGCCCAAACCCATGGCATTCACAATATCTTGATCCTTTCTTTGCAATGCTTGTGACAATTCATTTGTGATTCCTAATGTATTTTTCATCAAATGAAGTCCAAATGCAATATCAAAAGATAGTAGTGAATCTAATAAAGTGCATGCTTCAACTCTTTGCTCAGCATATTTTGAGGTCTCCTTAATGCACTCAAGCACATCAATGATAGAATTGAACAACTTAATCAAGCTTATCAAAGTATTGTAATGTGAGCCCCAACGTGTATCTCCGGCTCTTTTAAGAGTTGATTGTTGATTTTGGCCACTTCCACTGGCAAGTTCACCACTTTCAAGTGCTTTTACAGTGCTAATAGATTGTGCTTCTAAAAGAATATCATGACGCTTACATGAGCCACCAACCACATTCACAACACTCGTGACCAAAGAGAATAATAAAACAATGGAATCATCATTCTTTTCAATGGCAATAACTGATAATTGAAGTTGATGTGCAAAGCAGTGAATATAAAATGCACTTCCATTGTCCTTTAAGATTAATGCTTTAAGACCGTTGAACTCACCTTGCATATTGCTTGCCCCATCGTACCCTTGGCCACGTAGTCTTGAAATGCTTAACTTGTGCTTGGAAAATAAAGCGTCAATTGATGCCTTTAGGGATAGAGCAAAAGTATCAGAAACATGTACAATACCTAAAAGTCTTTCAATCACATGCCCGTGTTTGTCCACATAACGGATCACGGAAGCCATTTGCTCTTTAAATTAAAAATCAAATATGAAATTCCCCTGTATAAAGATAAGATAATAAATTAGATGCTTAAACAAACATGAAATACCTCATTAAAGCTTAAATAAATATGGAACAAAAGAAAGGAATTTACCCCTTTCTTTGATTCATCTCTCTCTCATTTCTCTTTTTTATCAAACCCAACCCCATACGGCCAAACCAAACCCACACTCAAGCCTCACTTCACTCTTCATCTCACACAAGCCTCACTCTTCATCTCTGAGAAAGCTTTTTCAGAAAGCTCAAACTCTGAGGACTCAGAAAGCTCAAAGTAGGGGACTCTTCATCTCACTCAAACTCACTCTTCATCTCTGAGAAAGCTCAAAGCAGGGGACTCTTCATCTCACTCAACTTTGTCTCTGAGAAAGCTCAAAGCAAGGGAGTCTTCATCTCACTCAAACTCACTCTTCATCTCTAAGAAAGCTCAAAGCAGGGGACTCTTCATCTTACTCAAACTCACTCTTCATCTCAGTCAAGCTCACTTTTCATCTCTGAGTTTGCTTTCATCAGATTCAGAGAGATCGAGAGATCGAGGAGTTTGTTCGAGTTTGCTTTCATTAGATTCGGAGAGATCGAGTTTGTTTTCTTCAGACTGAGATCGAGTTTTTTACATCAAACTCAGTGAGATCGAGAGATCGAATTTGTTTTCATCAGAGACTCAGAGAGATTGAGTTTTTATCAGAGATTTTGAGTTTGTTTCATCAGACTCTAAGGCGGATCCAGGAGAGATCGATCTCAGTTTCATCATAGAGAGATCGAGTTTCTGATCTCTTTCGATTTTCTGATCAGATCTCTCTCTGATCTTGCTCTGATCTCACTTTGATCTCTCTAAGATCTTTCTTTGATCTCTCAAAGTTGATTCGTTGTTTCAATTTTGGATCGCCAAAGAGGGAGACAGATACCAAGGTAGGAAGAGATGTTAAAGCTTAAGGTGATTTTGTTGTTGTTCACTTGTCCTGTTGATTTCATTTAGAACCCATAATCAAACAAACTCGCCTTGTTTTGCAGGGATGGAGAAGAAGCTATTGTTGAAGATCGAAGGCGTGGAGGCGGAGATTATAGGCGGCGACTCAATTTTTTTCATTCAATTGTGATACGTGATCTGTTATTGTAATTCTTGGTTTTATAAGAGGGGCAAGATGAAATTTTTAAGGGGGGCAAGATTGAAATTGTATATGCTAGCTCTGATAGATTTTTTTCAAAACCTAAGGGGGTCAATTGACCCCCTTACCCAAGCTGTAGATCCGCCCCTAGGAGCAACATATGAGTTGTATGTGCATCCCATTGCTATACCAACGTATTGGCCCAAGGTAATATGCTGAACATAAATACTTATATAACCAACTATACATATCACACGTGCAATGTAATATTGACTGTAATGTCTGTCTGTGAAGCCTAAATATGTTATGAATCCACCTCCACTTATAAGGCTCCCTGGTAGGCTTGGGGTGAATAGAAGAAAGACTGCGGATGTTATCTACGACACCCAAAAAAAAAAAAAAATGCAACAAATGTCAACAGCTTGGACACAACAAGATTACTTGTAAAGGGTTACCAGCTACTAAGGGTAATACATATGGCCTTGAACAAATTGTATAGGTTTTTTTTTTTTTTTTTTTTGGGAAAACGAGCGGGGTTATTTAGGATCCCCGAACCTTAGAAATGAAAAAAGAGGATGATAAAGATAACAATCACTCATACGTTTACTCGTTACAACATCCACAGGACAATAAACTTGCTTCAAATCGTCAACTAAGAACCTAATTAGTTCTAGAATCACCGTCTCCAAGTTGGGGGGTAACCCTGCAAAGTGTTCTGCTACTAAAGTAGTTGCATGATAGACCTGCCATAACTTTTCTTCCACATAAGTACCAATCAATCCTTTAATCACTCTCATTACGTGATTTATACCTAATGTGGGCCCCAAGATGTATGAGAAGTCGTCGTAAGGATACGAACCACAATGAATCCTGATATAAAAACCATTGAATGCTAGCACTAATCTAGCATCCATACAAGGTTCTAATAAGCATTTGCATTCTACTTGTATTATCATCATCAGTTACCTGAATTTAGGATTTGTCTTCTTGCTTCGAGAGGACCTTCGAGGAACATCTGTCGTGGGAGTCTGTATTGTGGTAACCTCACGTTCTTCTTCACTAGTGTTTTGCCCTACCTTTGCTGCTTCCTTTTCAAGTGAAGTTTGAATTTCAGCGACCACTGCATCCGTGCCTATTCGTGCAATTTCTGACTGCACAGCCTTAACGTCTTGGGGTGTTAGGCAAGCCATGAGCGTTGTGGGATCTTCCCCCAGTCCTCCTAAACCAGCGATCGCGCGAAGCACCTCCACTACTTGCATTGGGTTTTCCTCTGAGTTAGATATGGGGGTAGACAGACCTGGCTCTGCAGCTACTTCAGCGTCTGAATCCGCAGCCTGAATCGCTGTTTCAATCCCATTGGGTGAGTAACCTGCATCCCTACAATCATCCCTGAATTCATTGAATTGTTGCTCCTTAACAACAGCAGCCAAACTCTGCTGCTCCTTAGACGTATCAACAACATCTAATTCTAAACTAGTCGTTCCAACTTGGGCAATGATTTGATTTATATTCTCAATCAAACTGCTATTATTTTCTTGAGGTGTCGGACATTCTAAATTCGCCTTGCCCGTAATAACCTGCGTATCTCCAGTCTTCCCAACTGAAACAAAGCAAGCAAGCTCTGTTTTTGGCGATTCATTTGACTGCTGAACTGTTAATGGAATCGCTGATTTAGGAGTCTTACATAGCTGCTGTTCCTCATATGGTTCCTGACCAGAAATCACCAAGACCTGCTCACTTCTTAGACTCCCTGGTCCGGGTAGAGAACCCCCACATTCAGCATGGACTCCTGGGACAGCAGGAGCACCTGCTGCATCAACCTGAATTGCTGGAGGTTCCGCTGATTTTAGCCCATTAATTTGGCTGAAATCAACCTGTGTTGACACACCTTCCAGCCCAGGACTTGGCCTCCCCGGGTTGCCAACACCACCGCTTACCATTAGGGTTACTTGTAAAGCAGTTGCTATCTCACTATTTGTATAGGGTTGCCAGCTACTTGTAAAGGGTAATAACCCAATTTTTTTAGTATATACCTAGTATTTCCTAAAACTAAAAATAATAATGTAATATATATAGATATAATAAAAGTTCATTCAACAAAACCTAAATGTATTGTTGTGGCAGTGATTTCTACTGACCCAGGTTTGATTCTCATGCAACACAAATATTTTTGTTAATTGATGTATTTCTCTCCCTCACATTGTTAGCGATAGATCAAGTTTAAAACGAATAGAATTGCAATGTATATACATATATTTATTTGACTGTCTACTTGATGTCAGTAGAAACTTGTTATCAAATTATCAGCGCGGGGTAGGAAAATTTATTGGCGCACGCACACACACACACACAAATCCTGGGAACAGTAATGGGTGTTTTGGTCTGCTTGGAAGAGATGGTCTGTCTTTATCGTAGTTTTCCAGCCATGTTTAGTAGTATTGGGATTGGGTGAAAATACACCAAATTTGGGAAGAGATGAGTTCCCATCAGACCTTATTTTTAGTGCAAGTTCATGCAGTGTGGGGTGCTCTGTTATGTATAACTTCTCAGCTTAAATTCATTTTTGCTATGTGCTCACTAGTTAGGTTAAAAATAAGGCGTTCGCTAAAGAATTTCAATTGTAAATGCCCCAAAGCATTGGATAATTAAATCTGGCGACAATATCTTATATAAAACTTTAAACATATGAATCCATAAATTTCCAAGGTAACCTTTATAACAAATGAAATAATTATTGAGAAAAATGGGATGATTTACTTCCATCCTTGTCTGCATTCTTCATCACCAAAGTTTTCTTCTTGAGGAAATTAGAATACCAATTTGCTGATGACTTGAGCTGTCTCTTCAACTCCTTGTCCTCAAAGTCCACATGGACGAGCCCATAGGGAGATGTGTAACCGTATATAAACTCGAAAACATCCAAGAATGACCACACAAAATACCCTTTGGCGTTCGTGCCATTGCTGCAGCGTACAAACACAATTAGATCCACATTAGAATTGAAAGTTAACACATTCCAATGTGATATTGAGAGCAAGGGAACAGTGGAACTGCACCTAATTGCACTTTGTATGACATCCATGTAGCCACTTAAGTAGTTGATTCTGGCAGTATCGTCAAGTGTCTCATTGTATGGTGCACCATAACCTGAATAATACATGATTTTTCATCATCAAAGACGAACTTCATATTCTTTGCTAATACCGGTCTCTTGACAAAGACATGTTTAGAAGGACTACTATACCATTTTCCTGGATGTAAACGGGAGGATTGCCATAATGGTCCTTGAAGTACTCCAGTAGTCCTTTCATACCAGATGGATTATAGGGCACTGAACTTGGGACAAATGTACCAACGACATGGTTAATAATCAGCATTGCATGAGTTCATATGTTTAGAATTTCATCTTCTTCAAAGCTTCCATTTTAAGGAAATAATATACCTGAAAGCTTAACATCGAGATCAGTATTAAAGTCTCTTTTTGGACTATGGGGACCGTCTTCTACGTACAGTGTAACATAGTGGTTCAGCCCGATGAAATCAAATGATCCCTTCAGTAATTCAGATTCACGTTTGGTGAAAGATGGCATCCTTGAACCTACATTCTTCTTCATAATATCTGGGTAGTCTCCATAAATGATGGGATTGACAACCCTGCAGTTTTGTCACAAAAGCAAAATTGTAATTAATTACATCTAATTTAGAAATGGATTCAAAAGATAAACATTGATGTCTAATATGCACAAAAATTACCTCCCTACAATACATGTATAAGCATTCATACTTATGTACTTACCAACCAAAGTAGAAATCAATAGCTCTTTGAGTTGCCCGAACATCTATAGTTGAATTTGTCATAGGAGTATACCATGAGGCATAAACGTTCAAGCCTACCAAACCATTTTGCTTAGCCTGCAAGGGAAATATTTACTAAATGTGCATATCGAAGTCATTGTCTTGAAACAACTTCTCAATGCTATTTTCTTACTTCTTCAATGTAATAAGGGACAGAGTATACTCACTTGGTATTTGTCTCTGTACATCGCTACAATAGATGATTGTGCAAGTAAAATATGGTGCATTGCTTTGTATGGTTCAACAGATGAATTCCCTGCACTGCAGTTGTGCAAGCCTCCAGGAGGTGAACATCGCCGAGGTGGTAACATCCCAGTACTGTAAGATGATATGGCCATTATATTGGGTTCATTGATGGTGGTCCAATGGGAGATTCGGTCACCAAACTCTCTGAAACACACATCTGCAAAGGCTGTGAAGTCCTCACTGGATTTATACAAAGCAAGATAGTTAGCATTATGAAGTGTAGTTCATATATATATATAGGTGTTTAGTATAAAAAAGAGAAGTTGAAATTACACGATCTTTGGGCTCAGCCATCCTTCATATTCATCTTCAAGTATCTGAGGTAAATCTAAATGGGAAAGGGTAGCATGTAGTTCAATTCCTACAATTCAAAGAGAAAATCAAGAGGGTAAGCTGTCAAGTGTGGATTTTTATCAGAAAAGACCTCAGTGCACGGAAGATAGCAACACCCACTTATTACCCTCTAATGACAGTGTTGAATAAAACGGATATAGGAACATTTGATCAACATGTTGCATAAAAATCAGTGACTGAAAACATACCATGACTGACCAGTTCGTTGATGACATTATTGTAATATTCGAGAGCTTCTGGATTGATGCGTCCTCTTCCATCTACAGCAATCAAAATACGGTAAGTTTACATTAACATAAAGGACATCAATATTCGTGAAGAAAGGTGGATTAGTGTGATATATCATACTTGGAAGAAGTCTTGACCATGATATGGAGAATCTGTAGGCTTCAAGTCCCACTTCACTCATTAGCTTTACATCCTCCTATAACATCAGTAACAGAAAAATTATCTCTGCGACTTCAAGAAACAACTATGTAGCAATGCAGTTCTTGATCAGTATATATAATGCGTATCTGCATTCATTTTCCTTGATTTAATCCATCAATCATATTTTTCAACATTCCTTGTAAAAGACTACAAGACAGGGCTATTTCAGACTATTTCGGAAAGGTTAAATTTAGACAAAATTTTCTAATTCTTTGGCAAACAAAAATGTAAATTATTGTCATCAAGAGTTGATAAAATTGGAGTGGCACTCATTGACGTATGTGCTTACCACCATAACCCAAAACTCTTCATTCCTTGTTTTGACCCACTAGTGAACGTGACTTGAAAACGATATGAAGTAAGCCAATTTAAGTTGAAAAGTACACCTCGATAACCTATCTAGAAGGAGCATCACACATTCAGACAACGTCGAAGAAAAAGAAAAAGAAAAAGAGTATTGCCTTATACTTGTGGTATCCATCGCTAGCAACATCTCCAGTGCTATTGTCAAGCATGTTACCTGAACAAATTAAATAAACTTCCATTCAACTAAACTATACTAATTCATGTATTTAATGCATCTTAGAGATGAGAAATCTATAATAAACACAATAAGTAATGAAGAAAGTAACACAAAATGGATTTACCAGCATGAGTGAAAGTGTCCCATATGCTAGGAGTTCTTCCATCCTCCGCTGCTGCTCCCTCATACTGCAAACATACATGAATTATACAACTGAGGTTTGTTCTTGCCGGGGAGTACTCTACAGATGGTTTGAGTACTGTTTGGAGAAGATAGAAGAGAGTAGTACATAGAGACAGACCTGATAAGCCGATGTTCCAGCACCGAAAACAAAGTCTGATGGAAAGTCATCTCTACAGAGTTCCAGAGTGTTTTCACCCAAAACCAATACTACTAATGAACATTGTAGGATAAATAGAGAATAAAAATTGACCATGTCTTCCAATCAGAAAGGATAAGGCACCAAAACTGTTACTTCTGTTTCTTCTTAACTATAGTTCTTTATGCTCTCCCATAGAGACACAAAGATGTTGCTCATCTTAACTATAGTTCTTCACAACGTAAGTTGCAGAAAATTCAAGATTGTTGACAACTAACTTTCGAAAAATAGCAGTCCCCCAAGATGACCGATAGGTGTGGTGTTGCTCATCTTGAGGAGAAATCTATATCCACAAAAAATCCAAGTTTTTATCATCTTTTCATATGAAATTATCCAATAATTTACATGTTGGGTACCTTCACCACTTGTGTCCATTTTAGTCAGGCTTTAGGTCATCCGTACGTTGTATGGTTCCTGACCAAAAGCTGCACGTAACCAACAAAACTTAATTGGATTAAATAGATAAACAAAAACACATCGTATCTTCGCAAAATTTTAATGAGTCTTAGCATGAATCACAGAGTCTCTCCAGCAAGTTCTAAAAGGACTTTCTTAATGTCGTAGCAAAGTTGAACTGCAATCCTTGGATTTTCACCACAAACTATTTTGGATCAACAGCGAAGACCCTAACACCTGTCAGAAAGACTTAACTATTAATATATTGCCTAAAACTTTCAAGTGATTCAGTCCCTGGGGACCAATCTGATATAAACGAAGCTCCTGGACCACCGAAGTTACACCCCTACACATAGCATGCATACCCCCAAGCTTAAATAAGTATTAGATACCAACAACAACAAAATGTGGTAAACAAACATATAAGTATTTGATAAGATAATTGTGAGTAGTTAATGGTTGAAGCATATAACCTCAATCTTGTGACAAAGGTAATGGCGGAAATTTTAGTAAAAAAAAAAAACTCCCCATAACAAACAGGAAACGAAAGAATAAAGCAGAGAACATATATGCCTTCTGGAAAACAAGTTCCTCCACAGTAACTTTTTGTTACCTATTCACCCAATTTTCAATTTTCAGTTGTAACAGTCTACGAAACAATTTCAAGTCAAAACTAAATTCAGTAAAAAAAAAAAAAAATACACTTTCACGAGATCCTAAAACTATTACATTGGGTTCTTTTCATGGTCAATCAATGTGACACCCTGTCACCAAACTCTCTGAAATACACATCTGCATAGGCTGTGAAAAGGAAAAGAAAATTTAACTGGCTTAAAAGGATTGTCACTTCAGAGAAGGCAAATACTCAATTGCTTTCTTTGAAACATACAAGTGTTCTGGTTAGAGAAGGAAACCCCACATTCAGACAATCTTCTATCACTTTTTTCCGCAGAAAATTCAAGATCAGTGTCAAATAATAACACTAGAAATTTACATGTACTCAATTGATATTTATGAATCAATCACTCTATTAAGATATAAAAAAACAATAATAATATTTAAAATAAATAAATAAATCCAATATTGTAATGAAAAAAAATAAGTTCTGTAGTACAGGTGCTGCCGTGCCACGAGGCATGACCATGGAAGTAATGAAAAAGAATAAGTTCTGTTGTTGGACTATCTGCTCTATTCGTTTGATTTTAGCTTCTCTAGAGAAGACGAGACACTAAAAATGAAAGTGCTCGCAATGCATACCGAAAGGATACCAATTAAGCCGACTATTAATGACTAGTTCAAACACCAAGAGCGGTCTTATCAAATAAGGGATCAGACCGCTCTTAAAAAAATGAAACAAAACCAAACCGAAATAGTTCTAATCAGAAACAACCAACTTACTTTTCTCTAATATTCCAGGATGAAGCTTGTTTATTTAAAAGGTTTAGGATCAAACATTTAAATAACTCTAGATTGGGTGGATAATGTATTTTTATGTTTTCCCTACATGATCTGTTTGCATTAAGTATACTGGATGAGGAAGCCGGTGAGTAAGTATATTGTCTATTTCATCCAAAACTTAGTTGTTTGTTAATGTTATTCAACAAGTATCGATATATATATATATATATTTTGGAAAGCGAGCGGGGGTTATTTAGGATCCCCAAACCTGGAAAAAAAAATAGCTGGAAGTTACATTTGTATATAGGTTTTCCCTGATTTATTGTCATGTACAATATCTTTCAAGTCTTGAGCAAATGAGCTCGGCGTAACTTCCACATAGACCGAGCCTGGGTTTAGACTTGCAAGTTTGTCCGCAAGTCTGTTTGCTTCTCTGTAGTCATGCCTTATTGTATATTCTTCTAGAGCTCCGAGCATTCTCCTGATTCTATTGATCGTATGTCGTAAGTCCCATGCTGAATGTCTAGAATTTGTCAGATAGTCACGCACTGTAATTGAATCAGTGGATATTTCCAGTTTCAGTAGCTAGGCGAAGTCCTGCCTCAACTCCTTGTAATTCATGCAGTAGTATTGTCTGACCTGGTACTGAACCCGCACAAGCAACTACAATATCACCTTGATCATCCCGTATGATAGCACCATAGCCTCCAATGGCTCCTCGTAATGAGCCATTAGTGTTGAGCTTACTCCATCCAGTGTGGGCTTGTTCCAAGAGCACATAATTGGGGTTCTGGTCCTGAATTTTGGTTCTAGTCGCCATCTCCCAACCAGTTGTCTATTGGCAGCATTGTCTTCGATAGTGAACTCTTCAACATTGAACTTGAGCATGATATCATTGTAAATACATTTGGCTAATTCAATATTGGAGCGCTGTCGCTGTTGGTACAGCCTGGTGTTCCTTTCAGTCCATATGTAGTATATTGTAGCATTCAATGTTACCTTCTTAATTTGAGCACTGCTTCCATTACCCATGAGGTTTCGAGCACACCATCTGAGCTCCTCGTCCCAGCCTGCAATCTGCTTGGAATAGCCCAGATAGTCCAACATCTTGCCCCAAACAATTTGAGAATAGGAGCATTTAAAGAATAAGTGAGTTTCAGTCTCACTTTCCAGGTTACATAATGGGCAAGTATCCTATTGGGTTGTCCCCCATTGCTTGAGTTTACTAAGCGTTTTAAGAGCTCCATGACAGAGTATCCAAGTTATAAACGAATGCCTTAGAATGCAACCTTTAAACAAGACAATGCGTGCCCAGTCCACTATCCTGTTACGTTTCCTGATTGCTTCATAGGTGGACTTCAGCTGAAAGAGTCCATCACTACTTGATGTCCATAGAATCTCATCTTGTTTACCATCATCTAGCTCAACATCTTTCAATTGGCTAATAATGTCACTGATAATGCTTTGAGCATTCTGGGGTATGCTCCAATTATTGTCATTAATAATGGCCGAGACTTTAGCTCCTCTATGAAGATTAGAGTCATACAGTAGTTCCTGTGGGAATTGATTCATTAGAATACCTGATGGATGCCATGGGTCGTCCTTCCAAAAGAGTGTATTTTCGCCATTTCCAATGGAGTGGATAGCTAGCTGTGATGCCTTTGCCCTGCAATCCAGTATCTTTCGCCAACACCAAGATGCTTCTTTTGGGGATTTCATCAGCCAGAAGTCTCTTTGCTTGATTAGGTGCTTATGCACCCATTTAACCCATAATGAATCTCGGCGCGTGAGAATACTCCAAATGTGCTTCATGCATGCTGCCTCAGTTCCAATTCGAATGTCTCTAATACCTAGCCCACCTTCTTTGTATGGGTGACATAGTTTTTCCCAACTTACGAGTGCTTTCTTAGCTGCTACATCCCCTCCTGACCATAAGAAACTGCAAAGTATACTATTGATACAATCAATGGTTTGCATAGGGAGCCCGAAACAGGATGTCCAATAGATATGCATACTAGCTAGGACTGACTTGATAAGAACCAATCTTCTTGCATAGGTGAGGAATTTGTTCTTCCAGAAATTGACTTTCTTCCTTATCCTTTCTAAAATGGGCATACATTGAGAGTGAGATAGATAGGAAGAAGTCATTGGTAGTCCTAAGTACTTGACTGGTAAGCTGCCATGAGCAAACTGAAGGTGGGAGGAGATCATATCATGTTCACTGTCTGCTAGAAACAACACACTGTCGATATTGGTTATAAACACGCAGTTATTGTAGCCCTTATTTATGGACAATCACTTACGGAGCAATAGGAGCGGATCTAGAATTGCAGACAAAGGGGGACAAAAAAATTATAGAGATAATTTAATTCCTAAAATAAATAGATAAATATGATTAAAATAGAGTTTTAAAAGTGTTACAAGAGAAACATACATAATGAGTCAATGTAGATGCGCAATACATTTAGGTAAAAGCTCTCTGCGGGTTTTCATGTTCTGGTAATGTTGCATAATCACCTCATCATCGATGCCATTAAACATATCTTTTTCAACATATGTAATCAAACTATCTGTCATCCACTAATCACCCATACGATTATGTAATCGATTCTTGACAATCTTCATAGCATAAAAAGTTATTTCGATACTGGCAGTTGCAACTGGTAATATTAAGACAAAAGTAATAAGCCTATAGACCAAATGATACAATTTTTTTTTTTTTTTTGTCCTTACCATCTTCTTAGCAAGATTGCTAATTCCTATCAAATTCAAGAACTCGTTATTCGACCTCACATCAATGATAAATGTCTTCAACTGATTATCAAGAGCATCAAGTTGTACTTATAAGAAATCACTTGGATAAAACTAAGCAAAACGAATCAATTTTCCCTTATCAAAATTCGAAAAGGAATCATTTGGACTCAAGCATGAAAGACATAAAAGCAATTCAGTATTCACTTCATTGAAACGGTTGTTGAGCTCTTGAAGTTGCAAATCAATAACAACATTAAATAACTGAACTCGATAACGATGCATGTTTGTCACATTTTCAACATTACGCCGTGACCGTCCCCGAGCAACAAAAAATTCATCCAGGTTAGGCATTTCTATAACATGTTTGCTACAAAATAAGGAAACTTCATCTAGCAAATTATTTCATCCATCATCTCACATCAACTATAAGCGTTTCTTAGCTACTATGCCCAAACCCATGGCATTCACAATATCTTGATCATTTCTTTGCAATGTTTGTGACAATTCATTTGTGATTCCTAATGTATTTTTCATCAAATGAAGTCCAAATGCAATATCAAAAGATAGTAGTGAATCTAATAAAGTGCATGCTTCAACTCTTTGCTCAGCATATTTTGAGGTCTCCTTAATGCACTCAAGCACATCAATGATAGAATTGAACAACTTAATCAAGCTTATCAAAGTATTGTAATGTGAGCCCCAACGTGTATCTCCGGCTCTTTTAAGAGTTGATTGTTGATTTTGGCCACTTCCACTGGCAAGTTCACCACTTTCAAGTGCTTTTACGGTGCTAATAGATTGTGCTTCTAAAAGAATATCATGACGCTTACATGAGCCACCAACCACATTCACAACACTCGTGACCAAAGAGAATAATAAAACAATGAAATCATCATTCTTTTCAATGGCAATAACTGCTAATTGAAGTTGATGTGCAAAGCAGTGAATATAAAATGCACTTCCATTGTCCTTTAAGATTAATGCTTTAAGACCGTTGAACTCACCTTGCATATTGCTTGCCCCATCGTACCCTTGGCCACGTAGTCTTGAAATGCTTAACTTGTGCTTGGAAAATAAAGCGTCAATTGATGCCTTTAGGGATAGAGCAAAAGTATCAGAAACATGTACAATACCTAAAAGTCTTTCAATCACATGCCCGTGTTTGTCCACATAACGGATCACGGAAGCCATTTGCTCTTTAAATTAAAAATCAAATATGAAATTCCCCTGTATAAAGATAAGATAATAAATTAGATGCTTAAACAAACATGAAATACCTCATTAAAGCTTAAATAAATATGGAACAAAAGAAAGGAATTTACCCCTTTCTTTGATTCATCTCTCTCTCATTTCTCTTTTTTATCAAACCCAACCCCATACGGCCAAACCAAACCCACACTCAAGCCTCACTTCACTCTTCATCTCACACAAGCCTCACTCTTCATCTCTATGAAATCTTTTTCAGAAAGCTCAAACTCTGAGGACTCAGAAAGCTCAAAGTAGGGGACTCTTCATCTCACTCAAACTCACTCTTCATCTCTGAGAAAGCTCAAAGCATGGGACTCTTCATCTCACTCAACTTTGTCTCTGAGAAAGCTCAAAGCAAGGGAGTCTTCATCTCACTCAAACTCACTCTTCATCTCTAAGAAAGCTCAAAGCAGGGGACTCTTCATCTTACTCAAACTCACTCTTCATCTCAGTCAAGCTCACTCTTCATCTCTGAATTTGCTTTCATCAGATTCAGAGAGATCGAGAGATCGAGGAGTTTGTTCGAGTTTGCTTTCATTAGATTCGGAGAGATCGAGTTTGTTTTCTTCAGACTGAGATCGAGTTTGTTACATCAAACTCAGTGAGATCGAGAGATCGAATTTGTTTTCATCAGAGACTCAAAGAGATTGAGTTTTTATCAGAGATTTTGAGTTTGTTTCATCAGACTCTAAGGCGGATCCAGGAGAGATCGAGCTCAGTTTCATCATAGAGAGATCGAGTTTCTGATCTCTTTCGATTTTCTGATCAGATCTCTCTGAGATCTCTCTCTAATCTTGCTCTGATCTCACTTTGATCTCTCTGAGATCTTTCTCTGATTTCTCAAAGTTGATTCGTTGTTTCAATTTTGGATCGCCAAAAAGGGAGACAGATACCAAGGTAGGAAGAGATGTTAAAGCTTAAGGTGATTTTGTTGTTGTTCACTTGTCCTGTTGATTTCATTTAGAACCCATAATCAAACAAACTCACCTTGTTTTGCAGGGATGGAGAAGAAGCTATTGTTGAAGATAGAAGGCGTGGAGGCGGAGATTATAGGCGGCGACTCAATTTTTTTCTTTCAATTGTGATACGTGATCTGTTATTGTAATTCTTGGTTTTATAAGAGGGGCAAGATGAAATTTTTAAGGGGGGCAAGATTGAAATTGTATATGCTAGCTCTGATAGATTTTTTTCAAAACCTAAGGGGGTCAATTGACCCCCTTACCCAAGCTGTAGATCCGCCCCTAGGAGCAACATATGAGTTGTATGTGCATCCCATTGCTATACCAACGTATTGGCCCAAGGTAATATGCTGAACATAAATACTTATATAACCAACTATACATATCACACATGCAATGTAATATTGACTGTAATGTCTGTCTGTGAATCCTAAATATGTTATGAATCCACCTCCACTTACAAGGCTCCCTGGTAGGCTTAGGGTGAATAGAAGAAAGACTGCGGATGAACCATCTACGACACCAAAAAAAAAAAAAAAATGCAACAAATGTCAACAGCTTGGACACAACAAGATTACTTTTTTTTTTTTTTTTTGTTACCAGCTACTAAGGGTAATACATATGGACTTGAACAAATTGTATAGGTTTTTTTTTTTTTTTTTTTTTGGGAAAACGAGCCGGGTTATTTAGGATCCCCGAACCTTAGAAATGAAAAAAGAGGATGATAAAGATAACAATCACTCATACGTTCACTCGTTACAACATCCACAGGACAATAAACTTGCTTCAAATCGTCAACTAAGAACCTAATTAGTTCTAGAATCACCGTCTCCAAGTTGGGGGGTAACCCTGCAAAGTGTTCTGCTACTAAAGTAGTTGCATGATAGACCTGCCATAACTTTTCTTCCACATAAGTACCAATCAATCATTTAATCACTCTCATGACGTGATTTATACCTAATGTGGGCCCCAGGATGTATGAGAAGTCGTCGTAAGGATACGAACCACAATGAATCCTGATATAAAAACCATTGAATGCTAGCACTAATCTAGCATCCATACAAGGTTCTAATAAGCATTTGCATTCTACTTGTATTATCATCATCAGTTACCTGAATTTAGGATTTGTCTTCTTGCTTCGAGAGGACCTTCGAGGAGTCTGTATTGTGGTAACCTCACGTTCTTCTTCACTAGTGTTTTGCCCCACCTTTGCTGCTTCCTTTTCAAGTGAAGTTTGAATTTCAGCGACCACTGCATCCGTGCCTATTCGTGCAATTTCTGACTGCACAGCCTTAACGTCTTGGGGTGTTAGGCAAGCCATGAGCGTCGTGGGATCTTCCCCCAGTCCTCCTAAACCAGCGATCGTGCAAAGCACCTCCACTACTTGCATTGGGTTTTCCTCTGAGTTAGATATGGGGGTAGACAGACCTGGCTCTGCTGCTACTTCAGCGTCTGAATCCGCAGCCTGAATCGCTGTTTCAATCCCATTGGGTGAGTAACCTGCATCCCTACAATCATCCCTGAATTCATTGAATTGTTGCTCCTTAACAACAGCAGCCAAACTCTGCTGCTCCTTAGACGTATCAACAACATCTAATTCTAAACTAGTTGTTCCAACTTGGGCAATGATTTGATTTATATTCTCAATCAAACTGCTATTATTTTCTTGAGGTGTCGGACATTCTAAATTCGCCTTGCCCGTAATAACCTGCGTATCTCCAGTTTTCCCAACTGAAACAAAGCAAGCAAGCTCTGTTTTTGGCGATTCATTTGACTGCTGAACTGTTAATGGAATCGCTGATTTAGGAGTCTTACGTAGCTGCTGTTCCTCATATGGTTCCTGACCAGAAATCACCAAGGCCTGCTCACTTCTTAGACTCCCTGGTCCGGGTAGAGAACCCCCACATTCAGCATGGACTCCTGGGACAGCAGGAGCACCTGCTGCATCAACCTGAATTGCTGGAGGTTCCGCTGATTTTAGCCCATTAATTTGGCTGAAATCAACCTGTGTTGACACACCTTCCAGCCCAGGACTTGGCCTCCCCGGGTTGCCAACACCACCGCTTACCATTAGGGTTACTTGTAAAGCAGTTGCTATCTCACTATTTGGATAGGGTTGCCAGCTACTTGTAAAGGGTAATAACCCAATTTTTTTAGTATATACCTAGTATTTCCTAAAACTAAAAATAATAATGTAATATATATAGATATAATAAAAGTTCATTCAACAAAACCTAAATGTATTGTTGTGGCAGTGATTTCTACTGACCCAGGTTTGATTCTCATGCAACACAAATATTTTTGTTAATTGATGTATTTCTCTCCCTCACATTGTTAGCGATAGATCAAGTTTAAAACGAATAGAATTGCAATGTATATACATATATTTATTTGACTGTCTACTTGATGTCAGTAGAAACTTGTTATCAAATTATCAGCGCGGGGTAGGAAAATTTATTGGCGCACGCACACACACACACACAAATCCTGGGAACAGTAATGGGTGTTTTGGTCTGCTTGGAAGAGATGGTCTGTCTTTATCGTAGTTTTCCAGCCATGTTTAGTAGTATTGGGATTGGGTGAAAATACACCAAATTTGGGAAGAGATGAGTTCCCATCAGACCTTTTTTTTAGTGCAAGTTCATGCAGTGTGGGGTGCTCTGTTATGTATAATTTCTCAGCTTAAATTCATTTTTGCTATCTGCTCAGTAGTTAGGTTAAAAATAAGGCGTTTGCTAAAGAATTTCAATTGTAAATGCCCCAAAGCATTGGATAAATTAAATCTGGCGACAATATCTTATATAAAACTTTAAACATATGAATCCATAACTTTCCAAGGTAACCTTTTTTTTTTTTTTAAATGAGCAGGAGTTTGTTTAAGATCCCCAAACCTGTAAAAGCAAGCTGAGATTACATTCTTATATAAGTTTTTCCTATAGCATCTACGCATACAATCTTTTTGAGGTCCTCAGCAAATGAATTGGTAGCAATGTCAAAGTGCTCACAGCTAGGATAAAGTCGAGCCAGGTGGTCTGCATCTCTGTTGGTTTCTCTGTAGTGGTGTCCAACTTTGTAGTCATCTAGTTGCGTAAAGTTCCTTTTAATCCTTCTGAGGATGTTTCCAGGGAAACCTTTATAACAAATGAAATAATTATTGAGAAAAATGGGATGAATTACTTCCATCCTTGTCTGCATTCTTCATCACCAAAGTTTTCTTCTTGAGGAAATTAGAATACCAATTTGCTGATGACTTGAGCTGTCTCTTCAACTCCTTGTCCTCAAAGTCCACATGGGCGAGCCCATAGCGAGATGTGTAACCTGATAAAAACTCGAAAACATCCAAGAATGACCACACAAAATACCCTTTGGCGTTCGTGCCATTGCTGCAGCATACAAACACAATTAGATCCACATTAGAATTGAAAGTTAACACATTCCAATGTGATATTGAGAGCAAGGGAACAGTGGAACTGCACCTAATTGCACTTTGTATGACATCCATGTAGCCACTTAAGTAGTTGATTCTGGCAGTATCGTCAAGTGTCTCATTGTATGGTGCACCATAACCTGAATAATACATGATTTTTCATCATCAAAGACGAACTTCATATTCTTTGCTAATACCGGTCTCTTGACAAAGACGTGTTTAGAAGGACTACAATACCATTTTCCTGGATGTAAACAGGAGGATTGCCATAATGGTCCTTGAAGTACTCCAGTAGTCCTTTCATACCAGATGGATTATAGGGCAATGAACTTGGGACAAATGTACCAGGAGGGATTTCGGTTCCTTCTTTAGTAACTGTAAAGCAGATACCAACGACATGGTTAATAATCAGCATTGCATGAGTTCATATGTTTAGAATTTCATCTTCTTCAAAGCTTCCATTTTAAGGAAATAATATACCTGAAAGCTTAACATCGAGATCAGTATGAAAGTCTCTTTTTGGACTATGGGGACCATCTTCTACGTACACTATAACATAGTGGTTCAGCCCGATGAAATCAAATGATCCCTTCAGTAATTCAGATTCACGTTTGGTGAAAGATGGCATCCTTGAACCTACATTCTTCTTCATAATATCTGGGTAGTCTCCATAAATGACGGGATTGACAACCCTGCAGTTTTGTCACAAAAGCAAAATTGTAATTAATTACATCTAATTTAGAAATGGATTCAAAAGATAAACATTGATGTCTAATATGCACAAAAATTACCTCCCTACAATACATGTATAAGCATTCATACTTATGTACTTACCAACCAATGTAGAAATCAATAGCTCTTTGAGTTGCCCGAACATCTATAGTTGAATTTGTCATAGGAGTAAACCAAAAGGCATAAACGTTCAAGCCTACCAAACCATTTTGCTTAGCCTGCAAGGGAAATATTTACTAAATATGCATATATAAGTCATTGTCTTGAAACAACTTCTCAACGCTATTTTCTTACTTCTTCAATGTAATAAGGGACAGAGTATACTCTACTTGGTATTTGTCTTTGTACATCGCTACAATAGATGATTGTGCAAGTAAAATATGGTGCATTGCTTTGTATGGTTCAACAGACGAATTCCCTGCACTGCAGTTATACAAGCCTCCAGGAGGTGAACATCGCCGAGGTGGTAACTGCCCAGTACTGTAAGATGATATGGCCATTATATTGGGTTCATTGCTGGTGGTCCAATGGGAGATTCGGTCACCAAACTCTCTGAAACACACATCTGCAAAGGCTGTGAAGTCCTCACTGGATTTATACAAAGCAAGATAGTTAGCATTATGAAGTGTAGTTCATATATATATAGGTGTTTAGTATAAAAAAGAGAAGTTGAAATTACACGATCTTTGGGCTCAGCCATCCTTCATATTCATCTTCAAGTATCTGAGGTAAATCTAAATGGGAAAGGGTAGCATGTCGTTCAATTCCTACATTCAAAGAGAAAATCAAGAGGATAAGCTGTCAAGTGTGGATTTTTATCAGAAAAGACCTCAGTGCACGGAAGATAGCAACACCCACTTATTACCCTCTAATGACAGTCTTGAATAAAACTGATATAGGAACATTTGATTTTGATCAACATGTTGCATAAAAATCGCATAAAAATCAGTGACTGAAAACATACCATGACTGACCAGTTCGTTGATGACATTATTGTAATATTCGAGAGCTTCTGGATTGACGCGTCCTCTTCCATCTACAGCAATCAAAATATGGTAAGTTTACGTTAACATAAAGGACATCAATATTCGTGAAGAAAGGTGGAATAGTGTGATATATCATACTTGGAAGAAGTCTTGACCATGATATGGAGAATCTGTAGGCTTCAAGTCCCACTTCACTCATTAGCTTTACATCCTCCTATAAGATCAGTAACAGAAAAATTATCTCTGCGACTTCAAGAAACAACTATGCGGCAATGCAGTTCTTGATCAGTATATATGATGCGTATTTGCATTCATTTTCCTTGATTTAATCCATCAATCATATTTTTTCAACATTCCTTGTAAAAGACTACAAGAAGGGCTATTTCAGACTATTTCGGAAAGGTTAAATTTAGCCAAAATTTTCTAATTCTTTGGCAAACAAAAATGTAAATTATTGTCATCAAGAGTTGATAAAATTGGAGTGGCACTCATTGACGTATGTGCTTACCACCATAACCCAAAACTCTTCATTCCTTGTTTTGACCCACTAGTGAATGTGACTTGAAAACGATATGAAGTAGTAAGCCAATTTAAGTTGAAAAGTACACCTCAAGAACCTATCTAGGAGCATCACACATTCAGACAACGTCGAAGAAAAAGAAAAAGAAAAAGAGAATTGCCTTATACTTGTGGTATCCATCGCTAGCAACATCTCCAGTGCTATTGTCAAGCATGTTACCTGAACAAATTAAATAAACTTCCATTCAACTAAACTATACTAATTCATGTATTTAATGCATCTTAGAGATGGATGAGAAATCTATAATAAACACAATAAGTAATGAAGAAAGTAACATAAAATGGATTTACCAGCATGAGTGAAAGTGTCCCATATGCTAGGAGTTCTTCCATCCTCTGCTGCTGCTCCTTCATACTGCAAACATACATGAATTATATAACTGAGGTTTGTTCTTGCCGGGGAGTACTCTACAGATGGTTTGAGTACTGTTTGGAGAAGATAGAAGAGAGTAGTAGTACATAGAGAGACAGACCTGATAAGCCGATGTTCCAGCACCGAAAACAAAGTCTGATGGAAAGTCATCTCTACTGAGTTTCAGAGTGTTTTCACCCAAAACCAATACTACTAATGAACATAGTAGGATAAATAGATAATGAAAATTGACCATGTCTTCCAATCAGAAAGGATAAGGCACCAAAACTGTTACTTCTGTTTCTTCTTAACTACAGTTCTTAATTCAGATTGAACCCAATATATATAGTTCTTTACGCTCTCCCATAGAGACACAAAGCTGGCTGACAAAGTAAGTTGCAGAAAATTCAAGATTGTTGACAATTAACTTTCGAAAAATAGTATCCTATTGTGATGAATAATAATCAACCATTTTGACATAACTAGCAGTCCCCCAAGATGACCGGTATGTGTGGTGTTGCTCATCTTGACGAGAAATCTATATCCACAATAAATCCAAGTTTTTATCATCTTTTCATATGAAATTATCCAATAATTTACCAAATATTGCAATTTGTATCATTTTTCTCAAGGGAGGTAATATCCTGATAATTTCAGCAATGGCTATCATTGCCTTAATTTTCTTTAAAATATACCAAATATTTTCCAAAATATGAACCCCTTGACACAAATGCATCATTTGTCATTTCCTCGACCAATAGAAAAAGTAAATAAAATAAAAAATTTGGCCAAGAGTCCTCTCTGGTTTTTACTTTGTGATTTTGGGTGACGCAGCTGTTTCAACTTTTGCTGCTGTCCATATATAGATGTTCTCTGGTTAGTCCCTACTCGGGAGTTTCTAGTTATGTCTATGGTAGATATAACTTCCATCAGACTTTATTTTTGGTGCAAAATTCATGTAGTGTGTGTGGTGCCTTGTTATGTTCTTGAGGTGTAATTTTTCAACTTCAAGCAGTTTCGCTGTCATGCTCACTAGTTCAGCTTAAATACCAAGGAATTTGTTGAAGAATTACACTCGAATACACTCTGAAATGTTACATGTTGGGTACCTTCACCACTTGTGTCCATTTTAGTCAGGCTTTAGGTCAGCCGTTGTATGGTTCCTGACCAAAAGCTGCACGTAACCAACAAAACTTAATTGGATTAAACAGATAAACAAAAATACATCATATCTTCGCAAAATTTTAATGAGTCTTACATATGGACTTGAACAAATTGTATAGGGTTGCCAGCTACTTGTTAAGGGTAATAACCCAATTTTTTTAGTATATACCTAGTATTTCCTAAAACTAAAAATAATAATGTAATATATATGGATATAATAAAAGTTCATTCAACAAAACCTAAATGTATTGTTGTGGCAGTGATTTCTACTGACCCAGGTTTGGTTCTCATTGAACACAAATATTTTTGTTAATTGATGTATTTCTCTCCCTCGCATTGTTAGCAATAGATCAAGTTTACAACGAATAGAATTGCAATGTATATACATATATTTATTTGACTGTCTACTTGATGCCAGTAGAAACTTGTTATCAAATTATCAGCCCGGGGTAGGAAAATTTATTGGCACACACACACACACACAAATCCTGGGAAGAGTAATGGGTTAAAAATATGGCGTTTGCTAAAGAATTTCAATTTTTAATGCGCCAAAGCATTGGATAAATCTGACGACTATCTTATATAAAATTTTAAACATATGAATCCGTAACTTTCCAAGGTAACCTTTTTTTTTTGAAGTGAGCAGGAGTTTGTTTAAGATCCCCAAACCTGTCAAAGCAAGCTGAGATTACATTCTTATATAAGTTTTTCCTATAGCATCTACGCATACAATCTTTTTGAGGTCCTCAGCAAATGAATTGGCAGCAATCTCAAAGTGCTCACAGCTAGGATAAAGTCGAGCCAGGTGGTCTGCATCTCTGTTGGTTTCTCTGTAGTGGTGTCCAACTTTGTAGTCATCTAGTTGCGTAAAGTTCCTTTTAATCCTTCTGAGGATGTTTCCAGGGAAACCTTTATAACAAATGAAATAATTATTGAGAAAAATGGGATGATTTACTTCCATCCTTGTCTACATTCTTCATCACCAAAGTTTTCTTCTTGAGGAAATTAGAATACCAATTTGCTGATGACTTGAGCTGTCTCTTCAACTCCTTGTCCTCAAAGTCCACATGGACGAGCCCATAGCGAGATGTGTAACCTGATAAAAACTCGAAAACATCCAAGAATGACCACACAAAATACCCTTTGGTGTTCGTGCCATTGCTGCAGCAAACAAACACAATTAGATCCACATTAGAATTGAAAGTTAACACATTCCAATGTGATATTGAGAGCAAGGGAACAGTGGAACTGCACCTAATTGCACTTTGTATGACATCCATGTAGCCACTTAAGTAATTGATTCTGGCAGTATCGTCAAGTGTCTCATTGTATGGTGCACCATAACCTGAATAATACATGATTTTTCATCATCAAAGACGAACTTCATATTCTTTGCTAATACCGATCTCTTGACAAAGACGTGTTTAGAAGGACTACAATACCATTTTCCTGGATGTAAACGGGAGGATTGCCATAATGGTCCTTGAAGTACTCCAGTAGTCCTTTCATACCAGATGGATTGTAGGGCAATGAACTTGGAACAAATTGACCAGGAGAGGGTTTGGTTCCTTCTTTAGTAACTGTAAAGCAGATACCGACGACATGGTTAATGATCAGCATTGCATGAGTTCACATGTTTAGAAATTTCACCTTCTTCAAAGCTTCCATTTTAAGGAAATAATATACCTGAAAGCTTAACATTGAGATCAGTATCAAAGTCTCTTGGGCCAGTGTTTGGACTATGGGGACCGTCTTCTACGTACATTGTAACATAGTGGTTCAGCCCGATGAAATCAAATGATCCCTTCAGTAATTCAGATTCACGTTTGGTGAAAGATGGCATCCTTGAACCTACATTCTTCTTCATAATATCTGGGTAGTCTCCATAAATGACGGGATTGACAACCCTGCAGTTTTGTCACAAAAGCAAAATTGTAATTAATTACATCTAATTTAGAAATGGATTCAAAAGATAAACATTGATGTCTAATATGCACAAAAATTACCTCCCTACAATACATGTATAAGCATTCATACTTATGTACTTACCAACCAATGTAGAAATCAATAGCTCTTTGAGTTGCCCGAACATCTATAGTTGAATTTGTCATAGGAGTAAACCAAAAGGCATAAACGTTCAAGCCTACCAAACCATTTTGCTTAGCCTGCAAGGGAAATATTTACTAAATGTGCATATCTAAGTCATTTTCTTGAAACAACTTCTCAACGCTATTTTCTTACTTCTTCAATGTAATAAGGGACAGAGTATACTCACTTGGTATTTGTCTCTGTACATCGCTACAATAGATGATTGTGCAAGTAAAATATGGTGCATTGCTTTGTATGGTTCAACAGATGAATTCCCTGCACTGCAGTTATACAAGCCTCCGGGAGGTGAACATCGCTGAGGTGGTAACTGCCCAGTACTGTAAGATGATATGGCCATTATATTGGGTTCATTGCTGGTGGTCCAATGGGAGATTCGGTCACCAAACTCTCTAAAACACACATCTGCAAAGGTTGTGAAGTCCTCACTGGATTTATACAAAGCAAGATAGTTAGCATTATGAAGTGTAGTTCATATATATATATAGGTGTTTAGTATAAAAAAGAGAAGTTGAAATTACACGATCTTTGGGCTCAGCCATCCTTCATATTCATCTTCAAGTATCTGAGGTAAATCTAAATGGGAAAGGGTAGCATGTAGTTCAATTCCTACAATTCAAAGAGAAAATCAAGAGGGTAAGCTGTCAAGTGTGGATTTTTATCAGAAAAGACCTCAGTGCACGGAAGATAGCAACACCCACTTATTACCCTCTAATGACAGTCATGAATAAAACGGATATAGGAACATTTGATCAACATGTTGCATAAAAATCAGTGACTGAAAACATACCATGACTGACCAGTTCGTTGATGACATTATTGTAATATTCGAGAGCTTCTGGATTGACGCGTCCTCTTCCATCTACAGCAATCAAAATACGGTAAGTTTACGTTAACATAAAGGACATCAATATTCGTGAAGAAAGGTGGAATAGTGTGATATATCATACTTGGAAGAAGTCTTGACCATGATATGGAGAATCTGTAGGCTTCAAGTCCCACTTCACTCATTAGCTTTACATCCTCCTATAACATCAGTAACAGAAAAATTATCTCTGCCACTTCAAGAAACAACTATGTAGCAATGCAGTTCTTGATCAGTATATATAATGCGTATCTGCATTCATTTTCCTTGATTTAATCCATCAATCATATTTTTTCAACATTCCTTGTAAAAGACAACAAGACAGGGATATTTCAGACTATTTCGGAAAGGTTAAATTTAGCCAAAATTTTCTAATTCTTTGGCAAATAAAAATGTAAATTATTATCATCAAGAGTTGATAAAATTGGAGTGGCACTCATTGACGTATGTGCTTACCACCATAACCCAAAACTCTTCATTCCTTGTTTTGACCCACTAGTGAATGTGACTTGAAAACGATATATGAAGTAAGCCAATTTAAGTTGAAAAGTACACCTCAAGAACCTATCTCGAAGCGCATCACACATTTAGACAACGTCGAAGAAAAAGAAAAAGAAAAAGAAAATGAAAAGAGTATTGCCTTATACTTGTGATATCCATCGCTAGCAACATCTCCATTGCTATTGTCAAGCATGTTACCTGAACAAATTAAATAAACTTCCATTCAACTAAACTATACTAATTCATGTATTTAATGCATCTTAGAGATGAGAAATCTATAATAAACACAATAAGTAATGAAGAAAGTAACACTAAATGGATTTACCAGCGTGAGTGAAAGTGTCCCATATGCTAGGAGTTCTTCCATCCTCTGCTGCTGCTCCTTCATACTGCAAACATACATGAATTATATAACTGAGGTTTGTTCTTGCCGGGGAGTACTCTACAGATGGTTTGAGTACTGTTTGGAGAAGATAGAAGAGAGTAGTAGTACATAGAGAGACAGACCTGATAAGCCGATGTTCCGGCACCGAAAACAAAGTCTGATGGAAAGTCATCTCTACTGAGTTTCAGAGTGTTTTCACCCAAAACCAATACTACTAATGAACATAGTAGGATAAATAGAGAATGAAAATTGACCATGTCTTCCAATCAGAAAGGATAAGGCAGCAGAACTGTTACTTCTGTACTACAGTTCTTAATTCAGATTGAACGAACCCAATATATATAGTTCTTTACGCTCTCCCATAGAGACAATTTACTTTCAAAAAATAGTATCCTATTGTGATGAATAATAATCAACCATTTTAACATAACTAGCAGTCCCCCAAGATGACCGGTAGGTGTGGTGTTGCTCATCTTGAGGAGAAATCTATATCCACAAAAAATCCAAGTTTTTATCATCTTTTCATTTGAAATTATCCAATAATTTACCAAATATTGCAATTTGTATCATTTTTCTCAAGGGAGGTAATATCCTGATAATTTCAGCAATGGCTGGCTATCATTGCCTTAATTTTCTTGAAAATATACCAAATATTTTCCAAAATATGAACCACTCGACACAAATGCATCATTTGTCATTTCCTCGGCCAATAGAAAAAGTAAATAAAATAAAAAATTTGGCCAAGATTTCTCTCTGGTTTTTACTTTGTGATATTGGGTGACGCAGCTGTTTCAACTTTTGCTGCTGTCCATATATAGATGTTCTCTGGTTAGTCCCTACTCGGGAGTTTCTAGTTATGTCTATGGTAGATATAACTTCCATCAGACTTTATTTTTGGTGCAAAATTCATGTAGTGTGTGTGGTACCTTGTTATGTTCTTGAGGTGTAATTTTTCAACTTCAAGTAGTTTCGCTGTCACGCTCACTAGTTCAGCTTAAATACCAAGGAATTTGTTGAAGAATTACACTCGAATGCACCCAAATGTTACATGACGACTCTGAAATGGTTATTCTTAATCTTAACCACACACCAACCTTAAGTTTGTGGTGTTCATCAAGTTGACGGAATTGGTAAATATTGCCCTTGCTACTGATCTCTTCATTGATTGATAAGTACATTGCATATATGATTGATAAGTAAATTGTATGGAACTGGTAATGTTTTGAGTCGTTCCTCTCAGTTTGTTTGAATGTGACCTAGTAAACATCGCCTTGTTTACATGTTGAGTACCTTCACCACTTGTGTCCATTTTAGTCAGGCTTTAGGTTATCTGTTGTATGGTTCCTGACCAAAAGCTGCACGTAACCAACAAAACTTAATTGGATTAAATAGATAAACAAAAATACATCATATCTTCACAAAATTTTAATGAGTCTTAGCATGAATCACAGAGTCTCTCCAGCAAGTTCTAAAAGGACTTTCTCAATGTCGTAGCAAAGTTGAACTGCAATCCTTGGATTTTCACCACAAACTATTTGGGATCAACAGCGAAGACCCTAACACCCAACAAAAAGACTTAACTATTAATATATTGCCTAAGGCTTTCAACAAAAAAAACAAGAATCACCCGTCAGAAAGAAAAATATGGAAAGGGATTTATTTGTTTGGAATCGAGTGATTCATAATCAGTCCCTCGGGACCAATCTGACATAAACGAAGCTCATGGACCACCGAAGTTGCACTCCTACACATAGCGTGCATACCCCCAAGCTTAAATAAGTATTAGATAACAACAACAACATAATGTGGTAAACAAACATACAAGTATCCGATAAGATAATTGTGACTAGGATATACAAAGAAAACGCGGAGTAGTTAATGGTTGAACCATATAACCTCAATCATTTTCGAGAATGGATCTCTCTTGTGACACTGTCAAAGGTAATGGAAATTTTAGTAAAAAAAAAAAAAAAAAACTCCCCATAACAAACAGGAAACGAAAGAATAAAGCAGAGAACATATATGCCTTCTATGTTTTTTCTTCCTTACTGAACTTCTCTTCTATTTCTCTTGATTGAGTGAAGAGTGTTGAGGGTATGATGGAAAACAAGTTCCTCCACAGTAACTTTTTATTACCTATTCATCCAATTTAAAAAAAAAATGAAGAACACTTTCACGAGATCCTAAAACTATTACATTGGGTTCTTTTCATGAAATACACATCTGCATAGGCTGTGAAAAGGAAAAGAAAAATTAATTGGCTTAAAGGATTGTCACTTCAGAGAAGGCAAATACTCAATTGCTTTCTTTGAAAAATACAAGTGTTCTGGTTAGTCTAGAGAAGGAAACACCACATTCAGACAATTTTCTATCACTTTTTTCCACACAAAATTCAAGATCAGTGTCAAATAATAACACTACAAATCTACATGTACTCAATTGATATGCATGAATCAATCACTCTATTAAGATATCAAAAAATAACAATAATATTATTTAAAATAAATAAATAAATCCAATATTGTAAAATGTTAATTACTCATACTATCGATTTTGAATCATCGTCAACCTACTCCCGTACTACATTAAATTGGCATTTTTGTAATCACCCCAAAACAATATCAATTTTCAGTTGTAACAGTCTACCAAACAATTTTAAGTCAAAACTAAATTCAGTTAAAAAAAAAAAAAACGTTTTTACAGAAGAAAAAAAAAAGTGATACAATAAATTAGATCACCATGAATAGTATCACTTGTAACACCATAATCTTCATAGTGACACAATTATTGTATCACTTTGTTTGTGAAAATGTGTAGTATTCGATGGATTGTTTCAGCTTAAAATGATGAGTGATGCTAGGCGGCGGGGAAACGAGCGAGGAAACGGACGAGGGAGGAGGTTTGACCCCCATCCCCTCAAGATTCACACGGGTGCGCATCTTGAGGGGGATGGAGGGTCATACCCCATCCCTCGCCCGTTTCCTTGTTCATTTCCTCGCCATTTAGAATCACCGTAAAATGATATTGTTTTGGAATTATTACAAAAATGTCAATTTAATATAATGCCGTGTGTAGGATTCCACGACTTCCAAAACCACCATTCAATATCACTATCAATTGACAATTATTTCAATCAAAACCCAAGTTTCCAACTGTTTCTCCTGTCCATATATACATGTGTGTTCTCTTTAACTTGTTCTTTATCTCTTTCATGAAATTGACCCAAAATATATTTTCCTACTCTCAACACACCCAATTCAATGATATAAAACTAAAAGGAAATTCACCCCAACATTTGAGCTTGTGTTCTCTTCTGCTTGGTAAATATGGTCACACTCTCTTTTCTATTTTTTCTTCTATGTTTAACTCAAGTGAGCTTGAGTGAAAACACACCAAGTTTCAGTAGAGATGACTTCCCATCAGACTTTGTTTTTGGAGCTGGAACTTCTGCTTATCAGGTCTGTCTGTGTATTCCCATATCTTCTGAATAGTGTTTCGATCATATATATAAAGTAGAAAATCAAAACCAACTCATCAGAATTCGCGCATATTTGCAGTATGAAGGAGCAATAGCAGAGGATGGAAAAGCACCCAGCATATGGGATACCTATACTCATGCTGGTAAGACCATTGCAGATTAACTTATGCCTTAATTTTCTAGATATGTTTTCTTGTGTAAGAACTAAATACATATGATATGTTTGGAATTCAAAGTTTTTGAACTAAAAATAATAGAATTTATTCAATTGTGATATCAGGTTACATGCCTGACAAAAGCACTGGAGATGTGGCATGTGATGGATACCACAAGTATAAGGTCAGACTCAACTCACTCTTCTTTCTTTCTTTCTTTTCTCTTGAGCTATAACTTTTTAGCAGAAAAATACAAATTCATGTCGCAATCGAGTCGCATTCATTGATTAGATTATACTAAGGAACAATAAGGAATTGTCCTCTATGCATCAAAACTATTCACAAACAACAAAATGTCATTTCTTAATCTAGCTATAAGAGCTGACTATTTCAAAGCTTATAGTAAGTACATATGTCAAGTAGTCCTCAATAGATCGATGAAATGACATGTTTGAATTTGACAATTGTAAGGGAAATACTAGCTACAGAAATTCTTAATGGCTTCGGAAACCTGCCTGTGGGTGGGTGGGCTTTAAACACACACTCCAAAAAAGTGTTTAAAGAGGGGCAAATTTGTATTTTTGCCCTCCAGGCAAGTTTTCCAAGCCCTGTAGAAGTGTTGTACTAGCTAATGTAAATAATTTTAACACAAATCTTGGATCTAGGTGGTGATAGTGAATGGCTAAAAACGCTATGCAAGTAATAGCAAATAACAAGCAATATGCAAAAAATAAAGATGACACCGAGATTTACATGGTTCGGCTTTACCTACTCCACGGACGAGGACCCTATAATTATTTTATTGATTTGAAAACACTTACTTGAATATTACAACGTTGTCAAGCAACGATCCTTGAGATTACCCAATCTCAAGCAAACAATACCACCAAAAGTTTGACGAAACTCGCAAACGAAGAACACCTGAAATCACTCGATTTCAATCCTTCTACTTGGCTATTGTTTCACGCTGCACACACACCGAATCACGCCTTTATCGCAGCCCGTTTCACGTCACACTCACGCTACACTGCTGCTCTGTTTCAGCATTGTATTTGTTGTCAACCTAATGCTGCATTGTTGCTGCGTTTGCTGATCACGTTGTATGTTGTTGGTCGTTATTTGTCTCATTGCTGCCTTGTATTTGCTGTTATACAATTAGTTGTTGTATGTTTGCTTTAAAAGAGAAATAAAAGGACATTGAGTCTCACATGAATTGTGAACCAAACACACCATCACACTAGGACTCTGAGTCTTATTTGTAAAGGACTCTAACTCACACAAGGTGTTTGAGTCCTTATAATTGCCTCACAATCTCCACATTGGAGAACAATTTCAGGTCACCACAAAAGCATCATAAACAACCATATAAGCATCTCCACCTTGGCATGAAATACCGCCAAGAACCATCTCTCAGTCACGAGAATCATCGTCATGCCCCTAAGGGCCCTGCACCCTTGGGGCGTCAACATTGAGATAGCTTAATCAAGTTGAGATAATGCTCAAACTTGATCCCTAGAATCGCTTTTGTCAACATATAAGCTGGGTTGTCTTTAGTATTCACTTTCTCCAAGAGAACTGTGCCATCCTCAATGACATCCCTCAGAAAATGATATCGCACATCAATGTGCTTCGTCCGAGCATGATGAACCTGGTTCTTAGCCAAATGGATAGCACTTCTGACTGTCACATCATCCTGAGTAATACCCAAATCACTAACCAAGCCTTGATGCCAGATGACTTCCTTCACTGCCTCTGATAAAACCATGTACTATGCTTCAGTAGTAGACAAAGCAATTATAGACTGTAACTGAGACTTCCAACTCACTGGACCCATCGTCAATGTAAAACAATAACCTATAGTCGATCGTCGCCTTTCAAGATCACCGGACCCATCGCCAATGTAACTGTTGAACTTGTTGTTGTGTAGGATCTGTGTTCCCATCAGTAGGAACCTCATCTTCTACCCTTGTCTCATCAGGCATCATATCTGTATCGCCACTTCCCTTACTAAAAGGAACATCATGCTTTGTATGAGATCTAGGAGCTCCAAGCTCCACCTGCAAAAAATCTCCATCATCCTCATCTTCATCATAGCTATCACCCCTCCAAATAGGGGAACCATCTTGGCATTTCTCACACTTTGCCTGTAACAAAGCCTCGTCATGGAACTTCACAATCTCGACTGATCACAAACTTCTACAAGTCAAAGCACCATAATTTATACCCTTTCACATTATGTGGATAACCGAGAAAATAGCTTTCCTGTCCCTTACTCCAATTTTATCTTCCCTAACATGAAAATATGCTAAACAACCAAATATTTTCAAGTTAGAATAATCTGAATAAATACCAAACCATACCTCTATAGGAATTTGAGACTCAATAGCTGATGAAGGAGAGCGGTTAATGAAATAGCACGTTGTGTTTACTGCTTCAGCCCACCATATTTTGCCCAAACCTGCATTGGACAACATGCACCGTGCTCTCTTCAATAGGGTACGATTCATCCGCTATGCTACCTCGCTCTGCTGTGGTGTCGACTTCACTGTGAAGTGTCTTCTAATGCCATGTTCCAAACAAAATTGCTTCAAGGGATCCTCGGTATACTCACCGCCATTATCAAATCTCACTACTTTGATCACCCTTCTAGTTTATTTCTCAATCATAGCTTTCCACTTCTTGAAGATATCAGTGACTTCATTTTTTTTGTTTCATGGTACACACTCATACTCTCCGATTGAAGTCATCGATAAAAGACACAAAATACCTGAAACCCCCCTTGGATGCGACTCTAGAGGGTCCCCAAACATCAGTGTGGATGTAATCCATAATCCCCACGGTGCTATGAGTAGCATCACTAAAACTAACTATGCACTGCTTCCCATGGATGCAATGTTCACAGAAATTCAGTTTTATCATTTTATCACCGCCAAGCAAGCCCCGCTTGCTTAAAGTTCTTAGTCCATTCTCACCTACATACCCTAATCGCATGTGTCATAACTGTATACATATCAAGTTTTTCTCATCAACAACTGTAGAAACCATAGCTCCACCTTCAACTATACTACCTTGAAGGAAACACAAATTGGCATGCCTAACCGCTGTCATAAGCAACTTGTCACCAAAATAAACAGTGCAATACACATTCTCACCAATATAATTGTAGCCCTGAGCTTCAAACACCTCAAGAGAAATCAACCCCTTTGAAAAAGTTGGAACATGACGTACCTCGGTAAGTTGTCTACATGACCCATCTGCTAACTAGAATTTGTCTTGCAAGGTCAAAAGTCACCCATTGTAACTGAACTGCCCTTAACCTCGCGATAAGTGTTGAACCATTCCCTTACAGGACACATATGATACGAAGCTCCTGTATCCAACATCCAACCGTCATACAAATGGTCATAAGATTTTGTCATCAGTGCATGTGCTAAGTCACACCTGATTAGAATATCCTCTACCACATATGGTGTCACAACAATATTCACTACGCCCTTATTCTCATTCTCTTGCTTATTGTGATTATCTTTCCAGTCTGGACAATTCCTTATGTAATGACATTTGCACTTACATTTGTGACATTCAACTTTAGACATATCTTTGCCTTTTGATTTATACCGATTTCTTCTGTAGTTGTTCCTTTTGTAATTTCTTCCCTTTGTCACTGAAAGACCATGCTTGAACCTCCTCATTCGAAGCACTCTTTCTGGAAGCCTTTGCAAGTACAGCTTGAACAATATCACTATATATACACAAATTTTTATTTCTTCAATGTTGTCATCTGATCAACAAACGGTTTTCATTCCTATAACAAAGAAATTAACAAGAATAATGATTTCTGACTATCTTCAAATTTAGCTCCAAGCTAACACAATCTGAATATAAACATTCAAATTCATTTATATGATCAGTCATGAGTTTACATGGCTGCAACCTGAAAGTGAAGAGCTTTTTTTGTAGGTACATCACACTCATCTGATCATTCTGAAGATACATAGCCTAAAGCTTATCCCAAAAACTCTGAATCGTCATCTCACCAGCAAAGTCTTAAGCCACATTGTGAGAAAGACACAAATGAATCGTATTACATGCCTTTTGATCCATTTTACTCCACTTCTCAATAACGTCAACCGTCGCCTTATCTGATAATGGTTTCTTTTTCCCATCTAGTGCATCAATCTAATCCATTTTACAATCCATCAATCTAGTGCATCAATCTAATCCATTTTCGCCTTATCTGATAATGGTTTCTTTTTCCCATTTTACAATCCATCTGCCAAGCTTTAAAATTGTTCCTACCATTGAATCGAACAATATCGAACCCATGAACTTTCGCATAGCCATCATCACGTGGTGAAGAAGACCTTTCAGCTATTTTAATTGACACCTTCAAAACACAAACACCAACTAACTGACGCTCTGATACCACTTGTAAGGGAAATATTAGCTAATGCAAATAATTCCAACACAAATCCTGGACCTAGGTGGTGATATTGAATGGCTAAAAACGATGTGCAAGTAATAGCCAACAACAAGCAATATGCAGAAAATAAAGATGACGTCGAGATTTACGTGGTTCGACTTTGCCTACTCCACGGACGAATCTGTAACTATTTTATTGATATGGAAACACTTACTTGAAGATTACAACGTTGTCAAGCAACGATCATTGAGATTACCCAATCTCAAGCAAACAATAGCACCAACGGTTTGACAAAACTCACAAATGAAGAACACCCGAAATCACTCGATTCCAATCCTTCTACTTGGCTATTGTTTCACGCTGCACACACACCGAATCACGCCCTTATCGCAGCCTGTTTCACGCCCTTATCGCAGCCCGTTTCATGTCGCACTCGCGCCACACTGCTACTCTGTTTCAGCGTTGTATTTGCTGCCAATCTGACGCTGCGTTGTTGCTGCGTTTGCTGATCACGTTGTGTGATGCTGGTCATTATTTGTCTCGTTGTTGCCTTGTATTTGCATTTATACAATTAGTTGTTGCATGTTTGCTTTAAAAAGAGAAAGAAGAGGACATTGAGTTCCACATGAATTGTGAACCATACACACCATCACACAAGGACTCTTGAGTCTTATTTGTAAAGGACTCTGATTCACACAAGGTGTTCGAGTCCTTGTAATTGTCTCACAACAATAATCTGGATTGCAACGATGAAATGAAATTGAAAATGAAGCAGACTGAGAACTGTATAATTGCATACTTGCTTTCCAGAATTCAGAAGTTTATACAAATTCTTTTTGGTTTCTTGATGATTCATTATTGTCCAATGTTAATAGGACGATGTTAAGCTAATGAGTGAAGTGGGACTTGAAGCCTACAGATTCTCCATATCTTGGTCAAGGCTCCTTCCTAGTATGATATATCGCACTACTTTGTCTTAATTAGTCTTGTATAGATACCTGATATGTACTTAATGCAAATTTACCGTATTTTGATCCCTGTAGATGGAAGAGGAGCTGTTAATCCAAAAGCTGTCGAATATTACAATACTCTCATCAATGAACTGGTCAATCATGGTATGTTTTTCAATCAGTGTCCCTAATGTTGATCAAATCATCCTACGCCTTTTCACTCCACACTCTTGACCCATGACCTTATTGAGTGGTAAAGTTAGGACAGTATTGGTGCAATGTGGAAACTAGACCCCAGTAAGCTGGGAGATTAACAATGATCTTACTCATGATTTCTCTGTGAACTGTAGGAATTGAACCACATGCTACACTTTACCATTTAGATCTTCCTCAAGTACTTGAAGATGAATATGAAGGATTATTGAGCCCAAAAATCATGTAATTTCACCCCCTATTCTCGTAACAGTCCTTATAACTATATCCTTGTGGAATGCAATTCTAATTTTCATTCTGCTTTGTTTTTATGAAGCGAGGACTTCACAGCGTATGCAGATGTGTGTTTCAGAGAGTTTGGTGACAGAGTATCTCATTGGACCACCTTCAATGAACCCAATATGATGAGCATAGCATCATATAACAGCGGACAATGGCCACCACGACGTTGTTCTCCTCCAGGAGCAGCATATGACTGCAGTAAAGGGAACTCGTCTACTGAACCATACAAAGCAGTGCACAATGTTTTACTTGCTCATGCATCTGTTGTGACAATGTACAGAGAGAAATACCAAGTGAGTCTTTCTTTGCCCATTATTCAAGCAGTAGGAAATATGGCATGCCAAGATTTTTCAAGACACTGAGTTTGATTAGGCGCACTTGGTCAATATTCCCTTTGCAGACCAAGCAAAATGGTTTAATAGGGTTGAATGCTTATGCATTCTGGTGTACTCCTTCGACAAACTCAACTGCAGATATTAAGGCGACTAAAAGAGCTAATGATTTCTTCCTTGGCTGGTAAGTAGTTGGATATTAGATTATTTGACATCTATGCTATTTAGTTGGGTGTTGATTGAATTCCAGTCGATTAGCATACTAATATATAAGACTGCAGGGTTGTCAATCCCCTAGTTTTCGGAGACTACCCTGAGATCATGAAGAAGAATGTTGGTTCAAGGATCCCATCCTTCACCAAACAGGAATCAGAATTACTGAAAGGATCATTTGATTTCATGGGGCTAAACCACTACATCACACTTACCATAGAAGACGGTCCCCATACTCCAAACACCGCCCCACGAGACTTTAATACTGATATGGATGTTAAATTTTCAAGTATGTTCTCCCCTTGAAATGAATGTATGTCTTTGAAGAATTTAAATTACTCGAAGATACATGATTATGGTCATTGACCATGTCATATGAATATGCATTGCAGTTGGTAAAGCCGACATGCCTCCAGGTTCATTTGTACCAACTGATGTGCCCTTCAACCCTGCTGGTATGAAAGGCCTACTGGAGTGCTTCAGAGACAACTATGGCAATCCTCCCATTTACATCCAAGAAAATGGTAATATAGTCCTCTAAACTAGTACATGTCAAGAAATCAACACAATCTTCTTACAAACTCAATGATTTACGGATACTTTAAAGGTTACGGAGGCTCCCAGAATGAGCCACTTGAAGACGCTGGCAGGATCGCCTACTTAAGTGGCAACATAGAAAGCATACTGAGCGCAACTAGGTGCATTTCCATTGCTTTGTTGTTCATCACATTGCTCTGTATTAGGTTCCTTCTCTAATGTGTAACAAATTGTATTGGTATTTTGCAGTGATGGTGCAAACACCAAAGGATATTTTGTGTGGTCATTTGTAGATGTTTTCGAGCTAATAGCGGGCTACGATTCCCGCTATGGTATCGTTCATGTGGATTTTGAAGACAAGGAATTGAAGAGGCAGCTCAAGTCATCAGCCTACTGGTACTCTGATTTCCTCAAGAAGAAAAGTTTGGCGATGAAGACTGCATACAAGAATGGAAGCTTAAGGAAATCATCTCATTTTTCACAGTAATTATTTCATGTATAATGTTTCATATAAAAAAAAATAATTTCGAAAGAAAAACATAACTGGATCTGATTTACACTAATTTTGTATAAAGCTAAAATAGAGGCATCTATTTATCTCCTATTTTCCCATATGTTTAGTCTTACTTACGGGTGCATTTAGGCACGGATCTACAAGGAGGCACTTGCCACCATTGATTTTTGAAAAAAAAAATTGGGTTATTTGCGGTTCGCCCACCCTGCGAAGCATACGATGTCATCCCGTCCCACCCCTTCATCTCTCCCTCTGTTCTCTGCGACGCCGATGACCCCACTCCGCTTCTTCTTCTTTTCTGCTCCATCTCTATGTTTACTGCAAGACCGATAACGGCCCAGCCTCCTCCTCTCTCTCCCTCACTGCTTGATTTATTTCTCTTTCCCACCATCACTACCAGCCACCGTCAACCCCAACCTCTCTTGTCTACTTTGAGGAAGAAAAATATTTTTTTAAGTATTTTTTTCGAAATGAATTCGTATATCGAGGTCTAGTTTTGTATTTTGTTCATAGTATTTTTTTAAGATACATGTTTATATTCAAGGTTCATCTGTGAGTTATTGTTTGAATGACATTTTAGTAATCAACATGAGCATTTTGATTGATTGCTAGTCTGAGGAGACTACAATAGTGATAAATGTTATGGGTAAATTCTAATTAACTATTTTTTATAGATGAAAAATCTCAGATAACCAAAAAAAATTTATAACCATATAATTTTACATTTGAAATTGATTTTTGCCTCTTCAACTTTATATACCAATTTAATTTGTCTCTCATATATTTGTCTTTTGTACTTCTACAAAGGATTTCTTTTCCCATAGATTAGATGAAGTTTTGTTAGCAATTAGTGTTTTGTATAGTTATTTAGTAAATGAGATAAACAAGTTTGAGAAAACACAAATGAAAATGACAAGAGAATTGAAGTGAAACCTCCTAAAACCCCTTGAACTATTTCACACATCTCCCAAAGGAAAGTGTGGGAAACACACAAATTGTTTAACAAATAAACAAAAACAATAAATTGAAAATATCAAATAAAAGAATAAAATATTTTTCATGTTAAATTTTGATTTTAAAAATAGCAAAGTTTTATCAAAATTAATGTAGGTGTCAAAAATAATATAGCTGTAATCATAAAAAAAAATGTAAATGGATTCTGCCACAATAATGTGTACCTAACTTTCCACACAATAAATTTCTACGAAAAACACCCCGGTATTTTTAAAGGGGTTGGGAAAATACCTTAGATAAGCAACCATCCAATTCTCATTTCCTGCAGTCCATTATGCTACCACTATGGCAGTATGGCTGCTTTTCTATGAGACTTTAAATGACCTCAGAAAAACTCACTTTTACGACAACAGAACCAGTTCTGCGTTTTTTTTGTTTTTGCATTCAACCAGAAACTTATTTATATCCTCCAGGCCAAACAGATTGGAGAAATCACACAGTACTTATGTGACTGGCAAAAGATCGTTTCTAGTTTTCGAGATCACACGACTGAGGGACAAGTCTGTAAAAGCTTACAGACTTGGCAGGAAATGTCTTATCACATCTCATATAATTTAGTTTCAGAGATTTACGGTTTTTTTGATTCACATGAAGCGGTGCAACCGACTAGAGGGGTTTATATGCTGATAGGAGGAACTCTCGGACCGGTTTTGTGATGCTGTTCTCTCAGATCCATGCCTGTGCCAGTAGTTATTACCTCTGCTGTTGGATTCTGCCCCACCGGCGGCCGCTGGATGGAATGACGCCCACCAACTTGATTCCCTGTCTACTGGGATCAATGGGAAAGGCGCAAAGCGATCTCTTTCCCATGCATAGAAACGGTTTCGTAATGAATTTTCTGCTTCTTGGAGATTTTGGCCTGATGAGCCCGAAGGAGGGAAGACGACAAAACCAGGGCCATTATCAGAGGATGAGGGCATTGGCCCTACAGGTGGCATGCCCCTTGCAGCACCTGATCTCCTAACGCCAGAAAACATGGGTGACCGCATGCCGGGTGAATTAATCTGTTGCCTCTGCTGATAAGCATGCAGACTGTGGAGTCTGTCATGGCCCCGGGAAATGTTGCTTGGAATGGGTGGAACCGGTGAAGAGACGAAAGAGTTTCCTGTTCTTGGACCAGACCTGTGAAAGGATAGTGGACCATTCAAGGTTAGTCCCAATGGTAAGAATAACTGCATCTTACGGTGCTGTTCAAATGAACACATAATGTGTTGGACATGAATACAGTATTATGTCACAGAATGCATATGATTTGCTACTTGAAATTTCAGAACTTACCCAGGGTTGAATAGAAATGGATGCATGAACGATGCAGATCCCGATCTTGATAGACCGTCTGATTCCCCGTTAATATGTCTAATCACTGGTGCTGGAACTGAAGCCTGGTCATTACCATTAGAGAAGGAGGGAGGATGATGATCCCAGCTGTGATAATGAAGATCCACTGTTGTAAACGTATGGGACGTTGAAATTTCACTTGGCCCAGACAAACCATTCCAGGGATGACTGAAGCTAGGACCATCAGCTATGCTCTCGCTAGAGTTTGAGGATGAGGGTTGGAGCTGGAAATAAGCAATATAAGGGCATGAATGACCAGCTGATGGAGCTGCTGTATGTTCCGCAAAGATGGCATGATGTCCCAGTAGATCATGATCTGAAAAGAAAGAAAGCAAAATTGATTTTATGTTATTAACTAATCCTCTAAAAGTTTTCATCAGAACATCACCATTTCACAAAGAGATCCTAAAAGCTTACATGCAGATGATGGTGGTTCTCCTTCCCTACAAAATTTTGAACACCAATGTCAGAAAACATATTATGATACTTAACAGAACAATTAACTTATAAATCAAGAAGCATGAGATCAATTGCTTGAGCTTGACGATAATCTAAGCTAGGTTCTTTGGGCAAGCTTTTTCTTTTAATAACTCTGGCCGGTAATAATTGAAATTTTGCTTTCTACTCAGTTGCTTCTAGCACTTAAACATCGCACAGAAAATAAACGATGTTGCTAAAACAAAACTTCGCCAAGTATCTTGGAAAGAAAAAATTCAGCCAATAGAAATATACCGATTTTAGCATCATCAGAACAATATCAAAGAGCTGCTGAGCAAGCTACACATATGGAGTGAGGAATTATTTCAAGCACTGTGCTCAAGGGGAAACTGATGTTCTACTGGTGAAGATAAATTCAGAAACAATATTTCCAATCAGGGGCATTCATGTGTCTCCCGAACAAAATTTGTACGAATTCCGCTTGCTATGTACTACAAAGACTTTTGTAGTTCCTTGATACAATTTTTTCCCACCTGAACATGGCAACTTGTTGTATAACTAAGGGACTGTCCATTTGCTGTGTTAAGAATCTTTCTGTGAGAATGTACTACTAGCTTCGCTTCATATTTAACGAAAAAATAATATTTTTAGTATTATTTCTTCATTCTTCAAAACCTAGTTGTTCCTTGCTAAGTCAAATTGCACGCTGCAAATAGGATAAATATTCACACCAAAAACATTGGTTTCAAATCGTCAAATATCTTTAATAAAGAGTTACTCGATAGGATAGAATCTATGTGGTTAGGGACGATTCAAAGTGCTAAGGTCTGCCACTAATGCCTAGGCAAGGCACTCCTTTCCATCGATTCCCTGTTAACTGGGATCAATAGGGAAACGCACCAAGCAATCTTGTTGCCATCCATAGAAATGGTTGTCTAATGAATTTTCTGCTCCACGGAGAAATTGGCCTGATGAGCCCGAAGGAGGAAAGAATAAAACAAGGGGCGCTATCAAAAGATGATGGCATTGGCCCTACAGGTGGCATGCCCCTCGAACCAAAGATGACTACATTATCCTACGTGAAACCACGCCAAATGAAATGTTATATCTTTGAGAACCTAGGATGACTTTCTCTATCAAATACTCATAATCAGAAGTGAATAACAAATTATCTCTAGTCACAACAAAATAATCTGTCCATCATTGTCATATAATTTTATTATGAAAAGCAGGAGGGTACACTAAGACGAAACAAAGCAATACAATATTTAAAAGAAAAAAAATACATATTTAACTCATTTAAAATAAATAAAGCAACGAAGTACCTTTGTTGGAAAGTGCTCCAACAAAATTTAATGTCTTTCAACATAAGCTATTTAGGGCTATCTTCTACGAAATTATATCCGAAGGAAAAACTTAAAATAATCAAAAAAAATGAAAAAGAAAAGAGAAGAATAAAAAAGAACAGCATCCTCGCATGTGACATTCATGTTCTGCTTTAGAACTTCAGATGATATGAAAATACATTGAGATAAAATACCTTTCAGCAACACTGAAGAACCAAAACCAAAAAAAAGTGTTCAGGGTGCGTCTTAGTTCACTTTAACTCTGATTGTGTGATAGATAATATTATTACTTATAGAGAGTCCTATCTTACAATACTTGTCAACGGGAAAAAATAGACACACTGCAGTTAAAGGAATTAGGATTTGGTAAAAGAAAATTGGAAGAAATAGAAATGAAACATTTATGAACAAATACCAAGAAAGGGCAGGTTAGACAAAGTAAATATTTGCTCAAAATTAAAAGATGGTGCTTACTCAAATGGTGGAGCAACGCGAGGCAATCCACTGTATGGGCACCAATGAAATCCAAATGGCTGTAGAAGACATTTGAAAACCAACAACGATTAGCAAACAAGGTTTCATAGGCTCAACACAAGGAACACGAACATGTTGCAATTATATGATGCAGCAAATATTAACTTTCTTATGCCTGAGAAAATAAACTCAACGAAATGAATCACACCATTACTAGAGAACGCCTATCCAAAACTGAATCTCTATTCATTAAATAAAACTAAATATTGGAAAGATAAAAAAAACCAGCAGTGATTCAATCAATTGCATTAAGAGGTTTTCATCTGTCTAAATAATTATGACAAGTAGACTCCAGGATTCCAGGTTAGGGGACACAACCCTCCCAAATCCCGCCACAGAGTACTCGCAGAAGGTCCATTGTGTCAGTCTCGTCAACTTACAAAATGCGCAGACAACACTAACATTGCTTTAATCTACTTTCGCAGTCTTATGGAAAAGAAAAAGTGTGCTTTCATTTTATATTAAATTGTTGAACCTTTGAAACAAATAGTGAAATTACAGTAAAACAGTAAATAACACCTATATTTTGGATTACATGGTTTCGATTTAAAAGGTGGAACCTTTGAAACAAATAAATATGCATGTGTTTGTCAGTTTTTATTTAGCATTTGTTAGTTTCATTTATGTTTCTATAGGTTCAAAGACATGTCAGACACCAACACTACACAAACTCTTCGAAAAATTTTACGTTTGCGAATTTGACATGTGTCGAACACGGACACGTGACTGACACGCAGTCGACACGTATCCGGCATGCATTCAACATGTCTGTCAGTGTTGACCAGTCAGGCACATGTGGGACACGGTCAAGGCATGTCTTGGACACGGCTCTCTTTTTCTTCTTTTTTTGTTACCTATGGGTGTGCAACTAACAACTGATTTAGGTGTTTTTACCCACTGTAAAACCAATCATCAATATTCAGTTCATGATCAGAGGTTTCACAGCTCCCCTCCCTTCTTCTCAACTTCTTCAATTGCTCTTCTTCTACTTCTCAACTTCAACTTCTTACCTCTGTTTTTATTTTCTTGTTCTAATCAATAAGAGAAGAGAAAAGGAACTTGGGGTTGTTATCCTCCACTTCTCACCACGTTGTAGGTATGGGTCTTCTTCACTCCTCTCTTTCTTCCTTTCCTTCCACACTATACTCTTCTTTTTTTCGCCTTCACGTATAGAGAAAACAGGCAGTAGACTTTTTTTTGTTTGGTCTAGTTCTCTCCTCTCCTTTAGCTTTTGAAACTTGCAGCCCATAACTTCATCTGTATGAATTTCATTATTTCAAGAACTGAAACCTGTGTATGTAATGTTTGAAGAAATCCCTATTACCTATTTAAATATCTTGAACTTAATAAACATCAAGGAAAAATACAAGTTAATGGTTGATTGCTTAGTTGAATTAATATAGTACTCTACTGTTTTAGTGTTTTATGATGATAAATTGATTTAGTTTTTAAGTATGGTGTGTTGACCAGTTTTGGTCTTTAATGAGTTCAGAGATCCTATAAAAACCCTGCTTGCCTTTAAAAAAAAAAAAAAAAAAAAAATTCACAATATTTAGGCAAAATGAGTGAAAATGATAGAGCCCCTCTTTAGAAATATGTCAATAGATATGTATAAATGAATGATGGGGAGGAAATTTCAATTAAACTTTTGTCAAATTGAACATACGAGCTGTGGGATAACAATTTGTGAGAAAGTTTCTCCCAACAACAAAGAGAGTTACAAAAGCTTGTCGATGAAAGTGCATTGAGAGTGCAAAATGCCAAGATTCAACATGTTCCTTTACCTCTAACGAGCTCAAGTAAATGTAGTTGTTCGTGTTCTAGTGACATTAGTTCATCACTTCCAATTCCACACATTGATCCAAGAAAATAGAAAGCAACACAAAACCCAATTGTCTATGCTTTCAATCTTAATGATCAACAAGAGTTGGATGCTTTGATTGCAAGAATATTCTACTCGGCTGCTTGCCCTTCAACTTGCAAACAACCAATATTATCAAGAAGTCTTCACATTTAGATCAAATAAAGCTAAATCCATAAGTGGTTGTTGTAAATCTATTAGTGTTACAAGCCATCTAGTATATTGCATTGAGGACTAATATGCTTTAAAAGGAAATAGCTCATCTTGAAAGGTTGTTGGAGCCAACAAAGTTCACATGGAATACAAGGGAGCAACTATTGTTTGTACTGGGTGGACCGATGCTCAAAGAAGGTATCTAATCAATTTTATAGTGATTAATGAGAGTGGTCCAATTTTTCTAAAGGCTGTGAATTTATGAAGGAGTGTCCAAAGACAAATACTTCATTGCCGATTTGATCAAGAAAGTCATTAATGAAATTGGGCCTAATTTTGTGGTCCAAGTTATTACTAATATTGCTCCCGTTTGCAAGGCTGCAAGTTTGTTTGTTGAGAGCCAATACCCTCAAGTGGTTTGGACGCCTTGTGTAGTCCACACTCTCAACCTTGCATTGAAAAACATATGTGCTCCAAAAAACACTTGCAAATGAAGCTGCCTACGATGGGTGTAGATGGATCATTGATATTGTTAGGAATGCTATGCAGATCAAGAACTTCATCATGAACCATTTCATGACATTGCACATCTTCATTGAGTATTCAAACTTTAAGTTGTTTTCCATTATAGAGACATGTTTTGCTTCAAGCATAATTATGCTCTAAAGGTTGAAAGACATCAAATGTACCGCCAAAATATGGTGATTAGTGATCAATGAGAATCTTATAAGGGAAGTTGAGAAAGCATAATTTGTTGAAGGAAAGTTATTGGATGACTTGTGGTGGGACAAAGTGAACTATATACTTCGTTTCACAAAGCTTATTTATACAATGTTGTAGAGGGCTGATACAGATGAGCCTTGTAGTGTATGAGATGTGGGATGTCATGATCAAAAAAGCGAAACAAATTACTTATTGCCATAAAGGAAAAACAGATAATGAGGAGTCAAGCTTTTATCCAGTGGTGGATCGTGTATTGATTGATTGATGGGAGAAAAGCAACATACCACTACATTGTTTAGCACATTCCTTAAATCCAGGAATCCAAGGTAACTTGAGATTTACATTGTTTTTATTCTACTTTAGTCAAGAACGTTTTGTTACATTTGTAATATTAATTTGTGGTTGCCTATGGGTATTATAATAGAGAATGGATTGAAGAGGCTCTCAATCGCGTTTCACCACACCACCGAGATGCGGAGATTTCTAAGGAGGGAGATAAATGTTTGGAGAGATACTTTCCTAATGTTGAGGAAAATAAGATAGTTACTACAGAGTATGCTAAGATTTCGGCAGGGTTAGCTGAGTTTGGAGATAGTGGTTCTTTAGGAAATGGAGCATTCCTAAAACCTACCATTTGGTGGGTTTCTCATAGCCCTTCTACACTTTTCTCCAAGGTTTAGCTTTGAAGTTGTTTGGGTAACCTCGTTCTTGCTCGTGTTGTGAGAGGAAATGGAGTCACTATTCCAACACCCACTCGTTGAAAGAAATCAAATGGCCCTACAACGAGCTAAAGATTTGGTATATGTGCATTTCAATATTCGCCTTTTGTCAAGAAGAAAGTAAGAGTACAAAAAAAGTGAGACAAGGATGTAGATATCGGAGGAAATGCACTTGATTCTTTGGATGTGGATGTTGTTGGCATACTTGAGATCGCCCATCTTTCTTTTGATGAACCTGAGCTAGAGGTCGTGCTATTTAACGATGGGAATGTGACGAATGATGAGCCATTTGATGGCCGAGAATGGTTTCAAGTTCCTTTATCGATTGGTTATTCCTTTCCGTTCGTTTCTCCTTCTCAAATTTTGGTAGCAAACTGAGCACTAAATTCGGTGATTAGAGTGGAGATATAAGAGGTTTCACTGCCAGCTATAATAATATCATTGATCTACATAAACCGCAAGAATTGAAGTTCTCAAACAGTTAGTTCGAATAAATGAGGAATCATATAGAATGGCGATTAGAAATTTAAGTCTTTTTTTTTATGTTCCTTGTGTTTGAGACTTTAAGTTGATAATTTTGAGTTATGTATCAAACTATCAATCTATTATGTTTTCATGACTAATGAATTGTGACACAACGTTATGAGCTTCTTGGATGATTACAAATTATGCATCGATATGTTATGTGCTAGGGTCATTAATTATTGTTTATGTTCATAGTTTTTTAACAAACAAATAAATTTGATGTGTCGCCCAGTCCTAGTTTTTTGGAAATTGTCGAGTCGAATGTCGCGTCCATGCATCCTTGTACTCAAAACAAGGTAAATACAGGGGTGACTTCAAATACGGTGATAGGTCATCCTACAAGTAACTGAGACTTTAATTGTTTTTTTCAAAATGAATTAATTTAGCTGTTAGAAGTAGATTATGCATATGCAACAAACACTTGAAACTACAACAGAAGCGTTTCATAGTTGTTCATAAAGTTACAATGTCACCAATTCTACATAATTGCAATACTATGTAACAAACATCTCCCAGTTCTTAGAGAAACATTCAGAAACCTAAATTCACATTGGTGTAGGTGTTCAAAAAAAATGCACAGTACAATTATCACAAATAGCCAATGACAAAAGGAGGCATATGTTTCTTCGGTTTCCTGTCATTCGTGTATGATGCCTAATTTGAAAGTTGGGGTAATGTAAGATGAAACTTATGGACAGAACACGCAATATAAAGAACGTGGATGAAACCGAGTACTAATGTTCAAAGGATATTCAAGAATAATGATATGGAAAGAACATTCTTTTTTTTCAAAAAGGATGAATGTTGTCCCTCTTATGAAGGTACTGAGTACAATATGCTCCCTTTTTTAGCTCATTAAAATCAATCACATAATCAAAATGCATGACCCATACTTATTGGAAAATGTTACCTCTAAGAAGATAATCAAGTATCACCGATGACAGTCAAAACAACAAATTGAAATGTAAAAATGTATTTGTATTGTTAAATAAATGAAAAAAAATAAAACAAAAAATATGATAGGCAAGTTTTGCGACAATTGAACAGTTTTTAGAAGTAATTTCTCTTCAATCGCAAACCTATATTTACAAGCCCGTCAAGAAATGAATGAAATTGTTAAGCAAGCAGGAACAATAATGAGCAGGTAATTTTACTAATATAGTCGCTAAAGTGTATTAGAATGAGTGCAAGGAACAAATGTTTACATACTTGATTTCTTACCATTTCAGAGTAACTTGGATCATAAAGATCCTCATCAGGTAACTCATCCATGCTAAACTCAGCATGTGATCGAGGACCAACAGCATAGAGCCATCGACCTTTCTCGATTTTTCGGCAGTTTGGGCACTGCATCATTCCTTTTGAATTGAATGCTGAACCTATGCAATCTAAGAATTTGTGATACAAAATAATTGGAATCAGAACAGGTGATGTTAATCACAGTACATGAACAAATAAACCTACTAATTCTCTAGTAGGCATCATATAACAGTTTTAGATAGAATTATTAGAAATAAAAATGGCAAGATAAGTGGAACAACGGAACACTTGTGAAAAAAATAATTTATTTTTCATGAGTACTAAAACTTTAGGTGTGGATCATTGTAATTCCTATAATTAAAAATCTCTTGAACTTTTCTGATAAAGGGTTTGAGAACCAGTTGCATTTACGGAACTTACTGACCTTGTAAGAAACATATCTAGGAACTTCAAACTTATGCTTTACATCTTAGAAAGTGAAAAAGTGCATTCATTAGCTCAAGGAAGATTACAAAAACAAACAAAATAACCTGGGAGATTTTAAAGGATTTTGACTACCCTTTACAAGGGAATGCTAAAGCCCACTTCCCTAAAGGCTAGGCAAACCAGGATCCCATCAATCACTAATCTTCAAAAGTAACATAAGCAACCACTAAAGGTGAAAATCTGGATGAGGTAAATCCCCCAGCTCATCTTATAGGCGAGGGACTTCAACGAAGCGTCCCGAGGTGATTACTTTATAGCCTAAGCAAATCTATTTTATTTTTGCCTATTTGAAACAGTTCTTTCAATACAACCAAATTACATAAGAACCTACGATGTTTATCAGAAAGATAAACAATAAAGAGAACTAGAAAAATAAGCCTACATCAATTTCATGTCTAAATCATTCTTGAGAGTTTGTAAAAACTGAAGGCAAGTCATGATCTCTTGAGCCCTCAACCAAACTTGAAGAAGGCAAAATGCTCCTCTTTGACCTTAATTGACCAAAATTCTGCATATTCATTTATTTATTTTTCTTTTCAAAGCTTTCTTCCTTTATCTTCTTACATCCTCATCTTCCCTATTTGTGTCTTTTTTTTTTGTCCTACCAGCCTAGCACAATAAGCATCAGTCACTTCATCTTATTTGTTTCTCCTCCCTAGAGCGTTGAAGTGAACATCACTTGCTTTTATTACTTTGCTTTGTTTCTTAAATTTTCTTATTATTGTTGTAAAACACTAGACACATAAAGAACCTTCACCAGGAAATTGGAGAAAAATCTATGCAAAAATTATCCACTGTTGCAGGGAGAAACCCTTTCACTTGTCTCAATTCCAAAGCGACCCACTTGTCTACCCCATCAAATATCTCCTGTTGAGATTTATTTCGTTCACAAATAAAAAGAACTGATTTAATAATCAATGGATAAAAACAGTGTCTAAATGGAGACTAGCCTCATGGCCTAACTCCCAGATTGAACAACCAACCCCATCTTTTTTTTAAGGAAAAAGGTAAAGTATTCTTGAAAACTTTGTAACACAACTCAAATTGTAAGAACTTGATTCTCCACTTTGCTACTCTAACCAGTATGCCTTCCACACCCCTCCCAACACCATAAAAAGTGAAAACCATTCAGATCACATGCTTATGCTTATGCAGAAGCTAGTGTCATGTGATCAGATGTGTAGTTGGGAATCCCCTCCAGCATCCTTAATCAGAAGTATTCTCACTAGTATCATGTCTTCCTCTTCTCTCGCTCACTGTACCATTCACATTACAATTGCCAACGAAATGGAGAAAATCATGCATGATTTCTTTGGGGAACGATGCCGTCTAGTCTTAAGTATCGCCTTGTGAATTGGAAAACAGAGTTGGCCTATTTTTTTTAATTATTAATTTATTATTAATGCACACCAAACATGTTAAATTGATAAAAGATTGGAGTATCAAATGAGTGAGGAGCACAAAAAGAGAAGAAACCAAAGGAAGGGAGCAATTACAAATCTACGAATTTATCCCAACCAAACATAGAATGGGATGGAATGTCCACAAGGATTTTCCATCAAAGTGGAAGGCTGGAATACGAATGCTTAAACTATTCACTCTGGCTCTCCTGTCGAAGCAGCTTTGGAGTATAAATAAAGAAGACCTGGCTAGGGGCATCTTTAGAGATTTTTGGACACTTCAATTTTCTTCTACTAACACATCTTTAGTGGGAGTGTATTGTAATGTACTTATATGAATGAAATCTTTGTAACTCTTTTTATAAACATAGGGATCAGTGATGATAACTGAATGGAAATGGACTGATAAAATGGGGGTGTTCCATCTTAGAAGTTGTTGACTTTTGAGTTGCTCGCCTTGCATCTTCCACCTCCAATTCCCAAACACTTTTCCAACTTTTTTTCTTTTTTGTTTTATTAATCACTTCTCCCCCACCCCCGCCAATATCAACTTTCAACTCTTTCCCATGGGCAAATTAACGAATGATAACCTCCGTAGGGTGTAATCCTTATCAATGGCCACTCTATTTGTGAATATCAATCTGGAAGCCCTTCGCTGATTCCTTCGTGTTACGGGTTGATCAGAGCACAAGAACAACAATAAAACTAGAAAAAGTACAAAGATAATACACCCTCCCAGTTGAAGTTAACCAACAGAAAACTCTAAAGTATGGGCCAAATTGTTTCCCCATTGCCACACCAAAATTTGATGTTTTAAAAAGTTGATTTTTACCTGAGATATTCTTAGAATTTCTCTCCCTCCAAAGAACCCATACAGTCGGTATAGAAGACCCTTGTGAGTCTCTAGCTCACTACTGGGCCCTTCTCGTAGATCTTTATTTTCCTTTCTAATAGATTTTTTTTTTGGTGGGTGTGTGGTGGGAGAAGAGAGGGGGGTGGTGTTGCTCTAAGCCTCTGATATCACATTCAACTCTTCTTTCCCTTCCAAGCACATGCCTACATTCCTACTCCAAGATGAATTCGCGAGCAGGACAGTTTGAGGTGCAAAGCAATGTAAGATGCTTTATCCTAGCATCAAGGCTAAGCTAGCCTCAAGGTCGAGGCGCACCCCAAAAAAATAAGGAAATTACTATACACCCCCCCCCCCCTCTCCCCCACCCACAAAACAATTTATTGAGTTAATGCATATAGTTCCAAAAGATCCAGACACACTGAACAAATTAAGCTCATTAAATATATAGTAATTGTATAGAATTATTACTCTCCCTCAATCTCAAATCTAAAACTTCAACATCCTCATTATCTTTTAAAAAAATGCATTCCCTCCTTTATCTACATCCTTGTATCTATGTTGTCTTCTTGCATGTCATTAAATGAAAATATGGGATGTCTACAGAGAGGGAAAATGTCCAACATCCATTACTCCTCAAAAAACCCAAAAAAGAAAAGAGAAAAAAAGATAACTACCTTATGGGATAGATTAATCTTGGGGTCGTAATGCTTTAAGGTCACCTTTCTGTGTAATAACACTGTTGAAAGCTCAAAAAAAATTACCTTTGAAAAAAAAATTTAGCTTGTGAATAGAAGCACACACAAGGAGACCGAGGCAGTCAAGACATTAAGTGTTAGTGGCAATAGCTGGTGGAGGGGATAACCAGGCTAGCTATGACTTTACATCACTATGTTAGGCGAGACGGCAAAATTTCACATCACTCTCAGACAATCGCCTCGGAAAGCCTAGACTAGCCTTTGATAGCACAGTTTGCGAGGAAAAGGCCGTAACTCCACCCTGACATATTCCCTTCACAAAATTTCAACTCCAAGGCTCTTTATATATAAATTGCTCTGAGTAGATTTTATTTTCACAAGGCAGTCGCTTCACACCCGTCAAGCTAAATATCCCACTCATAGCATTAACTATTTGGATATATTACCATCTTTCCCATGGGCAAACAACACTGCACCCCAAAAGGTGGATTTATAATTATCTAGTAATCATTTCATTCTAAAGACACATCTCTCTAAACAAATAGCAATTTTCTGGACAGCATATGAAAGGGACGTGAAGTAAATGTGAAACCTACAGAGTTGACACCAAAAGATTTCCATATAGAAGCAAAAAAATTTGAAAGCTTTGAGATATTTAAATGCAACTCATTTCATTTTTCATCTAATGAAATAATTTCGGACTGTCATGTAATTTGGAAATTGAAACACTGTTTTCTAGTAGCAAGGACAATTACACTGGCAGATAATACTATGTTCTACAGAACTCCATAACATGCAAATAAATTTTAAAAAGACAGACCAAGCGCTAAAAATATCAGATCATAAATTCAATTTATGAAATTATGACTCCACTCTAGTTCTCCTAATAATGAACTTCATAATTACCGTTCATTACAAAAAAAATAACCTCATCAACGATATTCTTTATAGGGTCTACGCACTGACAATAAGGTATCGAGGATAATCCCAATGACACTGAATATACTTCTCTTACAAACACCTGAATTCAAATAATTGTAACCCGAGAAACTATCTCCAAGGTCCTCACATAAATCTTATATGATAACAACATTTATCTTTTTATCCCCTTGGATTTTCTTAAATGCCAAAACAGCTAAAATGTCAATCCTAAAGTCAATTGTCATCAAGGGGTTTCTAAATGAACTCTTGATAGCAAATCTGACTAAATCATCTACATTTATAAAATAACTAATTTTCCATCTATTTCTAGATAAACCCAATTTGATTAAAAAAAATCTCTCATACTTTGAAAGTACTCCATAATCCATAACATGCAAATAACTTATGCATCAGATAACAAGCTAAAAAACCCTGAGATTATGACTCCATTCTACATTCTCCAAACAAGTAACTCCATAATTACCATCCATAACAAAAAAAAATAACCAACGCAAACGCCAGTCTTCTAAGCTCTTGGTATGTCAAACTAAGGTATCCATCATAATCTTAATGCTCTTGGTATGTCAAAATAAGGATCCATCATAATCTTAATGGTATTGAATATCTTCCTCTACTAAAAACACCTGAATTCAAATCAAGCAACTAAGACCCCACTTAAATCTTAGAAGATAACAGCATTTATCTCTTTCTCCCCTTGCATTAGCTCAAATGCAGGGCTTTCAAAGCCAATTATCATCTAAGGGTTTCTAAATAAACTCTTGATAACAGATCCAACTAAATCAATTTGCATGTTTGACAAAAAGAAGAATCCAATTATTAGGAAAAAAATCCAATTTTTTTTTCTAAACATTGTCAAAACATGTAGATCTTAACATTCCATAATAGCTGGCACCAATGCAAAATCAAAGTCCAACTCACCGAGATGAAATTGGTGGCCGCATTGCAGCTTGGCCCACGATCTCTGCCCGCTATCTGTCACCACTTCCAAACAAATCGAACACAAAACTAACGACGCACCCAACGAAGAAACCCATCCTCCAACTTTGCCTCCGCCTTTTCCCTCCTCCATTAGATCCGCCTCTCCCATCTCCATTCTTGATTCTCCTCCGATCAAAACCCTAATCTCCCTCCTCCTCCTCCACCTCTACGATCTATCAATCAATCAATGGAACCGCCACTCAATTCAACTCGATTGGTCGCAAAGGAAACGAAACCCTCATTTGCTCGTCCGTCCGTTCGTCACAAATCTCTATCTCTTATATTCTTCTCAGTTTATGGGTTCGCTTGTCTCCTAGTGAGAGAGGGAGGAGAGATTGTAATTGTGGAAACATCATTTCTTTTTTTCAATTTGTGTGTTGTTTTACGAGATGAGATGAGACGAAATTGAATTTCCTTGAATTGGCGTTGTTTGGGTTTGGTGCCCAAAGAGAGCATGATAGAAAAAAAAAATGGACGGTGGAGACTGATTAGTGAGTGTGGGTTTGGACGGTTGAGAGTTGAGAGGGTTTTCTAACAATAATCTATCTGCTTTGACTGCTACTTGGTTTTTGTATTAACGCATGATGAATGGGGTCTTAGGTGGGAGGAAGAAGGGTGGATGGTGACTTAGTGAGAGAGGTTTGGTCAATTTTCACGTGAACCTAAACCTATACGTGGGATCTCATCAAAGCATATTTTTCGGCTGGCTGGCTCCTATATCACACTATCCATCCATCCTTCCACTTATCACATAAAATCATTATTTTTGGTTTGGGATAATATTGAGAGTGTGAGTTGGCAAATTGTGTGTCACCCGTATCTCGAGGGCATTCACTTAAATGACAAGTGGTTGGATGGTGGCGTTCATAAGTTAAAACCTCTCGAGAACCTTCAATGAAAAGGAAAGTGTTTGGTCGTGGTTCTCGTGAACAGTGACGTATTCAATTAAAACCTCACGAGAATCTTCAATTAAGAAAATGTCTAGTTAGGGTTGTCAATGGTGATGTCACTAGCTAAAACTTCTCGAGAACCGTCGATGAAAAAACCATTCAGTCAACGTTGTGGACAATGACATCATCAATTACAACCTGTCAAAAACCTTCAACGAAGAAACTGTCGATTGTGGTTGGATGGTGACATCATGACTCAACGGTTTCTTATTGAAAGCATATTTTTCGGCTACTCCTTATATCACACCATCCATCCAATTATCAGATATATCATCATTTTGAGATAATAGTGTGAGTTGGCAGATCGTGTGTCACACATATCTCAAGGACCTTCATTGCGTTGTTTAAAAACTCTCAAGAACATTCAATAAGACACCGTACAATCACGGTCATAGAAGTCATCAGTTAAAACCCCTCAAGAACCTTTGATGAATAAATAGTGCAATTGTTGTCATGGATGGTGATGCCATGAGTTAAAACCTAACTCTCGAGAGCCTGAAGAAGTTAACAATGAAATCTTGAGCTCAAAAAAAAAAAAAAAAAAAAAAAAAAAACTCAACAACTTCAATGGAATCTTGGTAATTCGATTGGGAAGATTTAACCCCCTGCCTCACCTCACCCCAAATTAAACGAATGCATAATAAGCATGGATTGTAATTTGTTTTTTCACTTTACGAAAGAAAGCGTTTAAATTTATATCTCAATTTTTTGTCAATTTATTGCGATACATTTACGAAATTTTCATGAATATTTCGATAAATTCACAAAATCACTCTCAATCTTCTTCCTCGATCTGCTCGGCTCTATGCTCTGCTCGATCTCGTAAATTGTTGTGTTGGTTGAAAAGGGTGTTGAAGCTGAAACTGTGAAACAGGGAAAGATGAAAGAGTGGTGAAGAGGGATAGAAGAATCAAAATGAGAGATGTGGTCATTGTTTGTGGTGATGTAAAGATGGGTTTTGGTTTGATTGAGTTGCAGAGGACAATCATAGAGGTTTTTGGAGGAAAAATAGTGTTTTGGATAAGAAAGATAGGTTTTTTATTTCTCTTAAAAACACCTGAATTCAAATCAGTGTAACTCAAGAAACTATCTCCAAGTAGGTCCACACATAAATCTTATATGATAACAGCATTTATCTCTTTATCCCCTTGGATTTTCTCAAATGCCAAAACAGCTAAAATGCCAATCCTAAAGTCAATTGTCATCAAGGGGTTGCTAAATGAACTCTTGATAGCAAATCTGACTAAATCATCTATATTTATAAAATAACTAATTTTCCATCGATTCTAGATAATCCCCAATTTAATTTTATTTTTTTAAAATCTCCCATACTTCAAAAGTACTCCATAATCCATAACATGTAAATAAGTTACACATCATATAACACGCTAAAAACATGAGATTATGACTCCATTCTACATTCTCCCAACAAGTAACTCCATAATTACCATACACAACAAAAAAATATATTTAACCAACGCAAATGCTATCTTCTATGCACTTGATAAGTCAAACTAAGGTATCCATCGTAATCTTATTGGCACTGACTATCTTCCTCCACTAAAACCACCAGAATTCAAATCCAGCAACTACATCCAACTAAATCCCCATCTTAGAAGATAACAGCATTCTCCCCTTGCATTAGCTCAAATGCCAATTATCATCAAGGGCTTTCCAAGCCAATTATCATCAAAGTGTTTCTAAATAAACTCTTGATAACATATCCAACTAAATTCAATTTGCATGTACATTAGATAACCCTAATTTAACAAACAGAAGAATCCACTTCCAACGAAAAAAAAAAAAATCCAATTTTTTTCCATCTAAATCTTAACATTCCATAATAAACTGGCACCAATTCAAAACCAAATTCCAACTCACCGAGATGAAATTGGTGGCCGCATTGCAGCTTGGCCCATGATCTCTGCCCGCAATCCGTCACCACTTCCAAGCAAATCGAGCACGAAACCGACGACACGCCCAACAAAGAAACCCCTCCTCCTCCTCCTTCCCCTCCGCCTTTTCCCTCCTCCGTTAGATCCGCCTCTCCCATCTCCATTCTTTATTCTCCTCCGATCACAACCCTAACCTCCCTACACCTCCACATCCACCTCCACGATCGATCGATCAATCAATCAATCAATCGAACCACCACTCAGTTCAACTCGATCGGTCGCGAATGAACCGAGACTCTCGTTCCCTCGTCCGTCCGTTCGTTCGTTCGTCACAAATCTTTCTCTATATCTCTCTCTCTCTCTCTCTTATATTTTCTTATCTCTGTCAATGGGTTCGCTCGTGTCCTTGCTGGTCAGAGGGGGGAGAGATTGTAATTGTGGAGAATCATTTCTTTCTTTCAATTTGTGTTATGAGGAGGAGAGATGACACGGAATTGAATTCCCTTGAAGATGGACGGTGAAGATTGATCAGTGAGAGTGGATTTGGACGGTTGAGAGTTAATCTATCTAAATGCTTTGAGTGCTAATTGGCTTTTGTATTAACTGATGATGATGATTGATGAGTGGGGCCTTGGGTGGAAGGAGGAAGGATGGATGGTGACTTAGCGAGTGGGGTTTGGTCAATTTTCACGTGAACTCAAACCTAAACGTGGGATCTCATCAAAGCATATTTTTCGGCTGGCTATATCACACTATCCTTCCACTAATCACATAAAATCTTTATTTTTGGGTTTGGGGATATTATTGTGTGTGAGTGTGAGTTGGAAGATTGTTTGTCATGTGTATCTCGAGGACATTCACTGAACCGACAAGTGGTGGTTGGATGGTGGCGTTCATGAGTTAAAATCTCTCGAGAACCTTCGATGAGGAGGAAAAAGTTCGGTCGTGGTTCTCATGAACAATACGTATTCAATTAAAACCTCACGAGAACCTTCAATGAAGAAAATGCGTGGTTCAACAATTCTACGTTGTATGTTTCATGCCTGGATGGTACAAGGCACATGCAGATTGATAACGTGGCAAAGCTCAAAAAAAACAAATAAAAAAAGGGCTAATAAACGCAAACAACGTTAGGGATGATGAGATGATGTGATGGGATGATGGGATGATGGGATAATGAGATGATGAATGGGATGGGATGGAATGGAATGATGAGATGATGGAATGGGATGGATGGGATGATGGGATGATGGGATGGAATGATGGGGTTTAAAATTTGCTTTGATAGATGAGATAATGGGTTTGGCAAAAGAGATATTAAGTGTCACAACAGCAAAACATGTGTATGACACCATCCAAGCAAAAGACCAGGCACTGTAGAATGACTCGTGTAGTTAGGGTTGTCAATGGTGATGTCACTAGTTAGAACTTTTTGAGAATAGTCGATGAAGAAACAGTCAAGGCAAGATCGTGGACAATGACATCATCAGTTAAAACTTGGAGAAAACCTACAATGAAGAAATTGTTCGATTGTGGTTGTATGGTGATATCACGACTCGACGGTTTCTTATTGAAAGCATAATAAGCATGGATTGTGATTTAACGAGAATTCGCAAACTTGCAAAATTTCCCTTTTTTTACACTTTACGAAAAGAAAACTTTCGAATTTTATATCTCCATTATTTCGTCAATTGTTGCAAAAAAAATTTTGACATTTTCGTGAATGTTTTGTTAACTTCACAAAATCATTCTTAGTCGTCTTCCGCAGTCTGCTCTGCTCTATGCTCGATCTTGTAGATTGTTGTGGAGGTGTTGATTGAAAGGAAGTGTTGAAGTTGAAACAGAGGAAGACGAAATAGTGGTGAACAGGAAGAACATGATCAAAAGGAGAAATTGATCATTGTTTGTGGTGTTATAAAGATAAATTTTGGTTTGATTGAGTTGCAGAGATAAAAAAATACGAGTATCACAAAGGTTTTTTGAGGAAAAACGGTGTTTTGATGTTTTGGTTGTTGTGTAGTAGTATCTTGCAGATGGATGGCGACAATGGAGACGTGGCGTTTGGTTAGGAAGGTAGATTGATCAATGGGACATGTGGGAGGAGATTTGTTTGGAGTAGGTTAGTTAAGTTATTTGCATCTTCTTTTTTTTTTTACATATTTCATATACCTTTAAAAAAATTTATATTTGTTTTATGTTTTATGTATTTTCGAAATTTTTATGTTTTTTCTTTACACATCGAAATACTTCTAGAAATTTTTCTTAAAATCAAATGACTGAAATCAATTTGAAAAACGAAATCACAATCCTTGATAATAAGAAGGTTGTAAAAATAAATTTGAAAATTAATAAGTACAAATGTTTTTACTAAAAGTTGATATTAGTATTGTAAACTTTTAGTAAATAAAGTTTTTGTCGTCCTTACTAAAAGCCAATTCCATTGATGACAATCTTTTCGTGTTTCAAACAAACATTGATAATAACTTTAAGTGTCATCGAAAATGACATTTTTCCTTGATAAATTTAACAAGAAACATAATTAAAACTTCCTTTGTTTGTAACTGTCAATTTCTTGTTTCACTATCATGATTGTCTTCTTTTAATTTCAACTAGAATTATGGATTTAACTTGATCATGTTTTGCAACGTGATTTTACGTTCATTTTAAGTTCATCATAGCCTGTATGAAATGAAATCATTATCCAACAATTAGGGGTGGAAGCGCAGTACGTGCGTGTATATTCAATATTTTATTTTATCTTTAAAAATCAATAAATGTAAATTAAAATTTTAGGAAAATTTTCAATCTAAGATAACTTGGAATTGGAAATAAAGGTAAGACATTTTATTACAAAACATAAATAGGGAAGGTCAATTCTGCCATTCGATTTTAACTCGAAGGGCAAAATGGAAATGAGAAATCAGGACAACTACATTGCTACTGTTCATTTTGGGGAAGAATCATTATAGTAGTAGAGATTTAAATAACAATGAAAGTCACAGTGATGGTTAGACCAAACAGCAATTCTAAATGTCGAGGAAGCCAGCGAGGAAATCAGCGGAGGGGGCGGTCCATCCCCCCGGGATGCGTGCCGTCTGATTTCATGCGCTCATCCCGGGGGGATGGACGGTCCCCCCCCCCCCCTCGCTGGCTTCCTCGACAGCTAGCCTGACTCTAGACCAAATTTAGTTCAACCTTGAGTCGCTTTTTATGAGATTCAATTAACATTCATATTTACTATTTAGTAATATCAATCGATTAGCTGAGTAGGGTGCCTTGTCACTCATGTTTAGCCCATAACACGATTCGCTAACTTGAATTGGGTTAATATGGACAATCGTGTCATAATTTCTCAAACTCAAACCCACTAAATAGTGAGTCGTGTTAGGTCGGGTAATCATGTTGGGTACTATTTTAAGAGGTTATCAATGGTTCCCCACAAAACAAAGTGTTGTTTGCACTTTGACCGTGTTAGTTTATAGGTACTTTGGCCCCCAAAATTTATCTCAATATCGGTCTAACCCTAAAATGGATGAAAACCATATCCAGTCGTGGTCAAGACAAACTTGAGGACAAAATTATCTTCCACCCTCTCTTATGTTTTATTTGCACTTTGCCCTTATTAGTTTATAGGTATATCACTTTGGCTTATGAAGTTAATTAGCCTAATATCAATCCAACCCTCAAATTTAATGAAAGTCGTCTAGTCATGGACGTTGACTGGTCAAGACCAATTTGAAGACAGAAATACACTATGCCCTTTCTATTATGTCTCCTCGCAAAGAAACTTCACAACTGCCCAGATCCAATATGGAAATTATTATAATAATCCCATCTCCATATATATGGGGATAAAGGTGGAGGTGGGAGATGGTTTGCTGGGAGTGTGGCTACAGGTTGTTGGGTTGAGACGGTACTTGGCGGTGGTTTCTAGGATAGATTAAAGAAAAGAATGACAATTTAGTGATGGGGATAGTTGCTGAATGTGGAGGCACATGTTATGTTGTTGAGGGGGGGCTCTGCCAAGACTCTAAAGGTTCCATTTTTTATTTATTTAAAGCTTCTCGCCCCAATCTTAGAGCATCATAAAGCTTTACACTTGTATGGGTGAGGACTATCATACTAAAATCTATACTATTTAAAAAAAAATAACTCCCTTGTGGTAATGTTTTGCCTCGCCAAAGCTCTTGTAGTGGACCACAACGCCTCATGCCTCGCTCCTGACAACAGAGGATATAGGTGGTGGCCTAAGTATTTTGTGTGGAGATGGTGATTTATGGCTAAGGGAGGTAGAAATGGATAAATGAGGGTTAGGTTGGGGACGACACATGTAGGTGAGAATAGTGATAGGCTGGGGAGAGTGGTTGTAGGTGGAGGTGATGATTGGTAGATATCGTACAGGGATCGGGTGGGAATGGTGGTGGGATAACTAATGTGGGTTGATGTTGTAGGTGAAAGTAATGCTCGTGGTGGTGTAAAGGGAGGTCGAGGGTTAGGTTTTAAAGATAATAGAAATGAAAAATGAAGATGGGAAAAGCAGAGTACTTTTAGTTTAAAATAACACAAGATTTTTCTATTTTTTAGTTTTAAATATTAAATTGAAATCAATAAATCTCCTAGAGAAGTTTCTAATCCAGGCTTTTAAATGTGGTGCATGGAGTTCGGGCTCCCATGTTCTATTAGTATTAAGGCATTTTAATCCTTAAATTTTTATTGACCAATCAACAACCACAATTGGACGCAAGTTAATGCCATTTTTCATTTATGGTCCAAAATCTCTATGTAAGTGTTATAAACTTATGATAGGAAACATAATTAAAACTTCCCTCGTCATACCATCAGAAAAATAATTATAGATGCTCTTAACAAAAAACACAAGTTTCTGAATTCTACAGAGCGTTATGTAATACATTAACTTGTTATTCTAACCTATATTCCAACAAATGCGTGATAATGTGTTGTGTGTAATGAGGGATCTAAGATTTAAACAAATTTTGAATTCAAAGCATAAAAAATGTCACGAAAATAATGTTTTCCTGTGAGGCAACATTCACTAAATGTAATATATATATATATCCTGGAAACAATCACACTGATATTCAGAAGAAAAAAAAAAAAAATATATATATATATATATATATATATATATATATATATATATATAAGATATTGTTTGAATTATTTACCTTTAAATTCTTTTTAATAAAGAATTTGAAAAACGAAGGTGGAGAAAATATACCCGAGCCGAATTTCGTGCTCAAATGGACAGAGCTTCGTGCTGATAACATGTTGAAAATAAACATAAATAAGATGTATGGCCAATCCTCTATTCAATTTTCTCTCAAAATCAATTCTAATTTAATTCATTATTTGTTTCTCTTCTTATAGGGTGGGCACATGACGGGATGAACCTCATCCCTATCCCATCCCGTTCTTTCAGATGGAATAGATTTCATCCCGACCTCGTCCCATCCCAAACAGATCCATGATGCATAATCAACATTAACAAACATTTGGTAGGAACGGTTGGTTTCTCATGAACAGTACGTATTCAATTAAAACCTCACGAGAACCTTCAATGAAGAAAATGTGTAGTTCAACAATTCGACGCTACCTGGTCTACGCTGTCTGTTCCATGCCTGGATGGTACAAGGCAAGTGCAGGTTGATAACGTGGCAAAGCTCGAAAAAAAAAACAAATAAAAAAGTGCTAAAAAAACGCAAACAACGTTAGGGATGATGAAATGATGTGATGGGATAATGAGATGATGGATGGGATGGGATGTGATGTGATGTGATGATGGAATGGGATGGATGGGATGGAATGATGGGGTTTAAAATTTGTTTTGATAGATGAGATAATGGATTTGGCAAAGCCGCAAAAGAGATATTAAGTGTCACATCAGCAAAACATGTGCATGACACCATCCAGGCATAAGTCCAGGCACTGTACAGTAGAGGGACTCGTGTAATTAGAGTTGTCAATGGTAATGTCACTAGTTAGAACTTCTTGAGAATCGTCGATGAAGAAACCGTCCAGGCAAGATCGTGGACAATGACGTCATCAGTTAAAACCTAGAGAAAACCTACAATGAAGAAATTGTTCGATTGTAGTTGTATGGTGATATCACGAGTCAACGGTTTCTTATTGAAAGCATAATAAGCATGGATTGTGATTTCACGAGAATTCGCAAAATCTTGCAAAATTTCCCCTTTTTTACACTTTACGAAAAGAAAACTTATGAATGTTATATCTCCATTTTTTTGTCAATTGTTGCAATAAAATTTTTGACATTTTCATGAATGTTTTGTTAACTTCACAAAATCATTCTTAGTCTTCTTCCGCAGTCTGCTCTGCTCTACGCTCGATCTTGTAGACTGTTGTGAAGGTGTTGATTGAAAAGAGGTGTTGAAGTTGAAACAGAGGAAGACAAAATAGTGGTGAACAGGAAGAAATGATCAAAAGGAGAAATTGATCATTGTTTGTGATGTTATAAAGATAAATTTTGGTTTGATCGAGTTGCAGAGATGAAAGCATACGAGTATCACAGAGGTTTTTGGAGGAAAAACAGTGTTTTGATGTTTTGGTTGTTGTGTAGTAGTATCTTGCAGATGGATGGCGACAATGGAGACGTGGCATTTGGTTAGGAAGGTAGATTGATCAATGGGACATGTGGGAGGAGATTTGTTTGGAGTAGATTAGTTAAGTCATTTGCATCTTTTTTTTATTTATTTTTTTTTACAAATTTCATATACCTTCAAAAAATTTATATTTGTTTTATGTATTTTCGAAATTTTTATGTTTTTTCTTTACACACCGAAATACTTCTAGAAATTTTTCTTAAAATCAAATGACTGAAATCAATTTGAAAAACGAAATCACAATCCTTGATAATAAGAAGGTTGTAAAAATAAATTTGAAAATAATAAGTACAAATGTTTTTACTAAAAGTTGATATTAGTATAGTAAACTTTTAGTAAATAAAGTTTTTGTCGTCCTTACTAAAAGCCAATACCATTGATGACAATCTTTTCGTGTTTCAAACAAACATTGATAATAACTTTAAGTTTCGTCGAAAATGACATTTTTCCTTGATAAATTTAACAAGAAACATAATTAAAACTTGCTTTGTTTGTTAGTGTCAATTTCTTGTTTCACTATCATGATTGTCCTCTTTTAATTTCAACTAGAATTATGGATTTAACTTGGTCATATTTTGCAACGTGATTTTAAGTTCATCATAGCTTGTATGAAATGAAATCATTATCCAACAATTAGGGGTGGAAGCGCACTACACGTGTGTATATTCAATATTTTATTTTATCTTTAAAAATCAATAAATGTAAATTAAAATTTTAGGAAATTTTTTAATCTGAGATAACTTGGAATTGGAAATAAAGTTAAGGCATTTTATTACAAAACATAGATAGGGAAGGTCAATTATGCCCTTCAATTTTAACTGGAAGGGCAAAATGGAAATGAGAAATCAGGACAACTACATTGTCACTGTTCATTTTGGGGAAAAATCATTATAGTAGTAGAGATTTAAATAACAATGAAAGTCACGGTGATGGTTGGACCAAATTTAGTTCAACCTTGAGTCGCTTTTTATGAGATTCAATTAACATTCATATTTACTATTTAGTAATATCAATCAATTAGCTGAGTAGGGTGCCTTGTCACTCATGTTTAGCCCATAACACGATTTGCTAACTTGAATTGGGTTAGTATGACACGATTAACAATCATGTCATAATTTCTCAAACTCAAACCCACTAAATAGTGAGCCGTGTTAGGTCGGCTAATCATGTTGGGTACTATTTTAAGAGGTTATCAATGGTTCCTCGCAAAATAATGTGTTGTTTGCACTTTGACCTTGTCAGTTTATAGGTACTTTGACCCCCAAAATTATGACTATATCGGTCTAACCCTAAAATGGATGAAAACCATATCCAGTCGTGGATGTTAACTAGTCAAGACCAACTCGAGGACAAAATTATCTTCCACCCTCTCTTATGTTTTATTTGCACTTAGCCCTTATTAGTTTATAGGTATATCACTTTGGCTTATGAAGTTAATTAGCCTAATATCAATCTAACCCTCAAATTTAATGAAAGTCATCTAGTCATGGACGTTGACTGGTCAAGACCAATTTGAAGACAAAAATACACTATGCCCTTTCTATTATCTCTCCTCGCAAAGAAACTTCACAACTGCCCAGAACCAATATGGAAACTTAATAATCCCATCTCCATGTATATGGGGATAAAGGTGGGGGTGGGAGATGGTTTGCTGGGAGTGTGGCTACAGGTTGTTGGGATGAGATGGTACTTGGCGGTAGGGGTGGGCATCCCATCCCGCGATTCCGTTCCCGTCCCGATTTTTTCGGGTCTTAATGGGATTGAATAATTTCATCCCGTCCCGTACCGATCTAGAATGCGATGGGATGGTATGAAGATTTTCAATCCCGCCAATCTCGTCCCGAGCTAAATTTTCAATATTTATTATTAATATTATTATTTATTTATTTATTTTAGGATTGCAATATTAGTGTAATTGAAGAAAAATGAATTTAGTTGAAACCAGTGTAATTGATTTTAGTCTATATCTGCAACTACTTGATATTAGTTTATTTCTAGAATTCTAAATGAATAATTTAATTGCAAAATCTTTAAAACTCAAAATGGGATTGCTAACTACATTTGAGAGTTTTATTTCGTGTCAAGACAATGAATTTAATGACTGTTTTTTTTAAAGCAATAATGAAACATTCTTCTTAACACCCCAAATCTACTCATCATTTTGTTCACTATTCAAAACAGTAGAGCAGGTCCACCATTGCCATTATACTGTTCACCTCTTATTATACTGTTCACCTCTTAGTCATTCAAAACTCTGCAAAAATCTTAATTACAGAGTGAATTTCAGCTATCATTTATGGTAGTTTATTATGATGTTGCATACTCAATCTAAGGCTATCATTTATGTGTAGTTCTACGAATTGCCTTTGCCTCTTTTCAACTAAGCAAATTGGGTCTTGGGGGGGGGGGGGGGGGGTGGCTCCGCCAAGACTCTAAAGGTTCCATTTTTTTTATTTTTATACTTGTATGGGTGAGGACTATCATTATAAAATCTATACTATTTTAAAAATTAAAAAATAAACTCTCTTGCAGTAATGTTTTGCCTCGCCAAAGCTTTGGTGGTGGACCATAACACTTCATGCCTCGCTCCTGACAACAGAGGATATAGGAGGTGGCCTAAGTATTTTGTGTGGAGATGCTGATTTATGGCTAAGGGAGTATAAATGGATAAATGAGGGTTAGGTTGGGGACGACAATTGTAGGTGAGAATAGTGATAGGCTGGGGAGAGTGGTTGCAGGTGGAGGTGATGATTGGTAGATATCGTACAGGGATCGAGTAAGAATGGTGGTGGGATAACTAATGTGGGTTGACGTTGTAGGTGAAAGTGATGCTCGTGGTGGTGATAAAGGGAGGTTAAGGGTTGGGTTTTAAAGATAATAGAAATGAAAATTGAAGATGGGAAAAGCAGAGTAGTTTTAGTTTAAAAGAACACAAGATTTTTCTATTTTTTAGTTTTAAATATTAAATTGAAATCAATAAATCTCCTAGAGAAGTTTCTAATCTAGGCCTTTAAATGTTGTGCATTGAGTTTGGGCTCCCATGTTCTGTTAGTATTAAGGCATTTTTATCCTTAAAATTTTATTGACCAATCAACAACCACAAATGGACGCAAGTTAATGCCATTTTTCATTCATGGTCCAAAATCTCTATGTAAGTGTTATAAACTTATGATAGGAAACATAATTAAAACTTCCCTTGTCATACCATTAGAAAAAATAATTATAGATGCTCTTAACAAAAAACACAAGTTTCTGAATTCTAGAGAGCGCTCTGTAATACATTAATTTGTTATTCTAACCTCTATTCCAACATCTATATGCATGATAATGTGTTGTGTGTAATAAGGGATCTGAGATTTAAACAAATTTTGAATTCAAAGCATAAAACACTGTCATGAAAATAATGTTTTCCTGTGAAGCGACATCCACTAAATGTAATATATATATATATATATATATATCCTGGAAACAATCACACTGATATTCAGAAGAAAAAATATATAAGCTATTATTTGAATTATTTACCTTTAAACTCTTTTGAATAAAGAATTTGAAAAACGAAGGTGGAGAAAATATACCCGAGCCGAATTTCGTGATCAAATGGACGGAGCTTCGTGCCGATAACATGTTGAAAATAAACATAAATAAGATGTATGGCCAATCCTCTATTCAATTTTCTCTCGAAATCAATTCTAATTTAATTCATTCTTTGTTTATCTTCTTATAGGGTGGGCACGGGACGGGATGAACTTCATCCCTATCCCATCCCGTTCTTTCAGACAGGATAGATCTCATCTCGACCTCGTCCCATCCCAAACAGATCCATGATGCATAATCAACATTAACAAACATTTGGTAGGATCAGTTGGTTTCCTCATCAACCAACGTGACCTATGACACAGGTAATGGGTGGAGCATGTTTTAGGAAATGTGACAAAGTTAGCTTTTGGCATGACAAGTGATGTGGTACAGTGGCATTCAATTGTTAGGAGGGGTTGGGGGAGGGGGTTAAAACCTTCACCTTAGGAGGTCCCTCGATTTGGAAGTGAAAGAAGTCGGGAACCTGGGTATTTTTGTTAAGGATTAAGTGATTGTCATTTTAATCAATTTTTAGGGGTTAGTTAATTATAACCAATGAAGTAACAGACTCTTTAAAAAACTTGTCTTATCTGACACCGACACTTACTCGACACGCCTCTGACACAGGTCGAACACATGATCAATTTGTCGACAAATGTCAGACACATGGTCAATGTGATCAACATGTCGGACACGCCTCCGATACACCCGAAACTTGTTCAGGACACAATCATGACTCAACAATCGACTTTGTTTTATTTGTTACTTTTAGATGTTTGCAAATCACTTAATTTAATGGTCGTTGATCCATCTGAAGTGAGTGACTATTTCAATTGAGATTCAAGATAAATAGGGCAAAAAACCACTAAAGAACAGATAGTCTATGCCTCTTCTTCTTTTTTTTCTTCTTCTCTCATTTGTTTTTCTCTTATCTACTTTAATTTTCTTACAACTGAATGTCATCTGCTTCTTGCTTTTGGCATCTTCTTCTTCCCCATTTTTTTTCTTGTTCGTATTTTTTCTACATTTTTATACTTGCAACCAAAATGAACACACTCTAGGAAGAATTTTATTAGATTATTGTTTATTTTATATGACTTAAAAAAAAATAGTATGACGTATCCCGCGAGTCCTATTTTTTTGAAATTGTCAAATAGACATGTCATGTCTATGTCCACGCATCCTTGATTATAATTATATGTTTATGATACATGTATTGTTTTGTATATGCACATTGATTTAAAATCATCCGTTGTATTGATATTTTGGATTGACTTGATATGTATATTATTATTATAATGACTCTGCCTCATCTTTGTGAGACTGTGATAAACCCACCACTCAGGTAAGTTATTGCAAGGTACATGAGAAAACTATTTTGATAGTTGGATTTGAACCTCACAACAACTTATAAGCGTATAACAAACGCTCAATTGCTTCATTTCTTTTATTAATAGTACGACATATTGATATTTTCTATCATTTTAAATAACAAACATTATTAAACATTTTTTATCTAAATAAATCGTTGTGATGATTAATAATAGCATGTAGCAAGACAGTTTCTTATAATTTATCATCTATAAGATGGTAACATGTAAAGATGCCCCAACACTATTGGAATGAATGAAAAATCTTGATGAAAAGGGTATTGATTGGGTGGTGCAATAGGTATTGCTCATGTTTATTTGGGCTTTGACTATTGCTATTCGCAAAAAAGAAAACATTATTGCGGAATAACACCCCTTCTGAAATAAATATATTTGGCACTTCCTTTAATCAAATGATGTTAATATAAAATTTGTAAAAAAAATGTAAGTAAATTAAACTTGTTACCATCAAGAGCCTTCTATGTACCAACAATTGGTGAATGTTATTAACCCTAGTCACCCTTTCTATGATATTAACATATGGGTTGATTAAAAGTTAGAACCATGCCCCACCCTTATCAACTTACATATATCTACATTCAAAAATTTTAGGCAGTTTGAGTTTTGCTTTCTGTTGCTGCTTGAGGTGATTTTACATTTTTGCCCCCTTTCTCTTTAAACACCTTTTTTTAAAAATGTGTTTAAAAAGGGAGGGAGCAAAAGTGTAAAGGATCAGACAGCAATCCAAACAGCAAAACTCAGACTGCCTAGAATTGTTCATCTACGTTACTTTCAATTGCATGAAACATGCCTATATAAAACACGCCTATATTATATAGACATGTGAGATAAGCATGAGGTGCTGAGGAGGTGGACATTTACATATCCTAGAAGTTTCTACAATGTCCTACACATAGAGAGTCCTTTCGGTCACTCCATTAAGCCTTTGTCTAGAAAACTCTGTATCAAGAAACAAGCAACTAAGCTTTACCAATGGAGACTGCGACAGAGACTAAGATGGAGAAACAAGTCATGGTGGTCGGAATTGATGAGAGTGAACACAGTTACTATGCTCTAAGCTGGGCTCTTGATCACTTTTTCGCACCTTTCGCTGCGAATTATCCTTTCAAGCTTGTGGTTGTACATGCTAAACCATCTCCAACTTCCGTCGTCGGCTTCGTCGGACCTGGTAACAAATGAATCTCATCTCATATTTTTGTTGAAATTGTCATTTTTTTTTTGCTGGAATTTGATATGCTAATGAAATATCTGTTGCTTTCAGCGGGTATTGAAGTGTTGCCAACTATAGATGTTGATCTGAAGAGGATAGCAGTGAGGGTTATCGAAAAGGCGAAAGAATTGTGCATCAGAAAATCGGTAATGATTAACTGTTGTATTAATTACATAGTTTTCTTTATGAAAGCTCAATCGTTTTAATAGCTAAATGAAAGTAGAAATTGTTAAAAGAAGCATCAAACAAGTCTCAGTAAACGTTTAATTGGAAGTATAAAGAAGGTATCACTCGAAGGGACTTTGTTTACCTCGTAATCTAGTAGGCATAAAACTGCTGATCATTTTGGTTTAGTAACTTGTGTTGTTAACCATTTTTGGTAGATCTGGGAACTTGTTGAGTCGATCGGCTTACATGTCTTGCTTTTACCCTATCCTGGCAATTAAAAAAAGAATAGCCTTTTGAGTTTGCAGTGAATGAATCACATAATCTGAGGCTTAGTTAGTGAAACTGGCTATATATATATCATGCTCAGTACGGAACCTGGCTATATGTCTCAGGCTTAGATAGCCGTTAGTGCACCATAGGCAATGCGTCTTGTGTGTGGCACTGGCAGGAACGGAGCCAGGATTGCAGACAAATGGGGGCAAATAATACACAATTATTCAACTACACCAATTTCAGCAGTGGCACAACTCCACCTACTTCAATTATTAGCTTCCCATACCGATTGTTGTCACGAGCAAGCGAAATGCGAGGCTTCCGCATCAGACCTGTCATCGAGTGATTCAGTGTAGAGCGTGACAATTTGCTCTCATATTAGGCACAAAATTGGTTCATTCGCAGCAATAGTTGAGAGTCCTAAATATCCGTCCGACGCGGCAGAGACGTGGAAGAGCCAAGAGATGTCCATGGAATTTCTTGAACACGGCCGCATAGAATTATAATAAACAAGACTCAAAATGCATCATTGTGCTCATCAAAAGTTCAGAAATTCAATGAATGAAAACTTTTTTTTGACGTGAGGGGGGGCAATATGGAAAATATGAATACCTTAATAGGTTTTTTTTAAAGATAAGGGGGGCAATTGACCCCTTAGCCAAAGGGTAGATCCGTCCCTGGCCACTGGTAAAAGGTATAGCGAAAGTACAAGAACTGTTTTGCTTCTTGGAATTCTTGCATACTGCAGTAATTCAAGCTTATTGGGGCTAATACTACATTAATTATGTCATTGTACTACACCAGGTTGCACAAATTGTAACACCCAACTTTATGCTACAAGTTCTATTAATCCTGTTCCAACTTGACCACCCTAGCTAGAACAGGTGGGTTTTTAATTCAAACACGTATGCTTCAGTGCTATTAGAGGAGAAACCCATGCATAAGGACCTTTCTGCGCAGCTCCTCAAGCAATATGGGGCAAAATCCACATGCAGTCGCTCCAAATATTTTTATAACCTATGAAACTGAAGTCATGTCCCAACCATATGTTAAATTAAATCTTTGAACATCAGAAGTTAGTCAGTCTCTAAGTTATTTTGTTTGGGGATGAACATTCTGTTGTGATAGGTAGTTTCAACATCTAAGGGGCCTGAAAAATTGCCTCAGCAATGATTTTCTGAAGAGTCGTCCAATTTATTTGCAGGTGACTGATGCAGAATTTGAAATAGTGGATGGTGATGCTAGAAATGTCCTGTGCGAAGCAGTGGAAAAGCACCATGCTACCATGTTGGTTGTGGGCAGTCATGGTTACGGAGCTATTAAAAGGTATATACATCTTTCACTCTCAATCCAATCCTCAAAGCTTTGAGCTACGACAAGCATCAAACCCTGATTATGGTATCAATAATTTGATACTACACATTTTACGTCAGTAAGAAACCATTTACTCATTTATACCTGTATACGATGGATGGTCTGTGACTATGCGACTCATGCAAACATATCGCGGATTTAAGGCAACTTTAGGATAGTTTGACACTTTTATAACTGATTTCTATCTCATAATGATTTTATACTCACTTTTAGTGGATTATTCTTGCCATGGATTTATAAACATTTTGTGTTGTTCTTGTTGCAGGGCTGTTATAGGCAGCGTAAGTGACTACTGTGCTCACCATGCCCACTGCTCCGTGATGATTGTGAAGAAACCCAAAGTACACAAACATAATTAGATGAATTTTTAGGCTTCTTTTTTAATATCTGGAATAAGCCAATGGTTGATGGTATTATGTTAAACGATTAAATTATATGTTGTTCCCGTTAAATATGTACATCTTAGTCTTGTAATGCAAACCTTCCTTGCCTGTCATACCAGTGTGATGTTACGGTTTCATTTCATTGTTGTTGTTATAATAGGACGAGGCTTCCAAACGTAAGTGGAAATAATCAGCCACCATGTTGGCTTGTCCATAGATTTGTACAAGTCAAAGACGGCCAAATAAATCATGAAATTAGCACTCGTAGAAATTATTATTATTTTTTTTTTTGAAAGCGAGTTGGGTTTTAAGGACTCCAAAACCTTTATATAAATGAAATAAAAGCAAAAACAATAATAAAAACAGAAACAAACTCTCACAAGAAAGAGAAATCTAGTGAGAGTGAACATGGTTATTAGGCCTATAAAAATCTTTAACTAGCATCAGCCAAAGAAGAAACCTCTTGTTTTTTTTTTTTTTTTTAATTTTTTTTTTTTTATCCATGTCTTCTTTGTTAAGGAGGAAAGGATTCAACCTTTGTACTTTTTGTTTGCTTTCTTAGCCCTAGAGGATCTTCGAGGGCAGAGACTAAAATCTTTAATGCAAGATTTTGAAAACAAATCGCTTGCAACCTTTTCACTAGAAGAATCTTGCTCATGTTTTTCGTTACTACTCTGCTCATCTGTTGTGGTGTTCTCTTTGTCCTGAGTCAGTGTGTGGTCATTTGCCTCCACATTAACACTTGTAGAAAATTATTTGTGAAGGACTAAAGTAGAGAGTAAACATCGCCAACATGAAGTCTAAAGGTATCATTGATGAACGACTTTAACAATCTGGTCATCCATACCTTCATCCCTTCGACAGAAGGATTTGCACCAATGTCAATATGACTACCCCTTGCACAACCCATTGCCAAACCATAAAACAAGAACAAGCAATAGTCTTCAACTTCGGCTCGTAGTTTTTGGTAGATACCATTGATGGTGGTATTAATAATTGGGCAAAGTTTAGGTCGGATTTCATCACTAGAATAATATTTCATCAATTTCTTCTCCTTTTTCTCTTGACATGGGTCGTCATCAAATTTTCTTTCATCAATTTCTTCTCCTTTTTCTCTTGACATGGGTTGTCATCAAATTTTCTTCCAACAACGAAAGGTAAGCGTGGCTAACCAACAGAGTTGAAGCTCATCTCGAGGTCTTCTAAGGCTGAACTCCAGCTCCTGTAGGCAGAATCTTCAAGTTTTCCAAAGCCAGAAATCACGCCAAGCACGTCGGCGTTGGTGCCCCCATACGCCGGGCTCAAGTACCTTGCTACTGACGTTCTTGAGTTTGCTTATGGTTTCTGATGATACATAAAAACAGTTACACCCCGGAGTTGTACACGTGTCATGACAATCTCGAGGAATTACGACCTCAAGCATCAATCCAACACTGATCCGACCCAAGCGGTTTTAAGCCCGCCCAACTGCAATCCGCCAAGCGGACCCGAACTCTCACAACATGCTAGGCCCACACATCTCACAGCTATCATCAATACACGTAAGCCCTCTTCAGACAAGTATCTCGAGGATCAGTTTCGGACAAGCAACTACAACTGATTTCTACTTCCAACTAGGAAGCAAACACCAGAGTATCTTCCACACAGGAAAAGTCCCTTTTATGGATTGCTCTGAGTTGGAAACTATTTTCCGCATATCTAGGAGTACGGAGCTAACAAGGAACTTCCCTCCTACAACACGACTCCTAATTAGGGAGGAATCTGTATGAAGATTTCTTTCCTAAACTACGCCTACGATGGCTTGGTAGAACCAGAACTTATTACACTATAATTAAGACGTGAGGTTGGTACGCTAAGGTATGCTACAAATTTCATGTTACAACGTTACACATTTCTTAGAGTCATGTCTGACTTTAGCATTGGAGCGCCATTGGTCACCCCACGGTGGTTTGTGGCTCACGTGCATTACTTGTGCAGGTCAGTAGGATTAGGTCAAAGCAAGGAGCGGAAAAAGACTGCATCACCTTGGCACCGTCCGTGGGGACGACATAATTCTTAACTTTACAATAATCGTCGTCTCCTTTCAAAACCTAGAGAGATGGTGACCACCAAGTCATGCAACAACAGAAAACTATGAGACACATTTGAAGCTCAGACCTTCCCTGTACAGCCTTTCTCGGCGGATCCTGTCGTGCACGGGCAGCCAACTCACGTTCCCACGCCAATGGTAGCACCGTTGAACTCCGGGTCGGATGTATGATCCTTTTTCATACACCAGACTTTGATGGTGGTTAAAACGCTTTAATCAATGAAGCAGAACCCTGACGGGACGCTAGAGACGTATTTAACCCGCTTTAACAACGGGTTGACCACCCGCGTATGCAGCAACACAACGAATGTCTCAGCCTTCATCAACAGGTTGTGAAAAGGAAAGTTTTACAACCGTCTGACATTTGACCCTCCAGCAAGCATGGCGGATATGACAAATGAAGCACAAAACTTCATCGTCCTAGAAAAAAGACGGAAGGGAATTGAACCCAGGAAGCCATCGGTCAACAGAGTACATGTGCTTCATTGAGCACATTTCAAATCCGAACTAGGAAAGACCTTACAGGGTTGCCAAGGTCAATAGGCTAGGAACGTAGTGGCTGAAAGACGCAGATGGCGACGAGCTTAAACGACCATGGAATATAGAACACCTCAAAAAATATTATCAATAAAATATTTTGCTTTTACTAAAACTTCCATCATCGTCTGCTATAGCTATCAACCAACCCGACTGTGACCAAACTTAAATTTCTCCCCAAAGCCTAATCCGCTCCGCGCAGATCACGACGACTGAGGAAATGAGAGTCTAGTCAGCGCTTGTCCGCTGATGACGACGACTCGCCAAGGGATCATTGCTCTCAATACAGACAATGATCGCCGAACTTACCAGGTAAGCTTAGTCAGTTCGTGACTGACGACGAGGACTTCTGATGCCCAAAGCCTAATCCTCTCCGCACGGGTCACAGAGACTGAAGCAATGGGAGTCTAGTCAGCGCTTGTCCGCTGATGACGATGACTTGCCAAGGGATCATTGCTCTCAATATAGACAATGATCGCCGAACTTACTAGGTAAGCTTAGTCAGTTCGCGACTGATGACGACGTCATCTAGTGCCCAAAGCCTAATTCGCTCCACACGAGTCACGACGGCTGAGGAAGTAGGAGTCTAGTCAGCTCTTGTCCGCTGATGATGACGACTCTCCAAGGGATCATTGCTCTCAATACAGACAATGATCACCGAACTTACCAGGTAAGCTTGGTTAGTTCGCGACTGATAACGACGTCATCTAGTGCCCAAAGCCTAATTCGCTCCGCGGGTCATGACGGCTAAGGAAGTGGGAGTCTAGTCAGCTCTTGTCCGCTAATGACGACGACTCGCCAATGAATCATTGCTCTCAATACAGACAATGATCACCGAACTTACCAAGTAAGCTTAGTAAATTTGTGACTGATGACGACGGCTTCTGGTGCCTAAAGCCTAATCCGCTCCGCGCGGGTCATGACGGCTGAGGAAATGGGAGTCTAGTCAGCTATTGTCCGCTAATGACAACGACTCGCCAAAGGGACATTGCTCTCAATACAGACAATGATCGCCGAACTTACCATGTAAGTTTAGTCAGTTTGCGACTGATGACGATGTCTTTTAGTGCCCAAAGCCTAATCCGCTCCGCGCGGGTCACGACGGCTGATGAAGAGGGAGTCTAGTCAGCACTTGTCCGTTGATGACGACGACTCGCCAATGGATCATTGCTCTCAATACAGACAATGATCGCCGAACTTACCAGGTAAGCTTAGTCAGTTCGCGATTAATGACGACGGCTTCTGGTGCCCAAAGCCTAATCCGCTTCGCGCGGGTCATGACGGCTGAGGAAGTGGGAGTCTGGTCTGGTCAGCTCTTGTCCGCTGATGACGACAACTAGCCAAGGGATCATTATTCTCAATACAGACAATGATCGCCGAACTTACCAGGTAAGCTTAGTCAGTTCGTGACTGATGACGACGACTTCTGGTACCCAAAGCCTAATCTGCTCTGCACGGGTCATGACGGCTGAGGAAGTGGGAGTCTAGTCAGCTATTGTCCACTGATGACGACGACTCACCAAGGGATCATTGCTCTCAATACAGACAATGATCGCTGAACTTACCAAGTAAGCTTAGTCAGTTTGCGATTGATGACGACGGCTTCTGGTGCCCAAAGCCTAATTCACTCCGCACAGGCCACGATGGCTGAGGAAGTGGGAGTCTAGTCAGCGCTTGTCCGCTGATGACGACGATTCGCCAAGGGATCATTGCTCTCAATACAGACAATGATAGCCGAACTTACCAGGTAAGTTTAGCCAGTTCGCGACTGAGGACGAGCACTTCTGGTGCCCAAAGCCTAATTCGCTCTGTGCAGGTCACAACGATTGAGGAAGTGGGAGTCTAGTCAACGCTCGTCCGCTGATGACGACGACTCACCAAGAGATCATGGCTCTCAGTACAGATAATAATCCTCGAACAAACCAGACAAGCTTAGTTAACCAAGACTGATGACGATGGCTAATGGTTCATCAGATACCTAGTCCGCTCAACGCGGGCATCAACGGTTTAGGAAGTGGGAGTTTAATCAGCTTTACCACGTCTGGTGACGACGACTTGCCAGGGATCACTGCCCCATCCACGGTCAGTGACCGCCAAACCTAATCAGGTAAGCCTAGCTGGTGACGACCAGTAATGAAAGCTTATGATCAAAGCCCAAACCTGTAGCCCCCACTGCAATGGTGTAGATGATTTGGAAGGTGGAAGCCTAGTCAGTCCTGAACTAATTTCGACGGCTCGCCACGGGACCACAGCTCTTCAGCATTGCCGCCAAATCACCAAATCTGGATTTGTAGCCCGCACTGCGAGGGTGTAGATAGTCTAGAAGGTGGGAGTCCAATCAGCAATGACTTGATTCCGATGGTTTTCCACGGGACCACTGCTTTTCAGCGTGGCCACCCAACCTTTCTCGAATTCGTAGTTTTTATTGTGTGGGGAGGGTGTAGATGGTTCGAAAGGTGGAAGCCTAGTCAGTCCTAAACTGATTCTGATGGCTTGCCACGGGACCACTGTTTTTTAGCCTGGTCGCCAAACATTTACTCCCTAAATCTGTAGTTTGCTCTGCTCGTACATAAATGATTTGGAAGGTGGGAGCCTAGTCAGTCTCGAACTGATTACGATGGTTTGCCACGAGATCACTGCTCTTCAACCTAGTCGCCAAAACTTTACTCCCCGAACCTATAATCCACATGGCTCGAACATAAACAATTCAGAAGGTGGGACCTCAATCAGCCCGCCACACGACCTTCGCTTCCCTTCAAAACAACGGACGTGAACATCAATCTAGTTGAATCAGCGTCTTCATGCTCAAATGGACTGACAAAGATCGTACGGCCAGTGCCCAGATAAAAGCTACTTAGGATGCCAACCCGAGCTTACGACGCCTGACTCGGCACGAACGCTCTGACATGCACGCTCGGGCATCACAACTCGCTCACAACAGCAGCTACAGCCGACCGGTCAAACAAGCAAGATAACCCTCAATTAGCTTACCTTGGGGACAGGGCACAACTCGGATGACTCAACCCCCAGCTAAACTGTTCATAACATGCCCACTACCAGACATTACTACACCACAATGACCCCAAGTCATTCATAGCACAAAGCGGTCAAGCTCTCTACAGCAGACAGACCAGTCAATGTTCTATTGATTCAACCAGCCTATGCTAAACTAAGATGATAAGGCGAAACAAAAAACATGCAATAGAAACAACAAGTACGGAACGGATACAACTTTTCATTAATGGTTAAAGACAAAAAGAGTACAAGCACACAAAGTTCACTCTTTATCAATAGGGGGTACAAAAATGGAAGAGCTAAACCTAGTGGAAGAATGAGCAGAAGTTGCATCCACACACGCCGCAGCCTGGACATTAGGATTCAAATTGTCTTCCTTGCTCGATGACGTCGAGGTAACAGACAGGTCCACATATAATATCTTCTTATAACGGCTGAGATCTCACTCCAGATGCTCCTCCTTCATCAGCACCAGCAGCTCCAGCCGGCCATGTACAACCCAGCGAAACTCACATTTGCCTTGTTCCTGGATAATCTCTTCCTCCCGCACCTTTTCATCAACAAGTTCACGCTCCAGTAGCTCCAACTTGCCAGTCAACGCGTCGACCTGAAACTGCTATTTGGCCAGACTGCTCTTCACAACACTAAGTTCATGCCGCCCTAATTCGAGCTGATCCTCGGCCTTCTTCGCTTCTCGAGCATAGAACTCCACATCGGATTCCAACTATTGCTTCTCAGCAACCCAGTCAGCTTCCTTCGGAGCAGTCTCTTAGCCAAAGACAATAATTCATAACTCGCCTTAGCCGCAGCTTTCTGCGCAACCTCAACTTCTCAGCGGATATGGCTCAATCCCTGCCTAATCCCATCCATTTTGGATACCGCCTTTGTCAGATTACATTTGAGGTCCTCCATATGAGCCCTTTGAGCCTCAACAACCATTGTTGACCGATCCAACCGCTTATCTTCGACCTACTTCTTAAGCAGCTCGATTCCATGAAGCGCATCAAAATACAGCGTCTGCATATGCGAGAATACACGCTTCAAGGTGTATACTCTCTCATGAGACGCCTCAACTTCCGTCCCAGCAACGGCTGAGTGACTCAAATGAAACATACCCATCATAAGGTACTTCAGGCCCTTATCAGCTAGTTGTGACGCCTGCTTATATGCTTCCTCGAAGCATACTCTACGACCACCTCTTGGTGCCAGACCTGTGAACTCAGCTTCACCAAATTCGATGCAAACATGCTTATCTATGCTCCCGGATGAAGCTTTTCCTGATCGAGAATTATGCCGGCACCGCCCTTCACGGTTGCCACCGTCCTCAAGCTCTCCTTCGTGGCCTTTCCTTAGCAGCCCTTTTTTTGCGATACGACTTAATGGGATCCAAAGGGAGATAAGGCAGTGAAGTATCCAAATGACCCTCCAACACCTCTAGCTGAGGTCTAGAGCGAGACGGTGAGCAATGTGGACTGCAAGAGACATGGCCAGTACCACGACCACTATCAGGCGAAACAACTATGGGCAATCAGATTCTACCACCTTAGGCAAATCCTTACAAGAGCCTTACGCCAAAGCTGCCTTATGCGAATCAACATCAGCGGAAGTAGCCATTGCAACCCGCACAAGACGGTCATTCAGAGCCTCGACCTGCACATCACTAACGTTCGACCTGTCTACAACTCCTGCCAATCGAAGGTAATTATTCTCCAAGTCGAAAGCATTAGTCTCCGTTTCAATAGGTCTAGCAAACTCGCGCTCCCCCTTCACCGGAGCAGGTTGTGCCGAAGACGGCCCAGTTCTAATGCAAGACATCTTCCTCATGAAGGAGGCAAGAGTCTCAGACGGCTCCTCCGCATTAGACAGAACATAAGTTTTGGCCCCTAGTAGCCTTCCTCTTCCTGGAAGGGGCCCTATCTTCCAACTTAATGTGCGACTCTCGATACAGAGTGGAAGCAACGTGCTAGTTGTCCCACAACCCACTACGAATGAAGTGGAAAACCCTTATGACATCAACCGCCTTTCTTTTCTGCAGGACACAGAACTTCTCCATAGTGTTTTGTTCCTTTAAGGTAAGAGGAGTAGTGGTAAACCTTCCTGCAGAAAAATGCAAGCGATGGTTAATCAACCCACTATCAACACATCAAAGTCACAAGAAAAGAGATGAACTTACGAAACGGCCTGAACTGTTGCTCGAGCGGACGACCCTTGCATTGAAAATACTTTGAATTCGCAGGGGCCAAGAAGCAGTACTTTTGCCAAAACTTGAAATCATTAGGCAACTTAACGAAGCAACTCGGCGACTTCATCTTACAAACAACATTACTCTTTAGCCGATGAGAGGTCAACAGCTTAATCACCCGCTGAGTCACGCTAACACCGACCTCCTTAGCGTTTAGCAGAATCATGAGGATGATCCTATATCTACTGGGCCCCAACTGAGCCGGAGGAATCCCTAAGAAGTCCAAGAACTCCCAGATCACATCCATAACTGAAAAAACACTCCAGTTTGAAGCATCCCGCAGTGCAAATAGATAAAACCAGTCGGAGATGACATCGGCGTCTGGTCGCCCGTCAAGAGATACAACGGCAGGTCCTCAGGGACCCCAAATTTCGTACGGATTTCGGCAAGACTAGGTTCAGACAACAACCTGTCTTCGAAAAACTCCAGGCCCTCGGCCAAGACAACATCATCAAGAAGGTTTCCTTGAGCCATGAGGAAGATGAACAATATTTTCTAATCAGAGCGGTAGCTTTGAAAGCAAGGAAAGTAGAAGAATCAGACTCTACACAGCGGATGACCTAAATAGAGGTTGGCTTCCCGCATCTTTTCCGCTGAACCAAAACACGTTCAATTAATGCATCGCATGGCTCAAACAACGATTCAGACTCAATCATCATGAGCGGCGAATCCCTTCAAGAAATGACTTAGCGAATCGATGTGACGACCCACTAACTCGGGGGGAGTAGCTGATGATATGTAAAAACGGTCACACCCCAGAGCCGTACACGTGTCATGATAATCTCGAGGAATTACCGCCTCAAGCGTCAGTCCAATACTGATCCGAGCGGTTCTAATCTCGCCCAACTGCGATCCGCTAGGCAGACCCGAACTCTCACAACATGTTAGGCCCACACGTCTCACAACTATCCTCAATACCCATAAGCCCTCTTCAGGCAAGTATCTCGAGGATCAGCTTTGGACGGGGCAACTACAGCTACTCTCTACTTTCAAATAGGAAGCAAACACCAGATTATCTTCCACATAGGAAAACTCCCTTCTACAGGGAACTTAAATAAGTCACCCTTAACATACACTCCATTTACAAATACAAATTTTTTATATACGTTTTATGTATTTTCAAAATTTTTAGGTTTTTCCTTTACACACCAAAATATTTTTTGAAATTTTTCTTAAAACCAAATGACTGAAATCACAATCCTTGATGATAAGAAAGTTGTAAAAATAATGTTGAAATTAATTAGTAAAAATGTTTTTACTAAAAATTGATATTAGTATTGACAACTTTTAGTAAATAAAGTTATTTTTTTTTTTTTCATTTTTCAAACCTATAACAAGAAATATAATTAAAATTTATTTTATTGTACCAAAAAAAATTGTCAATGTCTTGTTTCACTATCATAACAGTTTTCTTTTAATTTCAACTAGAATTATGAATTTAAGTTGGTCATATTTTGCGATGTGATTTTAAGTTCATCGTAGCTTGCAAAAAATGAAATCATTATCCAACAATTTAAATAATAATGAAAGTCAGAGTTTTGGTTGGAAAAAATTTAGTTCAACCTTTAGTCACTTTTTATGAGATTCAATTAACTTTCATAGTTACTGTTTAGTAATATCAATGGATTAACTAGTAGGGTGCCTTGTCACTCATGTTTAGCCCAAAAATCGGTTTGCTAATTTCATGAATAGGGTTAATATGACACGATTGTTCTCAACCCCAATTTTAGATAGCCGGGCATGGTGTGCTAGATTTGTGCCAAGCCTAGCTCTCTACCATTCAAAATACTCGAGATACGCATAATCCAACATCTCGATAATTGGGAATGGTAGAGAGCTAGGCCTGGCTCCCTAGACTAACTCATTTATCAAACTCAAACCCACTAAATAGTGAGCTATGTTAGGTCAAGTAATCATGTTGGGTTATTTATTTTGATTTTTAAACTCGAATTTTATGATGGGTACTAATTTAATAGGTTATCAATGGTTCCTTACAAAATAAAGTGTTATTTGCAGTTTGACCTTGTTAGTTTATAGGTATATCACTTTGGCCCTCAAATTTTATCACAATATCAATCTAATCACCAAAATGGATGAAAACCGTATTAGATGTTAACTAATCAAGACCAATCTGAAGAAAAAATTACCACCCACCCTATCTTCCCTTTTATTTACACTTTGCCTCATTAGTTTATAGGTATATCACTTTATCTCCTAAAGTTAATTAGCCTAATATTAATCTAACATCCAAATTTGATAAAAGTCATCTAATCGTGGACGTTGACTGATCAAGACTAATTTGAAGGTGGAAATACATTATGCCCTCTCTATTCTTTCTCCTTGCAAAGAAACTTCACAAGTGTCTAAATCCATATATGGAACCTTATTATAATAATCCCATCTCCATCTTTATGGAGGATGAAGGTGGAGGTGGGAGTGTAGATGGTAGTTGGCGGTGGTCTCTAGAAAAGATTAAAGAAAAGAATGACTCGAGGGCTCCGCCAAGGCTCTAAAGGTTTCATTTTTTTTTATTTAAAGCACACTGCCCTAGCCTTAGAGCGTCGCGGGGCTACACACTTGTATAGGTGAGGGCCACCATTTTAAAATCTATACTATTTCAAAAAAAGATTCTCCGTTGATGAAAATCGAGAATGGGGCATTGTGTGAAGTAGAAGGAAAGCTCATTTGCAATCCCCGAATTTTGCTTATGATTTTTAATCGTTTCGGTTCATATAGTTGATGAAAATCGATTGCTATTGTTTGTTTATCCGTTGCAATATTGCTTTGAAGATTTGGATGAAGGTGTGGATGACCAGACTGTTAAGGTCGCTGATGTTGTTGATACCATTAGACTTCAGGTTGGCGATGTTTACTCTCTACTTTAGTCCTTTACAAATAATTTTCTACAAGTGATGATTACAGGATTCATTTGGCTGTCTTTGACTCATCCTATTATCTATGGACAAGCCAACATGGTCGTGGCTGGTTATTTCCACTTACTTTTGGAAGACACGTCCTATTAACAATAACAATGAAATGAAATGAAACCGTAACATCACACTGGTAATGACAGGGCAAGGAAGGTTTGCATTACAAAACAAACATATAATCCAATCCTTTAACATAATACAATCAACCATTGGCTTATTCTAGATATTTAAAAAAGCCTAAAAAAATCTTTAATGGTGTTTGTGTACTTTGGGTTTCTTCACAATCATCACGGAGCAGTGGGCATGGTGAGCACAGTAATCGCTTACGCTGCCTATAACAGCCCTGCAACAAGAACAACACAAAATGTTTATAAATCCATGGCAAGAATAATCCCCTAAAGTGAGTATAAAATCATTTTTGAGATAGAAATCAGTTATAAACAGGGAATGAGTGTCAAACTACCCTAAAGTTGCCTTAAATTGGCGATATTTTGCATGAATTGCAGAGTCACAGACCATCCATCATATACAAGGTATAAATGAGTAAGTGGTTCCTTGCTGATGTGAGAATGTGCAGTATTAAATTATCGACACCATAAGCAGGGTTTGATGCTTGTCGTAACTCATAACTAACTGCTAATAACTAACAATTATTCACCAGCTCAACTACCTCACAAAAGCTTTGAGGATTGGGTTGAGAGTGAAAAATGTATATACCTTTTAATAGCTCCGTAACCATGACTGCTCACAACCAACATGGTAGCATGGTGCTTTTCCACTGCTTCGCACAAGACATTTCTAGCATCACCATCCACTATATCAAATTCTGCATCACTCACCTGCAAATAAATTGGACGATTCTTCAGAACATCATTGCTGAGGCAATTTTTCAGGCCCCGTAGATGTTGAAACTGCCTATCACAACAGAGTGTTCATACCCAAAAGAAATTAACTTAAGAGACTGACTAACTTCTGATGTTTAACGATTCAATTTAACATATGGTTTACGTGAACTAATCCAGTCCTGAAAAAGATTCAACCAAAGACAGAAAAAAAATCCACTTTATGTTTTACATCAAACCATACATAGAGTAAATCCCGATATAGCAGTAAAAGCAAGACGTGCAAACGGATTGACTCAGCAAGTTCCAAGATGTAACAAAAAATGGTTAACAACAGAAGGTACTAAACTAAAATGATCTGCAGTTTTATGCCTACTAAATTACAAGGTAAACGAAGCCCCCTCGAGTGATAGCTTTTGTTATGTCTTCTGTTTTGTTTATACCTCCAATTAAATCTCTAGTGTTTTTTTTTTTTTTTTTGAAAGGCAAGCAGAGTTTTTATAGGATCTCATAACCCATAAAGATGGGTCAAGCTGGGTTTGAACTCATGACCTAGTGGTATCATCCGCCAAGCTCTAACCGTTGAACTGTCTTGCCATTAATACATCAGTTAATCATTACCGATTTGCTGATGCACAATTCTTTTGCCTTTTCGATAACCCTGACTGCTATCCTCATCAGATCAAGCTCAACAGTTGGCAAAACTGCAACACCCCCTAAAAGCAACAGATATTTCATTAGATTATATCCAAATCTAACAAAAATTAATTAATATTAAATCAACCTCAATTAACCAATAAATAAATCTTGATTTTCATTTTTTTTTTTAATTCTTTCCCTTATGAGCTAACTTTCCTAACAAACATAATTCATTAATCAAACTCATCAAAATCAAATTCCAAAAAAAATATGAGATGAGATTCATTTGTTACCATGTCCAGGGAAGCCGAAAACGGAAATTGGAGATGGATTAGCATGTACAACCACAAGCTTGAAAGGATAATTCGCAGCGAAAGGTGCAAAAAAGTGATCAAGAGCCCAGCTTAGAGCATAGTAACTGTGTTCACTCTCATCAATTCCAACCACCATGACTTGTTTCTCCATCTTCGTCTCTGTCTCAGTCTCCATTGGTAAAGCTTAGTTGCTTGTTTCTTGATTGAGTTTTCTGGAAAACTTTACTGGAATGCTTGAAGGAGTGTGTAGTTGTAGGAGTTTTTACACTTTTCTGGTATTTTAAAGCATAAGAAGTTGGTGCTAAATACGGCACAGCGGATGGTTGGATGTGGACCATGTGGTGTTGGTGGTATTGGTAATGGTAATTCTTGGGTTCTGGTTGGTTCATATGATAGTGATGTGTTCATATGGTAAATCGTGAGAAGGTAATAGGGTACCGACAGTTCGGTTTTTCATCTAACTCGTGGTCTGAATCGATTTTGATCGGTTTCAAAATTTTCAAATCAAAACCAAACTGACTATTAACAAAACCAATCCGAAATCGAATCGATTCTAATTTATGCAAACCGTAATCGAACCAAACTGACCAAAACCAAACCGACCGACTATTTTAAAAATATTATATTATTTTATATAAAATATATATTATTTATTATATATATTCGGTCGGTTCGGTTTGGTAGGTTAAAATCACATAAAAACCGAAAACCGAACCGACCACTTCGGTTTTGAATTTTTTAAAACCGAAGCCGAACCGAATTTAAACCGAATCGATCGACAAACTTACAAATCAAGACAATTACATATAAAAGGACAAAAATGCAAATTTCACCTTAAAGAAGACAGGTAGTTCTCATTCGAGATTCGAATGAGCTGTTAGTTTCTTCCCTCAAGGCTAACCTAGTACAAGCTAAAATAATCTATCTATAATTTATTTCGAATAAATAAACTAAATGCATTGAAAACCGTTGGGTGTAATCCATTCGATTAATGTATGACTCCTTTAAACACTAATGATAACAATAAGGACACTATATGGAAAGATAAGGTCTCCTCTTACCTGTTTTGTGAATAAAATAGTTTTGCACTAGACAAAGAAATACCAAATACTCAAATTGAAAATTGGATTGTAGCTGTCAAAACTGTATTTGATAGTAACAATTATACATTGGAGGAAGAAGAAACAAGTCTTGTTCTTGGGGAAAGGGAAAACTGTGTCAGGAATCAGACAACAAAAAAAAGTACTTTAAGCTAAGCTAAGCTAAACATCATTTGACCATCCTATTCTAATATACCTTTATTGCTAGTTAATGAAACATATAGGACAATCTTTATTACCTATTGCTAGCTAATGTACCTATTACCTAATGCTACCTTTTGCTAGTTAATTTACCTTTGTTATCTATCCCAATGTCCCTTTATTATCTATCCAGTCTCGCCTCCTCTATTCTCCAACATCAATTTCAGAGGTTGAATGATGATGGTTCACTGTAAAGTAATCTACTTTCTTTCCTATAGGATATCTTCATACCTTCCATTGCAAAATAAGGTTTGTATGTGTCGGCTGTATTCCCAAACATAGGTTATCGTGGATATCCGGTTCAACGGTTTCCGTGCAAATTGTATATGATTCAAAACAGATTTCATCAAAGGGATATTCAATACAAAAAATAGAGATTAGAGTTTTACTCACCAATATTTTTCCTTGCAAGATTTCAAAGTTCTTCTTCCAGTGCCTCCCACTTTTCAACACAAGTTTTTTTTTTCTTTTGTGTGTGTGCAAAGAGGAAGAAAAAAAAAACTAGGGTTTATCTTTAAGTGAAGAATTTAGGGTTTTATTAGCTAAACACACCAATCCCTTATCTCTTACCCACCACCAGCCTAAACCTAAGTTTGAAATTAAAAATCATAAACTATTATTACTTGTAATTATTATCAATTAATAATTACTACCAATAAATATTATTAACTTCTAAAATAATGAAAGTATATTGGTAAGTGAATTGGGCGGGTATTACAATATACACAGCTTAAAAGAATCTCGTCCCGAGATTCGATAGGATAAGGATTAGGCGAATAATTATGGGTGCATACGCTTTACTTTGTCCTCCAACTCCCAGGTGACATCGTTCTCCTTTTCACTCCACTGAACTTTGACCAAGTTGACTTTCTTACGTCGTAGTTGCTTCACGTCACGATCAATTATCCTCACCGGCCCAACTGTATAGGTCAAATCCTCATTCAGTTCAATAGTTGTAGGTTGAACAATATGAGTTGGGTCTTTCACACATTTTCTCAGCATCGAGACATGAAAAACATCATGGATCATCGACAAACTAGGCGGCAATGCAAGCTTGTAAGCTAAGTGACCAACACATCTGACAATCTCGAATGACCAAATATACTGCGGGCTCAACTTTCCTTTCTTGCCAAATCTCATCACACCTCGTATGGGAGACACCTTGAGAAAAACTAAATCACCAACCGCAAACCCTACACTCTTGCACTTTTTATCTGCATAGCTTTTCTGTCTACTCTGAGCAGTTTTTATCCTTCCCCGAATAATCTCAATCTTCCCTGCAGTCTCCCTAACAATCTCTGGTCCCAACAATACCGTATCACCTACCTCTGCCCAACAACTAGGAGATCTACAAGGCCTACCATACAAAGCCTCAAAGGGTGCCATGCCAATGCTCGATTGGTAACTATTATTGTACGAGAACTCCACCAACGGTAAGTGATCCTCCCAACTACCACCAAAATCCATGATGCAAGCTCGCAACATATCCTATAAAATCTGATTTACCCGCTCAGTCTGCTCGTCAATCTGTGGATGATATGCAGTGCTCATAGCCAAGGTAGTACCCATAGCACGTTGGAAACTTTTCCAAAATGCCGATGTAAACAATGGATCTCTATCTGACACAATGGTAATAGGAACACCATGCAACCTTACCACTTCTCGGATATACATAGCATCTAACTTGTCAGTATTACGAGATGCACCAATGGGGATAAAATGTGAACACTTAGTCAAGCGGTCAACAATAACTCAAATGGACTCATTACCCCTCCGAGATCTAGGTAAACCATCAACAAAATCCATCGAAATGTGTTCCCACTTCCACATGGGTATTTCTAGAGGCTGCAATAAACCAGACGGCCTCTGGTGTTCCGCTTTCACTTGCTGACAAGTGAAACAGTGAGAGACATATTCCCCAACATCTCGTTTCATGCCTTCCCACCAAAAACTCCTTCTCAAATCATGATACATCTTCGTACCCCCTGGATGAATAGTAAATTTAGAACGATGAGCCTCGTCCATAATCTCCTTCTTTAATGCCGAAATATCTGGTACGCAAAGTCTACCATGAAATCGCAATCCTCCATCTATGTCAACGGACCAATCAGTAGGGCAGTCATCCAACGTATCAATTATCAAATCATTCATTTTGTTCATGAAAAACGGGTCAGCGTGCTGCACGGAAATGACCCGGGTAATCAGGGTAGGTTTCACTGTCAAACTACAAACATAAGCTCCTCTAGTATGCGGAACAGTCAAAACATCATGAGCTGCAATAACCTCGAGAATCTTCCACTCTTGCACCATAAGAGCGGTCAACACACTATGTTGCCTGCTAAGGGCATCCGCCACCACATTCCCTTTGCCTAGATGGTAAAGGATTTCAAAATCATAACTACTAATGAACTCCATCCACCTCTGTTGCCTCATGTTTAAATCTCGTTGTGAAAATGGGTACTTTAAGCTTTTTTTATCAGTATACAACTCAAATTTCTCTCCATACAAATAATGCCTCCATATTTTTAAAGCAAAAACCACTGCTGCTAATTCTAAATCATGTGTGGCATATCGCCTCTCATGTGGCTTTAACTGCCTAGAAGCGTATGAAACTACTTTCTGATCTTGCATCAAAACACATCCCAAACCTGTTCCGCTAGCATCTGTAAACACCACTAACTTCCCGCCACGCGTGGGAATGATTAAAATTGGAGTTGTAGTCAACCTGTGCTTCAACTCTTGAAATGCAGTCTCACAGTCCTTAGTCCATATAAACTTGACATCCTTTCGAGTCAGACTCGTCAAATGTGCTGCAATCAACGAAAATTTCTCAATAAACCTCCTGTAATATCCAGCCAACCCTAAGAAACTCTGAATTTCACTTGCATTAGTGGGTTGTTTCCATTCCTTAACTGCTGCAACTTTATCAGGATCGACCGCTATCCCTTCGCTAGAAATCACATACCCAAGAAATTTCACATTTTTCTCCCAAAAGTGGCACTTACTAAATTTAGCATACAGTTTGTGATCTCTTAAAGTCTTCAATACTACTTTCAAATGCCCTCGATGGTCCTCCATGTTTCGAGAATATACCATAATATCATCATTGAAAATGACAACAAATTTATCAAGGTACGGACGAAAAATATGGTTCATCAAATCCATAAAGAAAGCAGGAGCATTGGTCAATCCAAATGGCATGACCGAAAATTCATATAACCCATACCGAGTCCGAAACGCCGTCAGAGGTATGCTCTGCTCTTCAACACCCATCTGATGGTACCCAATCCTCAAATCCAACTGTGAAAATACAACCGTCCCTTTCAACTGATCTAATAAATCATCTATCCGCGGAAGAGGGTACTTATTTTTTATTGTCACCTTATTTAGTTATCTATAGTCGACACACATCCTCAAAGTATCATCCTTCATAGAAACAAAAATAGCAGGCGCACCCCATGGAGAATTACTTAGTCGTATAAACCTAAATATACACACCTTAAATGATTAACCATATAGTTACTCACAAATATGCACGTATATATAACTATTATAAAAACATACGAGAAAATTTCTTACCCCTTCTAGAGTAATTCCTCTAGTTGGACTTTTATCTCATCCAACTGCTTAGGAGCCAATCGGTATGCAGCTTTCGAAATCGGTGCTGCCCCTGGCAACAAGTCAATTCGAAATTTGACTTCTCTCTGAGGTGGTAAACCAGAAATCTCTTGGAATACATCTACATAATCCTTCACCACCTCAACCACACTAATATCTTTCTCTGGTATATCCATAGAGTATAGAGTGCTCGTCATTGTGGAGTCCCCACAAGGTTCACAAACATGACTAACTCGCGGCAACCCTGGTGTATCTATCAAAATGGTCCTCGCGGCACAATCTATAATAACATAGTTTTTACCCAACCAATCCATCCCAAGGATAACATGAAAATTCTCAAAATTCATGACTATCAAATCCGCAACAAGTTTTCGACCCATTAAAGAGATCTCAAAATTTCTACATTGCTCAGATAATGTGACAGTGCCTCCTGTGGGTGTCTCAACACATAAAGGTTTGATAAGTGGCATAGTTTTAAGATTTTCTTTTTCTACCATTCGTCGAGAAATAAAAGAATGAGAAGCACCAGAATCAAATAATACTCGCAAGGGAAACTGAGTGGTGATGGTATCTTCAACATTCTCTTGCCCTGGTAGAACTACAAATGCACGTGCTGAAGTTGGTGGGGCCTGTCTACCCTGTGGAGCCCCTCGCCAACTGGGACAATCACGAATGAGATGCCCTGATCGGTTACATTTGTAGCATAACCTATCAGTGGGAGCCTGCCCTCGTGGTGCTGCAGGAACCTGAGGTCGAGGTTGCTGATATGGGCCTTGTGGGCCTTGATTCTGAAATGTTGGTCTCTGCCACTGCTACCCTTGGGGCCTGAAGCCACCCTGCGGCCTGAAACCTCCCTGGGACTCAATTCCTCCCTGGGGCCTCTGCTGGAACTGACCTCCAGATTGGAACCTCGGCTGATACTGAAATTCAGGTCCTCGTTGATTCTTATCATAAGGCTTATACCTGTTCTGATCTCGGTTCCCAGATGAATGCGAGTTTCTAGACGACTCACCTCCCCTGCTCTTCTCTCTAGCCTCTCGAAAAGCGGCGTCTTGCTCTTCAAACTTGAGAGCTAAATCTAAAACTCTGTTAAAGGGTTCTTTATCAAAGGTTAAAAGCGACTTTGACAGATAATGACCCAAACCCCTGATAAACTTCTGATTCTTCTTGGTAGTGGTATCAACCAAGTACGGAGCATATCGGGTGAATTCATTGAATTTTGTCACATACTGGGTCACTGACTTTGTACCTTGCGTCAAACTAAGGAACTCTGCAGCTAGCTGAGACTTCACAGCTTCAGGTACAAACTGACCGTCAAATTTGGACTTGAAAGTTTCCCAAGTCATAACTGTCGTATCTATGCTCTCCTCAACATAATCTCACCAATACCTGGCATTACCATCTAAGTTATGAGCAACTAATTCTTGTTTTTGTACCTCAGTTATCTGCATCTGATTGAATACGGTTTCACACTTGCGAATCCACTTCTCAGATGCAATAGGGCCAGTCTCTCCATTAAACCTTTGACCGCCTAGGTTCCCAAACTCCTTATTTCTCCTGGCAAACGGGTCACCATGACTATCCTGATGGTTGTTCTGCACAACCTGCAAAAGTTGCGTCATCATGGCTCCCACGTCCACCTGAACCAAGTTAGGATTTCCCATCTGATCATTCGAACCATTTGGGCCATTAGTGTTATTCCGCCCGTTATCACCATTATGTCCATTGGCCCCATTCGATCGAGTATTCGCCATTACCTTCAAGCAAAAATAAATAACCGTTAATACTTAATAATCCAAACGTTCATAATCTCATTTCCTCACTTCCGAGGATCACCTAGACCTACCCTAGATCTAGGCTAACCAAATGCTCTGATACCAAAAATGTCACGCCGCGATTTTTGAACAACATAAATAAATAGATTGTCCAAAAACCAAGGCATGACAGGAACACATTAAATGGTACACTCATAAGGCAGAAAACAAACTAATAAGCTTCCTCAATATTCTTCCTCTAAAAATGAGGTCCACAACGAATAATTGAAAATTACAATAATCATTTCCCCAAATAAGTATCTGACAAAAACTAAGCATTTATATCTAAACCCTACATCTGATTACCTAGGAATAATAATAATAAAGATCAAAAAAATAAAACGTGTCGACTCCTCAGCTATCGCCACGCAACTACTATCCTTCCTTACGCTCCAATTAACCCTGATGGTTCTTTGGGGCTACGCTCATTAAGAACGTACCCAAATTTGTAAAACAATACAAAATCTGGGTCAGTATAATCACACTGGTGTGAGCAAAACTTACAAATCAAGACAATTACATATAAAAAGGACAAAAATGCAAATATCACCTTAAGGAAGACAGGTAGTTCTCATTCAATATTCGAATGAGCTGTTAGTTTCTTCCCTCAAGACTAACCTAGTACAAGCTAAAATAATCTATACACAATTTCATGACATGCTCAATTCAATGGTTTTATTTAATTATTTATTTTTGTTTTCTAATTCTTGGCTTCTTTTCCACAATCGCACTCTCCTCCTGTGTCGAACACACCTCACCCAAGTGTGTCTCCCTTGCCTTCGAAGCCACTCGGAGCGTACATGTTCCAAGTGGGGTGCCACATCGAGGAACATGTCATCTCACCCGAAGTTCGATCCATGGCAAGCATTTCCTAAATCTACACGTACAACCGAACTCACATGGAACGGTGCACCGATATGCAAGCAAGTCTGCATACCCATAATTCTATCACACGTATACAAGCAAGTCTGTATACAAATCACATTTTTTTTTTCCGGAGTTGTGGAAAAAAAGGCATTGCGAAATATTTATTAACGTGTTTAATGCTTGTCGAGTTTCAGAAATTTAAACAATTGTTTTCGCCCAAAACAAGTAACAATAACATCACCGTCTCATTTCGAAAACCATACACTATCTATAATTTATTTCGAATAAATAAACTAAATGCATTAAAAACCGTTGGGTGTAATCCATTCGATTAATGTATGACTCCTTTAAACACTTATGATAACAATAAGGACATTATATGGAAAGATAAGGTCTCCTCTTACCTTTTTTGTGAATAAAATAGTTTTGCACTAGACAAAGAAATACCAAATACTCAAATTGGAAATTGGATTGTAGCTGTCAAAACTGTATTTGATAGTAACAATTATACATTGGAGGAAGAAGAAACCTGACTTGTTCTTGGGGAAAGGGAAAACTGTGTCCGGGATCAGACAACAAAAAATAGTACTTTAAGCTAAGCTAAGCTAAACATCATTTGACTATCCTATTCTAATATACATTTATTGCTAGTTAATGAAACATACAGGACAATCTTTATTACCTATTGCTAGCTAATGTACCTATTACCTAATGCTACATTTTGCTAGCTAATGTACCTATTGCTAGTTAATGAACATTTCTTATCTATCCCAACGTCCCTTTATTATCTATCTTGTCTCGCCTCCTTTATTCTCCAACATCAATTTCAAAGGTTGAATGATGACGGTTCACTGTAAAGTAATCTACTTTCTTTCCTATAGGATATCTTCATACCTTCCATTGCAAAATAAGGTTTGTATGTGTCGACTGTATTCCCAAACATAGGTTATCGTAGATATCTGGTTCAACGGTTTCCGTGCAAATTGTATATGATTCAAAACAGATTTCATCAAAGGGATATTCAATACAAAAAATAGAGATTAGAGTTTTACTCACCAATATTTTTCCTTGCAAGATTTTAAAGTTCTTCTTCCAGTGCCTCCCACTTTTCAACGCAAGTTTTTTTTTTTCTTTTTTTTCTTTTGTGTGTGTGCAAAGAGGAAGAAAAAAAACTAGGGTTTATCTTTAAATGAAGAATTTAGGGTTTTATTAGCTAAACACACCCATCCCTTATATCTTACGCACCACCAGCCTAAACCTAAGTTTGAAATTAAAAATCATAAACTATTATTACTTGTAATTATTATCAATTAATAATTACTACCAATAAATATTATTAACTTCTAAAATAATGAAAGTATATTGGTAAGTGAATTGGGCGGGTATTACAGTTATGGTCGAGTGGTTAGGGCTGTGTGGGTTTATCCCCCACGTCCTAGGTTCGAGACCCGTCGGCGGCATGGTTACTTTCTTATAGTGTTGACCTGTAGGTCGCACTTGTTGATAGATTATGGGATCCTATAAAAACCCAGCTCTCTTTCCCAAAAAAAAAAGCTAAAATCATCCCCATTTTAATCAAAAGCTAATTTTAGGGGTTCTTATTTCTTCTTGACTCCAATTACATTCTCTATTTTAATTTTTTTATTATTATTTAAAAAGAAAAGAGCATATAAGCAGGCTAAGAAGTTGAGTAGTAGAGCAGTAGGAGAAGCTAAAAAGAGAGCGTATGATGCTCTTTATAATAGGCTAGGTACGAAGGAAGGGGAGAAGGATATTTTCAAGATAGCTAAAGCTAGAGAACGAAACACTAGGGACTTGAGTCATGTTAAGTGTGTTAAGCATGAGGATGGAAGAGTTTTAATGCAGGATAAAGCGATTTTAGATAGATGGAAGGATTACTTTTGGAACCTACTCAATGGAACACATGTAGGGGAGTTAAACTTGGAGGGGTATGCTTCACAGGAAGGGAGAGATCGCGTGTTCCATCGCAGAGTTAGTGCCACAGAGGTGAGAGAAGCTTTAAAAAGAATGAAGACAGGGAAGGCCGTTGGACCGGATGATATACCAATTGAAGCATGGAAATTTCTGGGAGACGTTGGGATTCAATGGTTAACTAAGCTCTTTAATAGGATTTTGGAAACTAGAAAAATGCCAGATTCATGGAGGCATAGCATTGTAGTACCAATTTATAAGAACAAAGGGGATATCCAGAATTGCTCGAACTACAGAGGGATAAAGCTTATGAGTCATACGATGAAACTTTGGGAGAGGGTTATAGAACAAAGACTTAGGAGTTTAACTACGGTTTCAGAAAATCAATTTGGATTTATGCCGGGTAGGTCTACTACGGAGGCCATCTTCCTGCTTGGGCAAACTATAGAAAAATATCGAGAGGCACGTAAGAGTTTGCATATGGTTTTTATTGATCTGGAGAAAGCATATGATAGGGTCCCCAGGGAGTTAATTTGGTGGGTGCTGAAAGGAAGAAAGTGTCTCAATGTTATGTCGATATCATTAAGGATATGTATGAAGGGGTTGTAACAAGTGTCCGCTCAGTAGGTGGGATGTCTAGTGAATTTTCAGTGTCAGTAAGACTACATCAAGGGTCGGCGTTACGTCCATATCTCTTTGCTTTGGTCATGGATGAGTTGACGAGATATCTGCAAGAAGATGTACCTTGGTGCATGTTATTTGCAGATGATATTGTCTTAATGGATGAGACTAGTGCAGGTTTAGGTCAGAAATTAGTTAAGTGGCGGGAGGCTTTAGAGAGTAAAGGTTTTAGAATTAGCCGTTCGAAGACGGAGTATCTAGTGTGCAACTTTGGGTGTGAACCAAGAGGGAGAAGTAATGCAATTGAGATCGAAGGTGTCGAGGTCCCAGAGTGTGAGGCTTTTCGATATCTAGGATCTATAATTCAAAAGAATGGGGCTATTGGAGAAGATGTAGACCATAGGATTAAAGCTGGGTGGTTGAAATGGAGAATGGCGTCAGGAGTACTATGCGATAGAAGGATGCCTGCAAGGCTAAAAGGGAAATGCTATAAGACAATTGTTCGACCAGCCATGCTATACGGTTCAGAATGTTGGGCTACTATGGGACAACATACGCATAGGATGGCAGTAGCAGAAATGCGTATGTTAAGGTGGATGTGTGGTAAAACTCGTAAGGATAAAATTCGAAATGAAAGAATTAAGAGATACTTAGGGGTAGCGCCCATAGAGGACAAAATTAGAGAAAGACGTTTAACTTGGTTTGGTCATGTGCGGAGGAGACCAAGCACGGCGCCAATTAGAACATGTTTAGATTGGCAAGTTAATGGAGGGTGTAGACGGAGGGGACGACCGTTGAAAACTTGGATGAAGACGGTGAATGAAGATATCATTGAGCTTGGATTAGACGAGGAAATGTGGGAAGATCGCATTGCTTGGAGAACCAAAATCCATGTAGCCGACCCCGAAAATCTCGGGAATGGGCTTTGATGATGATGATGATGATGATTTAAATATATATTTTCCTAGTTTTAAAATATTTTCTATTTAAATTTTAATGATTGGAGGAGAGAGAATAGAAAAAAATGATTTGTTTTTAATATTTATTAGAATTTGACGATGTAATGGATGTCCCCAAATATAAGGGGAAAGAAAAGGCAAAGTTAAAATGAGAGATTTAATAGAAAATCCTTTAGAGCAAGGTATTTCCCACCCGAGACCCTCAAAATAGTTTTTTGGCTAATTTAGAAGGTTCCTTGGAGATGTTCTAAATAGTTAATGTCATAGGAAAGTCCAAGAACGTGTACGTACATAATTTGATAATATTGCAAAACCAAATATTTTTTTTTGCAAAAGATGGTTGTGACCACCTATGCAAAACATCTAAATTATATAACTCACGCTCCCCTAGTGAAGGGTAAAAAAAGTGTCTTCGTCCTCATATTCAGGTTGTCAATTTTGCTCTTTCAAACTATTGTTATTTACATTTAAATTCGATCGCTTTAAACATTCATTAATTACAGCCAAAGCCTTAATATAATTTATTTAAAACCCTCTAATTTATCTATATATTATAAAAAGGCACTCACATCTAACTTTTTTATTTTCCCTTTAAACATTCATTAATTACACACAAAGTTGTAATATAATTTTATTTAAAGCCCTACAATTTATGTATCAAATTATAAAAAAAAACCCTCACATCTAATATTTTGATTTTCCATCAAAGTCAGCCCATGTAAACATTCATCAATTGTACCTAAGCTCTTGATATAATTTATTTAAAATCCTCCAATTATATATAAATTATTAAAAAAAATGCTCTTACATCTAATTTTTTGATTTCCCATTTTGCAATCCACATATATATTTTTATAATCAATACAGCCCTTTCAAACATTGATTAATGAACAGTAAAATATGTATTTTATCAACCAGATTTTCAATTTTACCCTTGTCCAAATAAAACAATGTCTATCATATATCCACCCTCTCCCTCCCTCTATGTTCTCCTCTTCTTCTCCACCGCCGTCAGCCCCCTTCTTCCTCCACCCCCGCTTTCAAATCTCTCTTTGTTTCGCAACCTCCGTCGCTCCCCTTCTTCCTCTCTCTCTCTGTGTTTCACAATCACCCTCACCCCTTCTTCCTCCCTTTATGTAATCTTCACAACCACTATTTACGCATACTTATTGCGCTTCCACCGTTAGTCTATCGACAATGGAGCACTTCTACAGGGCCTGGGCTTGCTGCCTGGATTCCCTGCCTGGGGGGGCGAAAATACAATTTTGCACCCTCACTTTAAACATCTTTTTAGAGAAGGTGTTTAAAGAGGGGGGGCAAAATTGTATTTTCGCCCCCTAGGCTCGGAATCCAGGCAGCAGACCCAGGCTGTCTAGAACAGAGCATCGACAATGTAGTAGTTTGTCAAAACATAAAGAGTACTTCTACAGGGCCTAGGTCTGCTGCCTGGATTCCCTGCCTGGGGGGCGAAAATACAAATTTGCCCCCCTTCTTTAAACACCTTTTTCAAAATGTGTTTAAAGAAGGGGGACAAAATTGTATTTTTGCCCCCTCCCCAGACAGAGAATCCAGGCAGCAGACCCAGGCTCCCTAGAATTTTTCAAACATAAATGCATAAATAATTTTACGCTGCCTGGTCCATTGCCTGGATGGTACCAGGCACGTGCCAGCAACCTCATCAAAAGCCCAAAAGTGAAAAAATAAAAAAATAAAAATAAAATAAAAAAAGATTACAAAAAAAAGCAGGGAAGCTTAGGGCTCCAAACGCAAGGGAAAATTAGGGCTTAAAACCTCCTCTGCCTCCTCCACCTCCAGTGGAGCAACTAGTGCGTTGAGAGATGGGATGACCAGAGCTCCTGTGGTGAGGTTTGGAAGCTCCAAGAGAGCTGCTGACCTCAAGTTCTTCCTTGAAGATCCCGGGAATTTCGATACGTTGGTTGTCATTTTCAACAGGTTGGTTTTTTAATTGCTCAATTGCATTAGCTTTACGATTCAAAATATCATTAATTGTTGCTTGCGGGTTTTGGCAATTATGTATGTATGTATGTATGTATGTATGTATGTATGTATGCTGCAATCGAAGTAACTCTTGTGTTCTTTTGTTTATGTTTGTTGTGTTGTTTACAGATCTAGCAGATTTGGAAGACTTCAAAGCATCAAATGTGCTATTGCAGGGAAGAATCTTTACTTGAGATTTACCTGCAAAACTTGTGATGCAATGGGGATGAACATGGTGTCTAAAGGAGTTCAAAAATGTGTTGGATTTCCCTGACATGGATGTCTTGGGCATCTCTGGTAAGAAGAAGACCCACCGACCTGACTGATCCAACTTTTTGTACAAAACTTAGTAGTTGAAGGATCTGTAATGGATTTACTTTGACATTGTTGCTTTCAAGTGTAATTATAGTTCGGTGATTGTTGCGCATTGAATTTGCAGGAAACTTTTGGTCATACAAGAAGCCAGCAGCAATCAGTGACGGAGCCAGGATTTTTGTTGAGGGGGGCGGAGTGATGTCATAATTAATTAAATATAATATAAAAATTAGTTACTTTAACATGAATTTTTTTTTTAAATATAGCAAAAAGGGAAGTACAACAAAGACAGTCATTGAAGATGATTACTACTATATTCATTGAAGATGATTACTACTTCTAAAAACACAACAGAAGATAAGGGTTTGAATCGTTGATTACTACTACATGAAGAAAATGAGGAAGAGATTGGGTTGCTTACGATTTTTTTGTGGAGATGACCAACACAGTGATTAATGAAGGCACCTGGTACCTAGAAGAAGAAGAATAAGGTGGTTTGGATCCTACTGGATCTTGTGAAGATGAGCTCAAATAACTCAATAGTTATAGATCTTTGAAGATGATGAAATATGGGGGTTTCCCTCATCTTATCCAATCGATGGAGTGTGAAGAAGAAACTGTGGATTTTGGTTTCTTTGAGGAGCAGTTCTAGCTGGCCTGGGAAACCAGCCTGATTTCCCTGCCTGGGAGGCAAAAATACATTTTTGCCCCCTCTTTAAAACATCTTTTTGGAGTATGTGTTTAAAGAGGGGGAGCAAAAATGTATTTTTGCCCCCCGGCAGGGAAGACTCGCTAGAATTTTTGTTCTTTGAGAGATTTGAGGGATTTAACTTCTATCTCTAACTCTAACTCGTTTGAATTTGATATGTACATGATTTGAAGGATAAAATCCTGGTTAAAGTGAAAAGTGAGAATAGAGGGGCACATAAAAAAACTAATTGGGGGACAAATAAATTTAAAAAAAAAAAAAAAAAAAATCTCAAAAGTCAGTGGGGGCAAGTGCCCCCACTTGCCCCCACGTAGATCCGTGCCTGGCAGCAATGAATTGGATTGAATGAAGGGGGAACTCAATTGTTTGTGAGGTTGTTATCAAAGAAGAGGTGGTAAAGAAGGTGTTGAAAACAACAGTTCGAGCTTTAGTTGAGCTTAACATGCTCAAGAACCTCACTGGGTTAGCTATGGCTGGTGCTCTAGGTGGCTTCATTGAGAATGCAAAGAACAGTTCATTGAGAATATTCTCCGCACAGAATTTATTTGATTTACTCAGCATTGGCATACATTTCCTGCAACAGTACAATTCCACAATTTTGTTTGAGATCAGTTTTTATTTTCAGCAATTGTGTAACAAGAATCTGACTTGGTCATTGATTCCATATATTTTCAGCAACAGTACAATTTCATATATTTCTGTTGTATGTTTTTTTTCATCGCTTTGTGATTGTAGCATAATGTTTTCTTAATGTTTTCAACATATATATCAACAAAAACTTGGTCATTGATTGCCGATGAGATGGGGACAATAAAGATTGACATACAATTAGAACAGCACATTACAATAATGAAACCCCTAATGATGCTGACAAAGTAGAGCACTATGGAAACTCCCTGAACTAGCTTTTGACATGATTGCTAACTTTAACTTTACAAACATTTGAAAAAGGCAAGAGGATTGGAGAGCAATTTGCATGAAAAGGTGAAAGGGGAATTCTAAATGTCGAGGAAATGAGCGAGGAAACCAGCGAGGGGAGTGAGGTGGAGGGAGGGGAACCATTCACTCCCCTCAGAATGCGTGCAAGAAAATTTAACACGCGCATCCCGAGGGGAGTGAATGGTTCCCCTCGCTGGTTTCCTCGCTCATTTCCTTGCCATGTAGCCTTACTCAAGGTGAAATGGCTCAAGAAGAAGAATGAAAAAATACAATGATTTGATGGGTCTTCTAGTGCTCATCTCTCCCTTCCTTGAATCTCAGCCACATTGATGCCCTTATTTTTGTGAGGGGGAGATTTACCAATGTGGGGTTTGTTTGCTTCAACACTTCGTGAACCAACTTTGGTGACATCTTTGTTTGATTTTCTGTACTTCATGCGACTCTTAACAAGTTGTCCAGTTGAAATGGCCGACATGAGGGAGAGCTCTCCTGCAAGAACTGAACTGGCTACAATGGTGGCCAAGAGCCTTGCATTGGCACCTGGCATTTCTTGGCTTGCACCCTTGACTCCAACTAGGTTAAGACAAGCTGATTGAGATGTTAGTTGGGTTCCACCACCCACTTGTACCAACCTGGATCAATACAAAGCATATAAAAGATTAGTTCTTTTGGAAAGACAATTAAACAAACAGAATCAATATATAAGCTTTGCTGACATGTTCCCACTCTCCTAAAGTTGATTCAATGCACTAAGAACTATATCTAAATTCCACTCTCCTAAAGTTGATTCAATATAGAAAGTCTAAATTCCACTCTCCTAAAGTTTATTCTATATCTAAATCCCACTCCCCTTCAATATATATTCCACACCCTCCCCCTCGCTGGTTTCCTCGCCCCTTTCCTCGCCATTTAGAATTTCTGATATCTAAATTGAGAATTAACAACCCATCAATTTTTTTTGTCCAAATTCAAGCAAATCTTATCAAATACAAAGGTGTTTGATGAAATTATAAGATGAAAACAAGTGAGTGATGAAGAAATTCACCTCAATGGAAAGCATAGTGATGGAGACAAGGTCTTTGCCATCATTAACAACTTCCATCATAGTGATGCAATGAGAACTCTCTATGTTCTGTGCCGGGTCTTGACCAGTAGCGATAAACACAGCTGAAACAATGTTGCTAGCATTCTCAATGAAGCCACCCAGAGCACCAGCCATAGCTGACCCAGTGAGGTTCTTGAGCATGCTAAGCTCAACTAAAGCTGGAACTGTTGTTTTCAACACCTTCTTTACCACCTCTTCTTTGATAACAGCCTCGCAAACAACTGACTTCCCCCTTCCTTCAATCCAATTCACTGTTGCTGGCTTCTTGTCTGAGCAAAAGTTTCCTGCAAATTCAATGCGCAACAACCACCGAACTATAATTACACTTGAAAGCAACAATGTCAAAGTAAATCCATTAAAGATCTTTCAACTACTAAGTTTTGTACAAAGAGTGGGATCAGTCAGGTCGGTAGGTCTGTGGGTCTTCTTCTTATCAGAGATGCCCAAGACATCCATGTCAGGGAAATCACTCTAAAGAAAATCTAACACATTTTGAACTCCTTTAGGTACCATGTTCATCCCCATTGCATCACCAGTTCTGCAGGTAAATCTCAAGTAAAGATTCTTCCCTGCAATAGCACATTCGATGCTTTGAAGTCTTCCAAATATGCTAGATCTGTAAACAACACAACAAACATAAACAAAAAAACACAAGAGTTAACTTCGAATGCAACATACATACATAATTGCCAAAACCCGCAAGCAACAACTAATGATACTTTGTATCGTAAGGCTAATGCAATTGTAATACAAAACCAACCTGTTGAAAATGACAGCCAACATATCGAAATTCTCAGGATCTTCAAGGAAGAACTTGAGGTCAGCAGCTCTCTTGGAGCTTCCAAACCTCGCCACAGGAGCTCTGGTCATCCCATCTCTCAACAACACACTAGTTGCTCCACCGGAGGTAGAGGAGCCGCATTGAGATAAAAGCCAAAAATATAGTTTAAAATGTTTTAATTACCCTATGTTGATCCACGTATATTGTACCAATATGGGGAGGGGGTGAGTCAATAAGAACAAGATAAGGTCGCCTAGGAGAGCCCATGGATTAGGTCTCTGTCCCTGTTTGTTTGTTTGCATCCAATAAGAATATTAGGCAGATAAAAAGTTTTAAAACATAAAAAACAATGTGTCAATGGACATTTAAGTATCCAAGCCAATCTGGTACAAATTTGTCTTCATTTTGGTTAATATTGTTTTGCTTGGACTGTAAACACCATACAAGAGTCAACCTGATCTGCTGGTGCTGATAGCAAAAACACTGTGATCTCGTGAATTAGTATCAGGCCATAGTTGAAAGCTCTTCCTTGGTTAATATAGTGCATGTTTTGCTGTGTGTGGACCAAGAAAATGAATGGAGTGATACACTTCCAAACCTACCAGCAGATGTTATGAAGGGTCCTATTAACAATAACAATGAAATGAAACCGTAACATCCCGATGGTATGACAGGGCAAGGAAGGTTTGCATTACAAGACTAAGATGTATTGTACACATTTGTTGGGACAAACATATAATCCAATCGTTTAACACAATACCATCAACCGTTGGCTTATTCCAGATACTAAAAAACAAAAAAAAAAATCTAAAAATTCATCTAATGATGTTTGTGTACTTTGGGTTTCTTCACAATCATCACGGAGCAGTGGGCATGGTGAGCACAGTAGTCGCTTGCGCTGCCTAGAACAGCCCTGCAACAAGATTAACACAATATGTTTATCAATCCATGGCAAGAATAATCCACTAAAAGTGAGTATAAAATCATTTATAAGATAGAAATCAGTTATAAACAGGGAATAAGTGTCAAACTATCCTAAAGTTGCCATAAATCGGCGATATGTTTGCATAAGTAGCAGAGTCACAGACCATCCATCATATACAAGTATAAATGAGTACATGGTTCCTTACTGACGTGAAGTGTGCAGTATCAAATTATTGATACCATAATCAGGGTCTGATGCTCGTCGTAACTCATAACTAACTGCTAAATAACTAGCAATTCACCACTTCAACTATCACACAAAAGCTTTGAGGATTGGATTGAGAGTGAAAAATGTATATACCTTTTAATAGCTCCGTAACCATGACTGCCCACAACCAACATGGTAGCATGATGCTTTTCCACTGCTTCGCACAAGACATTTCTAGCATCACCATCCACTATTTCAAATTCTGCATCACTCACCTGCAAATAAATTGGATGACTCCTCAGAAAATCATTGCTGGGGCAATTTTTTAAGGCCCCGTAGATGTTGAAACTGGCTATCACAACGTAATGTTCATACTCAAATGAAAATATCTTAGAGACTGACTAACTTCTGATGTTTAAGGATTTAACTCAACATCTAGTTTGGAAATGACTTCAGTTTCATAGGTTATAAAAATATTTGGAGTGACTGCATGCGGATTTTGCCCCACATTGATTGAGGAGCTGCGCAGAAAGGTCCTTATGCGTGGGTTTCTCCTCTAATAGCACTGAAGCGTATTTTTAGTTAAGAACCCACCTATTCTAAGGTGGTCAAGTTGGGACAGGATCAATAGTACCTGTAGTATAAAGCGGGGTGTTACAATTTGCGCAACCTGGTATATTACAACTATAGTTCGATGACATAATTAAGGTAATATCAACCCAACAAGTTTTTTTTTTTTTTTTTTGAAAGGCAAGCATGGTTTTTATAAGATTCAAGAATCCACTAAAGATGCCACAAGCTGGGTTTGAACCCATGACCTAGTGGTACCATCCGCCAAACTCTAACCGTTGAGTTGTCATGTCATTGGCAAAAAGAATTGGGGAGTCTGTCAGACAGATAGATGGCCTCTCCCATCAGAGAAGACCTCAGCTATTAATCACGCTCTGATAGCATGGCTCTCATTCATCAACCAGACTTTGGTTCTTGTCTCCTTAGAGGGTAAGGATACAGAGGTACGAGCCTATAGAACAGATCCTGTTCAAGTAAGGTCGTATCAACCCAACAATTTGTTGGGATAGAGTTAGCTTAAATAGTCTCACATCAACTAAGAATGAATCGTCACTAAGGTTTATAAGAAATTGGTCAATTCCCTAATAAAAATTAGGCCTTTTAATATAAAACCCCACACCCCAGGTCAGGATGGAAAGCTCAAATTTGTTGGTGTTTAAGTTGGAGAACTAATCGAGTTTCATAAAGAAAACTATGTAATTAGTACAACAAATCATTACCGATTTGCTGATGCACAATTCTTTGGCCTTTTCGATAACCCCGACTGCTACCTTCTTCAGATCATGGTCTACAGTTTGCAAAACTGCAGCACCCCCTAAAAGCAACAGATATTTCATTAGATTATATCAAAATCTAACAAAAAATAATTAATATTAAATCAACCTCAATTAACTAATAAATAAATCTTGATTTTCATTTTTTAAAATTCTTTCCCTTATGAGCTAACTTTCCTAACAAACATAATTCATTAATCAAAATCAAAATCAAAATCAAAATCAAATTCAAACAAAAATATGAGATGAGATTCATTTGTTACCAGGTGCATTGAAGCCGACAACGGAACTTGCAGATGGTTTAGCATGTACAACCACAAGCTTGAAAGGATAATTCGCAGCGAAAGGTGCGAAAAAGTGATCAAGAGCCCAGCTTAGAGCATAGTTACTTTGTTCACTCTCATCAATTCCAACCACCATGATTTGTTTCTCCATCTTAGTCTCTGTCTCATTCTCCATTGGTAAAGCTTAGTTGCTTGTTTCTTGATAGAGAGTTTTCTGGACAACTTTACTGGAAGGTTTGAAGGAGTGACGAAAGGGACTCTCTATGTGTAGGATAACACTTCTCTGGTATTCAAAGCATAAGAAGTTTCGTGCTAAATACGCCACAGTGGAGGATTAGGTGTGTGGACAATGTGGTTGGTGGTATTAGACTATTAGTAATGGTATTGGATTGAAATTCTTGCATTCTGGTTGGTCAATATGATAGTGATGTGTTCACATGGTGGAAAGCCATAACCTTAATAATTGTTTTGTGTGTGTTTGATAGCATGGACAAGAAAATTAGGTGTGGCATGGTTCGGGATTGGGTTTGTCCTGATCCAGTGAAATGGGACCGAAACAATTTGGGTTTGAAGTTTTTTTTAGGTTGACCCGATTTGAACTAGGACGGAACCAGGTCATCCCGATTAAAAAAAGAAAAATCAAACTAAAATTCACCCCCTTTCTCTTTTTTACACACCCATCAGCTCTCCACCCCTCGTCCCCTTTCTCTTCGGAAACATTCACCACCTCTAGTTTTAGCTTGAGGTAATCAACGGCCTGCACAACATTGAAGCAGTGGCACTCTGCCGAGGGGAGGAAGAAAGGGGAATCAACGGTGGCGGAGTTAGGAGAATTAGGGAAGATAGAAGTTTTTCCTTGTTTTCATCGTGATGGGAGGGGTGGGGAAGGGAGAAATTTTCTTTGGGATTGGACTTCATAACTGGGCTATAGTAATTGGGACAGTATGAGACTGAATTTTGTGGAACCGATTCCAACCGGTTCAAACTGGGATGAAAATGCCATAAATCGGTTGGTCCAGGTTTGAAACGGGTCAGAACCATACCGGTTTGCGTCGAACTAGGATTCTTGCCCACCCCTAACTAAAACTTCGTTATTGTATTGTTGGGATGGAGTTGGCTTGAATAGTCTCACATCTAGTAAAGATGAGTTGTCATTAAGGTTTATAAGGAAGTGGTCAACTCCTTAATAGCAACGAGGCATTTTGGAGAAAATCACACACCACCTAGGATCAAATGGAAGCTTCAATAAGTGGTGTTTAAGTTTGGGGCAATATCATTAATAACTATCTCAATAAGAAAAACCAATAATTGAAAATTGACATAAGAACTATAACTCGGACTTTCACAAAAACATGTATTTCTATGAATTGTTCATTCAATCAATTTCAAATATTTCGTATCTTGTTCAGACCAATAAATAGAACTGAAGTTATAGTTAAACTGTCAGTAGAAAACCGAAATAACTAGTTATAGTAAGCGTGGAAAAGCTAACCGATATACCCTTTTATTTATACATATATTTATGAAACATTTACCTAATTTTCGATTTTTATTGATAGGAGTATAAGAAAAAATCCCAATCGCCAGAATCAGTCTCGGCGGAATTGAATTTTTTTTAATTTTTCAATCATTATTCATTTTCATTATAAATGATACTAACAAAGATCAAGTTACATAAGTAAAATATGAACTTATTATCTATGATATCTACCGATCTTATGATTTCAAATCAACAGATGTATTGAGTAACTCTTGAGTAAAGTAATAGTAATAATAATTTTTTGTCGTCAAACAAGAACCAATGAAACTCTCTATGAATCCCTATGAAATAAATAAAATTTTCAAATCATTTTTATTTTCAATTGTATCAAATCCTTTTTCAATTTTGGAATGAAAGACCTTATAACAAAAAATTCCTTTGATTTTACTTTAACTCGAGAGTATTGCATGATCACTCATAGAAAAAATATATCCAAATAAAACTTTTATTTCGGTTCAATTCTTTAAAAAAATTTAGACTTTACTGGATTGTTCTACATTAAGCTTTCCCTCTTAGGTAGCCCCATCTTTTTAGTTAAAATTCAACAATGTCTAATATAACAACGATTGTCTTACGAATATTGTTTGTTTTGTTTCTTTCTCTTTCATGGCATATTATCTACTATTGTTATTATATTAGAAACCAATTTCTTTGAAATTAAAGGATTCGAAGAAAACCCTTTATTCTACAACCATTAAGAAGGGGTTTCATTATTTCGTATCTCATTGAATTATGAAACTATAATAATATATTTCCTGTCTTATTAGAATCCAACTAGTCGAATTTGCATTTTATTTAATAGATCATTGATCTTGCCCAATAGTAATGGAAGGGAATCCTATACTACAAGAATTTTAGAATTTGATATCGAATGACACATTGTTCTGCATCCATATAAGGAATAAGAAAAGGGGGAAAAGGAATTATGTCCCGATTCTTTTAGATATTGATTGAATTTTTATTTCGTTGTTGTGTCAGAAGAAGGATAGCTATACTGATTCGGTATATTCTAAAGATGCCCTCGGTACGATATTGACGATCTCACAAAGATGAAAGATCAGTGAGCTTCCATTTACTGATACCATCTTTCACATAATCGATCCCCCTTTAACTGTACAAGATTTTTGGAGTTTAGCATGTCTGGAAGCACGGGAGAACATTCTTTTGCTGATATTCCAGTATCTGATACTAGGTCATTCATAGCATTACTATACCTTCCCTATTTATTGTGGGTTGGTTATTCGTGAGCACGGGTTTATCTTATGATGTGCTTGGAAGTCCTCGACCAAATGAGTATTTTACAGAGAGCCGACAAGGAATTCCATTAATCAGCGGCCATTTTGATTCTTTGGCACAACTCGATGGATTTAGTAGATCGTTTTAAGAGGTCCCAATGACTATAGATCGAACTTATCCAATTTTTACAGTGAGATGGTTAGTTGTACCTACCATTTCTTTTTTGGGGTCAATATCCGCAATGCAATTCATCCAACGATAAACATAATCTGAATTATAGAGCTATGACACAATCAAATCCGAACGAACAAAATGTTGAATTGAATCGTACCAGTCTGTATTGGGGATTATTAATAATTTTTGTACTTGTTATTTTATTTTCCAATTATTTCTTCAATTAAAATAAAGAGAATAAATTTTCTTATCTCATTCGGAAGGATTTTATCTCATAATTATCCATGACTGTTTATGTCTGTAGCATGACCACTTGATGAAATGTGGAGGGAAGTGGGGTAAATGGCCGATACTACTTGAAGGATTTATCCTTAGCTGATAGGTATTGTAGCTGGTATTCTTATAATCGGTTAAATAGGCGTTTTTTTTTATGGTTCATATTTCGGATTAGGTTCATCCCTGTAGTAATCATATGAACTGGGAGTGGACCAAGGTGCGCGCACAAACCCACGTGCACCCCAACAATTGGTATCAGACCCAATTGGTACAGGTGCAGGCGGCACATTGTTCAGGGGATAGGCGCAGGCTCTAGATCCTTCCTGAGGTGGTGTCCAGGAGTATCCTACAAGTTCGGACGAGGTGAAGTTTTTTTTTTTTGGAAGGCGAGCAGGGTTTTTAAGGATCCCAAAACCTATCAACAGGGCGACCTATAGGTCAACACCCTTAAGAAAGTAACTATGTCGCAGGTGGGATTCGAAGCTAGGACGTGGGGAACAAACCCACACAGCCCTAACCACTAGGCCATAACACCATTGGCAACGAAACGAGGTGAAGTTAGTGCGGTGGTTACAACTAAGTGGAGCCAACAACGTCGGGAATAGTGAAATTCGTACACTGAGTGCTACCTACAGGATCGTGGTTGCGCGTGACACTCAAGGAGGAGGTGTACTTCGATGTTGCGAACCAAGTGGATGGATTGACGAGTTACTAAGGTTTATAAAGAAGTTATCCACTTCCTAATATCAACGAGGCATTTTAGAAAAAACATCACACCACCTAGTCCTAGATGGAATGCCTGATAGGTGATGTTTAAGTTGGAGACAACATCGTTGCTATGTATAGTAGATCAAGGTGCGCGCACGAACCCACAACATGTATATGTATATGTATATGTATATGTATATGTATATGTATATGTATATGTATATGTATATGTATATGTAACGCAAGTATTATACATGTTATATTCAGGCTTTGATAGTTTCAAATTGACAGACAAGCTAGAAAATGAGATTTGACTTGGAAATTGAACTTTATCCTTGGAAAACTTATTCAAATTTAGATTGGACAGTATTGTTATTTTCCTTTTATTGATGTTGATGAAATGAAACCGTAACATCACACTGGTAATGACAGGGCAAGGAAGGTTTGCATTACAAGACTAAGATGTACATATTTAACGGAACAACATATAATCCAATCCTTTAACATAATACCATCAACCATTGGCTTATTCAAAATATTTAAAAAAGCCTAAAAAAAATCTTTAATGGTGTTTGTGTACTTTGGGTTTCTTCACAATCATCACGGAGCAGTGGGCATGGTGAGCACAGTAGTCGCTTACGCTGCCTATAACAGCCCTGCAACAAGAACAACACAAAATGTTTATAAATCCGTGGCAAAAAAGTGAGTACAAAATCGTTTATGAGATACAAACCAGTTATAAACAGGGAAATAACTGTCAAACTATCCTAAAGTTGCCTAATTAAATCGATGATATGTTTGCATAAGTCGCAGAGTCACAGACTCCACAGACCATCCATCATATAATACAGGTATAAATGAGAACATGTCTGCTCACCATCAAATTGTTGATACCACCATAATCAGGGTTTGAGGATTGGATTGAGATCGAGTGATAATGTATATATACCTTTTAATAGCTCCGTAACCATGACTGCCCACAACCAACAACGTAGCATGGTGCTTTTCCACTGCTTCGCACATGACATTTCTAGCATCACCATCCACTATTTCAAATTCTGCATCACTCACCTGCAAATAAATTGGACAGACTCTTCAGAAAATCATTGCTGAGGCAATTTTTCAGGCTCTGTAGATGTTGAAACTGCCTATCACAAGAGTGTTCATACCCAAAAGAATAACTTAGAGACTGACTAACTTCTGATGTTTAACGATTTAATTTAACATATGGTTGGGACACATGACTTCAGTTTCATAGGTTATAAAAATATTTGGAGGGACTGCATGCGGATTTTGCCCCACATTGATTGAGGAGCTGCACAGAAAGGTCCTTATGCGTGGGTTTCTCCTCTAATAGCACTGAAGCGTATTTTGAGTTAAAAACCCACCTATTCTAGGGTGGTCAAGTTGGTACAAGATCAATAGTACCCGTAGTATAAAGCAGGGTGTTATAATTTGAGCGACCTAGTGTAGTACAGTTATAGTACGACGACATAATTAAGATAATCCCAACAAGCTGTTGAGATAGCGTTGGCTTGAATAGTCTCACATCAGTTGAGGAGTCGTCACTAAGATTTATAAAAAATTGGTGGAATTCTCTAATAAAAACTAAACCTTTTAAGATAAAACCTCACACCCGAAGCTCAGATGGAAAGCTCAAATTTGCGGGTCTTTAAGTTGGGGAACTAATCCAGTTTCATAAAGAAAACTATGTAATTAATACAATAGTTAATCATTACCGATTTGCTGATGCACAATTCTTTGGCCTTTTCGATAACCCTGACTGCTATCCTCTTCAGATCAACATCTACAGTTGGCAAAACTGCAACACCCCCTAAAAACAACAGATATTTCATTAGATTATATCCAAATCTAACAAAAAATAATATAAAAACAACCTCAATTAACTAATTCATTAATCAAAATCAAATTCCAACAAAAATATGAGATGAGATTCATTTGTTACCAGGTCCAGCGAAGCCGACAACGGAACTTGGAGATGGTTTAGCATGTACAACCACAAGCTTGAAAGGAGAATTCGAAGCGAAAGGTGCGAAAAAGTGATCAAGAGCCCAGCTTAGAGCAAAGTAACTGTGTTCACTCTCATCAATTCCAACCACCATGACTTGTTTCTCCATCTTCGTCTCTGTCTCAGTCTCCATTTGTAAAGCTTAGTTACTTGTTTCCTGATTGAGAGTTTTATGTATGTGTATGTGTAGGATAACTGGTAGTTGTAGGAGTTTTAAACAGGTAGGAGAATCACACTTTCTGGAATTTAAAGCAAAAGAAATTCGTGCTAAATACGCCACAGTGGAAGGTTGGATGTGGTGGTGGTGGTATTGGTATTGGTAATGGTCATGGTATTGGATTGAAATTCTTGTGTGCTGGTTGGTCCATAAGATAGGGATGTGTTCATACAAAATCATGGAGATGGTGGTAGGGCATAACTTTTATGATAGTTTTGTGGGTGTTTGATAGCATGGACAAGAACCAAAACATTTCTATGGTATATGTTTACCAGGGCGGACGCAAGTTATATTAGGGGATTTGATAACTTGAAATTGAAAGATAGGTGGTGTTTAAGTTTGGGATAATATTGTTAATAACTATTTCAATAACAAAAACCAATAATTGAAAATTGACATAAGAAGTAACTTTAACTCGGATTTTCACAAAAACATGTATTTCTATGAATTGTTCATTCAATCAATTTCAAATAAGTCGTATCTTGTTCAGACCAATAAATAGAACTAAAGTTATAGTTAAAGTTGTCAGTAGAAAACTGAAATAACTAGTTATAGTAAGCATGAAAAATCTAACCTATATATCTTTTATTTATACATATGTTTATGAAATACTTACCTAATTTTCAATTTTTATTGATAAGAGTATAAGAAAAAATCCCAATTGGCAGAATCAGTCTTAGTGGAATTGAAAGGTTTTTTTTTTTTTTTTTTTTTCAATCATTATTCATTTTCATTATAAACGATACTAACAAAGATCAAATTACATAAATAAAAAATGAATTTATTATCTATGATATCTACCGATCTTATGATTTCAAATCATCGGATGAATTGAGTAACTCTTGAGTAAAGTAATAGTAATAATAATTTTTTTGTCGTCAAACAAGAACCAATGAAACTCTCTGTGAATCCCTATGAAATAAATAAAATTTTCAAATCATTTTTTTTTTCTATTGTATCGATTCCTTTTTCGATTTTGGAATCAAAGACCTTATAACAAAAAATTCCTTTGATTTTACTTTAACTCGAGAGTATTGCATGATCACTCGTAGAAAAAAAAATCTAAATAAAACTTTTATTTCGGTTCAATTCTTTTAAAATTTTTAGACTAGTCATTCCATTGTCTTTTACTTTATTGGATTGGTTCTACAATAAGTTTTCCCTCTTAGTTAGCCCCATCTTTTTAGATAGCTCAAGAGGAACATTTAGCTAAAATTCAACAATGTCTAATATAACAACGATTGTCTTACGAATATTGTTTGTTCTGTTTCTTTATCTTTCATGGCATATTATTTACTATTGTTATTGTATTATAAACCAATTTCTTTGAAATTAAAGGATTCGAAGAAAACCCTTTATTCTACAACCATTAAGAAGGGGTTTTTTTTTATTTCGTATCTAATTGAATTATGAGACTATAATAATATATTTCCTGTCTTATTAGAATCCAACTAGTCGAATTTGCATTTTATTTAATAGATCATTGATCTAGCCCAATAGTAATGGAAGAAAATCCTATACTACAAGAATTTTGGAATTTGATATCGAATGACACATAGTTCTGCATCCATATAAGAAATAAGAAAGCGGGAAAGGAATTGTGTCCCGATTCTTTTAGATATTGATTGAATTTTTATTTCATTGTTGTGTCAGAAGAATGATAGCTATACTGATTCGGTATACTCTAAAGATGCTCTCGGTACGATATTGACGATCTTACAAAGATGAAAGATCTGTGAACTTCCATTTACTGATACTATCTTTCACATAATCGATCCCCCTTTAACTGTACAAGATTTTTGGAGTTTAGCATGTCTGGAAGCACGGGAGAACGTTCTTTTGCTGATATTCCAGTATCCGATACTGGGTCATTCATAGCATTACTATACCTTCTTTATTTATTGCTGGTTGGTTATTCGTGAGCACAGGTTTAGCTCATGATTTGTTTGGAAGTCCTCGACCAAATGAGTATTTTACAGAGAGCCGACAAGGAATTCCATTAATCACAGTCCGTTTTGATTCTTTGGCACAACTCGATGGATTTAGTAGATCGTTTTAAGAGGTCCCAATGACTATAGATCGAATTTATCCAATTTTTATAGTGAGATGGTTAGTTGTACCTACCATTTCTTTTTTGGGGTCAATATCCGCAATGCAATTCATCCAACGATAAACATAATCCGAATTATAGAGCTATGACACAATCAAATCCGAACGAACAAAATGTTGAATTGAATCGTACCAGTCTTTATTGGAGGTTATTACTAATTTTTGTACTTGCTGTTTTATTTTCCAATTATTTCTTCAATTAAAATAAAGAGACTCATTCGAAAGGATTTTATCTCATAATTATCCATGATTGTTTATGTCTGTAGCATGACCACTTGATGAAATGTGGAAGGAAGTGGGGTAAATGGCCGATACTACTTGAAGGATTCATCCTTAGCTGATAGGTATTGTAGCTGGTATTCTTATAATCGGTTAAATAGGCGTTTTCTTTTATGGTTCATATTCCGAATTAGGTTCATCCCTGTAGTAATCATATGAACTGGGAGTGGACCAAGGTGCGCACACAAACCCACGTGCACCCCAACAATTGGTATCTGAGCCGATGGTTCGGCTGGGACTCGGTCGGTGAAGTGGAGGTGCAGGCGACACATTGTTCAGGGGATAGGCGCAGACTCTAGATCCTTCCCGAGGTGGTGTCCAGGAGTATCCTACAAGTCCGGACGAGGTGAAGTTTTTTTTTTTTTTTTGGAAGGCGAGCAGGATTTTTAAAGATCCCAAAACCTATCAACAGAGCGACCTACAGGTCAGCACCCTTAAGAAAGTAACCACGTCGCAGGTGGGATTCAAAGCTAGGACGTGGGGAACAAACCCACACAGCCCTAACCACTAGGCCATAACACCATTGGCAACGAGACGAGGTGAAGTTAGTGCGGTGGTTGCAACTAAGTGGAGCCAACAACGTCGGGAATAGTCGAGTTTATACACCGAGTGGTACCTACAGGATCGTGGTTGCGCGTGACACTCAAGGAGGAGGTGTACTTCGATGTTGCGAACCAAGTGGATGGATTGACGAGTTGTCACTAAGGTTTATAAAGAAGTTATCAATTTCCTAATAGCAACGAGGCATTTTAGAGAAAACATCACACCACCTAGTCCTAGATGGAAGGCCCGATAGGTGATGTTTAAGTTGGAGACAACATCGTTGCTATGTATAGTGGATCAAGGTGTGTGCACGAACCCACAAAGGTATATGTGACGCAAGTATTATACATGTTATATTCAGGCTTTGATAGTTTGAAATTGAAAGATAAGTTAGAAAATGAGATTGGACTTGGAAATTGAACTTTATCCTTAGAAAACTTATTCAAATTTAGATTGGACAGTATTGTTATTTTCCTTTTATTGATGTTGATGAAATGAAACCGTAACATCACACTGGTAATGACAGGGCAAGGAAGGTTTGCATTACAAGACTAAGATGTACATATTTAACGGAACAACATATAATCCAATCCTTTAACATAATACCATCAACCATTGGCTTATTCAAAATATTTAAAAAAGCCTAAAAAAATCTTTAATGGTGTTTGTGTACTTTGGGTTTCTTCACAATCATCACGGAGCAGTGGGCATGGTGAGCACAGTAGTCGCTTACGCTGCCTATAACAGCCCTGCAACAAGAACAACACAAAATGTTTATAAATCCATGGCAAAAAAGTGAGTACAAAATCGTTTATGAGATACAAACCAGTTATAAACAGGGAAATAACTGTCAAACTATCCTAAAGTTGCCTAATTAAATCGATGATATGTTTGCATAAGTCGCAGAGTCACAGACCATCCATCATATAATACAGGTATAAATGAGAACATGACTGCTCACCATCAAATTGTTGATACCACCATAATCAGGGTTTGAGGATTGGATTGAGATCGAGTGATAATGTATATATACCTTTTAATAGCTCCGTAACCATGACTGCCCACAACCAACAACGTAGCATGGTGCTTTTCCACTGCTTCGCACATGACATTTCTAGCATCACCATCCACTATTTCAAATTCTGCATCACTCACCTGCAAATAAATTGGACAGACTCTTCAGAAAATCATTGCTGAGGCAATTTTTCAGGCGGTAGATGTTGAAACAACAGAGTGTTCGTACCCAAAAGAATAACTTAAAATATCAAGTTGTTGGGATTGCGTTGGCTTGAATAGTCTCACATCAACTAAGGAGGAGGAGTCGCTAAGATTTATAAAAATTTGGTCGAACTCCCTAATAAAAACTAAACATTTTAAGATAAAACCTCGCACCCGAAGCTCAGATGGAAAGCTCAAATTTGCGGGTGTTTTAAGTTGGGGAACTAATCCAGTTTCATAAAGAAAACTATGTAATTAATATAATAGTTAATGATTACCGATTTGCTGATGCACAATTCTTTGGCCTTTTCGATAACCCTGACTGCTATCCTCTTCAGATCAACATCTACAGTTGGCAAAACTGCAACAACCCCTAAACACAACAGATATTTCATTAGATTATATCCAAATCTAACCTCAATTAACTAATTCATTAATCAAAATCAAATTCCAACAAAAATATGAGATGAGATTCATTTGTTACCAGGTCCAGCGAAGCCGACAACGGAACTTGGAGATGGTTTAGCATGAACAACCACAAGCTTGAAAGGAGAATTCGAAGCGAAAGGTGCGAAAAAGTGATCAAGAGCCCAGCTTAGAGCAAAGTAACTGTGTTCACTCTCATCAATTCCAACCACCATGACTTGTTTCTCCATCTTCGTCTCTGTCTCAGTCTCCATTTGTAAAGCTTAGTTACTTGTTTCCTGATTGAGAGTTTTATGTATGTGTAGGATAACTGGTAGACTGGTAGTTGTAGGAGTTTTAAAGAGGGAGGAGAATCACACTTTCTGGAATTTAAAGCATAAGAAATTCGTGCTAAATACGCCACAGTGGAAGGTTGGATGTGGTGGTGATGGTATTGGTAATGGTAATGCTATTGGATTGAAATTCTTGTGTGCTGGTTGGTCTATATGATAGGGACGTGTTCATACAAAAGGGGAATTCTAATTGTCGAGGAAACCAGCGAGGGAGGGAGGACCCTCCATCCCCTCGCAATGCGTGCCAAGCGATGGGATGCACACATCGCAAGGGACATAACTTTTATGATAGTTTTGTGGGTGTTTGATAGCATGGACAAGAACCAAAAAATTTCTATGGTATATGTTTACCAGGGGCGGACGCAAGTTATATTAGGGGATTTGATAACTTGAAATTGAAAGATAAGGTTGAAAATGAGATTGACTTAAAAATGGGATTTATCCTCAGAAGACTTTATTAAAACTTCGATTGGAAAGTTTTGTTATTTTCATTTTGTTGTTAAAGTGAAGAATTAGTGGGTTCATTATTGGCTTTGGAGCATTGCAAACTGCATTCCGGGACTCCTTGCCTCACCTCTAAATAGTTAAATTGTCGTAGGAAAGTCCAGGAACTTGTATGTACTAAAAGAGTAATAATTTGATAATATTGCAAAACCGAAAAGAAAAAGAAAAAAAAATGGCTATGCAAAACATCTATCAATGATGTAGTAGTTTGTTCATAACAGAGATGCATTGAGGGAAAAAAGCCAACGATATGGTCAAAATGATGTTCTAATTACCCTATTTTGATCCATATACTATGGCAGATTATTAGTCAGCTAAAAAGTGTTAAAACACACACACACAACACACACAAAAAAATACACACGATATGTAAATTGGACATTAAGCATCCAAGCCAATCTAGTACAAAGTTGTCTTCCTCAAGGACCAGTCTTTTCATTTTGGGTAATACTGTTTTGCTTGGACAAGTAAACACCATACAAGAGACCCTGATCTGCTGGTGCTAATAGCAAATTGAAATCCAAAGAAAATAACCAAAGCTTCAGGCATTCAGACAATTAATTGTTGATTCCCCTCGTCGAAGTTAAATTCACCAATACAGTGACCACTGTGATCTCATGAATCAATATCGGGAAATAGTTGAAAGCTCTTCCTTGGCGAGTAAAAACACAGCTTTGCTGTTGTGTGAAAAATGAAAAATGGAGTGATACTCTTCCAAACCTGCCAGCAGATGTTAGGAAGTGATCCATCCAATAGAGGAAGCTTCTCTAAGATTTCATAGCCTCAGTTAGTAAACAGAACCATACAAAGAAACACCTTATACGAGCTATAGAGATCAGTGATAACACAGAAAATAGTCAAACTAGATTCTTAAGAAACCAATTGTGTGCCATGGTAATTACTTTTGCCACAACAAACACCAGCAAAAAACATGAGTGGCCAAAAGGGAAAAAAGAAAAAACCCTACAAAAATTTTTTTTGACAGAACAAGAGTATAAATAACTTGCCTCTCAAAATTTACCTTTCAATTCAGGCTTCTCTCACCTGGAGGTCTTCAGCCATGCATATAAGTATGTACACACAACTCTCCACTCACTAACAGCCTAACATTCAGTGGTATATAAAAAGTTGGACACTCAACCACAAGTTCAGTCCAGTTAGACAACACCTTAACGCACAATATCAACATACGGCACCTACCCAAGGTATGAATTTCACTGTAAACATCGGGCATTATATATCCATATTTTATATATGTTACTTGCACATGAATAAGCCACCTTCAAGAATCCTCTAAACTTAACTGATTAATTTATTCAGCTTTCAACCTCAGGATCTCCTTGGCTGTCCTTCTCCTGAAATAGGGCATGTGCTCCTAAGAAAAGCCAGAAAATTAAGAATCAGCTTTTGATAACAACCATCAATGATGAAGATCTTAAATTTCTAGCATAATGAAATTTACAACAGTTGGTTTATCAAGACAAGCAACTTTTGGAAGATCAGAAGAGCAAGTTTTGCCAGATCAATGTTATTCAAACATTGCGGGGCAACTCTAGTCCAAGCACCACGCCTGGTTGGAATAGTAACGAGTGACAGACTGACCATGGACACTTAACGGACATTACAGCCTGCTAAGTGATGCTGGTCTATAGTAACTACATCATGCTACAGTCTAAGTATATTCTCTTAGGCTGTGTTTGAAAGGAAAATTTGCCAATGGAAAATTAAAAAAAGAAAGAATAAATACGAAGGAAAATATTTCTTCACCCAACACACACACAAAGAAAATGTTTTCCACAATTTTGTAACAAATCAAGAGATAGTCATCAACACAAAATGCATCCTCTTCATTTTCTCTTCCTCTCCCTCCTCACTTTTGGCAAATTTCCTTGAGATCAAGCACACCCTTAGCTGTTCCTAGTGAATGTAGGCAAATTGAAGGGCCAGTGCTTCTAAAACAGGTGCTCCATATATATATAATGTGAAAAGGTAAAATTCTCGAGGAAGTCCAAATTATAACTATTGCATGTGTCCGTTCAAATAATGCAAGGAACATAAATATATGAATAAAGCTGGAAACTGCAATTTTTAAATTTAGCTACCTGCTTAAAAATGAGCCCCAAACCTCTGCTGTAAAAGTCAGTGTACTTGATCATGAACATACCACAATCAGACCTGTTAAGAACAAAAATCATTTTCAAAACTCCAGATAAGAATAAGTCACACAAGCAACAAAGACATCAACACTAAAGAAACTCTAGTGAACATGGGGAATCACAATACTTATCATTATGGTCAACACGATATGTAAAATGAACAGGGAAAAGGCAATTATGAGTACATCAGATGCCTTCTTCCTGATCGAAAGTTGATCTTAAAATTTGACAAGTACCTTTGACTATTGGGCATAAAACTCAAAATATAAACCATCATTTATCTAAATGTGATGTGCTTTGGCATTCTTATGTGCAGTTTGGTAACTGCCCATAGATATAAAGCATATGGTTTGAGCAAACTTAGGCACCAGAAAACCATTTCGATACTATACTCTAAATGTGATGATGATGGAAATTATAAATATCAAACTAATTAGTGATTTTTTTCAATTTTTGTTGAAAAGTTAGTGACATATTTTGATTGAATTGTTTAGGAAATTTATTACCTAATACAAGAAGCTGTCTTTACATAGATCACGTGCAGAAATCCGTTCACGAAATTTCTCAAAGCATTAACTTACTCATTTTTATCAATATTACCAGCAAGGGGAAGCTCAATTAAAAGTTCTGCAGCAGTTTGTAACATGTGTCTGAAATGGACATTGGCAAGGGTGTTGAAGACTGATCTTGGTGGAGTGTTCGACTGAGCAATGTCCAAGAATAGCATGTGTGCACATTCCAGACAATTACATTCACAAGGCTAGAGAATTACAAATTACAAATGATAGTCGCACAAAACAGGATTTTGTGTGAGAAAAGAAGGGCATCACAATGATCCCAAAATCTCTCAAACAGGACCCACGAGCTCAGTGTTAGTGGATGCCCAATGCCATACAAGAAACACTCCATACAAAGCTTAGACTCATCAAGCGCCACCACTTCAAAGATTCCTAGATTCCGCTCCCTCCATGGGTCCAATAAATTGTAGGGAAATTTTTCCACAAAAGCAGGTCGACAATATTAAATCAGTACACCCCTTCCTAGACTAACAAAGCTCCAATGGGTAAAAGCAGTGGAACACTGCACAATAAATGGGAAAAGGAATCTTCTACAAGATTACACCCCACACACCAATCTCCATACCCGAACCAATGAAGACATCTCTGATCCAAAGGCGAATTCCACCGAATTTTTACCTAACTAAACCCAAATTTATTCATCTCAAAAAATTCAATTACATAAAGGCCCTATTTATGAACGAAAATAATACCTCTCAAGTTGTGCAATAGAAATTCAGATCCTACTCAAAACAGAAACTAACTAAATTCTAGTTTAAGACTAAGGATGCACAAACACGGGCACGCGCGTCATGTCGGACACGGACACGACGCGCCGACTCGGCAAATTTCCAAAAACTAAGACTCTAAAACACGGTGACACGCTATACCTTTTTTTGTCATATGAACATAAACAATAATCTAATAAAGAAAGAATTTAATAAGAAATAACAAGAAGTATGAAGATGAAAATGAAGTACAAATTTTGTTGGAAAAGAGGAAAAAAAAAACATGAAGAAAAAACATAGAGTAGAAGATGACAATCTGTCGCAAGAAAGAAACAAAGTAGAAGAGATGAGAAGCAAAGGAGAGAAAACAACCTTTAAATTAGGTGGTTATATCGTCCACCTAAATATAAAAAAAAAAAATAAAGTTGGATTTCGAGTCTTGATTGTGTTCTAACCAAGTTTTGGGTGTGTCGAGGCATGTCCGACACATTGACTACACTGACCATGTGTCTAACACATGCCGATACATTGACCATGTATCTGACGTGTGTCGGAGACCTATCGAGCGAATGTCGGTATCAGATACGTGTCGGACTCGGATACGGCAAGTTGAGTCTCTGCTTCCTTGTTCTTAACCAATTGAAATTGCAAAGTAAACCAACTTTCTAGAAAAATTCAAATCCTAAATCAATCTAGGCTTGCTTTCCATTAACAAAGAAAAGGAGTTGAATGGAAATGTCTTGTTGCCATCCCAAACCCATTCCCATATATCCTCTCATCCTTAAAAGAGACACCTTCAAGAACATCCATCAAAGAAAAGCTTTGAACTCTTCCCTATCAAATAGTTCCTTCTTGAGTAAACGCTCCCAACCCAACCTAACCATCATCCACCATAGCAGTATTCTTTAAAACCTTCTGTAAAACCTTTCCAAGACACCAAACAAAACCTAGGGGAAGCCTCTTTTAGGTGGCCTCACATCCACCCAAGTACCTTGCTAAAATTTAATGCTATCACCTCAACCCAATTTTCTTTGCACAAATTTGTTAGTTAATGAATAAATATTTCCCAAATGGGTTTGGGGTGTGTAGGGAGCTACCCCTCTTCAATCATCTTGTATTTAGCTGCGGATCACAATGATTTTCCTCTCAAACACTCCTCATTTTCAAAACGTCCAGCCGTTTGCTAAGGAGAGCTTGGTTCATTTCCATTTTTTCGGACTGCATATCTAATCCCACTTGAGAGCATGAAATCATTTGGATTCTTCAGCACAGCTATCAATAATTTCTTAACAATACTTTTTCCGCTTGTTCTCGAGCTTTAAAAGTCTTGGGCTGGTTCTGAACATTTCACATCAGAGCCAACCGACATCCTACTATGATGTAGAGGTTGGATATTTTACAATGGACAGGCATGGTAGTAGGTGAATACAACTTCTTGGATAGAGGTTGACCTACCATTGGGTCAGAGTTGTCAGAATGAGAAGGATCCTAATAAAGTAATTGGCTTTCACTCCTTACGCTTTCAAATATCCGCCAGTCATTAACATAATAGAAATGAGGAAACACCTTCCAAGGATTTTCTAAAATTACTTAGATGATAGCCTTCAGCCCTTGCACATCCTTTGTAATAGATAATAAGTTTCAGAAAGGAAAAAAAAAAAGCAACTTGATACAACAAACAAATCTGTATAATAAAAAACTACTTTGCAGTTATTATTACCAGTCACATTTCTTATCATCACTGCCACTATTTTAACGGCTAACACTACTATTCTAATAACTTCTGTTCAGTAATAACTTCCAAGCATATGGCATACAATCAAAGGAGTAGCATACATACCCATTTTCCTGTTCAGGAAGGTCACTGACATATTCATGCTGCCAAGCACTTACGTCAATATCTTTTGCACTCTTATCTTTAACTTCATCCACAAAATACCTAGCCTGGACAGAAAAAAAAAATAATAAATAAACCATTAAATCTTGAATTAAAATTTGTTTTATTGTAAATATATACAATTGTCTATTTGGACAAAGAACTTAATAACAGAAGACACCAGAATTAAAAGAAAACTAAGCAAAGTTTCAATGCAATTAGACGACCATCCCTGGATATTTCTGATTGTTGGGGAGACTGGAGACATCCAAAACAGCTTAACCATGCCAATAGTCTTAGATGATAAATAAATAAATAAATGCGAGGCACCAAATGCAGTTCATCTGGGATTGAGAGGGGTGCTCAATTGTCTATTGATCCACAATTCGGATCCATAGTCTCTTGCCAAGATATGAATCAAAATCCATAATCTCTTGTCAGAGATATTTAAGTCAGTAATGAGGAAAAACTATTAAATACCTTAGGGTTCAAGCCTTGGACTTGCGATACCATCGACCACAAGTCTAAAGTCTACAAACTCAGCTAGTACCCTTTGGGCTTATTGTTATTGTTAATGTTCTTACTACATGTGCTATCAAAGGCTAGCCTAGGCGGTAGCTTAAGCTCAAGGAACTTGGCCGGCTTGCCTTACATAGTGATGCAATCCTAAACATAGGTTGCCTAGGCTATCGTCTCGCACGCTTGCCTAAGGCTTGACCGCCTACTGTGGTTGTACACCTCTACTAATAAGTTAGTTATCTTCTTGTCTGACTTTTGGAGTCACGTTGTATGTTTTCCCTCCCTCTAGATGCCTCACATTTTCTCTTATTAACAAATAAGACAACGTGGATACAAGGATGTAGATAGATAGAGGAAGGCGTGATTTGATCAAAGATGAGGATGTTGAAATTTGACCTTGGGGAAAAGTAACGATTAGAATGAAGTTTGACATATATTATACAATTAGGATATGTATGAGCTTAATTGGTTTGGTGGTATGCAACTACAAATACAGATACGGATATCGATATTCGACACCGATGTGGAATGTCAAAAATGTCTTAAAAACGACACAATACGAGATATGTTGGGGACACGCCTACACAATTTATTATTATTTATTTTTTCAGCAATGTGTTTTCATATTGATTCACTTGTAGGTCAATATTGCTACTCATGTACTAACTAACCATAATATGATTGTGACAATAGTACGGAATTGAAAATATGTGAAAAAAATTGATTAATTAAGCATTAGTGTCCGATGGGAGTATCGATGATGAGAGTATCCATGAGTGTTGACAAGATAACACTTTTTTTTGTTCAAAGAGAGACTCGTTGTTACATAGGTTTGGTGAGTGCTAGATTTATTGAGATTGTATACATTTCTCATTAAATTATTTTAGAGGGTGTTGTATGCATTTTTTGGGTTGCCTCGACCTTGAGGCTAGCCTAGGCAGGCATGAGATGTGATGCTAGGATGGAGCGTCTCACATCACCTCACGCCTGAAACTGCCAGGATTACTACTATTATTTTTTCTCGGCTAAGATTTTTGAACCTTTTATCTTTTAGGAGAGAGAACACATGTTTGAAGATTTCAACCTACAACTTCAATCTTAAGGGTTGCTTCATATTGCTCATCATTTGGCGATTAGACACAATGTAGGTTTGACCTAGCGCAAATTTTTGAAGCTACCCAGAGGTTTTCAACCTTGTTCTTCCCATTTCTTATTCTTTGTGCATGTGCACACTTGGACATTATATGTTTTACTTGTGAATAACGAGCTAACAAATGGGATTTGATAATGATATATTCTCAATTTCGAAGCATGAGGACCTTAGTTTTTGTTTCCATTTGTGCAATCTTTCAGCTGTTTCAAATAAATATGAACCTCTTTTAAAATACAAAAGGAAACAGGAGTATTGTATACCTTTCGTACTATATTAAGCAAATACTAAAATATATATATATATATCATTTTATGTTGTGTCCTTGCTGTAATTGTGACTTAATTTTCTAAATTTTGTAATATCTCCATGTCCATGTCATATTCGAATCCACACTTGCTTTTAGGTAGGAGAAATATTAATACTGCAATAAAAGCACAATATATCAAGTGAAACATATATGGGATAAAAGAATACGCACAATTGATTAACTATTCTCGCTCGCCCAACCTAACTTGCTTCTGCTAATAAAACTAAGCCGTAAACAAGTGAAACATATATGGCATAGAAGAATACAGCACAATTGATTAACTATTCTCTCTCACCCAACCTAACTTGCCACTGCTGATAAAACTATGGCGTAAAAGTATACCAATGTTTTTCCTTAAAAGAATAAAGTTCAGAATAAAGTATTCTTACAAACTAGTCTTTCATTTCATAAATTGAATAAAACAGCCCATCCCAATCGAGATAAAAGGAAATCTTTATTAACTGTGTTCTAATTTGAGAAATAAGCATTGAACTATAAGTACTTAATCACTTTAGACAAGTCCTAGATTTTTCGCTAATAAACTTATCTTGCTTAGTTGCTTCTAAGTTCGGCTGGACAACAAATGATCATAAATCTAGTATACCCATTCATTATTTCTTTCTTAAACAATGCCATTATTTCCCAGTTCTCATCATGTGCATTTACTCTCGCAGTAGGAGGCACATATAAGTGCCATACAAACTAAACAAAATATTCTAGAATGATACGATCCTTCTTTACTTCTTCCTTCAAAATTACGAGATGCTATCACATCAATTTCCTTTACTAGTACTATATAAAAGACTTGGGGTGGTGAATCCAATTTAATCTAAACCAGTAAGGATACCCAAGATCCCAAGGTCAGAGAAGAAAGCAACTTTGTTGTCCTTAACTACGACTCTTGGAAGGAAAGAAAAAACTATTTTTCTAGGCATTTTGAGAAACAACTCAACAAGAAAATGAAGAAAAGAAAGAGAGTGGCGGTGTACTTTGGCTGAATGATCTATATCTAACTTTTTTTTTAACTTGAGAACAAAATTTGGGAGCCTGCTGCAGATTGTAAAAGTACAATACTCTTTTCATAAACAAATGTCTCTAACATACCAGAAAGTTCAGCACTTTGGTATCCCTGCCTCTAAGTGAATCAAGATATTGGAACTTTTGCTCCTTTTGGTTGATAATTGCCAAGCACCAATGTATCTCCTTGTGAATGGGAACAAAAATCTGCAATAAATTCATAAGATATGATAAAATAAATCTAGGGCTTATAAACATAGAACAGAACTTTAAAAGATGACCACAGCAGAAAGTCTATAAAGGGTATAGAAGCTTTACTTTGTCACACTCGATAAGGCCGTATCCTATCTTCTTCGGTGTAGTCCATCTTTTGACAGCTTTATAATCATAACCTGCCTTCCCGCCAATCAACTACACAATAAATCAGAAATAAGAAGAATAAATCCTGGCCACCAGAGACTTTTATTGTCAATCAGGACTCAGGGATTAACATTAACAGTGTCTTGTGTTGGTCAAATTGACGTAACGAAACAAAAGCTTTGCAGTTTGCATAACACAAGCAACGGGCTAACCTTCTTATAGAAGAATGTATTGAAGAAGTGACACTTCAAGAACTTTTTCGGATCTTGTTTTTCTCTCTCCTTTAATAATTCAAGGTACAGATTTATGACCTACAAAAGAATAAGAAACCCATAAATATCAAGGATCATTTCATTAATCGCACAGACTTAGTTATTATAACCTTGATAAAGCTAATTTAATTTATATAAGCTAAAAGTGCACATGCATACATATCTTCCTTAAATACTCTATTATTCAATTAGTATTTCCATACACGTGTTTCATATTTTGAAGGTCTACACCATTATGTGGAATATGGGCAACATCTTTGATTAAACTTAATTGTATCTGCGCTGCGATTGATCTATTTTTTGTACTTAAATTTAACAGCTTCTTTCATCTCCAACCTTTAAATTTTGAGCGGCATAAATAGATTAAGTAGTTGATTCAATCAAATGTGGCATATTGATAGGCTTCTTGATTTTAAGGATTTATGGAATATGCATAAGAAATTAGGGATTAGTTAAAGAATCTGGCATCAAGGAGAGTGATGTGGCCAGACTTATATTATTCTCTATGGCTTTTTTGATAAAGAGGTGGAATAGATCAAATAGTGAAATTTCCAGGAAAATTGACGAGTGGAGATCAAAATGGGAGAAGTACAGCATGTTTCCGATGAGCTTTTTCTATGAAGCGATTGATGAACCTATTCCTCGTGATGCATAAAGGAACTTTCTACAATGCTGATGTTCTACAACACCTTTCGCTCTTCTTGTGGACAACTTTTTGCAACCATCTTCCTACTGGTTGATTAGAAAAGGCCTGGAGGTAGATGGTATAGTTTGATTTAAAACATCTAGTTCTCCATTATCCTCTAGCAAAATGCCTTTTGTAATTACCATTTGGATCTTCTTAGGGTGCCCTTGGTTTTCTTAGAATCGTAAAGATTCATACAGACCAGAATGTTAGCATCTTTGCAAAGGGAGTCGGAAAGCTACAATGAAAGTCAATATCCTATCCATGACATTAGCTAACAGATCAAGAGAAAGAAGAGGATATTCTAGGGTAATTTTGATGTCGATACCAAATGATTACAATGGAAATGTTGGTGTTGATATTCATGACTCATGTGCTTATTATTTATTAATGTTTTCCATGTGAGATACTTTAATAACTCTGAATGGCGTTAAATGTTGGTTTGTATTTTAATAGTTATTAATATTTTTTGTCGTTGTGCCGCATTATACACGTCTTTTCGCTATTTATAGCAGTGTGTTAATATATAATAATTCTAATGTCTTTTTTAACCAATTAATGTTAATTAGAGAGTGCAAAAAGCCTTGGCTGGATGAATTGTCAAGTAAATTCCCAATCACTCACCAAGTAACTCGATGACTTGCTACTCACTCCTGGACCGAGTAGCGAGTAATGTCCATATAAACTGCATGGTTTGACTTTAACTTCCTGATTTCATAGTGTTTTACATAAAGTAGTGTCAAGAAAATTTCCATTTCCCTAAATCTAGTGAACATGAAAGCGTATTTGGAAGGGAGAAGTTTCCAAGCAAGTAGATTTGACAGTAAGCACTTAATATTAGTGTTTCGTGTGTTACAGTAAAGATACGAAAGTAAATATCATATAACGAATTCTGATACACGAGAGAACAGTGCTATGAGGATGGGACGTAAATATATATTCCAATTAGAATGGCTTGTTGAAACAAGGATTACCTCGTCATTCAACCAAGCACCTGGTCTCAAGCATTGCATCATGTCTCCAGTAATCGCAAGATTAGAATTAACATGTGTGACTAAAACCCTCCTCCTGCACCCGTGCAAAATGTAATATGATAACCTAAATATGTGATATTTACAATAAATACTTTTAATAACATTCGTACCTATTAGAATGCGACAATGCATTTGAAATGTTTTGCTCGTCTTCATCCGTAAGAGGGATGAACACTTGCTGACTTGCGTCCTGAAAACCATTTAAACTATAGCATTACAAAATAAAATAATAAGAAACCATAACCATATACAACAAGCATATTTTACCTCCTCGGGTTTCTTTGCAGGCCTTGCAAAGAAGGAAAGCTTCTTTGTAAGAAAATCAATCTCAGAGCTTAAGTGTCCCAATTTGGAATTCCGTCTCTCTGCAGAATCATAAAGTTTCTTATGCGGAAGCACACCCACATCATACTCCACCCCACGATTCACCGAAAGCGACTCCAACGACTTCCCCGTCTCATCAACACCTTTGGGCGTCTGATTACTCAAATCCGACACCCCCGAAGAAGACGGCAGAAACCCACTCCCTCTCTCCTCAAATTTCTTATACTTCTCCTTCAAATATGCATCCACATTGCTTTCAACTGGCTCCTTCTCCAAAACTCCAATACCCAACTCTTCATTCCTCCCAGTCTCCAATATCTCCACCTCCTCATCACTGGAATCATCCAAAATCGCCGCCTTCGAGCACTCCCCCTTCTCCTTCCCTGCAAAACTAATCGTCCTAAAGGCGAGATTTTTTGCCTCTTCCATTCGAGACAATAAAACCCCCATTTCATTAGAAGGTTTACTAAACCTAAGGTGTCTAACAGGGGCATGGACCTCTCTTTTCAAACCCTGTGTGGGCTTCGGGTACTGGCGAATCCTCGAGAGTGTATTGTGTATTGGAAACGAACTGGGCGACGAAATTGATGAAGAGGAGAAACCCTCTGGGCTCAAATGCATCGACGAAACCCTGGGTTTCTTCGCAATTCGAAGATCATCTCGATAAGGAGGAGAAGAGAAACCATTCAAGCTGAAAATGTTCTCTCCCCGCTTTCGATTCGAAGCTAATGCGCCCATAATAACAGACCAATCACATCGAAAACACTAGAAACCGACCCCCATTTCGCCAAACCTTCGTCTGATTCGCAAAAAAATAGAGCTTGTGATGGGCGAAACCCTAAATAAATTGGGGGTTCTATGTGGTTTCAGAGCGGTAAGACGAATTGGAGCAAAAAGATTGGGTTTTGGGATCAAATTGGGGTTCGAAAGGGATGTGATTGAATGGATTTGGAACGAATTGGGAAATCGAATAAACCCTAATTTGGGATTTTAGAGAGAAGAAATTGGAGAATTCCCGCCTCAGACACGAAGGGGGCAACAAAGAAGAAAATTTTACAATTTTGTTGATATGAGTGGTGTTGGTTTTAGACACTTCTAATTTTGAGCTTGGGCACCCAACAAGTGGGTGGAACACGACTCACCGATTCGCCCGATCACCATCTAATCCATGAGGGTTAGTTTGAACCCTTCTAGGGGTCGAGATAAGTGCATCTACCTCGAGATGTATGATGCCACTTATCTCGAGGCGGATAGTGAATTCCACCCAACCCTCGCCCCTTTCCCTCGACCCCTAGAATTTTCGGGGTTAGTTTAAACATGGAGGTAATTGTAAATATAGTTTTAAACATTATCACCTAGACAATTTCATTATTTTGAGCTTTTCAAAAAAAAAAAATTCATTATTTTGAATTTAGGGTGTGTTTGGTCGCATGAAATCCTAAGGTGGAAATTGGAATCTCATTTCATGGCATCCCATGTCATGGCATCTCATGTTATGAATTTGACCAACTTTGATGTTTGGTTTTCCATGGGAATTGGGATTCCAATTCCTATTATGAGTGTTTGATTGCCCAAAACTAATCATGGGAATTTTATTTTATTTTTATTTTTTTCATTTTGAAAATCCACAATTCTACTTTTATATATAAACTAAAATATGGTTTGATTTTGCTTCCTGCAAAACATCCTTACAGTATAATTTTAAACTCGACGTCTGCTTAGATCTTTCAATGAGAAATCAACGTTCAATATTGGTATTCAGAATTCTAATAAAAAAAATTTAGCAATATATATTTTGACTAAAATTTTCAAAATGAAATCATGTTTACTGCATAAACATAATAAATTAGACTTCTGTTGTCAAACATAACAAATACCAATTACTAAACCACATACTTTCAAACACCAATTAAACAAAATTCAAACTTTCTAACTCCTTGATTACTAATCAAAACACATAAAAAGGGTTAAAGACAATAAGCCAATTACTTTTGCTCCAAACTAATTATCCTCCAACTCTGCAAGAACCCAACTCTCCCTTGTTTTTCGGTCAATCTTAAAAAGAAAGTACCAAGCTCTATGTTCCCATTGAACTTTCTCATGCATGATTTTTAAAATTTGACGTTCGGTAAGTCCAGGAACCGCCCTTACAGCCTTATCAACTTCTTGCCAAGGGAAGGTTTCCAATCGTATAGGCATAACACTCGCTTGCTCAAATGCCTTGCATATACTCGATATGGCCTTAGCAAACTCGGGATCATCGTTGTCACACGTTCGCATGCGTTTGCGAGACGAAGTAGTAGAACCCGAGGCAACATCTTCCCTGTCTCCAGTGTCTGTATGGACACTTTCACTTTCTTCAACCATGGGTACATTGTCATCATCACGACTTGTTATACAGCGATCGCCAGTTGCTTGATCATTCCCTATGATGATTGCAAGGTTGCCATAGTATGGAAAGATTTTGCCACAAACTTTTTTTGCTTTCTTGTGTGCCTAAACAATGTTAAGAAATATAATTGAGAAAACAATCTAATTTAACAAAAAGATTAGAACAGTCAACAAAATAAAGATAATTGGAGAAAAGTTTTCAATAAAGATTAGAAAACTAACATTCTCAATAAATTCTAACTAGCATTCTCAATGACATTGAAATATAACTCGCATGAGGTCCTACCGAATCATATTGAGCTATGCTTAAGAAAGATTACCGCAACATAGTCTTCTCACACTTCGTTGTCTATAGTGATGAGTCCGTTACTATAATCGAATCCAAACCCATTTTGCTTGTGAACTTTTCGGACTGCCAAATATTGCTTCTTGAAGGTCTTCAGCCTCGACCGGACATGATCGTGGGTAATTACCATATTGTGAGATTTCTTAATTTCTTTCACCGCGCGTTCTAGTGCGCTTGACTTCCACCCATTATCTGTTTTTTTCCTCCGGTATTACTCTCATCCACCAATGTTCTAATCAAAACCAAATCCATCGAATCACTCCATTGTAATTTGGATGCCATACCTACAAAGATAACCTATCAATTATCAAAAGCAAGAAAAACATATACTAATAGATATCAATTACCAAATGAACATAAGTCACAAAACTAAGAAATGTAAACAGGTTCAACCCATACACAGACTTTGTATAAACATCATGTTAGCACTATGTATTTGTTAGTAGATTCTCTAATGTTGGTAACATGTTATCTTAATCATGTATAGCTTGCCAGATTGCTAGCTACTCCAGCAGAAGTATAATATTGTTGGATGATTTGATCCAGTATAGGTTGGTAGGAAGGAAAAGGAGGGTGAGCTTTGCACTGCCATGGACTGGTTCTAAATTAATAACAGATGCAACAAGGATAAAAAGATTTGTGTTTGCATTCATCATAACATTTTTTTTTTTAAAGTGAGTTGGGTTTTTATAGGATCCCATAACCTATCAACAAAGTGCGACCTACAGGTCAACACCATAAGAAAGTAACCATGCCGCCTGTGGGTCTCGAACCTAATCAGCATTTCATCATTCACTTATTTAAATGCATATACACAAAGATAAGACTATAACTGGCAGTTATTGAGATGTGAATTGCCAGCTCTTTAATTCATGGAACTTTGGTCACACTATTCCCATCACTTATAACAAGGAAAAATCACATCCAGGTATTGAAAACAAGATTCATTTTAACAAACTTACAACAATTGGGCACTCAGTCCTGGGTTTAGTAAACTTACAATAGGATCAGAGTCAAGACTTTCAATCTAGGACTATACCATGCTGCATAACACTGCACATAGTAAGCATCATCCGAAGTGCTAAGTTGCTAACACAAGACTAATACTAATGAAGTTGTTCAAAGATAAGTAAAAAAAAAATCATTTTGTTCAAAGATAAGTAAGCATCATCTAGCATTTTGATGTCAAGTTTTAAAACCATTCAGTATTAATTTTTTGATAGCAAACACTGATATCAAATGTAATTTAAGTTAAGAGTAGAAATATTATTAGGAGACAACCCAAGAACTGGGTAGATACTCATTAATCAAGCCATGCATGTATGACCACAGTCACAAAGAGAGAGCAACATTTGATATAGGACCATCTAGGGTCCTGCCTAATTGGAAAATTCTCAAATGCCATATAGGTCATTCTGAAACATCAACTTACAAACACGACTATTAAAGTTCCGCTAAATAGCAAATGAATCTACAAATTAGGGATGAATACGAAAACGATTCCACCATGAAATTGTCACAATCGAATATTTCAGGGGGATCTGGATTGCTTTGAATTAATAGACCAAAATCAACTCAATATGCATGCATGTAAATCCCCAACTCAAAACCATGTGACCAGCGACTTCGATAAAACTCTTGCTAGATCGGTTTAGTCAAGAACATAATCAGATCACTCTTGCAAACTCATTCAACAAACCAAAAGAAAATCAAGTTCTTGTAAACACACTCATCAACTACATGCTATTCCTCCTTTTTGGATAGATCTATCAGTGATTGATGAGTTTTCGCCTCTACGGTGAACTAATCATACAATCAACACTTGTACACAACAAGAAACAATCCAAACCAAATGATTCTGACAAACCATTAAACACAGTCTGACAAACCACTAAACCAAATAATTCTGACAAGCAAAACAACAAGCAGAACATGATTAAACAAAACAATAGCAAAACAATAAAAGAAATTAGACTCTTGGCTAGGATATTTTATCAGCAGAATTCAAATAGAATTGTTGCAAAATTTATGTTAATAAATGAACAATCAAACAAAACAATAGCAAGCAAACATAAGACAAATGATACATCTACATACAAAACCAGTGTTCACACCCTCAAAACAACAAAATGCAGCATGATATTCCCATATTATTCTTCAAAACTAGAACATACCCTTAACTTCAAATGATTTGATTCACTAACCCATTCAATTCAAACACCACTAATCCTAACTGATCTTCAAAATCCCAAAATTGAACCCAAAATTGAAACTTTTTTTCACAAAAAATCAAGCCAAATTGATAGATCGGTAGATGAAGAAGATACCTGAATGAGTACTCTGTGAGTGAAAAACTTATGAAGAAAATTGAAAGAGGCGTAAACACAGTTTCGCTTCGCTTGAAACGTTCACACGCGCACACAAAACTTCCTACCAAAAACATGAGACAAATCAACATACAAAACACTGGATGCAAAGAGATCTAAGACGAGAATACAACGAAATATAATTTACCTTTGATGAGAAGCAAAGCTTGTGTTGGAGGTGGAGATCAACCAACAAATAAGTTGAGAAGAAGAGAGAACAAACGAGTGGGCAGTCGATCAGTGAGATAGGCGACGTAGGAGTCAGATCTGGTTTGGTTTGGCTTGGCAACGAAGAGCAAATCGAGTGAGATCGAAGAGGAAGAGGAAGGATCAAAGAGGAAAAACAGAGAAGGAGATGAAGAACAACAAATCCTTCTCCTTGTCACTCGATAGGGAGAGCAAACCCTTGAACTGGTCGACGGGAAGAACAACAGATCGAGAAGAAGAACAAGCAGATCGAGACCCGTGAATTGTTTTCCCAATATGAGTGAGGCATCTGATTGGTGGGAATCTATGGCACGTGATGGCATCCCATGCCCACCACTAAAATCCCAAACAAACACTCAAAATGTTATTCCAAGTGGGAATAGGATTCCTATTCCCACGGAATGTGTGCAACCAAACACACCCTTAGATACAAAAGTGTTGTCGATGTTTTGATATGTAATTTGACTAGAGTATGCCTGATGCGGATTTAACTAACCTAAATAAATAGGTTAATTTAACCTAGTCTTAATGACTGCAAGTGCACAGTGTCTAACTGTTAGACAAGGGCAAGTACAAGTCGATCCCACAAGGACTGTGGTTGCAATTAAATTTCAGAGTTGACTTAAACTAATTTAAATGGGGGTTACAACAATCAAAATATCTAAACTAAAAATCAAATTAAAAAGCAAAATAATAAGTTTTTAAGAATATGAGAAGGGAAACCAAGACATTGAATCCACCAATTCAGTTTTTCAAGTTATTTTAATCTAACTTATTATTTTCTAAAGTGAGAAGCCTTAGGGATGAGAATCCCTTGCTTGCATCGATGATGTGATCGTTAAGAACAATTCAGTTTTAAAATCAAATGTTACAATTAACTTCAGCATAAATTATAGACTCTTAGAATTGAGTGTCTTATTACAGCACACTCAATCACAAGTCTAATTTATTAAGTTTCAACTCCTAGCATTGAGTGTCTTATTACGGCACACTCAATCACAAGTCTAACTTAACCAATTAAAACTAATGCTCTAAATATTAGTAAAGAAAACTCTAACTACCGACTAGTCTAGATCAAATCCGATATAATCGGTGAAAGTAATTTACTAATACTCAGAAATTAAATGTATTTTGCAGTTAAGCACATAATAAAATAAAAAGTCAAACTAGAACAAACTCTTGAAACCCAATTGGTTTCATCTTAGCCTTGGCGAAAGGTTTAGCTCTCCATGGTAGCGGTGGTCACCTCCTCGTGGTGTGGTACGCCGCAATTCATCTCCTCAGAATCGACAAATCAGCAATTCAGCAACTGTGGATGCTCTGAACAGTCCCATGGGCGCAAATAGCCTCCAACTTCTTCAACTGTGGTAGTACACAGAGTAAGTGGTCGGGGTGCCGATAACCAACTGATTCGAAAATCAGTTGTTTCCCGCCCGAAAAGCAGCGCTCCTCAGCGCCTTCGTCTCCAGCGAGCAGCGCCACTCGCGCTGCCTCGTTTCTGCTCCTCGCGAGCTCCTTCGTCCTCCGAACGACTCCGGTAGTGTTGCAAGCTCTGTTTCGTGGTGGTGATGGTGGTGGAAAGTGGCTCTGGTGGCGGTGATGGCGGCTTGCGATGCTCTGTTTCGCGGAGGTGATGATGGCTCGCAATGCTCTGTTTCGCGGCGGTGATGGTGGCTCGCGTTGCTGAAGAATAAGAACAGGCAGAGAGAGATGGGGGAGAGGACGAGAACAGGCGAGAGAAACAGAGGCGTTGCTCCCTGTTTCTGCTCCTGTCGCGGTGGCTGTATTGCGTTGCTTGTGACGATGAGAATAGGGGATGAGGAGATGGAGTTGTGTGCGTGGTTGCTAGCGAGGATAGGGAGGTGAGAACGTGATGTTAAAACAGGGAGATGGAGAGGAACGTGAAGGCTGCGAGGGAGGAAACAGGGACGTGCTCCCTGTTTCTCTTCTATTTTGTGCGCGAGGTGGTGATGGTGGAGGTGTCTGATGGTGGTGCTCGGTGGTTGGCTGCTGTAGCTGTGAGAACAGGGGATGAGGGTATGGGGGCTGTTGGTTGGGAGAGCCCCCAGAGAGGGGAAGAAAATAGATAGTCGCGCTGTGAAACAGGGTTATTGGGTTTTATAGAAAATTAGGGTAATTGTGTTGGGTTAACTGCACCCCCGTATCCGCTCGTTAATACCAAATTGCTTATTATCACCTCGAACTCCGCATTATTCCATTAACGCTCTGAATCCTGAAAAATACAAAATTTAAATAATTAATATAAAATAGATTGTCAAAGTGAATAACAAATATAAATTAGGTGGTATTCTGTGTAATAATTAGGTGAATATCAATGCCTAATTTTATTTTTTAAATTATTTTGTACTAAACACCTCTGTCACTATTCCCATTTTCACTCTCAATAAATATTGAAGTGTAAGTTGATTCTAAGTGTAAGCGTATTCAGTCAAACTTGAATCAGTTGGGGAGAGATTTTAAACGCCAAGAATGAGATCTCCCCTAATCTTTTAATTCGCCAATACATGAAATTACGGTTTTTGTTTAAATTTGCATTAATATGCCCGATTCATTTTTCTGGTATGATCGGCATGTCTCATTACTTTTAAAAATATTAAAGATGTGTAATACATTATGCTTTTATTTTATTATGAAATATATTTTCTTAATATTTTGGCCCTTGTATTGATTATTGATTTTGTTCGAAAGATCTTCAAAAATGCAGTTCAACGATACTAAGTTTATCAAAATCCAACAACGATATAGATAGTTGTGAGAATTTTCATTTTGCTAAAAGGAAAACACAATATTTTCTCTTTCCGCCACATGTACATTCTACCAATTTTTTTCATTATATTTTTTCTCTCCGCTACATATACATTCCACTAACTTTTTTTCAAAAGTTCTTTCATTATTTTTTCCCTTCTACATGTTTTATATTTACAAATATGTCATCATAGGAAATGAATCTCAACACTCAAATTCAATACATTTTCCAACTTTCAATCATAATCATCTTTTATCTCTAATCATTTCGATTTGACTTTGTCTCAGTCAACAATGAATAGTAAAATACACTCTGAATTGTAATATAGACTAGAGTATGCCCCGTGCCGTTGGCAATCCATATAATTTTATTTTTGCTAAATATTTTGTACTGAACACCTCTTTCACTGTCCCCATTTTGGCTCTGAATCGGTATTGAAGTGTAAGCTTATTTTAAGGTAAAAATATATATATTATAAATTTTAGAGTTAGACTCGGTCAAATTTGAATCAGTTGGGGAAAAAATTTAAACGCCAATAATGAATTCTCCCTCAATATTTGAATTCGCCAAAATATGAAGTTTTGAGTTTTTGTTTAAATGTGCATTAAGATGCCCGACTCGTTTTTCTTGTATGATCGGCCCGTCTCATTACTTTGAAAAATATTAAAAACGTGAAATACTTTATATATTTTTTAATTATAGAATATATATTTTAAACAATTTAGTGCTTGTGTTGATCATTGATTTTGTTGGAAAGATCTTAAAAAATGAATTTCAACGATATTAATTTTACCAAAATCTGATAACGATGTAGATAGTTATGCTAATTTTCATTTTCCTAAAAGCAAAACACAATATTTTCTCTCTCCGCCTCACGTACATTCCACCCCACGATTCACCAAAAGCGACTCCAACGACTTCCCCGTCTCATTCAAGCTGAAAATGTTCTCTCCCCGCTTTTGATTCGAAGCTAATGCGCCCATAATAACCGACCAATCATATCCAAAACCCTAGAAACAGACCCTCATTTTGCCAAACCTTCGTCAGATTCGCAAAAACAGAGCTTTTGATGGGCGAAACCCTAAATAAATTGGGGGTTCTATGTGGTTTCAGAGCGGTGAGACAAATTGGGGCAAAAATATTGGGTTTTGGGATCAAATTGGGGTTCGAAAGGGATGTGATTAAATGGGTTTGGAGCGAATTGGGAAATCGAATAAACCCTAATTTGGGATTTTAGAGAGAAGAAATTGGATAATTCCCGGCTCAGACATGAAGGCGGCAACAAGGAAGAAAATTTTTACAATTTTGTTGATACGAGTGGTGTTGGTTTTAGACACTTCTAATTTTGAGCTTGGGCACCCAACAAGAGGGTGGAACATGACTCACTGAGTCGTCGATCACCGCTAAAGAGATATTTTAGCGATAATAGAGATAATTTTCATGTTATATTAATTATTATTAGATCTGAAGACTAATAAAAATCACTTACATATCTTATAGATTTTTTACCAATTAGGCAATGCAATTGTTTAGATATGAAACATTACCAATTTCGGAAAATCGATAACCTAAATATTCAAGAAGATATTGGAGTCTTAATTTTTCTTAGAATGCAATTTTAAACTAGTTTAACATTCACTTGTTAAATTTATTTGCTAACCAGTTTGTTACTTTCTGTTTGCTCAAACTACATCAAAGAGTTAACGGTGTGGTTTTGTCATTCTTCTATAAGAAATGGGGAAGAACACGAGAAACGAGAAATTCGAAGAAAGAGATAAAATATGAGAAAACAAGAAAGTTGGGGTAGGAGAAGATAGAAAGGTTTTTTTTGTGTGATATGCCTAACATGTACTTAATAAGGTGTAAAACTTTTAAGATCGTCGACGTTAAGATCCTGATTGGACCCACTGAGGTTGATCCTCTTATACAATTGTTCATATTTTGTTCTTGCAATTTTACGATTTATCTTGATACAATTAAGTAAATTCTCATTTTACAATCTCTCACGTTTGTTTCACAAAAAAGAAATATTCAAGGGAAAAAAATTCTATAAATAAAACTTTAAGAATTTATATTTTCTTCAAAAATTTCATATTGTTTGGTTGAGTCATGAAAATATATTTTCAAATATTTGTTTTGTGCAATAGCAAGTGGGTTATCTGGTGGCAATAGGGGCAGTGCTGATTGATTTTTTAGTTGATGTGGTATAGGAATGGTAGTGGTTATGGCTGTAGCGCTGTTGGTGGTGATGGGGAGTAAGTTGCGGCATGACAGTGGAGATGGTGATTCTATTATGGTGGTGGTGGTGATTGTAGTATGGTGGTGCTAGTAGTGGTTTGGTGGTGTTGGTTGTACTACGGTGGTGGCGGTGGTACTATTAGTGTTAGTAGCGGTTTGGTGGTTGTGAACTGTGATATGATTGTGTTGGTAGTGGCGGTAGTAGAGTAAATTGTGTTGTTATGGCGGTGGTTGTGCTACAATGGCAATGATGGTGATAGTTGTGTTATGGTGTCGATGGCCGTGGTGGTAAGAGTGGTGGTTGTGTTATAATGATAACAATGGTGATTGTAGTGTGGTGTCAGTGGTAGAGGAGGTGGTTCAGTCGTGATTGCGGTATATATGGTGCTGTGATGACGGTGGTTGTGGTGTGGTGGCAGCAGTGTTGGTGTTGGTTGTAGCATGGTGGTGTGATTCATGAGTTAAAGTGAAAATAAAAAAATTAGGAAAATTTGGTGATGTAGTTGATTGACTTGATTCTTGTTCTCCTTCCTCGTCTTTACCTAAACCCACACACGGAACACACGTGAGTCAACCACTGTGTGGTGGCCGAACACTCCAATGCTTAAGTTAGATAAGGCTTAGGAGAAGTTTAAAGTTGTAAATTGGGTTTATGTAGAGTACCTTTGTTTATCGACCTTATCTCTCTTTTATAGTGCGAGAGTCTTTGTTCGGTTAGGCCTTTGGTGACATAGTTTAGGGAAAGAGATCTTGCTAGAGATTATTTCCTTATTGGGAGTTGTCCATGCAGGAAAGTTTCCATGCCCGACTTATACTCCAGTATTTTTTCCTAGTCGAAACCAATGTATTGTTGGTCTGCTTGTCTTGGGCCGATCTCTCAGATACTTGCCTTCTCAGGGTTTACGAGTATTGGGCTTGACCGCGTGACTTGTGGGCTTAGTAGCGTGTTGCAATTTGGGTTCGACCTTCTAGATTCTGCCAATCGTGGGCTTAATGTTGTCTGGGCCTTGCTGAATTGAGCGTGCAATCATGCCTGCTTTGTTTTGTTGACGAGATTATCATGACACGCGTACGGTACTAATCAGATGACGGTTTGATGTATCATCAATTTCAACAATTCTAGCTATCCAGGTTTATTAGCCATTTTTTTTGGGAAGTTTTGTTTTGTTTTTTACACTTTTACCCCTTCTATAGATGACTGTGATTGAGTTTTAAAGGAAAGAGATAAAAAGTGTAAAACCTGACCAAAAAAATGACAAACAAACATTACAAACCTGACTGGCTAAACTTACTCCTGATTAACTTTGCCCAAGGGATTGGGCTAAGCTTGGGCAAAATTTAAAGCCCTTCCTCTACAAATAAGGAGTTCCCAATTACAAACATGCACGAATAAATTATTACAACCAGCATTTGGCCTTCCAGTTCTTCTAAGATGCATAACAGTTCCATGTTGCCTTGTATTGTCTCTGCTCTTAGCATCTGGCGTTTCGTTTTTTATACAGTTCCTTATATTGTTGGAGTTACCAGTAGTTCATCGGACAGACATAATTTGGAAATAAATGATTCGTGGATATCCAGAGCATAGAACCTGGCCTAATGCAAACCGAAAGTCCCCGTTAATTACAATATTTTCCGATAATCACAGTGAGGCATTACTCAGCCAACCAGGTGCAAATCTAGTATTGCAACTTTACTAATTAAGATGAGAAAACACTATATTTCTATAAACATGTAAAGCGTCGCAAAGTGATAATCATGAACTGAAAGCACTAACTGAAACAAAAAAAATTACATCTAAAAACAAACAAAAACAATATGATGACCTTAGTAGCTATTGCATTTGGACATAGAGCAAATTGCACAATTCACATTTCTGACAGAGTCTCTTCGAGCTTCAAGACTTTAGACTGAGCCTTTCTTTGATGAATGAGCTTTGAGACTTTCCAGTGATCGCCTTTTTCTCATTGATGATTGAGCCATGAGACTTTCTGCTGATCATTTTCTTTACTTTGGTGACTGAACGTTTCAACTTTGATATGAGATTATTCGAATGCTTTTGGATCAGCTCTTTTGCTTGCTCCGGATCTTTATCAGTTTTTTCCTCCTTCGCAGACTCTGATTGTAGTACTTGCTTAGGCTCACACACCTCTGAGACATGATTTGTTTCTTCCAACACTAACTCAGGTTCCGATTTTTCAATTGTTTGAGACTCAGATTGTACATCCTGAAAACAATTTATACTACAATGTAACTATATATAAGCATTAAAGAACAAAAATAATGAGAAACGATAAGAACATATAGAACAAAGAATTTTCACCTCCTCGGGTTTCTTTGAAAAACTTTCAAAGAAGGAAATCCTCCTTCTAAGATCATCAATCTCAAAGTTCAAGTATTCTGATTCATGATCACCCACATCAACATCTTGCACCCCATGATTCACAGAAAGCAATTCGAATATGTTCACCACTTCATTAACAATTTTAGGTGTCTGATTACTCAAGTATGTATCCTTATTAATCTCAACCGGTTCCTTCTCCCAATCCACCTCTCCGTAAAACATCTCCATCCTGTTAGGAAGTCAAAGGAATCCGTTACACAAACGCGTCCAAGATGCAACACACTCTTACTCTCCAACTAGAAGATGTTCTGAAGCCTCTTCAACCAACTATAAAGGATGCCTATGATGCTTTAAAACTCTCGAAAGAAGTCCTATATATAGGCCTCATCGTAGATTTGACTATTTCCCTCTTCTAATTGAACAAGACAATTGAACTAAAAACATTTCCATCTCTTCAATGAAACCCATATTTTAGGAAACTCAATTTTCAACACGGTTTCCAACAAAAATACATCTAATTCAAAATTTTTCCACCTCTTCAAGGAAACTCTTTGGTATTTTACAGGGAAACTAGGCCCAGATTTGTTGTTCATGGGAAGTAGTGGTGACGTATTTAAGAACTTCTTTTCCTTAAAGAGTTAATAAAAAATCGTAAAATTGAAATGACGTTACTGCTCCAAAGCGATTTGATTGAAAGATTTCGAAACAGTTTCAGCAATGGATGAGAAATATTTGCAACTTCCATTATAGTATATACATATTTGAAGGGCCTTTATGTTCAGAACCTACAAGATAACCTGAATACAACGTATACTACGACTCTGAATAATCTGCTGCTACATTCAGACAACTACACAATCTGAAGAACAAAAATGGTACGAGGAAATCTACTGCGTGTACTGGAGTTCATCTTCTGAACTCTGGCAGTTTTTGCTCGGAAATTTATTCACTTTAGTAGCCAAGCCAACGGTGCAGGAAGTAAATGGCCGTAACACTTGAGATAGTCTATAAACCAGCTGATCGATTGGCGTACTCCTGGACTAATGCTGCAAAGAGTGAGTGTCGCTCAAGCAACCGGGCTGGGCTGTCAAACTCCTTCGCCCGTCCTAAACAATAAAAAAGGAGAAGACCGAAAATTTGTGTGAGAAATTTTGCAGCTTCAGGAAAACCAACATCCATACTAAAATTTTAGTACTAAAAAGGTGCATATTCTGGGAGTATAGTGAGATTCTGGTTCGAAATTGAACACAACCATATGGTTTAGCAAACATACCTGCATCAATGACGAGCACTCTGTCACAGTCCATAACTGTGGGTATTCTATGAGCTATACTGATAATTGTACACGCCGCAAAATCTTCTCTGATGATTTTTTGAATTACACCATCTGTTTGTGAATCAACAGAGGCTGTTGCTTCATCCATAAATAAAATACGACTTCGTTTTAACATTACCCTTCCTAAACAGAAGAGCTGTCTCTGCCCTACACTCCAATTGTCTCCACTGTCAACAACTGAAGAGAAACGTTGGAAAACCATGAGTTCCTAAAGAGGGTCAACCTTTTAAAAGAAACTGAAAATGAATCACCTTACTGAGAAAATCAAGTAATCAAGTTAAATTTACCTGAAGCATCGAGTTTCTCTAGTTTGCCCGCGACGACATCTTTAAGTTGGCAGCGCTCCAGGCTCTGCAGAATAAAAATAAACCCAGTATTACTATCAATTGATTGAAACAAAATATGATGGCATACTAGATAAGAAGGGATTAGAACTGATTATAAGTTTACCTTCCATATTTCTTCATCCGAATACTGTCCAATAGGATCAATGTTGCTGCGCACCGTTCCTTCGAAAAGAACAGGTTCTTGAGGAATGATACCATAGCGAGACCTAAGATCATGAAGACCTAACTTGGAGATGTCAACCCCATCAATCACTATTTTCCCTCCTGATGGTTCCATCACTCTGAAGAAAGCTTGGATCAAAGTCGACTTCCCACACCCAGTTCGCCCAACAATGCCAATCTTTTCTCCACCTTGGATGCTCAGAGTAACTCCTTTCAGAATCAGAGGAGTATTGGGTCGATATCTAACCTGTTATATGAAAATATGTTATGCTTGATCCATGGTTCAACCCCAAATTAAATCACCATACTAAAAACATGTAAGTTCACGCCTTCAGAACAAAGCAAGATGGCTCACAAACGAAGTTATTGATTAAATGATACGGATGAAATGCTTAGCGTCTACTTTGGTGGACATGGAGATCGAGTTTTGAAGGCAAAGTTCCAAGGGAGTAGGCTTTTAACATATCCTAAGTGCCACCCAGTTTTTGAATCCAAACTCTGAACTTAACTATGTTCATAGAATATGTGTTGTGTATGCTGGCAGGGTAAGAGTCATCACCTGTAAGTCCAAGAGCTGAACGTCACCATGGTTAGGCCAACCTGGAGGAGGAGGAGCGTCTTCAATCACCCATTCTGCTTCAGATGGAATATTTATGAACTGTTTGATTCTCTCAACAGAAACCATTCTGTTCTCCACCAAACAACTTATGTATGTTGCCCCGAACAGAACAGCATTGAGAGATAATCCATATGAGAGGGATAGTCCAACATATTCTACATCAGAGAAAACAGTCATCATCAGCAACTCAACAACAGAAAATTAAAGGATTTTGCCTACCGATAAAACATAAATTTTCTTGAGCATCACTTATCAAGAAGAAAAATACCTGGCTTGATAACATTACTAGGCAATATAACCATGAAAAGTGCAGAAAGGCATAGTGTGACACTTCCAATCAATTCTAGTCTGAAGCCCAACCATTCATTTGATCCATTATTGTGGAAATCCATACTTAGGTTGGCGTTCACTCTATTAATATTCTCCTGGCAAAAACTTTTCTGCTTCCTGAAGCACCGGATTGTCATAACTCCGGAGACACTTTCTGAAAAGTGATGGATAATGGGGGCTTTTGTGATAGAGTCAAGTCGAGTAATCTCGCGGGAGGTAGCAAGATAGTATCCCTGCACACAGATAAAGTTCAATGCATATACACAAAATTTGTCTTATTATGCATAATGAGTCTAGAAAGCAATAATAACAAAAGAGACTATTGTGGAGCAGGGATTTTGTCAGTACCCGATACCACCAGTTGAACCAACCCAGTGGAATTATGAGGAAGATGGTTGGCCAGGCAACTTGACATATGACACCAACAATGCTGAGCACCGTGATGTACGCGGCAATGGTCAAAGATACAAAGAAAGGAAGGAATAGGTCGACATTGGTTTGATCTGTAGAAGCCTGAAAAAGACATTAACACACAGGTATTACCTTCAAATAAATACTTCAATTAATTTAACAATTGACATATTGAAATTGCTTGCTTTACACAAGGCTTACCCGACTAAGGATTCTCCCTGAGGGTGTAGTGTCAAATAATGACATGGGTGCATGTAAGATGCTATAGATGATCTGCTTGAAGAAGACCTGAGCTGTCTTAAGCCCCACAAATGTGACAAGAAAAGCTCTGATAATAATAAAAAATATTGAAACTGCTGCAATGATTGCATAAACACGGATGAACAAAGACGGATTGAAGACATTGTCATCCCCAGTCTCGTATGCTAGCCAATAGTCACTTGCCATGATTGACCACTGCCATATGAATGACATAAACAATACTGCTGCTGCGCCCCACCACCCGTATGCCTCAGTGCAGTATGCCTTGTAAACTCCAAGGCTGACATGACCAGTCTCTCTTTCCTCATCTTCAATAAGTTTGGAAGTTCCTTTCGGGGACTTTGGTTGGTCGCCATACCCATTTTCACCATTGGTTTCTCTCGGGTGTGGAGATGGAAGTTTTGGTGATTTTGGTGCTTCTTCTGGTTCATCAGCTGATATATTGGTGCTCGTTTCCACAAGCTCCATCGCAGTATCATGAGCTGCCACAAGTGCTCCAAAATCCATTCCAGAATCCAGAACGTCATGATATTTTCCTGACTGTACTATCATTCCATCTCGCATGACCTGTTATTTTATCATTATGAAATTATTACAATCAAACATGAAATGAGAAAGAAAAACAAAAAGAAGCTTTCGCTCCAGCTATGCCTTTGAATCTCGATGCTAATATTGGACAGTTTTCCCATTGAACCAAGGAGTGGTAAACTTACAAATATATGATCCACATTGTGCAAGAAGTCAACTTGGTGGGTTACTAGCAAAATTGTTTTGTTCCTCAAAGCTCCTCTTACACATTCCTGCAACCAGAACAATATTAAGACAACTTTTAAGAAATTCCACTGCGCCATTAATTGAATGAGCTTCACAAGCAACTCATAAGATGTTACAATTCATCACCTTGAATATATCTGATCCCGTGTGAGCGTCAACAGCACTGAAGATATCATCAAGAAGGTAGATATCGCAGTCTTGATATACTGCTCTAGCAAGTTGTATCCTCTGTTTCTGCCCACCACTGAGATTTATGCCACGCTCACCTATCTCTGTCTGGTCTCCAAACTCCATCATTTCCAAGTCTTTCTCAAGGCAACAGACTTTAATTACCTCCTTATACTTCTGCATGTTCATTGGCGTTCCAAAAAGAATGTTGTGTTGAATAGTCCCATTTTGGATCCACGAGGTTTGTGCTACATAAGCAGTAGTCCCGCAAACTCTGACCTGCAAGAGCAAAATTAACAATGATGATTAATTCACACAGAATAAATTGCTAGCGCAGAACCAATAAATTTGGTTAAATTAGTATGTACTAAGCTATGTCTACAAAGTACAAACTGCTCATATTTGAGCACCTACCACAGTTCAAATTACCAACTTTTTTCAAGATAAATAAATAGTATTTGGATGAAATCATAGTAACAATGGCCATTAGAGACTGTATTATGCTGTTACTGTTTGGTTATTAAAAATGAATGTTGCAGTTTGGAAAAATATTAGGCTGCTGCCTTCTCAGTAGAATCCACTGATAGTTCAATTCCACTGAATAATATGCTTACAACAGTTGAAATTTTATCTATTTATTTTTTACAGATGATTCCTTTTCTATAGATGGTTCCTTATGGAGTGAAAGAAATGAAAAAGCGTTTTTTTAAGAAAATCTGAATCTGTCAACACTTGAAAAAAAAACTGAAGTGAAGTCCGAGTTAAGACTTTATTTGGTAGATAATAGAAAAATTAATGCAAATATGAAAACATTGACAATGGCAATCTCTCCTGCAGTTATCGGAACATAGCTTTCTATGTTCACATCATAAAGCAGCAGGATGCATGGCCTGCACCATTGAGACTTTTGTACACATCTTTCTTGTTTCGCTATGATTCTCCTCAATAAAGTAGTTCAATAACAATTCAAATGATATATAATGGTACAGTGAATCCAATTGATCCAAGATCAAGGAGTTCATAAAAAAGGAGGATGGTGGGCAATATGTGGATCTACTCAGTTTTATAATATGCAATTATGAGCTAAGATAATTATGCCAAAAAAAGTTCCCTGAATTTGTGCTGGCATGATTAACATTCAACAGAAAATGCCGCCCTAAACATGTTTTTTAACAAATACTGAAAAGGTCTATGAGAACAATACCTTTCCAGAGATCTTATTCATTTCACCAAGCACTGATGCTAGTAATGAAGACTTCCCTGATCCAACAGTACCAACAATAGCAGCAAGCTCCCCCTTTTTAATCTTCAAATTTATATCTTTAAGAACCGTATCTCCTTTTTCATCGTCCCAACTGAACTTTCCTTCACTTACCTCCACAGCAACTCGACCATCACAACCGTCCTCTCTCTCCACTGCTCCTTCCGCCAATTCCTGGGTCATCATAAATTTGTCCAACCTTCCAAGTGAAATCATTGCTTGTGAGATTGAAATCAAGGCCTGTGGGAAACTCCTAATTGGTTCCTGCAGGATCTTGAATAACGAAGTTGCTGTGAACACGGTTCCAGCATTAAGTGGGAACCCCACCAAGATTGCCATCCCAAAAGTCAATGCTGATATGATAATTTGTGTGCTCCAAAGAACAATTATGTTACCCGAAATTGAAACCATGAATTTAGTGAGCCATGAAAACTCAGAGTCTCGGAAATCTTGAATTCTCTTCTTGAAGTGTTCTTCCCATGCTTGAAACTTGATCACTCTCATGTAATTAAGCATCTCATTTGTAGCTTTCATTCTTGAATCACGCATTTTCATCAAATTGAATTGGTAATGATTGTTACGGCGGTTACCAAACACAACAAATACCATCACCCCGATAATCCCCACCAATGCTGAAAGAGTTGCAACTCCAAGGTACAAGTAAAGGAGGAACAAAGCAACACCGACTTGAAGTGGCATCAGCCATATGTAATGCAGCTGAAGCATCATATCGGATAGCTGTTGGGCATCGACAGCCATGTAATTGACAATCTGGCCAACTCCATGGGCTTGTCGGCCAGAGGAAGATAGCCTAAGACCCTTCTTGTATAAAGTGGTGATTAGAGTGGATCGAATGAGCATGCCAACCTTCATAGAATGAAAATTGAATTGATGAGAGCACAAGACTTCAATGCATTTTGCAGTGAGGAGTATCAAGACTAGATAGTAGCCTTCATATGGAGAACTCCCCTTCCCTGAGGTGAAATCGACAAATGCTTGGAGAAGGATTGGACCCATGTACATGACACAGAGGCGAATGATAGCAAGGAAAGCAGTGAAGGCCAAGTCCTTCCAGAAGCACCGAAGCAACATTGTTTGAACGGGGTGGTTTGCTTTCTCAGATGGCTTAGGGAAATTCAATTCGAAAAGCTCTGACATTCTTTCAGCTCTGTGATAAGGTGCAAGAGATGGGACATCGTCTAGTTTGAGAGGAGACTTGTAACCTCTTTGTAACAATGGGTTCATCCAATACCAAACAGCTTTAGATAAGAGGGATGCAGAAGCATAACCAGTCACACTTGACTTGCTCAAAAGTGGTTCTGTCAGTTTTTCTTCAGATTCTCTGGATGATTTTACTCCACTTGATCCTATGATGGCTATAACAAGAAGAATGGCAGATATAGGGAGAGTAACTAATGAGTATATGTCATCAGTTCTCAATTCACTATCCACATCTCCCATAATGGAACTAATCCGAATTATCGCAGAAGCTGAGAACAATCCAGTCACAATGAAACTCAGGACCCAATATATTCGAAGTGTCATAGGATGATTAACAGCTTCAAACCTCTTCTCATGGGCAATTAGAACAGCAATTGCTGCATGAGTTACAGCTTGAACTAGCCGATATAGAGCTTCAGTTAGCTCCCACGAAGATTCATATGTCTTTGTAAAGGCTATGTGACAAGTTTAAGGCCAAATTGTATTGAAAAATATTGTTCTCCATTCATTGAATAGAATACAAGCTTATATAGAGCTAACTTTGACATAACCTAATAGAAATAGGAAACCTAGCAAACTTAGGAAACCAAAATACAATAGGAAATCTAACCAAACTTAGGAAACCAAAATACAATAGGAAAGTCTTCCTAACCCCATAAAACTTCTAACCCCATAAAACTTGAAACACAATATGCTAAAATATATTTTACTAGGATGTATTTCCTAATAATAGGATGTATTTCCTAATACCCCCCTCAAGTTGGAGCATGAGGGTTAAGAATGCCCAACTTGCCAAGGAGATAATCGAACTGCGATTTGCCCAAGGCCTTTGTGAAAATGTCTGCCAACTGATCAGTCGTCGGCACATACGAAGGAGCAATAAGACCATCCTGAATAGCATCACGAACGAAGTGACAATCAACTTCAATATGCTTCGTACGTTCATGGAAGACGGGGTTCTGCGCAATGTATATGGCAGACTGACTATCACAAAAGAGGGGAATGGCCTTGGGGTGAAGTACCCCTAAACTCAATAATAAACCTTTCAACCATTTCAACTCACACGTTATGGCGGCCATAGAGCGATATTCCGCCTCAGCCGAAGAACGAGAAACTGTATGTTGCTTCTTAGTTTTCCAAGCAATAGGAGAATGGCCCAGAAACACCAACCACCCCGTCAGGGACCGCCGAGTAATAGGGCAAGCAGCCCAATCAGAATCACACCAACCTTGCAAAGTCAAGTCACTATCCGAGCGCAGGAGAATACCATAACCTGGAGTACCTTTCAAATAGCGGACAACGCGCAATGCAGCATCCCAATGCTCCTGTCGCGGTTGCTGCATAAACTGAGATAGAACATGAACCGAGTACGTCAAATCAGGACGTGTGACCGCCAAATAGACCAAACGCCCCACCAGACGCCTATAAGACTCGGGATCCGAGAGAAGAGAACCCGTGGCACGTGCCAGTTGATGGTTTTGTTCGATCGGAGACATAGCAGGCTTCGAACCCAAGAGACCCACCTCCGAAATAATATCAAGTGCATATTTACGTTGACAAAGAAACAACCCTGCAGAGCTGCGGGCAACCTCAATACCAAGGAAGTATTTAAGGACCCCGAGGTCCTTCATATGAAAACAGGAGCCAAGGTAGCTTTTAAACAGAGCCAAAGCAGCAGAATCATTCCCAGAGAGTATTAAATCATCAACATATACAAGCACATTAATTTGAACCGGCCCCTTCTTATAAGTAAAAAGGGAATAATCAGAATAGGACTGTAAAAAACCATACCCTTTTAAAGCTGACACGAGCTTAGCAAACCAACATCGAGGAGCCTGTTTCAATCCATATAGAGATTTACGCAACCGACACACCAAACCAGGTTCATCAGAGGTAAAGCCAGGAGGGAGTTTCATATAGACCTCCTCATTTAGATCCCCATGCAGAAAAGCATTGTGTACATCCATCTGATGCAACTCCCAATTTTTAGAAGCCGCAATTGCAAGGAATGCGCGAACAGTCGTCATCTTTGCCACTGGAGCAAATGTCTCGCCATAATCTATCCCTTCGGTCTGATGATTACCGAAAACAACCAAACGAGCCTTCAATCTCTCAATACTAGCATCAGATTTGTACTTTATCTTATACAACCATTGACTACCAAGCGCTTTCTTCCCTGAAGGCAACTTTTCCATAGTCCACGTCCCATTGTCTTCCAAGGCCCGCATCTCGGCTTGCATAGCGGCGCGCCACCCTGCATCTTTTACAGCCTCCTTAAAAGACTGTGGCTCTCTTCCAGCTGTAATAGCTGCAATAAAATTTCGGTGTTTCACAGAAAAACTGTCACAACTAACATAATGTGCTATAGGATAAGGTGTACCTGAGGGAGGTGAAGATGTAGAAGCAGGTGAAGCGGAGGATGGACTATTTTTCTTCACCGTAGTGTGTGTAACAAAGTCACGTAGCTTAATCGAAGAATACTTTTCTCGAAAGCCACGACCTAAATGCTCACTTGGCGGAGCATCTCCCGACACTGCCCCCCTTGAATCATCCGTAGGAGAAGGCGTAGGCAACACCTGTGGTTGCGGTGCAGAGAGCACGGGCTGCAACGGCGTGGCGGTGGGCTGTGGTATGGCTCGCGGCTGCTGGGCTGGAGCAGGCCTGGGTGTGGACGGTGTGGCGGCCTGTGGCGGCGACGGCAACTGTGTGGTGACCTGCGGCTGCTGGTCTGGAGCATCCCTGGGCGTGGGAGGGCGTACTAGCTGCCCCTCCTCAGCATTTTCTAAAAAATCCGGAAAATCCACAGCCACCCCTTCATGCAAATCACCATGAATGTCATTGCGAGCAGCAAAATTAGGAGCCTCAACATCAAGATATGGGAAGACATTCTCATAAAACTTGACATCCCTTGACACAAAAAAATCTTGCTTGTCCAAATCAAACAAATACCAACCCTTCTTGCCAAACGGATATCCCACAAAAACACATTTACGACTCCTACTGGCAAACTTATCACCCTTTGCCTTCTGATTATGAGCGAAGCACAGAGAACCGAAAACACGCAATTCACCAAATGAAGGCGGACTACCAAACAAGACTTCATATGGAGTTTTATTGCCAAGAATACTAGAAGGTGTCCGATTGATGATATGAGCAGCGGCAAGGGCACATTCCCCCCAAAAATAAAGCGGTAGACCACCCTGAAATCGTAGGGCACGAGCAACATTCAAAATGTGTTTATGTTTCCTTTCTGCCCGGCCATTTTGTTGAGGAGTCCCCACACAAGAAGTTTGAAACAGAATGCCATTGACCAAAAAATAATCCTTTAGGCAATTAAATTCAGTACCATTATCACTACGAACAATCTTCAATTTCTGAGAAAATTGTCTATCAATCATAGCTATAAAGGACAGAAACATTTTAAAAACTTCTGTTTTATCAACTAACAGATAGATCCACACAGCGCGGGAGAAGTCATCCACTAGTGTCAAAAAATAGCGAGCCCCACAAGACGATGGTGTATCATATGGCCCCCATAAATCACAATGGACTAACTCGAAAATGCGAGTAGAGTGATTGTCACTTAACGGAAAACTATCCCTAGAATGTTTAGCACGATGACAAACTTCACATGCTTTATTCAAGTTACCACTAGAATTGCTAAAAAAAGGAAGCAACTTCACCACTTTCTCAGAAGGATGCCCCAATCTGCGATGCCATAGCTCCAAAGAAGTTGAAGGAGCAACTGAAACTGCTTTCACCTTTGTCTCCTCCCGTAAGTAGTATAGTCCATCCCTTCTGTCACCCGTTCCAATCACCTCCCTCGTGTGTCGGTCCTGGATAGCACACAAGTCGGAGTTAGTTATGAATTCACAATTTATATCATCACTCAATTGTGAAGCCGAAATTAAATTACAATTTAATTTTGGAACATAAAGAACATGGTTAAGAATAATTTTGTCAGTAAGCTTGACAATTCCTTCCTTCAAGGCAACAACGTTTTGACCATCTGGGAGGCCAACAGAACAGGGAGTCACAGTTCTTAGATCCGACAAATACGACAAATCTCCCGTAACATGATTGGAGCACCCAGTGTCAATAATCCACTTACCATTCAACCGATTAGTACCTGATCCGATGTGAAGATTGAGAGCCTGCCATTGTTGGTACCTATTGTTGGTAACATGGGCGTTTGATGGAATTCTCTAATGTCCATGATAGCTCCTAGCTTATTGCTTGGTTTTAACCTGGCTCTGATACCATGACAAGTTTAAGGCCAAATTGTATTGAAAAATATTGTTCTCCATTCATTGAATAGAATACAAGCTTATATAGAGCTAACTTTGACATAACCTAATAGAAATAGGAAACCTAGCAAACTTAGGAAACCAAAATACAATAGGAAATCTAACCAAACTTAGGAAACCAAAATACAATAGGAAAGTCTTCCTAACCCCATAAAACTTCTAACCCCATAAAACTTGAAACACAATATGCTAAAATATATTTTACTAGGATGTATTTCCTAATAATAGGATGTATTTCCTAATACTATGATACATAGTACTGATTGAGATATTGCTAATATAGATGATAAAATCAAAGCAAGTTTGAACCATAAATTCGTAGTGACACAATGAACTCTATTATTTCTAATGAGAGGTTTTTCAAGAGAAGAGGCCGGACGACGAGAACATAACTTTATGATTGCAAACCCAAGGAGAAGGAATAGGAATAGGAGGTCGAGGGAGGCGTATAAAGCTCGCTGAGGGCATGGGGAGAGGAAAACAAATCCAGCCCATTGAAGTGCAACTGACAATGGAGATGTAGAATCTGAAGATTGAATAGTAGAGCTTGAACATGAGAGGGATGTAATCCAAGATACAGAGGAGGAAGAAGACATGCTTATACACAAGTTTCACTCAAAATTCACAAACTCAAGTTCTACTTTGTGCTTTTGCTTGATATCCACCATTTTGTTTATCTTTCTGAAACATTGCAAGAGAAAAGATTCAGAACAGACCTTAAAAGGTTTTTATGAATAACAAACAAATACAAAACTGAAGAAATGGTTCAGAATCTTCACTTGAAATGTACAAGAGCCAGAAGCAAAATCTCAAATAGTAGAACTTAAACTTGTTTGTTCTTCACCTTCTAATCGGTCTTTCTGAATTGAAAAGGAGAGAGTGCATGATTCATTTCATTGTGTTTCGATTCTTTACGACTTCTCATATATTTTGGTGTCCACATTAGGTATAAATCAGATCATGAGAGTGCTTAAAGGATTGATTGGTACTTACGAGGAAGAAAAGTTATGGCATGTCTATCATACAACCACTTTAGTAATAGAACACTTTGCAAGGTTACTCCCTAACCTGGAGACGGCGAATTTAGAACTAATTAGGTTCTTTGTTGAAGCTTTGAATCAAATTTATTGTTTTGTCGATGATGAAACGAGTGAACGTATAAGCGATTGTAAATTTTATCATCACTTTTTGTTTTTCGTATAAAATTTGGAGATTCTAAATACTCCAGCTCACTTTCCAAAAAAAAAAATTAAAAAAATTAAAAAAATAAAAAATAAAAAAAAGGAGATAACAGAGCAGTATGTAAAAAACAGCTATTACGTACGTAGACTTTATAGTCAAAAGCAATCGATGACTGAAGAAGTGCTCAAGAGACGTGTAGAAAAACAGAGCAAGGAAAACCAGAGACCTCGTCGACTTCTCACTCGCGGACTCACACAGACCACAAAATAAATGAAAAGAAATAATGGGGTCTTGTGATCTATTGTTTGGCATTGTTGGCCTTTTGAGTAATTTTTTGTAGTTTAGTATATAGTCTTGTAAATTTGAGTAATCCTACGGTGCAGTATTGATATAGTGCAAGGGGGGGTTATCACAGTTTGGTATCAGAGTCTGATCAGTCGAAAGTGTGCCACTTAGAGGTGGGCCCTCAGACAACGTGGACGTTGTGCCTGTGTGGCCAACGTGGACGTTGGGCGTCAAGGGGTAGATTGTGAGACCCTGAGTGGGCGGACCTGAGGTGAGGGTGAGGGTTGGAGCCCAACAGGCCCAATATGCCTAGAGAGGTTGGACGAGCTACAAGGGGAATCATAGTCCCACATCGTCTGGGTAGGGGAGGAGGATGATCCTTATATGTGTGAGGTCAGCTCCCCATTGTATCGACGCGTTTTAAAGTCGTAAGGACCGGATGCAGTGACGGAGCCGGGGGGGGGGGGGGGCAGAGTAATAAGTCATAATTAATTAATGATAATATAATAACTAATTACTTTAACAAAAAAATTTAATTTGAACAATACATAAATAACTATACAAAACATCAATTGCTAAACAAAAGTCCATCTAATCTAAATCTAAAATTAAATGTGGACAAAAAATGGGTTATTGCGATTTGCCACCTATCATAAATAACTAATTAGAGGTTACCCTATCATTGAACACTATTACAGTCTCCCCCAGGACTAGTAATTAACGTGCATTGACTGTCAAAATGCTCACGTTGATTACCAAAATGTCCTTCAAACAATAACTCACAGATGAATCTCGAAATACAAACATGTTTCTTGAGAAAAAAATTTAATGGATCAAAATTTTCATGTATCTCTAAAAAAATCCTATGAATAAAATAAAAAACTAGATCTCAAAATACGAATTCATCGAGAAAATGCATTTTTTTTAAAACTTATTCCTCAAAGAAGAAAATGTTGATGTTGATGATGGGAAAAACAACTAAGTCAACAAAAATAGGCGATTGCCGGTGTCGCAGTAAACAGATAGAGGAAGCAAATGAGAACAGATAAAGAGGAAGGGGTGGGGCAGGACGGATTTGTCAACAAGGGTGACCATATTAAAAATAAATAAATAACTAAATAAAAAATTGAAGTCATGCCCCCACTTGCCCCCATGTGGCTCCGTCCCTGAATGTAGCTAAATGCAGTGACGGAGCCAGGATTTATGTTGAAGGGGGCGGAGTAATAAGTCATAATTAATTAATGATAATATAATAACTAATTACTTTAACAAAAAAAATTAATTTGAACAATACATAAATAACTATACAAAACATCAATTGCTAAACAAAACTCCATCTAATCTACTGGAAAGAAAATGAATCCAACAAATTACCTTGTATGTGCACAAAAGATAAATATATAGGAGACAAATCAAATTAGTATATAAAATTAATTTCAAATGTAAAATTAGATGTGGACAAAAAATGGGTTATTGCAATTTGCCACCTATCATAAATAACTAATTAGAAGTTACCCTATCATTGAACACTATTACAGTCTCCCCCCAGGACTAGTAATCAACGTGCATTGACTGTCAAAATGCTCACGTTGATTACCAAAATGTCATTCAAACAATAACCCACAGATAAACCTCGAAATACAAACATGTTTCTTGAGAAAAAAATTTAATGGATCAAAATTTTCATGTATCTCTAGAAAATCCTATGAATAAAATACAAAACTAGATCTCAAATACGAATTCATCGAGAAAATACATTTTTTTTTAAATTTCTTCCTCAAAGAAGAAAGATGTTGATAGTGGAAAAAACAACTAAGTCAAGCAAAAATGGGCAATTGTCGATGTCGCAGTAAACAGATAGAGGAAGCAAATGAGAACAGATAAAGAGGAAGGGGTGGGGCAGAACGGATTTGTCAACAAGGGTGGCCATATTAAAAATAAATAAATAAAAAATTAAAGTCAGTGGGGGCAAGTGCCCCTACTTGCCCCCATGTGGCTCCGTCCCTGGCCGGATGATAGCCCAAAGCGAACAATATTGATACAGTGCAGGAGGGGGTCGTCACACCTGACCTGGCTCTCTAGACAAGTTCAAAAATGTTGTGTGATATGCATGATATAAAATGTAAATCACGAGAGTATTCATAGCAGGCGAGTTCAAAAGCCAAACTTGATCGAGTTTTTGTAAAACTTTGAGTGTGCATTCTCGTGCTCCAAAATATTTTCGAAAGTACCTAAAACCGATGACTTGAGTTTGCACTACATCAAATTGGCACTTTTGTAACAACTCTCAAAACAGTATCACTTTTGAGATGTTGCAATTCACCAAACAATTTCAAGTCAAAACTAAATTTAGCCAAAAAAATGAAAAACAGTAACACAAAAAATGATACAATAAGTTGGATCACCATAAATAGTATCACTTTTATAATCATACTCTTCATGGTGATACAATTATTATATCATTTTGTTTGTGAAAATGTGTAAAATTGTTAGGTGAATTGTTACACTTCAAAAGTAATACTGTTTTGGGGGTTGTTACAAAAATGTCAATTTGGTGTAGTGTTGTTTTGTAGTTTATGATCAACACTTGTATTGAAATGCATCCATCTATATCGTAAATATATTAGTCTTGCATGCCATTATCATTCCTATCTTATTCTCTTTAATAAATTTGTCTGTTCTTATGATTAGTACACATTTCGTGGAAAACAACTCTTATTGGTATGATATAATTGAAGCTTAGAATTTGACTTCATAGTTCATGCCAAAGAAGAAACTAAGTTCCAAATTTGTTTGCATATATGGAAAGTCATTATGATAAGAGATAGTTGTTTTCTTGGGCAAATCACAGCTTGTTTGATTGGTTTAGATTCATGGAACTTTGACACTTTTCACATAGAGACATGTGTTGTTATTTGTCCCATCTTATAACCTATATAACGAAAATTCCGCTATAAAAATCTATATTAGGTGGCATTTGTTTTTTTTTCGATAGTCCTGACTAAGAAGTGATTCATTTTGATTGAGTGTTTGTTTTTATTTTTAAACAAAATCAAAATTTTTTAATAGGTTTTGAATTCAAAACAATTTAGTAAACATTAAGGAGGTGCTTAGCATTTAGTATTAATCACTAAGGGGGGTGTATTGTATCTGAATTTTGTGGGCAATTTAATAAATTTCATGGATTCTGAAAATTCAAGTGTATTCAATTTGGATTTTAAAAAGTCCACAAAAGTCTAGGGGTATTCAATCAGAATTTTAAAAAGTCTTTCTGAAAGTCCACAAAAGTTTTAGGGTATTCAAAATATCATTCATATTTATGGATTTGGAAAATCATGGATTCTCATGGACTTTGTAGTGTTAGGTATAAATAACAAAGTTCAATAATTTGCCAGCTTCCATATCAAAGATTTCAACTTGAAAAAAAGTCTCCCAAAGTTCTTCCTTGTGCCAGCCGCGAAGAGATTGTTTCCCATCCTCTTGTTTTCTCGATTTTAGAGCATTTGTGAAGGACATTACTTGGCAAAAGAAACGAGAGAAGTCTCATGTGAAATAAACAAGGTCAAACATTTGGTTTTTCCTCACAGAAATTTTTTCAAAAAACTTCGCCAACGTGTAGCCCAGCAATATAGTTGATCTATCAAGATAAGCCAGGATTGAATGCGCACACCCACTTCTTTTTTCCAAGGATTGCCAGTGCCTCCAGGAATTCCTTCATTGCGGACCTGATTTAGTTTTACATATAGATGCATATTTAGTTTTAACCTCTGATGACTACCTTAAAGGCATTTAGAGCAGTTATTTCCATATGCTGAAAGATCTCTTCCAATCTCCAAACATGGGATATATTTGAACTCATCCAAACATGGGGCTCTACTATCATACTAAATAATGAAGAACGCAAGTACATATAGACACACCGAATAAGAGAACTGAAACAAACCAGGATCCACATAGAATTGATAAAGCAGTTTACTGTATCCTTGTAAAAGAAATTCGGTTGAACTCAATTTAATCATACAGCTAAGGTCAGGGAAACAACAAATAGCAGAGCACAATGTAAAAACCAGCTGATGCATGCAGTTTGCATTCCCCTCTCCAAATTGTTCACACTATGTGACGCAGCAAAAACCGAACCATACACATCTTGATTTATATGGGCTTGATCTTGAAGTGAAGTGAGATGAGAGAAAACACAAAGCACTTCAAGTCCTGCAACAACAACAAAATGACACAATAGAACATTGTGAGAAACTGTTGGCTACAATCACGGTACACACAAAATTCAAAATTAATCATATAGGCTCTATTTCTCGATCAATTTGGAAAGGGAAGGGAGGGAGGGAGAGGTGGGGAGGGGTTGTTTGGGTGTGGAATTCTTCAATGTTAGCTTGAGTGGAAGCTATGTTGTAAGAACTAGCTTACAATCAAACTTGTTTTCTTCATCGCCATAAAAAATCCTGGGAATAGGAGGGCGGAGGAATGGTTTTTGCACCTTCACAGATATATGCTTTGACAACAAGTTATTTGTGTTGACAACAAAAACCCTGGGGAGTGCTTAGCTATTTGTGTTGTCAAAGCATCTATATGTGAAGGTGCAAAAACCATTCCTCATAATACAATTTTATGGACGTTTACTTCTTATTTTAAAGATGCTAATTAACAATCTTTTCTTTTTCTAGTTTTTTTAACACATGTATCTCTCACTTTTGTTAATTATATGAGGACGTTTTTTTGTTTCATCACTATTTACCAACTTCTTTTTTATCTTGCAAATAATTAGAAATCTGTAAAAGTCGTTCATACAAAGTCCGTGGATTTTCATAAATCTCTAGAAAGTCTGTAGCAAAAGTCTATGGATTTAATAAATCAGCAGAAGTCCGTGGACAATTTAAAGAGTCTGTGGACAATTTAAGAGTCCGTGAACTTTTCAAATTATTTATCAATTCCACAAGAATCCATATACAATACACCCCCCTAAGTGTTTAGCGTTGAATGCTGAAGAAAAAAAAAAAAACAAAAAACACCTCCTTAGTTTAGTGTATAAGTAACCTAGGAAGATTTTGTTGAAGAATTGGCAAGATTCTATTATCATTTCAAACACTTTAACATTAACATTTGAAATGTTGAACAAAATTTGAGTGGTCTTATATTAACATTAACATTTCAAATGTCCAAAGCAAAATTTGTATTAATACTTTTATTGAAATGTTGAACAACTTTAACACTATAGCAGGTCTTATATTTATCAACAATTCTAGGCGGTTAGGGCAGCTAGCCACTTTTGGGTCAGGGTTGGGATTTTTTACCATTTTACCCTTACTATACATAATATTTGTGATTGTATTTTAAAGAGAAGTGGTACAAAGGTTAAAAAAAAAACCCAACCCTAATCCAAAAATGGCTAACAGCCCTAACTGCCTAGAATTATTCTATATTCACACATGCATAATATTATCTTGGCTTCATATATGAAGATATGATGACATTTTATCTATTCTGCCTGATTGCCAACCCTAATATAATTAGATTAAGAATTTCTTGTAGGTATAGTGATTACATCAGGTGTGTCCAATTGTTTCTCAATGAAGTGAAACCTCCATTACATTATTGAAAAGAAAAGAGAACTGTGTTTGGCTTTTTCATGATTGAATATGATAGAGATAAATATGTGTGTTTCAAGGGATGATTGATTTTGGAAATTCTAATCAATGAATGATTTATTTTGGAAGTCAACTATTACTCCTTGTTGGCACTTGCATGTCTATGGTGTTTGTGCTATGTGTCACAACTATTTTCTTGCCTAGTCAAGTGAGTACTTGTGAAAAGAAAGCCCGTGACATATGGTACTTGTGCTTGTGATGTTAAGGAAGTTTCCTTTTCTGTGTTAAAAAGTAGGTGTTCATTGCTTACTGTTATATGATGTTGTTTAAGGATATTTCTTACAGGAAGTAGTCATTTGTATATTTTTCAGAGAAATAATTAAATTTGATGAAGAATCTTGAGTTTCCAAATTCCTTGTAGTAATCTTCTATCATCACCTCTAGATAGAAGATTACTATAAGGTATTTAGAAACTTAAGATTCATTATGTTGGTCACTGATGTTGTTTTTCACATGAACAAGTGTGATGGTTGTTTTGATTTCTATGCGACTGATGCAAATGATAAAATAATAGACACTAATAAAGGATGTTGTAGGAAATGCATGACAACAAATTTTGAAGCAGAACTGGAAGGGGTCATACTAGCAAGTGAATGAACGATTGCGAAAGGGTATGTAGTGATAATTGATAACAAATACATTGCAGAAGTGATCAATGGTAACAACAAACATTTATCATGAAACCAGAAGGTTACTTGACAACATCGTCTTTGAATGTTTCAGAGCAATTCATATTAGAAGGAACACGAACTTAATAGCTTATCGGCTTACTACCTCAGTCTATGCTAGTGGTAGTAGTGGTGGTGGGAGCAACTCTGTGCGGGGGCAACTCTGAGTGAGAGGGCTGTGCAGATCTAGGCTGAGCGAGGGCTGTGAAAAGGCTGGATGAGGGTTCCATTGAGCAGTATTCTCATTGAGCGTGGGTTGTCAAGAGGTTGAGCGAAGGTTGTCAAGAGGCTGAGCGAGGGTTTCCTCTTCTCACTGAGTTTTAGAGCGAGGGTTTTGAGCGAGCATTCTCAGATAGTAAATGCATGACAACAAATTTTGTAGCAGAACTGGATGGGGTCATACTAGCAAGTGAATGAACGATTGCGAAAGGGTATGTAGTGATAATTGATAACAAATACATTGCGGAAGTGATCAATGGTAGCAACAAACATTTATCATGACAACAGAAGGTTGCCTGACAACATCGTCTTTGAATGTTTAAGAGCAATTCATATTAGAAGGAACACAAACTTAATAGCTCATCGGCTAACTACCTCAGTTTATGCTAGTGATAGTAGTGGGAGTAGTGGTGGTGGGAGCAACTATGTGTGGGATCAACTTTGAGCGAGAGGGTTGTGTGGGAGCAACTCTGAATGAGGGCTGAGCGAGAGGGATGTGCAGATCTGAGTGAGGGCTTTGCAGATCTAGGCTGAGTGAGGGATGTGAAAGAGAGTGAAAGAGTAGAGTGTGCAGATCTGAGCGAGGGCTGTGAAGAGGTTGAGTGAGGGTTCCACTGAGCAGTATTCTCACTGAGCGAGGGCTGTCAAGAAGCTGAGCCAAGAAGCTGAGCGAAGGCTGTCAAGAGGCTGAGTGAGGGTTTCCTCTTCTCACTGAGTTTCAGAGCGAGGGTTCTCAGATATTCAGCGAGGGTTTTCTCAACGGACTGGCGTTTTTGGCAAAAGGGTAATACCATTAAGTTTTTTTACTATCTTATTTATTTTTCTCAAGAAAGATACGACTAGATAACCTTTGAATTGTACGCTTCGACTAGATACGACTAGATAACCTTTGAATTGTATGCTTCGACTACAAATCTCTCTTGTCACTCAAAAATGAATCACTCAGAGATTGGTTAGTTATCACTCAGTTTATATGTGAGAAAGAGAATAATATATGGAAAGACAAACATCTCACATATAATAATCATGAAAAAAAACGGACTTTTCACATAATGAAATGAATATGATCTCATGGACAGGAATATCAATTACTTTGAGAATGTTGAATCACACGCCATAGTTCTTGTTTATTTAATCTCCACGTCTTTGAACCAAACTTTTACTTAAGATCAATTAGGTCTTTATTAGGTTGTAATGATGCTAAGATTTTGGCTAACAAGAATGGAAAAGGATACGAGAAAATTCTCTGAGAATGGATACACTCTTTAATAAGCACGTGGGGCTCTGAAGAATAAACCAATGTTGTACACCATTAATTTTTTCTTCCTTCGAAATTCTTCTTCATATATCTTTTTTTTTTTTTTTTTTTTTTTTTTGTATACATGTTTTCCCCTTCTGCACAATAAAACATTTTAGTCCCGAGGATTCATGGAGTATTTAATTTCAACCCTTTTTGTTTGCCCATTTCAAAAATACATCAATCATACACATTCTCAGAGACATTGGGTAAGGATAAAAATAGTATGGGATATTACTCCCTAACTGGAGTAGGTAATGGAGATGGGGTTAGCAAAGAAAAAGTCTATTTAAAGGCTCAAAGGGTTGCAAATGGATATTTATCATTGGGTAGGCTAAAAGGCTAAAGAACGATTCAAAGAAAAAAAATGCCTATATCACTTCTTGAGCTCTAGTCGGTATTATGACATCTTAACTAAATAAAACAAGAAGTTCTAGTGTAATAATTCAATTTTAACACCATTCTCAAAGCAATCAATAAAAGAAACAAGAATAATGAGATCATCAACGAGAAAATGCGGACTCAAGAAAAATCAGAGTTTATTTAATAACCCTCAAGAAAAAAAGAATGTCTCGAAACTCACAAGGGTTAAGTCTCCACTATATTATTCTAAGGTTTTCTAATTAATATCTTACTGATTAACTTCAAATCATGCTAACTCGGCTTATAGTGCAAGAATGGTCGAGTTAATATCATGAAATATATTTAACTTAAAGATAATATCAAACCTTATGTTTTCCTATTGAAATATAAAAGTGACAAGTGAAAGCATGTATTCCTCAAATTTAAAGGGCATACTTGAAAGCATATCCTCTTCATTGGAAAGAAACTTAGATTTTGAATGCATTTTCAAATCGAAAATTTTCACACAGTCATAATTAACTATGTATTCAATGGAGATTGAGTAGAATACAATAGTCAATTGTGAAATACATTCATTTCAAAATTTTCGAAGAATGCAGAAAAACTCATAAACCTCACCCCCAAACCTAAACCAAACATTGTCCTCAATGTATAAAATGATGATCATGACAAATGCAGGAAAAAGAAAAGATGAGAGTTAAAGTGATATTACCATGGGAAAGTTTTTACCAATTTTAACGAAATCTTCCACCAATAAACGCTCAGAGACATATGAACTTTGGGCTCATCATGATAAATTGATAAAAACAATACATGACACAAAAAGGTATACAAATGAAATAATGAAAAAAAATTACATGTATCAGTTGTAAGTCAAAATTGTTACGGAGCTAACGAGTATGAGTGAAATGCAACTAGAAATAACTCGAAAATCAATCCAAACTAACCATAATGACACAACTGAAGCTAGGTTACCTCCTAGGAGCGCTTGGTTTAACATCGTCAGCCCGACATATATTCTCCCTCGTGAATGATATATCATGAAGTGACGAGGAAGAACATAGGGAACATTCACCTCCAAACCTAGTCTATGATATAAACGAGTCAAAAGGGTTAAGAAATCGTATACCAACAATCTGAAATGTTGAGGATCATTCCACTCAAAAATAGCAACCACATGCGACACAAGATATACTAGCACATCCCAAAAGTTGCAAGGACACCATCTAAAATCATATAGAAATTGTAAAGAATCTCGCATTCCTTGGAAGTCAGTAGGGATCTTAAACATGAATGGGTCGCAAGTAGTGATATGCAACAAAGGATCCTCCCTTACTCCTAAAATGGAACAACCTAAGTCTGGTTCCAAATCTGAAGATTGGATAATTTCCACATCGGGATGGTGAAAATTGAAATCCTTACTCAGGAACATGGGATCCACATAATTAGCCCTGGTCAATGGAAATGTGATGCAGGTAGATGTAACTATAGATATATCTGGTGGTACAGGCTCATCACATGAATCACACAAAGATGTTGGGCTGGATAGCTCAACAACACCCCCAACCCTAGAGTTGACACTACTTATGGATTGCACTCTTTTACTAGATATGTCTCCCGACTTCTTTGAGACAACCTGTTTTGAATTCAATATAGATTAAATAATAACAGGCAAAGTATCATCAGTACCTGAAAACGCATACCTGAGTGTGTCAGGTAATTGTTTAAGGTCAAGCTCAGGTGGCTCAATTGATGGGACTAGTTTTGACTCACTGAGTGGAAGAGGCTCCACTTTAGGATCCACAATGGGGACTGAGTCAAGCAAATCATTGACTTCCCTAATGGAATCATCAACATCAAAGTCGATCTAAACTAAAATGAGTCAAACAAGCCTCTAAATGTTCATGTGTATCATGAAAATAGTCAAGGGGAGACTCTAAAGAATGTTCACAGTTTGATTCTATGCATGAGTCACTAGGAAGGCATATGTCTAATGAGTCAACATGGGAAGGAGATGTCTGTAGTGTCTCAGAATCTACAGGTTCATCAATAAATGAGGCTTTATCAGTCTTCTTATGAGAAGAGGATGCAACCTGTATAAAATTGGGTGAGGATATAATAACACTTATGTCAGGTATTCCTACCTGATTGTAAACCAGTTTTCCACTCCTAAGGGTAGTAATGGATTGGACATCTTCACTGTCCGGCTCAGATGTGCCACTAATTTCAAATTGACCATTTGGGTTGGAAATAGGTTGGCTAGGGACTTCCTCTGACTCTATCTCAAGACGTGATCAGCTATCTGACTCAAATTCATCTCAAGTTTCTTGATAGCTTGAGCATTTTGTTGAGAATTAGCTATCAATTCTGTAATGTCCCAAGAAGTTTTCTCAAACATATCTCCAGTTCGCTGCATAAAACGAGTTAAGGCGTCCTCTAAACTAAATGTGTTAGGAGGAGGAACAACTTGATTAGGTTGAGGCTCACTAGCAGGAATGGAAACTTGAGGAGTCGAGGGAGTGACAATAGGGCCTCCATGGTACTGACCATGGGCCCATGAGAAGTCAGGATAATATGCTGAACCTGAGTTGTAATAATCTAAATATGGATCATAATCAGGTTGTCGCATGACATTAAATGATGCATTGACTTGCTCAGGAAACCAAGATGGATAATCATTGAGGTTCATTTTTTTTATGCAAGCCTAACCTCTAAATGAAGATGACCTAACTCTAAAAAAAAATAAAAATAGGAAAACCTAATCAGGACCTATATGATGCGCAAGCAAGATGAATGGCAAATGACCCTAGATAAGTACTTAGCAATACAATCATTCAGATTGCCTTCGGGTACTGCGTAGCTGATAGTTATAGCCCCACGAAAAGTCGAGGTTTCTACGAAGCAAATTAATCTCGTGATAAACTAATTTACTAGGTAGAGGCTGTAACGTCTGGTAATCCCTACAAGCACTCCTTTTTATTACCTATGTTTGTTACTAATCAATGGCTGAAATCCATTTTAATTAGCCTATCCGCGGGAGAGAGCACAAAGTTTCACAGCTTCAAAAATATCTTGAAATCTAATTGCTCCTACCTCATTTTCTACCTTCAGCTTAAAGTGTAATGCCAATTTCAGAACTATTCCAAGATTGGATATGTTTCTTCACTTGACTACTTTAAACTTTCAAGTTTCAAAAAAGGGTCCTATGAGCGTCTTGTCCTAATTTATCTTGCTACAAATTTTAATAGTGAGGGCTTAGGTCCCTAACCCTAAAATAAATGGTGGTTAACCTATCCGCGGGAGGGAGCACATAATTTTACAGCATAAAAAATATCCTCAATCTATTCAAATTTGCATGCAATTCTAGCTAAAAACAAAACAAGCAAAACACACAGTAATCCACTCAGAAATCGCGTGCAAATGCAGTGGGAAGAAGTTACCTCTGGCGTGAGCCTCGCTTGGGTTACTTGCGACACCGGGTAGAAGTCGAGTTGACGTCGATCAGAAGCACCGTCCACCCGATGGCTCGCCCACTTCTGAGAGTGTTCACACGATAGCAACCTGTAAACAATTCAAACTTTGTGCTTTTTGTTTTGTTTTCTTTTTGTTTGTTTATTTATTTATTTATTATGCAACCTGTAATATATATGTTTCCTACCTGTTAATACCTGCAAAAAAAACAAAAACAAGTATCAAAACTTCTAAGACTTAAAAGAAATAACTAAAAAATAAAATCAAGCATATCCTAAAAGCAAAAGCAATCTATATCTGACCTAAATTTTTTTTTTTTTTAACCTAAATTACAAATTTGTGAAACTCTTAAATTCAATTACACCGCTACGGTCCCCGACAACGGCGCCAAAACTTGATGCAGATTTAACTAACCTAAATAAATAGGTTAATTTAACCTAGTCTTAATAACTGAAAGTGCACAGTGTCTAACTGTTAGACAAGGGCAAGTACAGATCGATCCCACAAGGACTGTGGTTGCAATTAAATTTCAGATTTGACTTAAACTAATTTAAATGGGGATTACAGTAAACAAAATATCTAAACTAAAAATCAAATTAAAAAGCAAAATAAAAAGTTTTTAAGAATATGAAAAGGAAAACCAAGGCATTGAATCCACCAATTCAGTTTTTCAAATTATTTTAATCTAACTTATTATTTTCTAAAGCGAGAAGCCTTAGGGATGAGAATCCCTTGCTTGCAACGATGATGTGATCGTTAAGAACAATTTAGTTTTAAAATCCAATGTTACAATTAACTTCAGCATAAATTATAGACTCCTAGAATTGAGTGTCTTATTACAGCACACTCAATCACAAGTCTAATTTATTAAGTTTCAACTCCTAGCATTGAGTGTCTTATTACGACACACTCAATCACAAGTCTAACTTAACCAATTAAAACTAATGCTTTAAATATTAGTAAAGAAAACTCTAACTACCGACTAGTCTAGATCAAATCCAATATAATCGGTGAAAGTAATTTACTAATACTCAGAAATTAAATATATTTTGCAATTAAACACATAATAAAATAAAAAGTCAAACTAGAACAAACTTTTGAAACCCAATTGGTTTCATCTCAGCCTTGGCGAAAGGTTTAGCTCTCCATAGTAGCGGTGGTCATCTCCTCGTGGTGTGATACGCCGCAACTCATCTCCTCATAATCGGCAAATCAACAATTCAACAACTGTGGATGCTCTGAACAGTCCCGTGGGCGCAAATAGCCTCCAGCTTCTTCAACTGTGGTAGTACACAAAGTAAGTGGCTGGGGTGCCGATAACCAACTGATTCGAAAATCAATTGTTTCCCGCCCGAAAAGCAGCGCTCCTCTGCGCCTTCGTCTCCAGCGAGCAGCGCCACTTATCGCGAGCTCCTTCGTCCTCCGAACGGCTCCGGTAGGGTTGCAAGCTCTGTTTCGTGGCGGTGATGGCGGCTCGCGATGCTCTGTTTCGCGGTGATGATGGTGGCTCGCGATGCTCTGTTTCGCGGCGGTGATCGTGGCTCGCGTTGTTGAAGAAGAAGAACAGGCAGAGAGAGATGGGGGAGAGGATGAGAACGGGCGAGAGAAACAGGGGTTCCTCCCTGTTTCTGCTCCAGTCGCGGTGGCTGCATTGCGCTGCTTGTGAGGTGAGAATAGGGGATGAGGAGATGGAGTTGTGTGCGTGGTTGCTAGCGAGGACAGGGAGGTGAGGACGTGTTGTTAAAACAGGGAGATGGAGAGGAATGTGACGGCTGCGAGGGAGGAAACAGGGACGTGCTCCCTGTTTCTCCTTTGTTTTGTGCGCAAGGTGGTGATGGTGGAGGCGTCTGATGGTGTTGCTCGGTGGTTGGCTGCTGTAGCTGTGAGAACAGGGGATGAGGGTATGGGGGCTGTTGGCTGGGAGAGCCCCCAGAGAGGGGAAGAAAATAGAAAGCCATGCTGTGAAACAGGGTTATTGGGTTTTATAGAAAATTAGGGTAATTGTGTTGGATTGACTGCACCCCCGTCTCCCTCGTCAATACCAAATTGCTTATTATCACCTCGAACTCCACATTAATCCGTTAACACTCTGAATCCTGAAAAATACAAAATTTAAATAATTAATATAAAATAGATTGTCAAAGTGAATAACAATATAAATTAGGTGGTATTCTGTGTAATAATTAGGTGAATATCAATGCCCCGTGCCGTTGGCATTACACATAATTTTATTTTTTTAATTATTTTGAACTAAACACCTCTGTCACTATTCCTATTTTCACTCTCAATCAATATTGAAGTGTAAGTCGATTTAAGTGTAAGCCTATTCAGTCAAACTTGAATCAGTTGGGGGAAAATTTTAAACGTCAAGAATGAGATCTCCTCCAATCTTTGAATTCACCAATACATGAAATTACGGTTTTTATTTAAATTTGCATTAAGATGCCCGATTCATTTTTCTGGTATGATCGGCCCGTCTCATTACTTTTAAAAATATTAAAGACGTGTAATACATTATGCTTTTATTTAATTATGAAATATATTTTCTTAATATTTTGGCCCTTGTATTGATTATTGATTTTGTTCGAAAGATCTTCAAAAATGCATTTCAACGATACTAAGTTTATCAAAATCCAACAACGATATAGATAGTTGTGATAATTTTCATTTTGCTAAAAGGAAAACACAATATTTTCTCTTTCCGCCACATGTACATTCTAGCAATTTTTTTCATTATATTTTTTCTCTCCCCCACATATACATTCCACTAACTTTTTTTCAAAAGTTCTTTCATTATTTTTTCCTTTCTACATGTTTTATATTTACAAATATGTCATCATAGGAAATGAATCTCAACACTCAAATTCAATACATTTTCCAACTTTCAGTCATAACCATCTTTTATCTCTAATCATTTCGATTTAACTTTGTCTCAGTCAGCAATGAATAGTATAATACCACTCTGAATTGTAATATAGACTAGAGTATGCCCCGTGCCATTGGCAATCCATATAATTTTATTTTTGCTAAATATTTTGTACTGAACACATTTTCACTATCACCATTTTGGCTCTGAATCGGTATTGAAGTGCAAGCTTATTTTAAGGTAAAAATATATATTATAAATTTTAGAGTTAGACTCGGTCAAATTTGAATCAGTTGGGGAAAAAATTTAAACGCCAATAATGAATTCTCCCTCAATCTTTGAATTCGCCAAAATATGAAGTTTTGAGTTTTTGTTTAAATGTGCATTAAGATGCCTGACTCGTTTTTCTTGTATGATCGGCCCGTCTCATTACTTTGAAAAATATTAAAAACTTGAAATTATTTTATATATTTTTTAATTATAGAATATATATTTTAAAAAATTTAGCGCTTGTGTTGATCATTGATTTTATTGGAGAGATCTTAAAAAATGCATTTCAACGATATTAATTTTACCAAAATCTGATAACGATGTAGATAGTTATGATAATTTTCATTTTCCTAAAAGCAAAACACAATATTTTCTCTCTCCTCCTCATGCACATTCCACCCCACGATTCACCAAAAGCGACTCCAACGACTTCCCCGTCTCATTCAAGCTGAAAATGTTCTCTCCCTGCTTTTCATTCGAAGCTAATGCGCCCATAATAATCGACCAATCACATCAAAAACCCTAGAAACAGACCCTCATTTTGCCAAACCTTCGTCAGATTCGCAAAAACAGATCTTTTGATGGGCGAAACCCTAAATAAATTGGGGTTCGAAAGGGATGTGATTAAATGGGTTTGGAGCGAATTGGGAAATCGAATAAACCCTAATTTGGGATTTTAGAGAGAAGAAATTGGATAATTCCCGCCTTAGACATGAAGGGGGCAACAAGGAAGAAAATTTTACAATTTTGTTGATACGAGTGGTGTTGATTTTAGACACTTCTAATTTTGAGCTTGGGCACCCAACAAGAGGGTGGAACACTTCTAAATGGGTCGTCGATCACCGCTAAAGAGATGTTTTAGCGAAAATAGAGATAATTTTCATGTTATATTAATTATTATTAGATCTGAAGACTAATAAAAAATCACTTACATATCTTATAGATTTTTTACCAATTAGGCAATGCAATTGTTTAGATATAAAACATTACCAACTTCAGAAAATCGATAACCTAAATATTCAAGAAGATATTGGAGTTTTAATTTTTCTTAGAATGCAACTTTAAACTAGTTTAACATTCACTTGTTAAATTTATTTGCTAACCAGTTTGTTACTTCTTGTTTGCTCAAACTACGTCAAAGAGTTAACGGTGTGGTTTTGTCATTCTTATGTAAGAAATGGAGAAGAACATGAGAAACGAGAAACTCGAAGAAAGAGAGAAAATATGAGAAAACAAGAAAGTTGGGGGTAGGAGAAGATAGAAAGGTTTTTTGTGTGATATGCCTAACATGTACTTAATAAGGTGTAAAAATTTTAAGACCGTCGACGTTAAGATCCTGATTGGACCTACTAAGGTTGATCCTCTTATACAATTGTTCATATTTTGTTCTTGCAATTTTACGATTTATCTTGATACAATTAAGTAAATTCTCATTTTACAATCTCTCTCGTCTATTTCACGAAAAACAAATATTCAAGGAAAAAAATGCTAGAAAAAAAATTCGAGAATTTATATTTTCTCCAAAAATTTCATATTGTTTGGTTGAGTCATGGAAATATATTTTCAAATATTTGTTTTGTGCAATTGCAAGTGGGTTATCTGGTGGCAATAGAGGCAGCGGCGATTGATTTTGTAGTTGATGTGGTATAGGAATGGTAGTGGTTATGGTGGTAGTGGCGTTGGTGGTGGTGGGGAGTAAGTTGTGGCATGACGGTGGAGATGGTGATTCTATTATGGTGGTGGTGGTTGTAGTATGGTGGTGTTAGTAGTGGTTTGGTGGTGTTGGTTGTACTACGGTGGTACTATGTTAGTATTAGTAGTGGTTTGGTGGTTGTGTACTGTGATATGATGGTGTTGGTAGTGGCGGTAGTGGTGGCAATAACGTAAATTGTGTTGTTACAATGGTGGTTGTGCTACGATGGAAATGATGGTGATAGTTGTGTTATGGTGCCGATGGCCATGGTGGTTGCGTTATGGTGGTGGTTGTGTTATAATGATAGCAATGGTGATTGAAGTATGGTGCCGATGGTATGAGTGCGGTGTATATGGTGCTATGATGAGGGTGGTTGTGGTGTGGGGGCGGCAGTGTTGGTGTTGGTTGTAGCACGGTGGTGTGATTCAAGAGTTAAGGTGAAAATAAAAAATTAGGAAAAATTGGTGATGTAGTCGATTCTTGTTCTCTTTCCTCATTTTTACCTAAACCTACACAGCCACAGGGAACACATGTGAGCCGACCACTATGTGGCGACCGATAATACTCGGATGCTTAAGTTAGATAAGCCTTAGGAGAGGTTTAAAGTTGTAAATTGGATTTATGTAGCGTACATTTGTTCATCGACCTTGTCTCATTTTTATAGTGCGAGAGTCATTGTTCGGCTAGGCCTTTAGTGGTATAGTTTAGGGAAAGAGATCTTGCTAGAGATCATTTCCATATTAAGAGTTGTCCATATAGAGAAGTTTATCTATACAATTTGTAGTCCTACATCTGAAGTTTCCCTTTCGGAGTGTTGTCTATGAGGAAAGTTTTCCTGCCCGACTTATACTCGGGTATCTGTTTCCTAGCCGGAATCAATGTGTTGTTGGTCTGCCTATCTTGGGTCGATCCCCCAGATACTTGCCTTATCAAGGCTTACTCATACGTTATCAGAGTTTACGAGTATTGGGCTTGACCGCATGACGTGTGGGCTTAGTAGCACGTTGCAATTTGGGTCCAACCTTCTAGATCCTGCCAATCGTGGGCTTAATGTTGTATGGGCCTTGCTGGATTGAGCGTGCAATTAGGCTTGATTTGTTTTGTTGACGAGATTATCATGGCTCGATCAGATGACGGTTTGATGTATCATCAATTTCAACAATTTTAGCCAGTCAGGCTTACTAGCCATTTTTTGGCCAGGTTGTCTTTTTTTTATACTTTTACCCCTTTTAAATGGGCTAAGCTTGGGCAAAATTTAAATCCCTTCCTCTACAAACAAGGAGTTCCCAATTACAAACATGCACCAATAAATTATTACAACCAGCATTTGGCCTTCCAGTTCTTCTAAGATGCATAGTAGAGACAGTTCCATGTTGCCTTGTATTGTCTCTGCTCTTAGCATCTGGCGTTTCGTTTTTTATACAGTTCCTTATATTGTTGGAGTTACCAGTAGTTCATCGGACAGACATAATTTGGAAATAAATGATTCGTGGATATCCAGAGCATAGAACCTGGCCTAATGCAAACCGAAAGTCGCCGTTAATTACAATATTTTCCGATAATCACAGTGAAGCATTACTCAGCCAACCAGGTGCAAATCTAGTATTGCAACTTTACTAATTAAGATGAGAAAACACTATATTTCTATAAACATGTAAAGCGTCGCAAAGTGATAATCATGAACTGAAAGCACTAACTGAAACAAAAAAAAATTACATCTAAAAACAAACAAAAACAATATGATGACCTTAGTAGTAGCTATTGCATTTGGACGTAGAGAAATTGCACAATTCACATTTCTGACAGAGAGTCTCTTCGAGCTTCAAGACTTTAGACTGAGCCTTTCTTTGATGAATGAGCTTTGAGACTTTCCAGTGATCGCCTTTTTCTCATTGATGATTGAGCCATGAGACTTTCTGCTGATCATTTTCTTTACTTTGGTGACTGAACGTTTCAACTTTGATATGAGATTATTCGAATGCTTTTGGATCAGCTCTTTTGCTTTCTCCGAATCTTTATCAGTTTTTTCCTCCTTCGCAGACTCTGATTGTAGTACTTGCTTAGGCTCACACACCTCTGAGACATGATTTGTTTCTTCCAACACTAACTTAGGTTCTGATTTTTCAACTGTTTGAGACTCTGATTGTACATCCTGAAAACAATTTATACTACAATGTAACTATATATAAGCATTACAGAACAAAAATAATGAGAAACGATAAGAACATACAGAACAAAGAATTTTCACCTCCTCGGGTTTCTTTGAAAAACTTTCAAAGAATGAAATCCTCTTTCTAAGATCATCAATCTCAAAGTTCAAGTATTCTGATTCATGATCACCCACATCAACATCTTGCACCTCATGATTCACAGAAAGCAATTCGAACATGTTCACCACTTCATTAACAATTTTAGGTGTCTGATTACTCAAGTATGTATCCTCATTAATCTCAACCGGTTCCTTCTCCCAATCCACCTCTCCGTAAAACATCTCCATCCTGTTAGGAAGTCAAAGGAATCCGTTACACAAACGCGTCCAAGATGCAACACACTCTTACTCTCCAACTAGAAGATGCTTTAAAATTCTCAAAAGAAGTCCTATCTATATATAGGCTTCACCCGGTAGATTTGACTATTTCCCTCTTCTAATTGAACAAGACAATTGAACTAAAAAAATTTCCATCTCTTCAATGAAACCCATATTTTAGGAAACTCAATTTTCAACACGGTTTCCAACAAAAATACATCTAATTCAAAAAATTTCCACCTCTTCAAGGAAACTCTTTGGTATTTTACAGGGAAACTACGCCTAGATTTGTCGTTCATGGGAAGTAGTGGTGACGTATTTAAGAACTTCTTTTCCTTAAAAGAGTTAATAAAAAATCGTAAAATAGAAATGACGTTACTGCTCCAAAGCGATTTGATTGAAAGATTTCGAAACAGTTTCAGCAATGGATCAGAGAGACCAAGAAGAATTGCAAATAGCTAGAAATGCTTGCAACTTCCATTATAGTATGTACAAGATAACCTTTTTCGCAATGTGAATACAACGTATACTAAGGCTCTGAATAATCTGCTACTACATTCAGACAACTACACAATCTGAAGAACAAAAATGGTACAAGGAAATCTACTGCGTGTATTGGAGTTCATCTTCTGAACTCTGGCAGTTTTTGCTCGGAAATTTATTCACTTTAGTAGCCAAGCCAACGGTGCAGGAAGTAAATGGCCGTAACACTTGAGATAGTCTATAAACCAGCTGATCGATTGGCGTACTCCTGGACTAATGCTGCAAAGAGTGAGTGTCGCTCAAGCAACCGGGCTGGGCTGTCAAACTCCTTTGCCCGTCCTAAACAATAAAAAAGGAGAAGACCGAAAATTTGTGTGAGAAATTTTGCAGCTTCAGGAAAACCAACATCCATACTAAAATTTTAGTACTAAAAAGGTGCATATTCTGGGAGTATAGTGAGATTCTGGTTCGAAATTGAACACAACCATATGGTTTGGCAAACATACCTGCATCAATGACGAGCACTCTGTCACAGTCCATAACTGTGGGTATTCTATGAGCTATACTGATAATTGTACACGCCGCAAAATCTTCTCTGATGATTCTTTGAATTACACCATCTGTTTGTGAATCAACAGAGGCTGTTGCTTCATCCATAAATAAAATACGACTTCGTTTTAACATTACCCTTCCTAAACAGAAGAGCTGTCTCTGCCCTACACTCCAATTGTCTCCACTGTCAACAACTGAAGAGAAACGTTGGAAAACCATGAGTTCCTAAAGAGGGTCAACCTTTTAAAAGAAACTGAAAATGAATCACCTTACTGAGAAAATCAAGTAATGAAGTTAAATTTACCTGAAGCATCGAGTTTCTCTAGTTTGCCCGCGACAACATCTTTAAGTTGGCAGCGCTCCAGGCTCTGCAGAATAAAAATAAACCCAGTATTACTATCAATTGATTGAAACAAAATATGATGGCATACTAGATAAGAAGGGAATAGAACTGATTATAAGTTTACCTTCCATATTTCTTCATCCGAATACTGTCCAATAGGATCAATGTTGCTGCGCACTGTTCCTTCGAAAAGAACAGGTTCTTGAGGAATGATACCATAGCGAGACCTAAGATCATGAAGACCTAACTTGGAGATGTCAACCCCATCAATCACTATTTTCCCTCCTGATGGTTCCATCACTCTGAAGAAAGCTTGGATCAAAGTCGACTTCCCACACCCAGTTCGCCCAACAATGCCAATCTTTTCTCCACCTTGGATGCTCAGAGTAACTCCTTTCAGAATCAGAGGAGTATTGGGTCGATATCTAACCTGTTATATGAAATATGTTATGCTCGATCCATGGTTCAACCCCAAATTAAATCACCTTACTAAAAACATGTAAGTTCACGCCTTCAGAACAAAGCAAGATGGCTCACAAACGAAGTTATTGATTAAATGATACGGATGAAATGCTTAGCGTATACTTTGGTGGACATGGAGATCGAGTTTTGAAGGCAAAGTTCCAAGGGAGTAGGCTTTTAACATATCCTAAGTGCCACCGAGTTTTTGAATCCAAACTCTGAACTTAACTATGTTCATAGAATATGTGTTGTGTATGCTGGCAGGGTAAGAGTCGTCACCTGTAAGTCCAAGAGCTGAACGTCACCATGGTTAGGCCAACCTGGAGGAGGAGGAGCGTCTTCAATCACCCATTCTGCTTCAGATGGAATATTTATGAACTGTTTGATTCTCTCAACAGAAACCATTCTGTTCTCCACCAAACAACTCACGTATGTTGCCCAGAACAGAGCAGCATTGAGAGATAATCCATATGAGAGGGATAGTCCAACATATTCTACATCAGAAAAAACAGTCATCATCAGTAACTCAACAACAGAAAATTAAAGGATTTTGCCTACCGATAAAACATAAATTTTCTTAAGTATCACTTATCAAGAAGAAAAATACCTGGCTTGATAACATTACTAGGCAATATAACCATGAAAAGTGCAGAAAGGCATAGTGTGACACTTCCAATCAATTCTAGTCTGAAGCCCAACCATTCATTTGATCCATTATTGTGGAAATCCATACGTAGGTTGGCGTTCACTCTATTAATATTCTCCTGGCAAAAACTTTTCTGCTTCCTGAAGCACCGGATTGTCATAACTCCGGAGACACTTTCTGAAAAGTGATGGATAACGGGGGCTTTTGTGATAGAGTCAAGTCGAGTAATCTCGCGGGAGGTAGCAAGATAGTATCCCTGCACACAGATAAAGTTCAATGCATATATAAAAAAAATTGTCTTATTATGCATAATGAGTCTAGAAAGCAATAATAACAAAAGAGACTATTGTGGAGCAGGGATTTTGTCAGTACCCGATACCACCAGTTGAACCAACCCAGTGGAATTATGAGGAAGATGGTTGGCCAGGCAACTTGACATATGACACCAACAATGCTGAGCACCGTGATGTACATGGCAACGGTCAAAGCTACAAAGAAAGGAAGGAATAGGTCGACATTGGTTTGATCTGTAGAAGCCTGAAAAAGACATTAACACACAGGTATTACCTTCAAATAAATATACTTCAATTAATTAAACAATTGACATATTGAAATTGCTTGCTTTACACAAGGCTTACCCGACTAAGGATTCTCCCTGAGGGTGTAGTGTCAAAGAATGACATGGGTGCATGTAAGATGCTATAGATGATCTGCTTGAAGAAGACCTGAGCTGTCTTAAGCCCCACAAATGTGACGAGAAAAGCTCTGATAATAATAAAAAATATTGAAACTGCTGCAATGATTGCATAAACACGGATGAACAAAGACGGATTGAAGACATTGTCATCCCCAGTCTCGTATGCTAGCCAATAGTCACTTGCCATGAGTGACCCCTGCCATATGAATGACATAAACAATACTGCTGCTACGCCCCACCACCCATATGCCTCAGTGCAGTATGCCTTGTAAACTCCAAGGCTGACATGACCAGTCTCTCTTTCCTCATCTTCAATAAGTTTGGAAGTTCCTTTCGGGGACTTTGGTTGGTCGCCATACCCATTTTCACCATTGGTTTCTCTCGGGCGTGGAGATGGAAGTTTTGGTGATTTTGGTGCTTCTTCTGGTTCATCAGCTGATATATTGGTGCTCGTTTCCACAAGCTCCATCGCAGTATCATGAGCTGCCACAAGTGCTCCAAAATCCATTCCAGAATCCAGAACGTCATGATATTTTCCTGACTGTACTATCATTCCATCTCGCATGACCTGTTATTTTATCATTATGAAATTATTACAATCAAACATGAAATGAGAAAGAAAAACAAAAAGAAGCTTTCGCTCCAGCTATGCCTTTGAATCTCGATGCTAATATTGGACAGTTTTCCCATTGAACCAAGGAGTGGTAAACTTACAAATATATGATCCACATTGTGCAAGAAGTCAACTTGGTGGGTTACTAGCAAAATTGTTTTGTTCCTCAAAGCTCCTCTTACACATTCCTGCAACCAGAACAATATTAAGACAACTTTTAAGAAATTCCACTACGCCATTAATTGAATGAGCTTCACAAGCAACTCATAAGATGTTACAATTCATCACCTTGAATATATCTGATCCCGTGTGAGCGTCAACAGCACTGAAGATATCATCAAGAAGGTAGATATCGCAGTCTTGATATACTGCTCTAGCAAGTTGTATCCTCTGTTTCTGCCCACCACTGAGATTTATGCCACGCTCACCTATCTCTGTCTGGTCTCCAAACTCCATCATTTCCAAGTCTTTCTCAAGGCAACAGACTTTAATTACCTCCTTATACTTCTGCATGTTCATTGGCGTTCCAAAAAGAATGTTGTGTTGAATAGTCCCATTTTGGATCCACGAGGTTTGTGCTACATAAGCAGTAGTCCCGCAAACTCTGACCTGCAAGAGCAAAATTAACAATGATGATTAATTCACACAGAATAAATTGCTGGCGCAGAACCAATAAATTTGGTTAAATTAGTATGTACTAAGCTATGTCTACAAAGTACAAACTGCTCATATTTGATTGAGCACCTACCACAGTTCAAATTACCAACTTTTTTCAAGATAAATAAATAGTATTTGGATGAAATCATAGTAACAATGGCCATTGGAGACTGTATTATGCAAAGTAACAAAAGTACAAACTTGAGACTGTATTATGAAATCATAGTAACAAAAGTTTGAAATCATACAAAGTACAAACTTTTTTCAATTCCACTGAATAATATGCTTACAACAGTTGAAATTTTATCTATTTATTTTTTACAGATGATTCCTTTTCTATAGATGGTTCCTTATGGAGTGAAAGAAATGAAAAAGCGTTTTTTGAAGAAAATCTGAATCTGTCAACACTTGAAAAAAAATTGAAGTGAAGTCCGAGTTAAGACTTTATTTGGTAGATAATAGAAAAATTAATGCAAATATGAAAACATTGACAATGGCAATCTCTCCTGCAGTTATCGGATATGTTCACATCATAAAGCAGCAGGATGCATGGCCTGCACCAGTGAGACTTTTGTACACATCTTTCTTGTTTCGCTATGATTCTCCTCAATAAAGTAGTTCAATAACAATTCAAATGATATATAATGTACAGTGAATCCAATTGATCCAAGATCAAGGAGTTCATAAAAAAGGAGGATAGTGGGCAATATGTGGACCTACTCAGTTTTATAATATGCAATTATGAGCTAAGATAATTTATAAATAATAGCAAACACGAAACACCAGACATTTTGCTTTGGCTCCTATTATTTTCTTTTAGTAACATGGACTTTCCATCCAACTATCCAAGTTGAAATCATCATTTAAAAAACAGAAAGAAATTTTTTTATTAGATGTGTTATCCTTTTGTCTCTAAATAATGAATCTGTTTTGGTTCCCAAAACCACCTTTGTATTGAATTGTATAGCATGTAAAGCAAGTTATAGTATCAAATAAGGATTGTTTGATAGGTAAGATGAAGTTCAGTCAAAGACATGTCTGAACTTGACTATCTATCAGGTTTGATTAGAATATCTCTCCAAAATAAAGTTCCCTGAATTTGTGCTGGCATGATTAACATTCAATAGAAAACGCCGTCCTAAACATGTTTATTAACAAATACTGAAAAGGTCGCACAAGAGGTGCACATGAATGCAAATAGGACTTGGTAGGGATCAAGTCAGCCTGAGCAATCTACCATGGTGATTAGTGGAAAAAATAATCTTTTGAATTGATAATATTCGACAAGCACCAAATTTTTTCAAACTCGCCTAAGTGTGTGTGTGTGTGTGCCTATTGAAGAACAAAATAATTGTACTACATGTCATAGTGTTAAACTGATTTGGTCATACTAAACCAAACAAGTTACACATGATATTCTGAAATCTGAATGAACAATGGCACAAAAATACTCTATGAGAACAAATAAGGAAGTTCAAGAAGACAAGAAGTAAAACAATACCTTTCCAGAGATCTTATTCATTTCACCAAGCACTGATGCTAGTAATGAAGACTTCCCTGATCCAACAGTACCAACAATAGCAGCAAGCTCCCCCTTTTTAATCTTCAAATTTATATCTTTAAGAACCGTATCTCCTTTTTCATCGTCCCAACTGAACTTTCCTTCACTTACCTCCACAGCAACTCGACCATCACAACCTTCCTCTCTCTCCACTGCTCCTTCCGCCAATTCCTGGGTCATCATAAATTTGTCCAACCTTCCAAGTGAAATCATTGCTTGTGAGATTGAAATCAAGGCCTGTGGGAAACTCCTAATTGGTTCCTGCAGGATCTTGAATAACGAAGTTGCTGTGAACACGGTTCCAGCATTAAGTGGGAACCCCACCAAGATTGCCATCCCAAAAGTCAATGCTGATATGATAATGGGTGTGCTCCAAAGAACAATTATGTTACCCGAAATTGAAACCATGAATTTAGTGAGCCATGAAAACTCAGAGTCTCGGAAATCTTGAATTCTCTTCTTGAAGTGTTCTTCCCATGCTTGAAACTTGATCACTCTCATGTAATTAAGCATCTCATTTGTAGCTTTCATTCTTGAATCACGCATTTTCATCAAATTGAATTGGTAACGATTGTTACGGCGGGTACCAAACACAACAAATACCATCACCCCGACAATCCCCACCAATGCTGAAAGAGTTGCAACTCCAAGGTACAAGTAAAGGAGGAACAAAGCAACACCGACTTGAAGTGGCATCAGCCATATGTAATGCAGCTGAAGCATCATATCGGATAGCTGTTGGGCATCGACAGCCATGTAATTGACAATCTGGCCAACTCCATGGGCTTGTCGGCCAGAGGAAGATAGCCTAAGACCCTTCTTGTATAAAGTGGTGATTAGAGTGGATCGAATGAGCATGCCAACCTTCATAGAATGAAAATTGAATTGATGAGAGCACAAGACTTCAATGCTTTTTGCAGTGAGGAGTATCAAGACTAGATAGTAGCCTTCATATGGAGAATTCCCCTTCCCTGAGGTGAAATCGACAAATGCTTGGAGAAGGATTGGACCCATGTACATGACACAAAGGCGAATGATAGCAAGGGAAGCAGTGAAGACCAAGTCCTTCCAGAAGCACCGAAGCAACGTTGTTTGAACGGGGTGGTTTGCTTTCTCAGATGGCTTAGGGAAATTCAATTCGAAAAGCTCTGACATTCTTTCAGCTCTGTGATAAGGTGCAAGAGATGGGACATCGTCTAGTTTGAGAGGAGACTTGTAACCTCTTTGTAACAATGGGTTCATCCAATACCAAACAGCTTTAGATAAGAGGGATGCAGAAGCATAACCAGTCACACTTGACTTGCTCAAAAGTGGTTCTGTCAGTTTTTCTTCAGATTCAAAAGCAAGTTCAGATTCTGTGGATGATTTTACTCCACTTGATCCTCTGATGGCTATAACAAGAAGAATGGCAGATATAGGGAGAGTAACTAATGAGTATATGTCATCAGTTCTCAATTCACTATCCACATCTCCCATAATGGAACTAATCCGAATTATCGCAGAAGCTGAGAACAATCCAGTCACAATGAAACTCAGGACCCAATATATTCGAAGTGTCATAGGATGATTAACAGCTTCAAACCTCTTCTCATGGGCAATTAGAACAGCAATTGCTGCATGAGTTACAGCTTGAACTAACCGATATAGAGCTTCAGTTAGCTCCCACGAAGATTCATATGTCTTCGTAAAGGCTATGATACATAGCACTGATTGAGATATTGCTAATATAGATGATAAAATCAAAGCAAGTTTGAACCATAAATTGGTAGTGACACAATGAACTCTATCATTTCTAATGAGAGGTTTTTCAAGAGAAGAGGCCGGACGACGAGAACATAACTTTATGATTGCAAACCCAAGGAGAAGGAATAGGAATAGGAGGTCGAGGGAGGCGTATAAAGCGCGCTGAGGGCATGGGGAGAGGAAAACAAATCCAGCCCATTGAAGTGCAACTGACAATGGAGATGTAGTATCTGAAGATTGAATAGTAGAGCTTGAACATGAGAGGGATGTAATCCAAGATACAGAAGAGGAGGAAGAAGACATGCTTATACACAAGTTTCACTCAAAATTCACAAACTCAAGTTCTACTTTGTGCTTTTGCTTGATATCCACCTTTTTGTTTATCTTTCTGAAACATTGCAAGAGAAAAGATTCAGAACAGACCTTAAAGGGTTTTTATGAATAACAAACAAATACAAAACAGAAGAAATGGTTCAGAATCTTCACCTGAAATGTACAAGAGCCAGAAGCAAAATCTCAAATAGTAGAACTTAAACTTGTTTGTTCTTCACCTTCTAATCAGTCCTTCTGAAACATTTCAGAAAAAAAAAAAATATTCAAAATGTGAACAAATACATTGGGGAAAAATGAAGAAAAGAGAACACAAATTTTGAACCCAGAACTGAAAAAAAAAATGAGAGAAAAAAGGAAATAAAATCATAGAAAAAAATATGAGCTTGACCAATTAAGAACCGGACCTGGCAAATATTTCCACAAAAGTTTTTTCCATTAATAAGAAGAAATTTATAAGGAAAACATTGAGAGAGAGGAGGGAACAACTACAGTACAGAAAATAGTAAAATTTTAAACACACAGGACACAGAGAAATGCGGATCTACAAGTCAAACTGGGAATAAAAATTCAAGATAAAAATAGGAAAAAAACAATAATGAATACAAAAATCATAATCAAAGACTTATCATGAAAGAAACCAAATGGTCATTTTTTTCAATTAAAATTGAAAAATTAAAGAGACCCATATTTGTAAAATGTGAAACAAGCATGAATATAGTAGGAAAAAAAAAACATTCAATTTCAATTAAAGATAAAGTGTATGAAAGCTGTGTTCTACTTGCTTAATTTGTGAATAACTCAAAGTAGGAAAAATATGTAAACCTACGATACAAGACTATCAGAGACTCTACTCCTTTTAGAAAACTTGTGTAAAATGTGTGTGATAAGAAACTTAAGAGGAAGAAGAAGATCAACAACAAAACAGTCTTAAGAAATTAAAAATCAAAAGCAGAATCAGAGGTCTACATGGGAGAGATGAGTATGAACAGAAATCAAGTAAAAAAAAAAAGTAAGTAGTACAAAGTGGCGACTATAGCTTGATTGATTGAATATGTCTGGAAACTGGAGAAAAGAATCTTATCAATCAAAAAAAAGAATCTTATCAATCAAGAAATACATAAAATAAGGTGAAGACTCGTACCTATTTGAGGAAACAGATTGAAACAGAGCAACACACCTTCGTCAACCAAAATATCAATACAAAATGAAGAGAAAACGCATACCCATTTTATGAAATGTATTTTCAACAACTTTTACCAGTAAATAGTTTGAAATGGATATTGCAAACCAAAACACTCTGCTTCAAAACTTGAAAAATAGGGGGCAAAACTATTTCATCAATAAGAACTCACATAATGAAGAGAAGACTTGTACCCATTGGAGTAAACATACAGAAAGAGAAACCCATTGCAGAGTTTCGATTGATTTTACCTGTAAAATAGATATTAAGTAAATCCAAAGTACTGCTTCAGAACTTGTAAACAGAGAGCTCTGTTTGCAAGCAGAGGAACAGAGAGCTCTTTCTCTCTTATCTCTCTTTCTTCCCTCTCTCTGAGTTGAAAGGAGAGAACAGAGCAGTCTGTAAAAAACAGCTACTACGTACGTAGACTTTATAGTCAAAAGCAATCGACGACTGAAGAAGTGCTCAAGAGACGTGTAGAAAAACAGAGCAAGGAAGACCAGAGACCTCGTCGACTTCTCACCCGCGGTCTCACACAGACCACAAGAAATAATGGGGTCTTGTGATCTATTGTTTGGCATTGTTGGCCTTTTGAGTAATTGTTTGGTAGTTTAGAATATAGTCCTGTAAATTTGAGTAATTTGTATTTAGTCCCTAATGCTTAATGGAGTGCGATAAAGGGTGCCAAGTACAAAATATAATATGAGTACGATAAGGTCTCCAAAAACTCTGGATCACTTCATTGTGATAAGAGTCTCACTCAACTCAACTATTTAGTTTTTATGTCAAACAATAAGTCCAATATATAATATGACAATCACATAATCTAATGAAAGCTGAGTGAGGCGGACCTGTGTGTAGTCTAAGGGGGTCAATTTTTCTCTTATATATTTTAAAATGTTCATTAAGTTACTTATATTTTTTTATTGCCGCCCTTTATATGCAATTTTTGGTCTTGACTTCAAATCATTTTAAAACAAAGTTTTCTGTTTTTTTAAACTTCACCCTCACCTATCTTGATCGCACTCCATCTTTTTCTCTTTTTTTAATTCTCACAAACCCACCCACCATTTTTTTTTTTTTTAATATCTCTTTATTTTAACTCTCAACATATTTATATTAAAATTTTTAATTAGGTCAGAGACCATTTTTTTTTTTTACATCTCTCTATTTTAACTTCCACCATATCCATATTAAAAATTTTAATTGGGTTGGGGACCAGAGGAAGGAAAATTATACATGTCAAATATATATATATATATATATATATATATATATATATATATATATATATATATATATATATATATATATATATATATTTTAATCTCTCTATTTTAGATTAAATAATATGATTGTGGGGGTGGGGGGGACTTTGTTTTCTCTCTAATCTCTCAAAATTAAAAGCAATCATTTGGGTTTGGGATTGGGATTGGGATTGGGCGTTTGAAAAACACAATGGTCGTAGATCGATTTAGCTAAACTGTTGTTTGTCTGCTTCGCCTGAGATAACTCAAAAGGAGAAAGATTTCCATTTAGTCCAGCGTAGAAAAGATACACTACTTAGGCTACTGCTGCTACTACTACTTGGACTTTGATCGTACCGTCCTGAATGTCTCAAAGCAAAAAAGTCAGAAAGAAAGCCAAAGGTCTGCTCCTCACCAATTCTCATCTTATACCACCATGTCTGATTTTGTTTTATCCAAGTAAAATATGTAAGCTCTTAATTAGCTAGCTACAACTGAATTATCATGTCATGTATACTGTTTGTATAGTTGTATAGTCAAATAGTTGTGTGCCCCCCCCCCCCCCCCCCCCCCCCCCCCTTATTTGTCTACAATCCTTGATCCGCCCCTGAAGCTAGGTGAAAAGAAAATAACAATAACTATATGCATAAATTAATAGGATATAAGACGGGATCACCTAAGCCTAACAACGCCTACATTCGGCTACAAAGTTGTTGTATCGATTGACTAATGCGACTGACCAACATCTATCTACAAGGCTTTTAAGGGTCTATTGACGCTCTTTTGGCTGACCGAGCAATGTTTTCTCTAGTAATTTAAACAACAAATGGATTTGATGTCAATAATTACTCAGGAAAACGCTCAAAGGCAAAGGCACCAAAATAATTGAATAGCAAATGAATATGCAATTTTTCTGAAACAAAAACAATACAGCAAATAATAATAATTATATGCTGAATTAATAGCATATGGACATGGTAAATGTGTTGTATAATGGTCTTACAATACTTGATTTTTTTGTTTTGCCTAAAATGTGTAGATGATAAAAATACAAGTACTATAGTCCTATGTCTGCATTGCCTTGATTTGATAAATAAACCCGTTTTATTTTACAAAAATAAAACTTGAATTATTAGGGTCGTTAATCCTTATGTCATTTTTGGTTCACAAAAAGAAAAACTGGGCCAAATGAAAATATTTGAAAATGTTGTTGTGCCGTCGCTAAATCCTTTTAGTTACGGTTTTAGCTCAATTAGCAACGGTTTTTTACCGTTGCTGATGTGACTTTTTTTTTGTAGTGTGAAGAAAAGAAAAGTGTGAAAATTTTATAAAAGTATTGTATATAAAAACTAAAAAAAATGAGAAATAGAATTTTTTTTTTTTTTTTTAAATTCTTTTATTCCTCCCACTCCAAATGTAGTGAACTTGTGATATCATCACACTACAAATTTACCAACTAGGCTAGTCCTCCATCGACATGGAAATTTAACATAGAAATAGATGCAAGCATTCATAAATACACTATTAATATATTTATAATATCAAATCATTAACTATACAAATTCAATTACATATTACAATAATGAAGATACACACCTAATACCAAAAATATATGCGAATTGGCTAAGGTGAAGGTATGTCATCATGAAAGCGACCAAAATGATCATAACAAATTGCTCTCGTGACATATAGTTGCTATAACAATTGAGGAAAATTGAAAACATGATTGAAGAGGTTTGGAGACACATTAATGCCATAATTACCTAAAATGAGCACCTAATCGTATAACGAAGATGAGAATGTTTGCACTGAACCGGGAAATTGTGAGGATATTTGAATTACTGATTTTGAGTTAGAGACTTGAGGATATTAGTTTAATTTTTTCAGTTTATTGTTTGATCTCTTGTCAAAGAATTGTTGTCTCGTTGAAACGTTTTATGTTTCTAAAATATTTTTCGAATAAACTCGACTTCTAATAAAGTAAAGTTTACCAATGAAAATTCTAAATGAAAACAATACAAAAGATAGTATGTAGGAACTCTTAGGTACAAATGCAAATACATCCTTAATAGTATATTTGATTCGATATAAACCATCTATGAACAAAATTTTAAAGGATGTTTGACTAGATATAAGCTAACTATGAACAAACAACAATTCTAGCCAATCAGGTTTGTTAGCCATTTTTTGGTCTAAGTCTTGGCATTTTTACAATTCTACCTCTTCTATAGGTGGCATTTGTGGTTGTATTTTAAAGATAATAGGTAAAAAGTGTAAAAAACCAAAACTTAGCCCAAAAATGACCATCAAACCTGACTGGCTAGACTTACTCGTGAACAAAAGTTTAAAGTTATGGTCTAATAGTGTCATCTAAAGAACCAAACTTTTAGTTACCTGTTTTTATTTTATTTTTTAATTTAATCATATAAAGAGTAGTAAACTAACTTATGTTTTATTCTTTGTTTTTATGAGAAGTTGGGTTATAAATTTCTACTTTGACTCAATCTTGCACTAAAAAAACTAGTACTCAATGAAATGACATGGCAGTAACTAAAATTTTCCTTGCATAGAAAGTAGATATGAAAATTGAAATCATTTTTGTGAATTTGATTTTTATGCCTCTATCTCAAACTTAGATTCCCATGAGCAGTGGGTAAGCAGTCTTATAAAAAATTGACTTCCTGCTATTAAATAGACAACCAAATAACGAAAATTTGCATAACAAAAAGAAATAGATTCCAAAAAAAAATGACTAACCAACATACCCTTAAAGGATGCATGGTTTTGAATCTTTTGATTGTCCAATGTTTTTGAAAAATGTATGACTTGCTAATTGAAAAACCAAAACGAATCTAGCATCGGCATGTGTAATGTTAATCACATGAAAAAGCACTAACAAGCAAAACATACATTGGTCATTAGCGCTTGATTGATTCAATGTTCAAGCATCAAATTTCAAAGAGCAAGAACCACGAACTTGAAGAATAATGAAACTCGTTTCTCTCTAGTAAAACATTCACCACATCAATGAGTATTAACCCATAAATCTATGTGGACCAAATAGTAAATTCTTACACATTTCACAAACAAGATAACTTTAAACCAATTCAAATTGCCCCACTAATCATGCCCTCACCATAAAATTTAAAAGTTCCCGACTTTTTACGCAATATTAGTAAATGAAGACTACTTTTACACAAAAGTTAGTCATGATATTGATGATCCTTTAAAAAGACATTCCTTCCTTGATTAGGTGCAAATATTGGTTCATGATTTAGGTGCAAATGTTTTTTTTTTTAATTATTATTATTATCTAATCATCGGTTTTAGGCTTGAGCATAATTTTGAAGCAAATTGTGAGGTTTTTTTTCCAAAAAAGAAAAAAAACAACAACTCATCATCGACAAATACTAGGCCTCCAAGTATGATTATTGCTCGAGCACTTGTTTTCGACATTTACAGCACTATGAGGGACATGATGATTTGTAATATTTGGTGCTACTTGGACATCCTCAGTGGAGTTTTTGAGCACCAGACACCATTTTTGATCAAATTGTCAAGAATCCAATGTCGTCCAACCTTTACTTTTATGCTATTGGCTATAAGATCAATAAATCAAAAAGTTTGGATGAAATCAAAGAAGAGTAACATTACAAGATCGATCAACAATTCTAGCCAGCCATGTTTACTAGTATTTTTTTGAGTTTTTTTTTTACACTTTTACCCATTCTATAGATATTATTTGTGGTTGTGTAAGAATGGATAAAAATGTTAAAACACAAAAAAAAAACCAAAAAAAACTAACAAACATGAATGGCTAAACTTACTCTAAAATCTATATAATTCAAGTGAGTATAAAACTATTAATAATTTCTCATGAAGAAGAGATGGTTTTTTTTTTCTTCCTTTTTCTGACCCCTAGATTTTTTTTCAAGGGATTTAGTTTTATTTTTATTTTTTTTAAGAAGAGAAGACCTTTTAAGATGCACAGTGCAAAATATATTTTGTAACGGAGCAAACTTTATAGGTGTAGTAGCTTCGTCGCCAAGAAAACCACTTAACATTACAAAAATTATAGTTTTTTGTTGTATACTTAACAACCACCCAACGAGGGAAAAAAGAATGAGTGAAACTAGAAAAAAGAATGGTTGGCTAAAATTGAAGAAAATGATAATAATTATATATTACGTACCTTTCAATTTATATTTTGCAAAAGCTTATTGTAAAAATAATGAACTAAAAATAAATTTTATTTATTTCATAAGGGGGTCCAACCAAGATTCTATATAGTGATCAATGTCACTGATATGAGAATGTATAAAGAATTGATTGATGCCATAATTTTATTCCAGGACAATAAGTAAAAGTCACAGCCGCATCTTTGTCAGAGGACACTATCATGATTCATGTGATATTAGATCTCTGCTAAAAAATTAAAATAAAATAACCAAATTCGTTTTAAATAAGTGCACATTATTCTTTCAAAAAATCTAGAGTGCCGGGCCTCTAGAGTCATGAGGGGCTTTTTTGTGTGTGTGATTGTGTTCGATTGAAAGCATTATTAACATATAGGATGATGGAGGGTATTGGGTTTGGCGTGACACAATAAGCTTGACGTGCCTAACCTGACTCTCTAGACAAGTTCAAAATTGTTGTGTGATACACATAAAATGTGAATCACGAGTCATAGTAGACGAGTTCAAAGGCCAAACTTGATTGAGTTTTAGTGAAACTTTGAGTGAATATTTCCAAAAGTACCTCAAACCGATGACTTGAGTTTGCTTTGTAGGTTATGGTCAACACTTGTATTGAAATGCATCCATCTATATTGTAAATATATTAGTTATTGCATGCCATTATCATTCCTATCTTATTCTCTTTAATAAATTTGTCTGTTCTTAAACTTCTTGATTAGTACACATTTCGTGGAAAACAACTCTTATTGGTATGATATAATTGAAGCTAAGAATTTGACTTCATAGTTCATAGTGGAAGAAAATTCGTGGAAAGGTGTATTGTTGGAATAAGTATATAATCATGCCAAAGAAGAAACTAAGTTCCAAATTTGTTTGCATATATGGAAAGACATTATGATAAGAAATCCTTAGAGATAGTTTTCTTGGGCAGCAAGCCAATCTCTTCGACACTTTTCACATGGAGTCTCCATGTGTTGTTATTTGTCCCATCTTATAACCTATATAACGAAATTTCCGCTATAAAAATCTATATTAGGTGGCACTTGTTTTTGTTTTTTTTTTCGATAGTTCTGACTGAGAAGTGATTCATTTTGATTGAGTCTTTGGTTTTACTTCTAAACAAAATCAAAACTTTTTAATAGGTTTTGAATTCAAAACAATTTAGTAAATATCAAGGAGGTGTTTAGTATTTAGTGCTGACCACTGAATGTTTAGTGTTGAATGTTTAAAAAAAAAAAAACACCTCCTTAATTTAGTACTGTATAAGTACCCTACCGAGATTTTGTTGAAGAAGGCAAGATTCTATCATCATTTCAAATGTTCACTGTAACATTAACATTTGAAATGTTGAACAAAATTTGAGTGTCTTATATTAACATTAACATTTCAAATGTCCAAATCAAAATTTGTATTAATAATACTTTTAATTGAAATTTTGATCAACTTTAACATTATAGCAGGTCTTATATTCATCAACAATTCTAGGCGGTTAGGGCTGCTAGTCACTTTTGGGTTAGGGTTGGGATTTTTTACCCTTTCTATACATAATGTTTGTGATTGTGTTTTAAAAAGAAAAGGTAGAAAGGTTAAAAAAAAAGAACCAACCCTAATCCAAAAATGGCTAGCGGCCCTGGCTACCTAGAATTATTCTATATTCACATATGCATAATATTATCTTGGCTTCATATATGAAGTTATGATGACATTTTATCTATTCCGCCTATTAGCCAACCCTAATATAATTAGATTAAGAATTTCTTGTAGGGTATAGTGATTACATTAGGTGTGTCCAATTGTTTCTCAATGAAGTGAAACCTCCATTACATTATTGAAAAGAAAAGAGAACTGTGTTTGGCTTTTTCATGATTGAATATGATAGAGATAAACATGTGTGTTTCAAGGGATGATTGATTTTGGAAATTCTAATCAAGGAATGATTTATTTTGGAAGTCAATTATTACTCCTTGTTGGCCCTTGCATGTCTATGGTGCTTGTGCTTGTGATGTTTAAGGAAGTTTCCTTTTCTGTGTTAAAAAGTAGGTATTCATGCTTACTGTTATATGACGTTGTTTAAGGATATTTCTTATAGGAAGTAGTCATTTGTATATTTTTCAGAGAAATAATTGAATTTGATGAAGAATCTTGAGTTTTCAAATTTCTTGTAGTAATTTTCCATCATCACCTCTGAATAGAAGATTACTACAAGGTATTTAGAAACTTAAGATTCATTATGCTGGTCACTGATGTTGTTTTTCACATGAACAAGTGTGATGGTTGTTTTGATTTCTATGCGACTGATGCAAATGATAAAATAATAGACACTAATAAAGGATATTGTAGGAAATGCATGACAACAAATTTTGAAGCAGAACTGGAAGGGGTCATACTAGCAAGTGAATGAACGATTGTGAAATGGTATGTAGTGATAATTGATAACAAATACACTGCGGAAGTGATCAATGGTAGCAACAAACATTTATCATGACAACAGAAGGTTACCTGACAACATCGTCTTTGAATGTTTCAGAGCAATTCATATTAGAAGGAACACGAACTTAATAGTTTATCGGCTGACTACCTCAGTCTATGCTATTGATAGTAGTGGTGGTGGGAGCACCTCTGAGCGAGAGGGTTGTGCAGATCTGAGTGAGAGCTGAGCAAGAGGGTTGTGCAGATCTAGGCTAAGCGAGGGCTGTGAAAGAGCAGAGTGTGCAGATCTGAGCAAGGGCTGTGAACATTCAACCGTCTGAGTGAGGCTGAGCGAGGGCTGTGAAGAGGCTGAATGAGGGTTCCACTGAGCAGTATTCTCATTGAGCGAGGGTTGTCAAGAGGTTGAGCGAAGGTTGTCAAGAGGCTGAGCGAGGGTTTCCTCTTCTCACTGAGTTTTAGAGCGAGGGTTTTGAGCGAGCGTTCTCAGATAGGAAATGCATGACAACAAATTTTGAAGCAGAACTGGAAGGGGTCATACTAACAAGTGAATGAACGATTGCGAAAGGGTATGTAGTGATAATTGATAACAAATACATTGCGGAAGTGATCAATGGTAGCAACAAACATTTATCATGACAACAGAAGGTTGCCTGACAACATCGTCTTTGAATGTTTAAGAGCAATTCATATTAGAAGGAACACAAACTTAATAGCTCATCGGCTAACTACCTCAGTCTATGCTAGTGATAGTAGTGGTGGTGGGAGCAACTATGTGCGGGAGCAACTTTGAGCGAGAGGGCTGTGCGGGAGCAACTCTGAGTGAGGGCTGAGCGAGAGGGATGTGCAGATCTGAGTAGGGGTGGGCATCCCATCCAGTGATCCCGATCCCGTCCCGATTTTTTCGGGTCTTAATGGGGTTGAATAATTTCATTCCGATCCCGTCCCGATCTAGAATGGGATGGGATAAAGATTTTCAATCCCGCCAATCCCGTCCCGAGCTAATATTTTAATATTTATTATTAATATTTTTATTTATTTATTTATTTATTTATTTTTATTCATATAAACTTACAGATGACTGACAGAAACTCATGGTGTTTGCAGTGGTAACAGAAATGTTACTTCAATAAATAAATATTCATTAAGCAAGAGAAAGATAGCAGACTGTTGCTTGGATTCCCAATAAAAGTGGCTCCAATTATTTAACTTCCAAATATTGATAATACCCAGGTGGAGATGAAAAATAACAATTAACTGAGTAATACATATTCAGAATGGAACATTCAGGGGCGTAGCCAAGAATTTGAGATGCCTCGGGCTGTAAAAATAATTTTTTTTAATTACGATATATGTATTGATGGTAAACCATTATGAATATATTAGAGCATCACCAAGAAGTCTATATTTCTTCCCTAACAAAAGATGAAATGTCATTTTGTCAAGGAACCATGAATTTTGTTTTCCACAGTAATGAAATTGTAAAATCATTTGGGAGGCCATCACAGCGACACAATACTCTTAGTGGGTCCCATTTATCATGTCATTTTCTAAAAGTCAGCTCACTCGACTTCATTGTTAGGGGATTTAGTGGCGACCCTTATATTTGCATGCCACATCTATATCTAATTATAAGAAAGTTATTTTTCGCGCTCTTATATGATGATCATTTTCGCAGCAGTCACAGGCAGCACGCTAATCTCGTCCCTTCCTGAACCCGTTTGGGATGGGACGAGGTCGGGATGGGGTTTTTCCCATCCCGTCCCGTCCCGATCCCGTATGAACGAGATGGGATAGGGATGGGTATATCTCGTCTCATCCCGTCCCGTGCCCACCCCTAGATCTGAGTGAGGGCTGTGCAGATCTAGGCTGAGCGAGGGTTGTGAAAGAGTAGAGTGTGCAGATCTGAGCGAGGGTTGTGAACATCTGAGCAAGGGTTGTGAAGAGGCTGAGTGAGGGTTCCACTGAGCAGTATTCTCACTGAGCGAGGACTGTCAAGAAGCTGAGCAAAGAATGTCAAGAGGCTGAGTGAGGGTTTCCTCTTCTCACTGAGTTTCAGAGCGAGGGTTTTCAGATATGTCAGCGAGGGATTTCTCAACGGACCGGCGTTTTCGGCAAAAGGGTAATACCATTAAGTTTTTTTACTATCTTATTTATTGCTGAGATGCTTGTGCAATTGTGCTTAATCTTGTGATAGATGGAATTCAAAGATGAAAATCTTCGTTTTTTTTTTTTTGAAAATTGATGGGAAAGAATTTGGGATCCAAAGGTCAAGAGAAGGTTAGTTGTTGTTTGAATCGAGCTCGAGGGTTAGAATCAAAATTTCTGTTGAATTGCATATGGGAGAATAGATTGGGTTTCAGGTTAAGAAAGCTGTGGAATCAGACTCTATTGCCTTTTCAGCCAGTTGGAAGATCAACAATAGATGGGTTATGGTGGTGAAGAGGTCAATAGAGGAGAAATCTTCCTTTCTATTATGGTGGGTTCGAGTTCAGGGTCTAAAATTTTAAGGGTACCAACTGATGTGGAAGGGAAGGGCTGGAAACAACTCGTACTAGCTCTGGAGGAGATAGTTTTAAAAAAGGTGCCTCAGCCTTGTCCTAAGCAGCAAGTTAGAATAGATGGGGGGTTCACCTTTGCTAGGGCCTAGTGTTGTCCCACCCTCGTGCAACAGAACTTTTGTCGAGGTAGTGACCACCGATCTTTCAAGTTTTACCCCTACTTTTGCTGCCAGTAAGGGCCCTTTTGTAACAACCTCTATCCATCGAGATTCTCCCATGGATTTCTTGTCTCAAGTATGGGGAAATCATCTTCGTTCAGATCCCATTGCAAGATAGAATGGTGCGAGATCGGTGATACAATTGCCTGATTCGGTTATTCAATGGACACATGTTGCTCTTCCGTTTGGACACACAACTTTCCTGGTCTTCGCTAACTCTCCACATGTGACCTTATGTGAGGAACAAAAGTCGTTTTCTAGGTTTTCGACACTGAGTGATCAGTCTCCCCAGCAGTACCCACTGCTTCCCCATTCTCCCGCTTCTCTTGCCGGCAGAGTGGGTAAAGTAGGTAACCCGATGTCCAAGTCAGCTCGCCCATCTCAGCAAGATAAAGGCAAGGGTATTGTTGGGCTTTCGCCTTGCCAGAGGCCCAAGTCCTATTCGAAGCATAATTTGGCCAAGTCTAATGATCAACATACTTTTGACAATTATTGGAAGGTCTTAGAAGTTGTGGAAGAAGATGTCTTCAACTTGGACCCATTATTGACCAAGATGTATATGCAGGCTAGCAGGGATCGCAAGCTGGCTAAAAAAGCCCAGCGTGACAAAGCCGCTAAATCGGTTAATTTTTCAACAAGATCCAGGTTCATGCTCAAACAGATATCCACCAAATAAGGCTCAATCAACAAAGCAAGGCGGGTAGAACTTAAGGGTTGTAGTGTCCCTGTTGGGCTGACAATGAGAGAGTCTTACAACCAGACCCAGGAGTGTTCGGTATCTCTCACTTACCCGCCGGGTTTCGAGCCACCAGCAGGACAATGTGGAATCCATGGTTTGTCCACAAAAATATGTGTCTCTCATTTAATTTGGAGAGTTGCTCATCTACACTAGACCACGTAGGTGCTCCCCCAGGCTTCGAGGTCTCGTGGACAAAAAATCTTGGTTTTGTTTTCCCTGGCGAACAGGCTTCTGGGCAGTCTTCAGGGTTTGTTTCTAGGATCAATGACAGCGTGGAGATCTCTGTCTCTGACTGTCATTCGACTTAGGAAGAGGCATTAGATTGTTCTGCTTTCCAAAAAATTGGCTTGGCAGTGGGAGTGGACCTCAATCAGGATAAAGAAAGGGCTTTAGGTATGGTTCAAGCTACGGCGCAGGGTTCAATATCTGACAAAGCAATGGACAACAACCTCGGGGTCGAAGGTCCTTCATGAACCTCAAATCTCTTTATTGAAACTGTAGGTGGCTCGGGAATACTGAGAGGCAAAGGGGTTGCCGTAGATTAATTTCATAGAATCGTCCAGATCTTGTTTTCATTCAGGAATCAAAATTGGAGAAATGCTCTAAAGAATTTACCAAAATATTCTGGGGTGATAGCTCTTTTGATTGGGATATGGTGGAATCCACTGGCAGCTCAGGAGGCCTTTTAACTATCTGGTAAGGCTGAAAGCCGAACCGACTTAGATTGGTTTTAAATTTTCAAACCGAAACCAAAACCAAACCGACCATTAACAAAACCAATCCAAAACCGAACTGATTCTAATTTATGCAAACCGTAACCGAACCGACTAAAATCGAACCAAAATCGAAATAAAATCGAACCGACTGACTATTTTAAACATATTGTATTATTTATATATAAAATATATATTATTTATTATATATATTCAGTCGGTTCGGTTTGGTCGATTAAAATCACATAGAAACAGAAAACCGAACCGACCACTTCGATTTTGAATATTTTAAAATCGAAACCGATCCGAACCGAATTTAAATCAAACCAATCGGTTCGGTCGGTTTAATCGGTTTGATCGATTTTTTGTTCAACCTTACTATCGGATGTTGATCTTTTGCAGATGAGGGAAATGTTGAAAGGGGCTTTTTCGCTTTCTATTCAATTTCAAATGATCTTGGACAACTCTTTTTGGTCAGGGACTAACATATATGGTCTGTGTGATCCTTCGCTAAGAGAACACTTATGGGAAGAACTATATGACATTGTTGGTTGGGTGCAATCGCCATGGGTGTTAGCAAGAGACTTCAAAGTTGCAGAAGGAGGACCATGAGCATGCAGAAATTCAATCAGTTCATTAATGAGGTAGAATCGCTGATTTCAGTCTAAAGGGAGGAAAGTTCACATGGTCAAATCGAAGAGATCACCCTATCTTTTGTTGGCTTGATCGATTTCTGGCTTCGGTGGATTGGATTGACAAATTTGATGATAAAGTCGAATGGCTCAAGGGTGCAGCTGGTTCTGACCATCACGCTATTTTGCTTGCGAACTCGTCTAATGGTGGTTGTACTCGCCTTTTTTTTTTTGATAACGGTTGGTTTGATCACCCAACCCTGGCAGAGGAGATGAAATCTTGGTAGAACAACTCAGTAGTCTCTAGCCACGCTGGCTACTGTTTATGGTGGAAGCTTAAGGCACTCAGATGCAACCTTAAAAGTTGGAGGACTAAAGTTTTGGGTAAGACCAATTTATGTATTCAAAATATTTCTGCTTTAATTCCTAACATTGATGCTGAGGAAGAGATCTGAGACCTGACTGCCGAGGAGAGGTCTTGTAGAGTGCAGCTGCATCAGGAGTGGGCAACATTAACAAAAAAGATGAGGAGTTTTGGAGAATCAGATCTGGGGTCAACTGGGCTTGTCATATGGATCAGGGGTCCAAATTCTTTCATAACTTGGTTAACAGACGCAGATTGTTTAACTCTATTGAAGCTCTTAGCATGGGTGTGGGCTTCTCGGTGAAAGAATTTTCTAATATGTTGGTTGCCTCTCATTATGAGACTCATTCCAACCCCTTCATTTCCTCTCACAAGAATCTGGTATGGGTGAAATTTTTTTTTTCTCGGATAAATTTCTTTTGTTGGTCTGTGTTGCATGAGAGAATCTTGACTAAAGATAGGTTAAGGAAAAGAGGAATTCACATAGGCAGTCTTTGTGTGCTTTGTAATGAGATTGACGAGACGTTGGATCATTTGATGCTTCACTGCTCCAAATCCATTTGGAACAGTTTCTTGTCAGAATTTGGTTTGAGTTTGATGTTTCAAGGTTCCATTTTAGATTGGCTAAGTTGGTGGTCTCAAGCTAATCCTTCTCGTCGGGCGGAGTGGTTATGGCGCAGGGTTCCTCACGTACTCATGTGGTGTGTGTGGAAAGAGAGAAATATGAGGGTTTTTTAAGGGCTCAACAGATCAGATCACTCTATCTTTATCGAGATTAGGGAATTGTTGTGGAGGATGGGTTCGGCTTGTAATTTGTTTAAGGATTTGGTTTTTGACACCTTCATGGTGTCTTGGCATTCCTTGATATAGGAATGATTCCCTTTGTATTTTGTTTCCTTTCCTTTCTTTAATAATAATAATAATGATGATTTTAAGATGGGATGTACTTTAAACTGAAATGGTTTCCTTTTAATAATGAAATTTCGATTTTTTGATTAAAAAAAAGATGTTAAGCTTTCTCGTGATCCTTTGGCGAGATGGGGATTACTTAGAGCACCTCCGTCGGCACACCTTAAATCTACCCCTCCAAAACCGTAAAACATCAGGCACAAACTGTGGTCCTAAGATGAGGAAAGGACATTAGATTGCCATTAGGTCATCAATGACGATCCCTCGACCTCAATAGCGGAAAAAAATACGTTAGATTCTTTGTAAAGATGACTTGGAAAAGAGCTCGAAAGCAATGTAATTGTCTTGTGCTGCTATTTTCTTCGAAAAAGATTTGTTCTGAGAAAATTATTGTTTTGGAAAATGAAAAGAGGCCAAAAGTTCGAAAATGATGGTATAAGCATCTAATATTATTTATCACATTGTTTGTTAGATCCTCTATCTATTGTTATTGTGATAGATATTGAATTGTTCTGATCGAAAATATATAGTGAAAGCCGCCAAGTTAAGAATCTAAGTTTTTTCAAAAAGTTTCCAAGTGTTTGGTTGGACATTTTCCCAATAATTACATTTTGAAAAGCTGACTTGTTGTTCGATGTGGTTGGGTTTGATTTATACCTAGAGAAGAAGACATTGATAATTATTCGAGCACTGTTTTCAGAATAAATTTTGTTATTTTGTGTAATTTTAGTTCGTAGTTTCAGCTTGATAGGCATTTAATTAAAAGAGTTAAAAACAATCAATAAATAAGGGATTAATCATATTAGGAAGGACAAAAGAGACCGATTTATGCTGTATTTGGATCAAAGAATAGACCATTTACCATTCTTTAGATCATTCATAGCATCACAACTGGTTGGGTACGTGTCTTTACCATTTTCCCACATTCCCAGGCTAGGGAATTGAATATTGCAATCAGTATGATGTGGCATTATTAGAGGAGGTTTTTACAATCTCGAGATATATATATAAACACATTAGAGATTTCATCATTATTTCAAGATCATGCCACGTCACGCTGGCCGCAAAAAATTGGTTTCCTAGTATTTTAGTTATTGGGTGAGGAGGTTTCAAGATTTCATTTCTAAGATCTTAATCACAGGAGAGTTAGGAGGGACATGTCAATTTTTGCTTTGGCGAAAAGCAGCAAGCCCAGCCCGAGTCCATGTTATCGACATACACTTATTTGTTAAGCGTGGTCTCAGAATTTCGGATGGGGGTGAGGCCATTTTGAACTCATTGTATAGTTATAATGGAAACAAACTTCAAATGTACAAACAAGCGCATGGAGTTGAAGCGTTTTGATGTTTGTAGCTTTTGGAGATATAAGCTGAGCAAAGTGAAAGATTACAGGGTCTGTTGGAAATCAAACTTACCATTCAGAAAACCAAACAAAAAATGTGTCGATGAAAACACAAGAGGGCTGTTCAATGGGGATATACTGAGTATGATGATACCACGACTTGGGTTGTGGATAGGCCAGATATGATTTTTATTAGTTACATCTGAAATCTGGTTCTGTAAAATGTTGAGGCGAAACGTAAGACCTAATTCATTGACCATTTTGAAGCAATAAATAGATTACAGGGTCTGTTGGAGGTGCACTACAACACATGGTTTGGGACATCTTTCTGCCATTAGAGTTGAGGTGAAGAAAAGGGCAGGAAACTAGTAGCCAGTTCTGATATTAGATCACAGTAAGATTAATCTGATAATATTGAAAAAGTAAAAACAGGAAGGAAGGTGAGGGAGAAAAGTCATATTTATGTAAACTACGTACAAGTAATATAAAGCATAAATGCATGGACTACGGAATAGGTAATGGAGGTGGAAGGGTTACTCTAGAAAACGAAATCACAAGAAGGTTCTGAATAGTGTCAGAACTTTTAATAAGAAATGAGACACTCTAAATAGGTGTTTGTTTTAATTCTGATTAGAAGTTGAAGTTCTTATTGGAGTAACCACTATAGGGGATGTTGATCACTTAGCACTGAGTGCTTAATGAAAATTCATTCCAATAATAATTGACTACTGTGCTACTTCTCTTCTCCACCATATTATTTTTATCACGCGAGCAATGTCGCCCACCGTCACCACCACCCTCATCTTCTTCCATCTCTTCTTTCTATCTCTTTCTCTTTCACTTGAGATTGTATCAGAAACAACGATGGATATAGGGTGGTTTTTGGTGTGGAGAAAAAAATACAAGTGGCGAAAGGGGAGTTAATGTTAGTGGTTTGTGATAGCAGTGGTAGTTGTGGTGGTGGGCAAAAGTGTCAAACAGTTTCCATTTAGCACCTAAAATCAATCACCTTAATTTTACAGCTTCTAATAAGCAACTCATTCAAAAGTGAACCAAGCTTTATTCAAAACTTCCACCTCTACTTAGAAGTTAAAAAAACTAACACAACCCAAGCGTTTGGATGAAAAACATCACTTTTCAGATATTTACCTGAGAAACTTGATGTGGGTCATGCAAGTCGGCTGGTCATGACATAGTTAAGGGGCCAACTATCAGCAATGATAGAAAAGGTATGAACATTACCAATTCCATTCACAGATGCCAAAACAGAATAAAAACAAGATATGGAAAGAAATCTAAGATGTGATCACAATGATAGACAAGGAAAACATCATCAAACGGATACTCTGAAAGATAAGACAAATTATATGGATAAGTTCTTCAGTCCATTATCAAGTACACAAGTTGTTTTGATTCTACAACTGTTTCTTGGCTCTGCAAATTAATGTACAGAAAAACAACAGAGATATGATTGGTGGTTCTAGGGAGAAGGATCTGGTTCAGATATCCACTGGACTGCAGGACAGGATTCAAAATTGACCTCGGGCCATAGTCTATAAGTAAAGAATCTCAAAAGGCGACTAGACTGATGATGACTAGATCTATATTCCATTCTCTGATGTGAAAACTTTTCAGGAAATTTTAAATGGCCGGTAACCAGGGCACACATGCAGGAATGATAAATGACAGTAGCCTATAGAGCTCTCTACAGTGTATTAAGCAGGAATCTAATGTCATTAAGTTTGGATGGAAAAGAAAACACAATACAAGACTACTGGAGCTAGTGAGATTTTCAGCAGCAGGATCAAAGGACTTCTTAACTCACTAAAGGTAGATTTCAAATGGAACCATAATCAGCAGGCTGTTTTGGATAAATTGGCAGATTTCTCCTTGCACATAATTGGAAATCTCATTTTTTTTCTCAGGCAGGTGGATGTGTTTTTCCAAACAAACGAACCTTGGTAAGATTTAAAAAAACATGATTTGATGCTCAATATCTTACTTCAAGCATAGTAGGATGCTGAAATTCATTTTCATTAAAGGTCTATTTGGTAGGATGAAAAATAGACACGAGAATTGAAACTGTCTCCGCGGATTTCGTTTTCCAGGGGGGGGGGGGCTAAAAGTTTGGATTCTCATGAGAGCTGGGAAAACTGATCACATGCATAATTCTTTTCCTGTCGCTAAAAAATTAACTTGACATGGAATTTGGATTCCATTTCCAAGGGAAAATGGCCAAACAAACAGACCCTAATAGGATAAAATGACTACTCATCTCAAAGCAATTTGAAAGCATCGAGGAGGAGACTTAAGTATACGCTTAAGAAGGGAAGAATATTTAGAGAAATGATAAATACATTAAATAAGCTGTCTGGAAAAGCATACATTCAGAGCAAGAAACAAGAGGAATGGTGCTTCTATAAAAGACACTCCTGCAGAGCAGAGATGTCTCATTTCAGTAATTTGACCATTAACTAAATAAAAGCACTCCTACAGACCTACCAAAATGACAGAGATGCAACTACACTAAGAATACTGCTGTATATAAGTGATTTTAAATAACCGAAAAGCAGGAAAAGAAAGAAACGAGCTGCTAAGATTGTTGCGAATACACACCTTAGATCTCCTCCGAACAGAGCGTTGAAGATGTAACTCATTCCAAACCAACTCTGTCAATAGACAATACAAATAAAAGAGTAATCGTAAAATATGATTTCCTCAGCAAAATGCAGAGAAAGTCTTGATTTTAGTAAGAGCCTAAGAGGGATAAAATACAAAGTCAGCTATGCATGTCAGCAGTCAAGTTAAACCCCTCAAATTGAGAAAGTCTTTGTCAAAAAAAAAAAAAAAGTTAAACCCCTCAAATTGAGCAATTAATGCTCCTCTAGTTCGGTAGTATGGTATCAATAAAATTACGCAATAAACAAAATTATATTACATTATCATGATAATCAATTATGAAGTGGAGAGGTGATTAGGAAAAGAAGATCCGTATTTACCGCTAAAAGAAGATATGCAAGCAAACCTGCAGATATGAGATAAACAAGAAAATATGTTCAGAGATGATTCACTCCGAGATTGTACATAAGGATATTGAAAACCACAAAATTCTTTGCTTAGTGATTTGGAGAACCCCTCAACACAGCATAAACAAGTAATAAAACATCAAGTAAAATGACATCCACAAAAAAATGGTGGATGCTCCACTAATCCGTTTCATGTTAATGGATGACTGTTAATAAACCATCAAATTGCCCTACCTCTACTATAAAGAAGGAACGCTCTCTATCAACACTATCATCCACTGACCTAGCATTTGGTAGTATGATCAACATTCTACCAAAAAAAAAAAAAAAACCCCACTACTCATGAACTCTATCTTAACAAGAACAACGAAAAACAAGGAAACATGAGCAACTGCAACACATAACCAAGTTACACTCAACCTTGAGGTTTTATGTGAAGTCTAACCAAAAAAAGAATCTCTTTCAAAGACCATGAAAGTAAAACAAAACGAACCAAGTATCAGAAAGCTAAATATCATGTACCGTACACAAAGATCCCTGAGAAATTTTTTTTCCAGATACACATTCGAATTGCTAAAAAATCCGAGTCTTGCTCATCTTAAATAGTTGCTTTGAAATCTAGATAGATGTCATGATTTCCCTGAGCTTCTCCAGAAGTTCCAGTTTCAGATTCTCGTTGGCCATTTCAAATCTGTTAATGAACAGCTGAATCTCGGGCCTGTAGTATAGCTCATGCTGTGGACTCATAATAGGTGCACTGGATAGCTTCTTCCAATGAGGATGAATAGATGATATGGGTATAGATTGACCATCATTCTTGTATTTACATATCTCATGCACACAAGGCAAACCATGGGTACGTTGGATGGCACAATAACAAGTGCTATCAGCTGGACCAATCGACTCTGCAAGCTTAACTTCAATAAGTATTAGATCAAGAGCAACTACTGAAACAAATCCCTTGAGCTCATCAAAGAACGGCGATGGACAGTTGTGTGCTGCAGTGGTTAAACTTTCCTTAAAAGAGGCATGAATCTCAGCATGCTGCAACAACAACAGCGAATTTATAGCAGTCCACATTGTATTAAAGTTTCCTTGGGATGGGCCTAGGTGTCTTTTTAATCTTGCTTGGTCATTATCTGTTCTGTTGGTGGTTGTGTTTCCAAAGTGAATGTGTTGGTCAGTCCATGCTGCTATGAAACACTCCTTATATGTTTCCAACCAAGTCCCATGCACGTATGAAAGAACCCCAGGATATTCAGAGAAACCCCCCTCAAAAGCAGATAGTCGCTCACTATACTCTTCCTCAGTAGGCGAAAAAACTAAATGATTCCAAGCAGACATAAATGCATTCCATGCCTCGTTCGTATTGAACACACCCTTGCAGTTTGTCACCAAATCAGTTGAGATGTGATGGCGACATAAAAGGTTTTGAGCTTCTGGAAAAACTCTTCTGATTGCATTCATAAGTGGCAATTCCCTATGTGTCACGATAACTGATGGAAGTGGTCCAGAGCTAAGAATCGACTTCATGCACTCTAAAGCCCACACAAAATTTTCTTCCTTCTCAGCTTCCACATACACGAATGCAAAAGAGAATGTCTTGTTCGTAGATGTAACCCCAACAATCTCCAATAGCGACGGCCTGTAATTGTTTCTTTTATTCGTGCAATCCATAAGAAATACACTGGGGAAACATTTGGCGAGCTTAATGGATTCTGGATGAGCCCAAAACAAATCTCTGACTGACTCACCATCCTCGTGATTCCTATGACATTCCATATACCTGTGTTCTGCCAGCTTCTTCAACAATTGCTGCATTTGAGATTTTGTAGACATTTCAGTATGTTTCATTTGCATCCGTGCATTATAAATAGTCCTCAACTTCACCGTTTTGCCCCCACTTCTCTCCTTCAATACATTAAGGACATCCTTTGGCTTAACACCACTTCTCACCATTTCCTCCACGATTTCTTTTTCTTCCAATGTGAGCCTCCCAGAAGGTTGTGAAGTTGGATGATTATGGTATCCAGATACCACTTGAACTTTCCACTGATCATCATCTGGCAACTTTATACCTTTCAATGCAAAAGGGCACCCACATCTTTTCGTTCTTTTCTTCCGGGTTTTGTTAGTTTTGTTGAACCATTTTCTTTCATCTCTACGCTTCCCACTCCTCTCACAAGCAAAACAAATCCTAGGTATCCTACCAGGACCACCCATATCCGATTTGCTTATCACGACAACCGACCCAACTGAATCCCCTACATCTCGAGTCCATCTGACGAGTTCATCACGACTATGGAAAACCTACAATCAAATAGCAATAAATGAATATCATATCATTATAATCAAATAATACCAAATTTGCAAATAAGTTACAAAAAAATACCATGTCAGTCGTAAATGCCTCCGTCACATCAATATTTTCAATAGCTTGTGAATCAGCATCACTGGTAGGTTGATATAATATTGGTTTCTTTGGTAAAAAGAAATTATCAGTAAACTATAAGATTTAAAAAAAAAAAAAAAAATCTAAATTTGCATTGATTATGAACTATTTAACAACAACACACACCCAAAAAAAAAAAAAAAAACTTACTTCTGATTCTTCTTGTAAAAGTTGATATGACATTGGTGTCTACAACAAGGAACAAATAAAACAATTAAACAACAAAGAATAGAAACAATACCTTAAATTTGCATGAAAAATCAAAATTAAGAAAAACAAGATAAACCCTTTTTGTAACTCACTGCTGGCTCTTCTTTTTCTCCTTCTTGTAGCGAGACAATTGGATCGATTTGAAATTCCACATCACTGGCAAATTCAGATTCAAATGGATTCTACAATAAAACATACACTTTATCAACAACTTATCCAATAACACCCCGCGCTTGCCTTTCAAAAAAAAAAAAAAACAACTTATCCAATAAAAATCGTATTTTTATCGAATTTCTCATCAAACCTTTTAAATAAATAAATAAAAACTCACTTGTGCTTCTAAAGGCTCTATGGGTTCGATCTCAAGGTCATCAAAGGAGTGAAAATCTCCCATTGTTCCGTCCTGCAATAACAAACAAACGTTACAAAGGGATTGAAAAGTATTGTAAAGTTATAAAGATTGGATTTTTATTGAAAATTTAGGAAATCAAACTTACATCCATGATGGGTTTTGAGAGCTTTTTCAGTCGAAGAAACAATCGCAGAGAAGAGAAGAAGAGGGAGAAGTGGGGGTGCGTTTAGGGTTTTCGATAAGAGAAAAAATAGGATTTTTATGTTGAAGGGAGGGTGGGGGCGAAGTTAAATACTTGGGGTGCGAATTGTAATTTTTGAATGTGGTGAAGGTTTGGGGGTAAGTTAGGGATTGAATGTGGGTGTATAAAGACCTCAATTTAATGGATCACATTTGCAGGCCTTGAGATTTTGGAGGCCCAGGTAGAAATTTTTGGCCCCCGTAATTGTGAGTTTTCGTCCAAGTCGGATTCAGCGAAGTGCTCAGCTTGCGCTCATAGCTGGTTCTGAATGGAACTTATGATACATCAAATAAGACTATCATCACGACCATACACGTGGCAGAGATCACTTATCACGAAGACCAAATATTTTAAATCGAGATGAACTCACAAAGCCCAAAAAGGCGAATCTAGTCATTAAAGCCCAAAAAGAGTCCGTCAAAACAAATCATAGTCAAAAGCCTAAATCTAAGCTCAACAAAACTCTCCCTTAAAGAGGAATAATGTTATAGAGAAAAAGAGTTGTGACGGGAGGTATTCCCCCAAGGACATATCTTCACAAAGGAAGAGATTGTTACAAAAAACGTCTCCCTGTTGAGCCTCACAAGCTTAAGTCTCGCAGGTAATTAATCGCGACTACTATATAAAGCAAATGGAACATTTAAGTAAGGTATGTAGTTTTAACTGAGTTATGTCCAGATTAATCTCCATCTTCAATAGATTTATTGACTTAATATTGGAGTGCCTTCGGCCACCAAACAGACAGTCTTTGGAAGTCTAACCTTTGTTTTGCGAGTTCGATTTCGAGGAGACTAGATTTGGACGCATCAAAACTTATTGAGTTAATGAAGATTAGTTGATTCTTCTATTACTTTGGTTTGGCTAAATATGGTTTGAATTTTTTTTTGGTATATTAGAGTTATTTCTACCAACTTCATACATTCGAGTAGCACGTAAGTCAAAATTTCCCTATAGGTTGGCTCCATCCAGTTGATCCACGGAATAGCAAAACAAGGATTTGGAATGTATGGATTCATGAACCATCGGCATGGATTGCGTATCTTCTACATTACAAATCAGAATAGTTTTTTAGGTTGGAGGTAAAAGGCGGTTGAGATTTACCCAAACATAAAGATCTAACGGATCACATAGAACTTAAAACATCAATAGATAAGTTTGTAGATAAACATAGTTCATGGTTGATATATGTTTCATCTAATGGTCAAGACTTAAAGTTAGCATTTATGTCTTACCTTCAATCAATCCCCAATAAGAGTGCATGGGTTCGATGGTGGAGAGAGATGTTGATGGTGGAGATTCATTATCAACAATAACATGTTTGTAAATAAGTTGTAAGTAGAAAAGTAAACAAAATGAACTAAAATGTGAAAAGGTTGGTGGAATGCATACGTGGCGGAAAGATAAAATATATATTTTTTTAAATGCAAATCATCATAACTATCTACTTAGTTGTCGAATTTTAGTAAACTTGGTACGGTTGAAATGCATTTTTGAATATCTTTCCAATGAAACCAATCATTGATACAAATGCTTAAAGTTTTAAATATGTATTTCACGCTGTGTGCATTTTTTCAAAAAAATAACTGTAATATGATGCACTTCACATCGTAAGTATTTTCAATATTAATATACATTCAAACAAAGACCATATTTTATATTTTGAAAAATCAAAGTTTTGGGAGGGTTAATTGTAACGGTTTTAAAATGTGTTTTTTTTTTTCTAATTGTTTACAATTTTAATCGAGTTTGATCTATTGCCACAACCCACCTTCTATCGTGCCAACGACTTGGGCAATACACTAGTAATCTACTTAACAAAATGAACATATGTCAATCCTAATAAACAAAAGTCTAGTGTAAGTACACATCTCTCTGTGGATAGAAGCCAATTACTCGTGAATGATTATGGCAGTCGGGGTTGGCATCCAATCCCGCGGTATTGATCCCGTCCCGTCCCATCCCAATTTTTTTGGGTTCTATTGGGATTGATCAATCTCATCCCGAACCGATTTTTTTTAATATTTAATATGAAATATGTAGTATAAAACTATGAAACTATTTGTTGACATGACTTTTATTTGTTGTTTTATTTATCGACATGACTATTTTATTCTTACAAGCTTCCATGCGACTCATCTAGATAATGAATCGAACTCAAACCCTTTCCCTTATTTTTTTTCCTCTTCCTAACTCTTGACAACAATAATGTGTGCTCCTCGTAGTTTTTAAATGACAAACTCATTGATCATTTTCGTTAGCAATGTACAAAAAAAATAGTTGTCTTCAATAGTTGTCTTCAATAGAAGTTCAAGCTTAAGATTCTTACTGACCTCTTTAAATTTACTAATGAACAGCTGAATCTCAGGCTGGTAGTAGAGCTCATGATGTGGAATCATAGCGGGTACACTAGACAGTTTCTTCCAGTGTGGATGGATACATGATATAGGAATGGATTTTCCATCGTTCTTGTAATTCTGTATTTCATGGGCACAAGGTAACCTGTGAGTGCGTCGTATGGCACAGTCACAAACCTGATCATCTGGACCAATTGAATCTGCACGCTTCACTTCTATAAGTATTAGATCAAGTGCAACTACTGAAACAAGTTCTTTAATCTTGTCAAATATTGGTGATATACAATGGTGCACCGAAGTTGTCAAGCTTTCTGTAAAAGAGGCCTGAATTTTCGGCACGCTGCAATAACAACAAAGAGTTTATGGTAGTCCACATTGTAGTGAAATTCGATTGGGACAATGACCCTAGCTAGGTGCCTTTTCAATCTTGCTTGGTCATTATTTTCTGATATGTAGATGGTTGTGTTTCTGAAGTGGCTGGTTTGGTCAGTCCACGCTGATATGAAGCACTCCTTATATTCTGACAACCAAGTCTCTTTCATGTAGGAAAGAACCCCGGAATATTCAGAGAAATCCCTCTCAAAATAAGATATTATCTCACAGAACTCCGCCTTAGTAGATGAAGAAACCAGATCATTACATCTTGCTTAACATCAAGTCTGTTTCGATAATGTACTTTAAAGGATCTGAAGTTTGTGAAGTTTTTATGGAGAATGCACCAGTTTTGGAGGAGCTCATTCGTCAAACACCCAATGGTGAGAAGAAAGATGATGAGACTTCGCGAGAAAATATAATACATCCACCTGCACCTTCAACAGTTGAAAGCTTCTTCAAATTGATAAGAACCTAGGCGACGTAAGATCTTTACCTTGTTTCTTCCAGAATTTAGCATTATGGTTTGTCTATTATACCAGTTAAGTACTTTCTTGTTTAGTCATCGTGATGTGATTTGACATCCTTGTACTACTTTTATGTTCCTACAAAAAATTTTGCTCAGTTCAGATGGAAGAGGATTGAAAATTAGTCGACTATAGCATTCCATACTTCAGCATCCCATACTTCATGCAGCTACAAATTCTTATCTTCAAATTTCCTAGTTGCTATTCATTTTGCGATAACTTGCTATTTCTTAACTTATATTTCAAAAAGATAACTAAATCACATATTGTATCTTCTTGGAATGAACATAATTACTTTTTTCCTTTTAAACTCGGAAACCATGAGCCATTCATTCTAATCTTCGCGTTGTTTAAGTATCATTTACTTTTTGTGTCACTTAACTAGGTTATGTACGTTGTCATCATTTCCAGCTTTATGAAAAGCATTTGCCATGGGTACTGGTACACCGGAGGTGTGTCCTTCCAGGAAATCTACTTTGTTGCACTTATGGAAATAGGTTCTATGCCGGTTTGTTTTTAAACGTAAAACATTAACCCTGATAAATTGTTTTGTTGAATGATGTATGTTTTCGGTTTTTAGGGTTCTTGATGGTAATCTTAGAATTCAAAACGATATCATCATCATAACAAATCTTGACACTATATTTTGTTGAAGTCATGCATCTCTTATATCTTTCTGTTTTAGAATGATTTATATTAATTCTTTATACTTTTCCATTTGCAAAATCGTGTTCTGGATTTTATTTTACTGAGCTGATCAAGTTATTTTGGATAGTTAGATGTATATATGAAAGTATCAAAACGTTATTAACTTACAACGTACAAATCATTCATCTCCAAATGAGCAGTTTTGTAACAATATCACTTTTTTGATTAACAGTCCGTCCATCAAACAATTTCAAGTTAAAATTAAATTCAGTCAAAATTTTGAAAAACAGTTTCACAAATAAAATGATACAATAAATTAGATCACCGTGATAGCATGGTGATCCAATTATTGTATCACTATTCATGGTGATACTATTCACGGTGATCCAATTATTGTATCACTTTATTTATAAAATTGTTCGGTGAACTGTTACAGCACAACAGTTACAGCACAACAATGATACTTTTTTGGAATTATTACAAATATGTTAATTTGGTGTACTGTACGTCAGGCTTACAACTGCTAGATGTCATGCATTTAGTCCCATCTTTTGCATTGAAAATTGCCTGCACTTGTTTTGGACTCCTGAAATCCCACATAGACACGGTTTCTCTACAAGGACTACCTGTCCCTAGTGTTCTGATTTTACAAAAATTTCAGTTGAATACTCTCTTGGCGATCGTCAGAGGAGTGAATGAATTAATGATCATGCAAATACCCAGTAGTGTAACGAAAACTCGTTTCCTCACTCATTTGGTCATGGGTTTAAGTTGAAGCTCAGGGATTCCAGCTCCAGTATCTGAGGATACTATATCTCTTAGACCAAAAACAGTTACAATACATTGGAGGATCTGGGTACTCTGATTCCATGAAGAACACCGTGATGGGTACTTCTTAGAAAAGTTATTAGGTCGAGCATACACAAGCTCGATGATGTGTTGGGTTGGTCTCGGGTTAGAGCCAAGACTGCCCAAGTTGACACAGTCTAAGAGTCTAATGTTTGAAGGGCTGTGTTGCCTTCTTATAGTATAGTCTAATTCTGTGACATCTCTCAAAATTAAACATAGAAGAAAGAAAAGATGGAACTACTAAACGCATGTACATTTGAGAAGATTTTGGATTGGATGAGAAGTGGATTGGATGAAATGGTTGGCAGAGGCAGAGATTTTCACTCATCAGCCCAAATGGTGCCAATGGGTGTCTTGTTGTTTAATCTTCTCTTGCTGTAAGGAAGGAACTGCATCTGAAGGCAAGTGCCTAATGGGTGTCTCTGATCAAGCAGAAGGATCAGTTTACTCTCTACTTACTCTTTTAAAGAAATTTTGCATGCTTGGTCGACCCAGGTACGGATGATCTCAATCCCTTAGAAAACAATCCAAAGGTACTTCACCAAACGGAAAACCTACAGATTGGGTTTAGGCTGACAACCATACATAGTTTTCGGGTTAGAATACCCTAGTTAGACTCGGGTGTGCACATACAGCTTGGGTGGAGCTAGAATTAGTATCCAATTCGCACACCCAGCTCAAGTTACAGCTTTGGATGAAACCATGGGTGTGAGGCTAATGAAACAATGAAATGTGCTACCCACCAAAACCTCAAAGATGTCGACCTACCTTTCTCCAGTTAAAGGCGCATAATCTAGAGCAACTAGTTTGACTTGAGAAATGAAAATTGTCATTACATACTCTAGTCGTAAACGTGCTTAGCTTTCAGCTAATGAACCCTTGTCTTGCAAGCGTACCCATGATAGAAAACCATCTATATACAATTGCTGGTCCAGCATTTGATCTGTATGAATTGGTGAACACCAACATATACAGTAACTCTATATTCAAACAAAAGATATAAACAAAGAAAAGACTACTACATGATCAAGAGATAACTATAATACAAAGAAAGGAAACAGCAGCAATTGTAAAAAGATAATGTGAATTCTATCCAACCACAGAAATTGTTATACAAGGCCTGAAAGAACTTCTTGCCTAAAAAACTGTAAGAAACTTTTCAAGTCAATAATTTTGTATGGAAAGCAAAATTCTAAAAAAGGGTCATTTACAAGTTTCTATATCTTGAAAAGTCACTTTGAGGATCTGAAAGTTGGTCCTCAATCCTCGACAAAATTTGCTACTTCCTTAATCCTCTTCAAAATTTCAAGCCTAACATTCTCACTGACCTCTTCGTATTTTTGACAGAGCATCTGAAACTCAGGCCGAGAGTACAGCTCATGATGTTGTGGAGTCACAGCGGGTAGCTCATGTTGTGGAGTCGTAGTGGATACCACAGTCAATTGCTTCCAGTGAGGATGGACACATGATAAAGGTATAGGGAAACCATTAAGCATATACCCAGATATCTCATGGGCACAAGGTAACTCATGTGTACGTCGGATGACACAGCCACAGACACCATCATCTGGACCAACTGAGTATGCACACTTCACCTCCATGAGTATCAACTCTAGGGCAAATATTGAAACAGCGCCTCTGAGCTCCTCGAAAATTGCTGATGTATAATCATGTACGACTGTGTTCAGACTTTCCTCAAAGGAAGCATTGATCTCGGTGTGCTGCAGCAATAACAACGAGTTTATGGCACTCCACATTGTATTAAAATTCCTTACCGATGGCCCTAGGTGTCTTCTCAAGTTCGCTTGGTCATTATCTGCTCTACTAGTTGTTCTATAGGTGGTGGTGTTTCCAAAGTGGGTGTTTTGATCAGTCCAAGCTGCTACGAAGCAATCTCTATATTCTGACAACCAAGTTTCTTTCACATATGAAAGAGCACCTGGATATTCTGAGAAATCTCCCTCAAATTCAGAAAGTCGGGCACAATACTCCTCCTCGGTAGCCGAACATACCAAATCGTTCCATCTAGACAGAAATGCAGTCCAGTCTTCATTTGTGTTGAACGCCTTCTTGCAATTTGTTGTTAAATCTCTTGAGATGCGGTAACGACACAAAAGATTACGTGCTTCAGGGAAAACTCTATTTATTGCATGCATTAGCGGCACTTCCTTATCTGTCACAATTACCAACGGGAGTGGTCCAGAGCTAAGAACTGATTTCATGCAATCTAAAGCCCATACATAGTTCTCTTCCTTCTCAGCCTCCAAGTACACAAATGCGAAGGTGAATAACTTGTTGGTTGATGTAACGCCAACAATCTCCAATAGTGATGGCCTATATCTGTTTTGCTTATAGGTGCAATCCATAAGAAATACATTAGGAAAACATTTGGCTAGCTTAATGGACTCTGGATGAGCCCAAAACAAATCTGTGACTGAGTCCTCATCATGATGCCTGTGCCATTTGACATATTCATGTTCATCCAACTTCTTCATCAACTGCTGCATTTGCGACTTCCTAGATAACTTGACAACTTTCATACTTGCTCTGGCATTATATATTGTAGTCATTTTTGATGCATTAAGCACGTTTCTCTCCTTCAATGCATTCAGGGATTCCTTCGGTTTGATACCACATTTTCCCATTTCCAGTACATATTCTTTTTCTTCCAAGGTGAGCTTCCCTGCATAAGAATGACCTTCAGAAGGTCCTGCAATCGGATGATTATGGAATCCACATACCACTGCGATCTTCCACTGATCATCCATCGGCATTTTTACACCTTTCAACCGAAAAGGGCACCCACATCTTTTCGACCCTGCCTGTCGAGCTGGCTTCACACCCCCTTTCTTTGCAACTCTGTACTTTCCACCCCTCTCACAACCTAAACAAATTCTCGGGTTCCTGCCCGAGTAACTCTTATCTGATTTATTTATTACAATGACTGTCCCCACTGTTTTCCCTATATCTCGAGCCCATTTGATGAGTTCCTCACGATTGTCGAAGACCTACAATTCAAATCAAATAAATAATCATCCTCAAAATTGTATATAAAGTGCACCTAATAAAACTAAATTTTATAAATAAATAAATAAATAAATTTAAAAAAAAAAAAGATTAATTACATACCATATCAGTTGTAAAGGAAGCTGTCAAATCAACATTTTCATTCGACTGTGAATCATCACTAGTTAGTTGGGACGTCATCACATTCTATAATAAAATAAACATGAAAAGCACTTGATCAATAACTAATTTAAGGAAATCAATAATAATAATGAAAACCTAAAATTAAATGATACTACTAACTGTAACAAAAGGTAAAGAAAAAACAAAATAAACCTAAAAACTGTATACTCACTTCATCTTGTTCTTGTTTTAGAGCTGCTAGGTTCATTAGATGGTCAGCCTCAATGGAATCATGGGATGCTATTGGCGTCTACAACAAAAGATAAGAACAATCATCAACATAGAAAGAAGTTTGATTGAGTTTCTCATAAAACCAGTACTAATAGCCACTATACTCTAAAGAGTCTCACTTGTGCTTCTTCTTTTGGAGGGATCATTGGTACCACTGGATGGTCAACATCGCTGGAAGTTTCAGACGTTATCACTTTCTACAATAGAACGTGAAGTAACGGTTTATTAACATAGAATAAAAAGAAAAACACTTGAATTAAATTCTCATAAAAACAAGAGTGACAGAACTAAACTAAAAACTAAAAGAACTATAAAATCTCACCTGTGCTTCTTCTTTGAGAGGTACTTCTGGTTCCATTAGACGCTCGACATCACTGGCGACTTCAGATGCCATCAATTTCTATTACAAAAAGATTATGAATAATTCATTAAAAAATCATCAAATTTAGCAAGACTGAAAACAAAATATACATTGAAAACTACGAAGTCTCACTGGTTCTTCTCCTTTAAGTTGGGCTGTCGATCCCATCTGATGGTCAACATCACTCATCTTTTTCTAAAACACAGATCAAATCAGACATTATATTAATACATAAACCAATAAACTTTCACAGAAATTTTCACAATTTTGAAAAAAGGCAAAACGAACAAAACCCCACCCTGCTTCTTCCTTAAGACTGGCTGTTAATTCAAATTAGGATTCAAAATCACTTGTAACAACAGGTTTCTAAAACAAAACAAAAATTGAAACTACCCACTTTGCAAACAACCAAAAAATTTTAATTTTTTCACAAACCCATTACTAAAAACCCTAAAAAACTTCAAAAACTCACCTCCGCTTCTTCTTTCATCGGCTCCACTAGTTGTTCTACATCACTTGTTAATTGAGAAGCCATTGCTTTCTACAAGAAGAAAAAAATAAAAATCAAACACTTCTCCATTTGATGGTCAACATCACTCATCTTTTTCTAAAACACATATCAAATCAGACATTATATTAGTACATAACCCAATAAAAACTTTCATAGAAATTCTCACAAATTTGGAAAAGGGCAAAACAAACAAAACCCCACCACTGCTTCTTCCTTAAAAATGGCTGTTAATTCAATTTGGGGTTCAAAATTGTAACAACAGGTTTCTAAAACAAAACAAAACCAAACAAAAAAAAAACAAATATTTGAAACTACCCACTTTGCAAACAACCAAAAAAATTTAATTTTGTGACCAACCCATTACTCAAAACCCTAAAAAACTTCAAAACTCACCTCCGCTTTCATACGCTCCACTAGTTGTTCTACATCACTTGTTAATTGAGAAGACATTGATTTCTACAAGAAAGAAAAAATTAATCAAACACTTACTCGTGAATAAATTGAATTCCCCAAACCCTAAATATCGATAAAAACTCACCTTCACTTGTTCTTGAAGAGCGCCACCCATTGTATCCGATCCGAAGTCGTAATAAGTGTAAATATCTTCCATAATTAAATCATCATCCTGAAAATAACATAAAAACACATCAAATAAAAGACTGTTGTGATGAAAACGCTTCGAACAAACTCGAAATCAATAAAAACGTAAGAGAACGAGGGAGAGAAGAGTTTTGACCTCCATTGGTGAGGTGAATGGAGAGTGTGGAGTTTTTTGAAACAGAGAGAGAGACTCTGTCCGCTTCAGAGGCGAAGTGCTCCTGTGGAGAAGATTGGGGTGCGTTTAGGGTTCTATTTTTGCTTCTACTTTCTTTTATATTGCAAGAGAGAAGGTGTGCACGTGCGAGTTGTATTGTATTTATGGAAAGTGTGTTCACTCTCGTAGACCTACTACCTCTTCTCTCACTCTCACTCACTTTTATGTATTTTTGTTTTTTCATAGAAGTTATTCCTTTATTGTAGTTTTTATTTATTAAAAACAATTAAAAAAAAAGAAGAAAAATATTAGTCTATTGTAAGTATGATAAACCTTTTACGATGAACCTTTCTACGCAGCCTGAGGAGAAAGCATTGATTAGTGCTTGGAGAAGGTGTCTAGCATGAGAGTGCCAGAGAAAGGGGTAGAGTTGACACTTATGTGTTAGAAACCTATAGAGAGAGGGATAGAATTGACACTCACATGTTGGAAACCTTCCCCGAACACAAGGACCAAGCTGAGTAGATTTTTTTTATGATAATATGCCCATTAGCCTATGACCTCCTAAATGATGGGGGATGTGTGAATTTGATTCGTTCTCGCTAACCGACGTTGAGTTTTTCATAGGGAAGTATCGAGGGTTGATTTGAGTCTCCGGGTACCAGCATAGCACCACCGGCTCTTTAACAAAGGTGGATTTTATTTTATTTTTCTTGTAAAATTATGGATAGTTGTAAATAATAATTTCAAAACTCCAAAGTTAGCGAAAACCAACATTGTTCAAGAACTTTTCTAGTGCTTTGACATCATAAAATAAGTTCTCTAGAGGCGAGTCATACATAGGTGGGTGGACATCCATTATCCATGCTCCATAATCATTTCATGTTATTTAGGTAGTAAAATTCTAGAAAAAAAAAAAAAAAAAAAAAGTATGGATGTATAAGGTTACAGTGATAGAAAAACAAATTTTTGTCGACCAAAATTTCCACACTAACAGATAGGAAAAGAGCACGAGTTTAAGCAATACAAATTCCTATCCAGTTTAGCAACTAAACATCTGAAATATTAATTTGTCCAAAATAAAGAAATTCTTCCAAACAAGCAACACACATTCTCCCTTGTCTTCAGAAAAGTTTCATTTCAACCAAGCACATATCCCTTAAATCTTTGGAGAACAGTATACATTGCATAGAAATTAGTAAATAATTTTTCGTTTTCGATTTCAAGAAAAAACGGAATGGAACTGAACTCTGAACATATCAAGAAATTAGAAAATAGTTTGTAGTTATCATACAAGGATTCTCTGCAACAAATCCATTATTGGTTGAAAAGCAAGTGAAACAGATAAAATGCTAGAAATACTCTACCAAGCTGCCAAGCTTGTACATCAGTACACGGCGTCAACATAAAGACGTTACCATAAAGACATTGATACTTATTCTTTGGTAGTAAATAGAGGAAGTGGCTAAGTTCAGAAGAAACACGACACAAGCAGCTAAAGCTTCCAGTAAATGACTAGCCGATGCAAAATGCCAGCCACAAGACCCTGGAATAGAATCTCTGCAAATATAACATCTAGGAGGATACCGAACCTTCTTGAGTGCCACACTTGAATAAAGACGTGCTTTTGAATCCAATAAACCTGCCACAACATCATATTTGAATTAGGTTATTCAAAGAAATGACAAATTGGATAAGAAATAAATGGAAGGTATTTTTATTTCTAGCTAGTGAATTAGCTGGACTTGTTGAAAGGAAATCGTTCGAGGCCCTTAAGGCGGTATTTTTTCAGGAAAAAAACAATAATCAACCAATTCCATTGATAGTCAGATCATTAAAACGGACACCTGAGACGGAGATAAACTAAATGATAAAAACAACTAAAAACCAAAATACCAAAGGGAAACAAAAACCCTATACAACTGTTCGGAGCCGCCAACTCATTAATTTTCCAACAAGGAAGGAATGGCTTCCTCCCGAACTCCTTCGATCATCAACGCAGCAAAATTAATAACCTCATCATCACAGGAGACCTGATCTTCAATGGAACTCAAAACATCTTCCCAAGTGAAGGAAACAGACTCATCCTCATAACAGTGCAAAAACTCATTAAGGAAGCAATGGCCTTCCCTTTTCTTTTCCTTTAGACCCTCGCAGCTCAAGCCAAAGTATATGTCTCAACCCTCTATACTCCTCTTCTGACCCCGTTGCTGTGTTACCTTCCATTACTTCTAAACTGCCATCAATCTTTGATGGATATAGACTACGTGGGTGTTTGCTTGAGTTAGAGGTCTAACCTCTTATTACGAGGTAACCTCTAACTTAGAGATGTTGAAAAATGTTTGTTTTAGGCTCTAGTTAGTGCCTGTAACTCATAAAAAGTAGAGTTATAGGCAATTCAGAGTTTTGATTATGTCTAATGAAAGTCAGACCCAGTGTCACTCATCCAACCAAACATAACACTCAAAGGGGTGTTTGTTTGAGTTAGACGGCTAACATCTTATTAAGAGGTAACCTCTAGTTAGAGGTAAACATTTGAAACTGTTTGTTTAGGCTCTAGTTAGAGTCTCTATGACTCCATCTCTTATGTAAATGACTTTGTTACTCTTGTGTCTTCAGAGCCAAATTTTTGGTACAAAGTTTAATTTTTTACATGCAATTTACCAATTTTAATTCAATGGCAAATTTCGGAAGCTATGAGTTGAATTTTTTTTTTTTTTAAATTATTTTCAAAAGCCAGAGGCTTTTATTTGAAACATATTTTACTCATCGTGCTCTATTAATTTGTGAATTTGCAACTCAAATAACATTGTAAATTAGTTTTAAAAGTTCTTTTCATTGTAAAATATTTCAATCATATTTTCTTATTAACGCTTTAGTATACTATGTAGTATATTTCATGGATATCGCATTCCTCATAAAATTAATAGAATATACATTTTAACGCCTAATGAACATATCAACAAAAAATATTCTAAAACATTTTTAGTGTAGTCCCATAAATGTGTTGTTGATTGGAGACATCAAAGTGGGGGATATCAGGTGAGGTGACAATCGATCGCAACATAACATGGATGGTTTTGAAGTATAGTAGAGGAGATGCGAAGGAGGAGAAGATAAAATTGTTTGAAGAAGGAAGGAAGACATGCGCGGTGGGGTGATTGATTGATGATTGGGTTAGAGGTTAGACATAAATAAATGTCTAATCGGAGTTAAAGTTAATGTATCTCACTAAACAACCATAGCAGACATTTTTTGTTAATATTTAGACCAAATGTTTGAACCATATGTGTAAACAAACAACCCTAGACATTAACAGCTATAATTTTGAAAATCCAGACATAGCTGGTTATTCAAAAAAATGGCACTTACTGTCTGACAGATATATGTTTGGTTACAATCTCTAGTTAGAGGTTGCTTGTGCATACCATCTGAGGCTAGCACAAGTTTGAATAAGACATTCACCTCTAACTAGAGGTTCCTTCTTAATAACAGGTTAGACGTCTAACTTAAACAAACATCCCCAAACCTCTTAACTAGACATTATGTCTAAATTTTCAAAAAATATAGTTGTTAATATTAATGTTTGGCTGGATGAACAATGGGTCTAACTTTCATGAGACATGATCAAACTCTAAATTGCCTCTTAACTTTATTACTTTATGAGTTAGAGGCCCTAACTTCCAACATCTCTAGTTAGTGAGGTTAGAGATTTACCCCTAGTTAGAGGTTACCTCTTAATAAGAGGTTAGACCTCTAACTCGAACAAACACCCCATAATTCTCAAAGATTTTGCACTGCCCTTGCCCATCGTAGCTGGAAGTCCCCTTTAATCCCAAAGATTTGCCCTCCCTCACCATACTGAATGGAGCAAAACCTGTTAATAGCTTGTGTTCCCCCACTTTCTTTCCCACTGGAGGAGCCTGACCCAACAAGGTCCTCACAAGGCCTGCTGATGCTAACTTCCTGCCCATTGGGCATCAGACAAGCAGAAAAGCTTAGAAATCTCATAGGAGAACCCAATCAAAGATTGACAAGCAGAAAATCCATGCAAATCCAGCTATCTGAGTGCTAGGCTGGTTTGATGAAAATCATGAAAGTATGGAAGGCTGATATGCAGCATTTTCTACTCATTACTTTGACCTAACGAGCTAGGATCACATAATTTGACAGGTAATGTGGGATAGGGCCATTGGGATAATTGTTTCAAATTTAACTTATTGTTTCAGATTTAACTTTTCCAACACCTAATATTCGATTTGGATCATCTATATTTACAGAACAAGGACCATAAACTTTCCAGCCTAAAAAATATATGGATGCATACCAAGGTATTATGGGGATCATCATAATACCGCCCATTAATAAATCCTGCAAAGATGCCTTCTGCTGCCATGACATAAACAAACATTGCATTCATGCCGATCCACTTCAATGGCAAGAATATAACGCCAGCCCAAAATGTCAACCTGGACAAATAATGTGCAAACTTTGCCTGATTAGCAAGGCTTAGAACATCGATGGTCATTTTTGCATAGATAAATAAAAACACACAAAAAGGAGTTACATAAAATTCGTTGGGAAACAACTAAAACAGAGTTGCTTAAAAAGTATTTAAAAAAAAGGATTAGGATTGGCATGCAATCTGAGACTGCAGTAAACTGGGGCGATAGACCACACCCTGCTTGATAATATGATATAAGTGGCATCCTATCAGAGAAACCACGTTGTACTTGAGAAATTTTGTCGACTCACTGTTCGTTTTAGGGAGGGTCATTTCAAAATTTCTTTTTAATTATGAATCGTAAGAGAAGGAATGGGCACGACCTAAAATAACAAGGGAATATGGAAAATAAAAGGTTTGTTGCTTTTGCAATATATTTGACATTGCAAAGTAATATGACATGTACATAAACATAGATACCAAGGGAGAGAAAAAAAGAGGGAGTAACTAATCTACATTAATGCCGTACCAGAACATAAAAGAAGAGAACACCAATGCAGCTGCACCTGCTGTCACACAGACGTAGCTCAAGCTATACAACTGTTTGTTTAATGAGATAGCTGAAATGGACAGAGGCAGAGTATTAGACAATAAAGTCATAGAAAACAAACAAGTATCATCCAATTCTCTTTTCTGACCATTTGTGAAAATGGAGAACAAATCCTAAACTGAGGAGAGAAAGGCCCTTGATCATCCAATATTTTAGTCTCTCAGAGTGACCCTGGAATTGAGCAAAAACAATAATCAAAAGACATCATGGATACGAAACACAAGACCCCATAGAAAGGTGTGAAGCAACAAACCTCCAAATGTACCAGAACATGGCCACATTGCACTCCGATAATTGTCATTAGAATAGCTGATAGTGAACTGCATGAAGACACAGTCATGTATATCAAGGGCGGGATGTGGGACAGCTCCATTCTAGGAGGAAAAAAAAAGTGATAGTCTAGGAAGCAAAATGAATTTCCCCACAATTATCATATGGTCTTAGCGTTGGTGTTACCATAGAGATCATTTACACAAGGAAATGGAGTAGCACATCTCTCTTACCACCCAAACTGCTTATAATGGTTAGAAATTTCAATGGCCAAATCTTTAAACCAGCTCCAGAATAGACCAACCAATTTTGAAATTTCTGTGGTCATCAAATTGATTTTAAAGTTAACACTAAAAATGAGGGTTTCAACTTAATTATGGAGACACAAATATCACACAAATATCAAAATAGCAATTTTGAGGGTGATTGAGGTGCAAAGCGAGGGGATCATCCTCGCATCAAGATAACATCATATAAAAATTTGAGAGGTGAAACAAGAAACAGAAATTGAAGTAAGCTTGTCCCTATTCACGACAGAAAGTACCAACTAGTTTAAGTCTTTAAGAGATTAACTCTGCAGACAAGTCTATGAGAAAATGATTGTACCAAGACAATGTCTGAAAGGACTAATGAAGGCATAGACAAAACAGATCTTCCCATAAAGCCGTATTTTTAAGTATGTGTACACCTCCAATGCTGAAGTTCATGAGCTCAGGAAAAGAGGCCACCTTGACTTTGTTTGCAATAAACATATCACTATTCTTTAAGCTTTTATTAACTGTTATTTATATAAAATATCAGCTGTAAATGATTCAAAAAACCATTTTGCATGTTTTTCAGGAAAAACGTGATCCAGAAATTAATAATAGTTAAAAAAAAAAAAGTAATTAATCATAGAGCAGAACTAAGACTGCCTTCATGTTCAAATGGTGCATGGCACCAAGATGGTGCGTCCTTACGCAACGCCCCTGCATAAGGGGAACTCTCAGTGCAAACCTGTGTAACTTTAAAAAGGGTAAGACTCAAACTGTTCCATTAACAACAAAGTAAATCACAGATGGGCCATACAAAAGGTGAAACAGATCAGGCTCTAATATTGTGTCAAATACACACCTTAGATCTCCTCCAAGCAGGATGTTCATACATGTGATTGATTCCTAACACTTCTCTGTCAACATATGCAACAACATTACATGGAGGATCCAGGTTTCCTTTAACACCACAACTTACCTATAATTTTAAGACTGCCAAAAGGATGTCATGATTTGCAATAGGAAGAATATCATATTTATTACCTTCTAATGAAACATAGATAGATTCTCTCAACTAAAAAAACAACATAATTAGTTGCCAAATGAATGACAAACACAGATCTTATACCATGTTCATGAATCTACAAAGTGAACAAACAAACAAATTCAGAGTTTCTCATTGATTCAGGTCCTGATAAAAACTGAGTATATTTAAAGATATTTGGATCTGAATTTGAGCAGAATTTTGGCATTGTTGAATATGAGAATCATGAACTTTAGATTTCACCCAAAATAAAAACCTCAGGTTAGATTAGCCAGACTTAGATCTGTCAAATCCGTACTCTTCACATTTAGCTATAGCCATGAAACCCAAAAATAAACTCCTATCATTGGATTGTGCCAAATCACTCTATTGAATTCTGCAAATTCAAATTTTCTCGTTCCATTTCCAGGTATCCATTCACCATATAATCTTGTGCTTCCCTTTCCACTTTCAGTAAGCGGCCCGGGCTTTTTCCAGCCTTTCAACGGCACTGCCTCGTAATTCTTCTGAATTTCGAATAGTATTCAAGATTATCTGTTTTCAATTATCTAATAAATCACTTAATGAAAGTAGATTATCTTCTCATTCATTTAAAAAAATTCAATGATCTCTTCCCGAACCAAACATGAATCTTTCGGTTCATTTGGCTCTCAGACCCAGTTACTTATGGGGCATTCCGTTATCTTATTTTTTTTTTTAATGTAATGAGCTTATCCTCTCTTTTCTGTTCGGATGTGGGTGTTTTGTCGAAATTGAATTGTCATAACTCTTAGTTGTAAAAGAAAAAACACAAAGAATTCTAAAAATATTTCTATTTTTAAATAAAGTCCAATTCCAAAAGAAGCGAGTATAAATACAAATCAAGAAAATGATATAATAAGTAATCGGATTTTAATGAATCGTCTATTAAATCTACGAGGATATTAAGAGTTAGTTTTTTGCCAAAATAAAATCCTTACCATAGATTGATCTCAACTCATTTTCAAAACTATGTTCAGTTTTAAATATGATAACCGAACATAAGCTTCCATAATAAGGGTACTATATGAGAACTTCAGTTAACATAATTGTGCAATAAAATATTATCCAGTGTAGTTCAATGTACAAGCATATGGCCAAAACGGACTTACAGATAAAATTTTCCCAAAATCAGGGTTATCTTTATCATACACAGTGACGGTGCCAGTTAGGAACATGAGCTCCATAAATTACGGAAAAGTATATAACAAGTAGACAAACACCAGCCAGCCTGCAGATAAAACGTAACATTAATTGTTTAGAGAATGTTTGTTGGTATGGATCATAACTCATAATCCCTACAAAAAATTAATATTAAGATGATAAGATCAAATGTACATATCAAATCCAAAATGGCTTACCATTGGAAGCCGTATAGTTTGAATATGGGCCACCAGCCAGGTGATGGATTCTGTAGTCTTTTGGTTGAGATCTCCAAAAGTGCAACTATCAGATATGCAAGAGCAATCCTCTACAAATGGTAAAATGTGTGGTTTAAGCCAATCCATTAAAAAATAAAAACCATGACAAGAGTTCAACAATTAGAAATATTCCATCTGAAAAACCTGGAGAATACCACAACGCCTGATCCTTTTCATGTCAACTCCAAATGTTAGCTTGTCTGGAGCGAGTATCCTCCTTCAAAGCATACGGAAAAAATATATTAATAACTACAAAGGACTATGGGAAAGTGTTGGATACTACATTCACAGATAAAATCTCAGTTCTCTATCATTGACTCATTTGGCTTGTCAATAACCACATGATCACAAGTACTTTCTACATTTGCATTTTGTATTCCTTCTATTGATTTGTCTATACAAGGGAAGTTTTTAAACCACGTTGGTTTCAGTCGAGGGCGTTTAAGACCCTACAAGTCTTGAGGTGCTAACACAATAAATCCTAAATCATGATCAAGTGATAACATAAATGGTATCTTTATTACTACCAAAGCATCTTATGTTAACTACGGACAAAAGGCTCTCTTTTCAATGCCAATACAAATTAGAATACCATTTCAGCTGTATAGATTGGCAATTACAAACACAAACTCATCATTAGATAAACAAGCAAGAGTCTACCATTCATAAAAACAATAAATAAATAAATAAAATCTTTTTACCTATTAATCATGCTATAAAACCTTCCCACATTTTATAACACATCAGAGAAAATTTAGGAAAAAAGGGCACCATCAAAACATGTCCAACATTTTATCTAACAAGAAATCAGTATGCTAGTTTAACTCACAAATCAAGAACCAACCTTGTAAATGAGACCCCAGAATGAGTTTGACTGTTCTAATAATGACCTTTTTGAAGGCTGTAAGCCAATTTGGGACTCTCTGCATGGAGATTATGAATGAGCATTTGTTCTATGAATAAGGTTCTGACACTCAAGTTAAACTGGATAAAAAATAAGACAAGATATAAACCTTGAAAGAAAGAGTAATGGCCACTCCCACTATGAACAGAAAGAAAGGCATCACAAAGTCTGCAAGATTAAATAGAAGGAAAAAAAATAATAATTGTGCACCCATTCCATGGTGCATGCCCAATCATTTTCCATTCTCCTCCGGCATCATCAACCAAAATCGTCATTTGCAGTACCATACAGTATTGTTGGTAGCAAGCACGGAAACACAATATAGAGAACAAAATTACATCTCTAATGAATATGAGGTATGTCTCCCCGAAGCCAAAATGTCGTGTCTTTTGCATGCTTTTAGCCTACTAAGCCATCACAATGAAAAGAAAATCTCAGATATCTAAAAGCAACAAATGTCCTGTCTCTGAAAACGTAGCATCTTTTCGTTATATTGTCATGAAAACACAGTTACATGGAAAAGTAAATAAATAAAATCTAGATATCCTACATATTCTCTCTTTGTTTAATATATATACATATTGACATACATATAATATAAGTAACAGCAAAATGATTACAAATGATGCAACATTTAAAATTTACTCTAATAGAGGAAACAAATAAGACATGGAAAATTAGAGAACAGAAGGACTGGGGATGAGTATGAGAGGAGAAGAAGAGGCAGAAGAAGAAAAAAATGACAAAGAAGTATCATAAATCCAGTTACTATAGTTCGTTTAAATTACTAGCTAAATAAAACTTTGTTTTATTGACTAACAATATTTCCAATTTATCAAGATAAAAACATTATGAATTGGAAATATTGCTACTTAATGAACTTTACTACTTAATATAATTAATTTCAATACCGGAACTACATGCTCCAATAACTGCAACACCACATATATAAAGATAATAGAAGCGAAAAATGGGAAAGGACAATATATATGGGAAACAACTTATGCAAAACTGACCCTTATCCATATGCCATGATAAAGCCGACAGCCAGACACTAAACATAAACAAAATCATGTTTCTACCCAATACTTCAATTTAAAAGGGTGATGCATGTCTTGTGGTAGTGCCGTTAGAAAAGGAAAAATTACAAACATGATTGTAAGACAGCCGGTACATCAGTAACTATAGTAACGAGTTTACAGCACTCCACATTGTATTAAAGGTTCCTCGGGATGACCCTAGGTGCCTTCTCAGTCTTGCCAATTCATTGTCAGCTGCATTGGTGCCTGTGGTTCCAAAGTGGATGGTTTAATCAGTCCATGCTGCTAAGAAGCATGCCTTATATTTTGACAACCAAGTCTCTTTCACATATGAAAGAGCACATGGATATTCAGTGAAATCTCTCTCAAATGCCAAAACTTGGTCACAGTATTCCTCCTCCGAAGATGAAAATAGCAAATCATTCCATCTACACAGAAATGCATTAAATGTCTCATTTGTATTGAACATCTTCTTGCAATTTATCACTAAATCCCTTGAAATTTGAGCACGACATAGGAAATTACGTGCTTCAGGAAAAACTCTCTTATTCCATTCATCAGAGGCACTACTCTATCTGCCACAAGAACAGATCGGGCTGTTTTAGCATTAAGAAACGACTTCATGCAATCTAAAGCCCATACAAAATTCTCTTCCTTCTCAACCTCCAAATACACAAACGCAAAGAAGAATATTTTGTTGGTAGATGTAACCCCAAAATCTCTAACAACGATGGCCTAATTTTTGTCTTGGGGGTGAAATTCATCACAAATACATCGGGAAAACATTTAGCAAGCTTAATAGACACTGGATGAGCCCAAAACAAGTCTTTTACGCAATTGCTCTCCTTTTCAATCCTATGCCATTCCACATACTTGAGTTCCACCCACTTCTTCAATAATTGTTGCATTTGTGATCTTCTAGACAACTCAATAAGTTTCATCTTTTTTCGAGCATTATATATCGTATCCATTGTTGACGCATTACATGCATCTCTCTCCTTCAATACATTAAGGACATCCTTTGGGCATCTCTCTTCTTCAATACATTAAGGACATCCTTTGGGTTAACACCATCGGTTGTCATTTCTACCAATATCTCTTTTTCTTCCAAGGTGAGTTTCCCAGCAGACGAATTTCCTCTAAAATTCCACGTAAGTGGATGATTATGCACTCCACATACCACTGATCATCTTTCGGCATCTTTACACCTTTCAAAGCAAAAGGGCATTCACACCTATTCGCCCCTGATCGCCTAGGGTTCAACTTTTTTGCATACCTCTTTTTTCCAATCCTAAACTTCCCACCTCTCTCACACACAAAACTAATCCGAGGGTTCTTTAATACTCATATCTGATTTGTTTATTACAACCACAGTTCCAACTTTCTTCCCTAATCTCGCACCCATTTGATGAGTTTGTCACGACTGTTGAACACCTACAAAATCAAATAACAATCACCAAGTACTTCACCCACATTAACCAAAGTAACAAGAAAAACCACAAATCCACAATAAATTACACATACCGTGTTGGTTGTAAAGTAATCCGTCAAATCAACATCCTCAAATGGTTCCGAGTCAGACACCATTGGTAACTTGAGATACTACAATTGATTTCTACAGTAAATATCAAATTCAACTTATCAATAAACAAAGACCAAACAAAACACTACAAATTTATTAAACTTATCAACTTCAAGACTCAAATGACCTAAATTAAACCCTAAAGAAGTACAACAGTCTTACTTGTTCCTCTTCTTCTTCTTGTAGAGTTACCAAAGGCTCGATTTCAAGTTCATCAAATGGATGAACTTCCCCACATTTTGAATCCTAACATTAAAACATAGCAAATTGTCACGATCCTAGTCGTGGACCTTTCCTTCTCGACAGCTTGGGCTTTTGGGTCACAGCCAAATCACCTCTCCACATCTAAGGTTTGATTCCCCGCTGGAGCGACTTATAGGTTGGATTAAAATAATTTAGCGACACAAGGTCATCATGCCAATAGAGTAGGCCGATAAGTACGTCGACTTTGAAAGCGTGGGGCAATGTCACGGTATTAATCATGGACATTTCCCTCGTAGACAACTCAGGCTTTTGAGATAATTGATTGGTTCATGACACAAATAAACACAATTTTAAGAACAATAACTCCAATTTCTTGACTCAATTTGAAACCCTTCTGATGAACTCAAAATTTGACAACAAAACAACATTGAATGCTATTGTAAAGATTCTAAAGAACGTGAACTTCAAAATGAAATTGAAACCAAAAGGTTTAAATTTTTTACCTCCATTAATGATTCTGAAAGCTTTGAACTCAAGAACCGCAAAGAACCTCTTTGATCAGTGGAGCTCAACGACGGTGGAGAACAAATGGGGTCCGCTTAATATCTTTTAAAACGAAAGCGGTGCTAATATTGGATTTGGATGCTGATATCGAATAATGGGGTGCGAATATAAAAATTATAGGTGCCAATTTGCCAATACAACAAAGTGCGGTAAGTCTGTTAGACTGGTGAAGACTCTAAAAAGTGAAATAAGTAGAGACATTTTATCAATGGAGTACTAGCTCAGCTGATAGGCTTGCGGCAAATGGTTTCACAAATTCAAGGTTTGAACCCTGTCGGCGATATTTGGGATGAGAAGGGTTAAGGGATAGAAAAACAAAGATAGAAAGATTTTACTACAACAGTGAGGCCTTTGAAGACGTCCAGCGATTCCAAGCGTTTTTCCTTCTTCGAATTTTCGATTTTAGCTTGTTTTCGAGGGCTTTCTTCCATGATCAAACGATGTTGATGGTTCTTGCTTGCTAATGATGGTAGAGATTTGGTGAATAAAAAGAATGCAAACTCTAATAAGTTAGTTTAGATGACATTTTGATATAGATAAGGTTGATAGATGAAAAAGATTACAAAGTTTTGAGTTCGTGTGTAAGGAACTTTACAAGTCATATTTCATTCATCATTGTCATGTTTATCTTTTATTGTATTAATAATTTTGTCTCTCATAATATATGTAGAATGGTATCACGAGCATCTCTTTCAAATTATTATTTTTAATTAATCTCAATTTGATTGATAATAGGTAAATGAGTTTAAATTATCAAAATAAAAAAATAGCTAAATAAAAAAATAAAAATGGGGCAATGTGGTTAGTGAGTAAAAAACAATTTTTTTAATATCATTTGTGCACGTTACTCTTTGAATTGAAATTTAAAAATAAACGTGTTAAAGTTTTAACTCAATTCGAAATGCACTTTTCACATAGGTGTCAAACTTCCCTTGATTGTACATGTTTTCATGAGTAATGATACGGGGCACCGTACGATTGCATCGAGATAGGAGTTAACATTTATCTCGATGCAATCGTACGGTGCCTAGTGGCCACCAGGCACACCACCAGTGCATTTAGAATTTTTCCTGTTTTCATTGTTGCATTTGAAATAATTTTTTAGGAAATGTGAATATAAATGTCAAGAATATTGCTAAAGTTTCAAATCAATTTGGCAAACACATTTTTGCAGTATGCATCAAATATAATGGCCACTATTGACCTAAACACTTGATGTCATGAATATGTATGGCATTATAGAAAAGGGTTGGAATGTTTTTCTACAACCTCGAAATGCATATAAGTACTTTAGAGATTTCATTATTCTTTCAAGATCACGCCACGTCACCGTGGTTGCATAACATGGTTACAAAAACCTGATTTCCTAACATTTTCGTATGTTAAAATACGATATTAACGTTCTTGAAGGGGAGTATGGTTATCACCCTACACTGCAATCATAATCTGACTTAAAATGACACTTTGCATTTGGTGTATTGGGGTGACTTTATAACGAAGTTGGTTAGTGCAAGCCATCGGACATAACGCTTACTTTAACTGAATATTATATCGCAAATAAAAATGGGTTTGGGTACGTACATATCATATTAGATCTACATTCTTGAAGGGGAGTACGATTATCACCCTACACCGCGATCATAACCTCACTTAAAATGATACTTGCATCTAAAGTATCATAGTGGCTTTCATACGAAGCCGATTAGTGCAAGCCATCGGACATAACACTTACTTCAAGTCTAATTTGTAAGATTGCAAAATTAGCCATACTAGAAAACTTTGGTTGCGTGGTCATTGGACAATTGTATACTTGCATTGTTCTAAAAAAAATTCACAATGTTAAATTTTTCATTGAATATTTGTACCATATAACGACAGCTCCCCTTATGAACAGTACCTATGTGGATTTCATCATGATTTTTTGAATGTCAAAAATGCCATTCCAACTCTCAGATTTACAAAAATAACCAATATTTAGGTGAACAGTGTCAGATGTATTTTTGTCATTTTAAACTCTCTCAAATTCAGATTATTTACGATAAAAAAAATTAATCTTTTAAATATTATTAATTATATTTAAGCCTCTAACATCATTTATTCAAAACCCTTAATTATTTGTAAATTATACATAAGCCCTTAAATCATTTATAAAGTTAATTAAAAACCATAACCGCCCCGCGCGGATTGGCGGATATCTGCCCCGCCCCGCCAATCCGTTTTACGATTTGCGGTTCTGTTATTGGATTGTCGGGTCTCCACCCCGATCATAGCATCAAACTCATATCAACCATGTTTTCAAAACTTGCTAACCAATATCATTATCCATAATCGATTGTATTAGGCGAAAGCTCACAAAAACATCCAAGAAGCACAAGGATTCTTACTGGTAAAAGATACAAAAATTATAACAAAAAATTAAAAAAAAAATCGAATTAAAGAATCAAGATACAAAATAAAAAAATTAAAAAAAAAAAAAATCGATCTGAAGAATCTGGATCTCAGATCTCATATCTCAAATCTCATATCAGAGATCTCGATATTTCTTACAGTAGGGGAGAAAAATGAGAGGAAGGCTTTGACTTCGACAACCCTTCGACCACCTTCGAGCCTTCGGTCGACCACCAGAGAGGCAGGGATCTTTGATCTCAGATCAGAGATCTCAGATTTTTGATTTTTGATCTTTGATCTCATAGATCTCAGATCTCAGATCAGAGATCTCGATCTTTCTCACAGTAGGGGAGAAAAATGAGAGGAAGGCTTCGGCTTTGACTTCGACCACCAGACCACCTTCGAGCCTTCGATCGACCACCAGAGAGGCAGGCTTCGAGGCTTTGATCGACCACCAGTGAGGCTTCGATCGACCACAAAGAGGAAGGCTTCGATCGACCACCTTCGAGCACACAGAGAGCTTTCGCTCTGTGAGAGGCGAATTGCGAAATGAGATTGTGAGACAGTGAATGAGAATGTGAGAGGGGTTTATTTCCTATTTATAGTCCATGGGCATTATAGTAATTTAATCGGTTAAATGGATATCCGTGGGGTGGATATGGCCAAATCAGTATCCGCCCCGAATAATAAACGGATACAGTTTTGATATCCATATCCGCCCCAACCTCCATCCACCTTAACCAAATCCGCCCCACTGCCATCCCTACCTACACCGCGATCATAACCTCACTTAAAATGATACTTGCATCTAATGTATCATAGTGGCTTTCATACGAAGCCGATTAGTGCAAGCCATCGGACATAACACTTACTTCAAGTCTAATTTGTAAGATTGCAAAATTAGCCATACTAGAAAACTTTGGTTGCGTGGTCATTGGACAATTGTAGACTTGCATTGTTCTAAAAAAAATTCACAATGTTCAAATTTTCATTGAATATTTGTACCATATAACGTCAGCTCCCCTTATGAACAGTACCTTTGTGGATTTCATCATGATTTTTTGAATGTCAAAAATGCCATTCCAACTCTCAGATTTACAAAAATAACCAATAGTTAGGTGAACAGTGTCAGATGTATTTTTGTCATTTTAAACTCTCAAATTCAGATTATTTACGATAAAAAAAATTAATCTTTTAAATATTATTAATTATATTTAAGCTCCTAACATCATTTATTCGAAACCCTTAATTATTTGTAAATTATACATAAGTCTTTAAAATTAATAAATAGTTATTTTATTTAACTATTGAATATTCATGCACGTGGAGCGCATCGACACTCTAGTATTCTATAATGAATCCAACCAACGATGTTGGGCAAGGGTCACGGACTACCGGATCCTCGTCGAGATTGGGTGGGTAGCACATAGTCCCTGTGGGGTGCATTTACAAGAACACTGGGGCGGCGTAAGTACCATCTTTTAGCATCCACTGGCCTCCAGAACCTTCGCGATCAACAGCCAGTCCTCAACGAAAAGACCTCAAGCGACATTTGTGCAAATCTCATATAAATATCACACAAAACCCTCTTCGTCTATAGAAAGATTTCGATTTCTCAAACACCTCATTTGCTTTCTAGGGTTTCTTTTCTTTGCAACAGGATGAGGTGAGTTTCCTTCAATCCTTATTTGAAAATTTTGTTTTCTTTTCGTTTTTGTTGAGTTTAATCACATTTTCTGTGCTCCATTGTCGTGTGTTGTGTTTGATACTCTTGCTGGCAAGTGTACTGATTATGGTTATAGTCTTGTTGATACAATATATCTTCGAATCAATAAAATTTTAGTAGAGAGAAAGAAAAAAATAAATAAAGAACTTTACATGTACATTTGGGTGATCCTAACATAAAACTACATGGGGGGTTTATAACTTTAGTAAAGAGAAACTTTAGCAGAGAGAACATAATTTTTTTTTTTTTTTTTTAATATAAGAGAGTGACATTGGGTAAGGAGCAAATTTTGTCCCACATTGAGTAAGGTGCAAGACTGGACATGTCTGTTTGCCATCAATCTCGTGTACGTTGTGAGGTGGTTTCGGGGGGTTTTATGCGACATTCACCCTCAGAAAAATATAGAAAATAAATTTCTAAATATAGAAAATAAATTTCTAAATATAGAAAATAAATTTCTACCTAGAGAGAGACATCAAGCAATCTTCTCCATTATGGATTGTTCTTGGGTTCACTTGGTGGATCTCAATACCTTGGGTTTGTTAAAGATATATATATATATATATATATAATTTATTATTATTATTATTATTATTTTTTTAATTCTTCTATGCATCCAAAGGTCAGTGCATCTAGTTAACTTCAGGTTTTAAGGTTAGTAACTTTTGTGAATTTGGTTAGTAAGGTGGGGGTATTCAATTCGGGATTTGAATGGACTCTGAAGAATTTTAAATTTTGTGGATTTTAAAAGGTTTTAAATGATTGAATTTTGTAGATTTTATAAAAGTTTGTTATGGATTTCTATAGATTCTTATAAATTCAATGGATTTTTATAAATTTGTTATTAGTCATAGGAAATAATAAAAAAACATCACTTACATTGTTATTCATGTCAATACAAATCATAAAACATATCTCAAAACATCAATTAAACAATTGTTTATATGTTACGAGAATTTTATTTTAAATTAAAAAAAATTTAAATACATTGAAGATGGTCAAAAAGTAATACAAATAACTATTTTACTTCAAATTGTTATTCCCGCCACCGCCACCTCTCGTCCATTATTCTTTTTTTTCAACCACCACCGCCACCTCTTATCCTCCTCATCCCTTTTTTTTATTTCTTTTCCATCAGTCACCACCTCCACCTCTCATCCCACCTCCACCCATTTTCATCTTTTTATTCTCAACCTCCTCCCCCTCACCTTTTCTTCTTCTCTGTTCTTTTCTTTTTTCTTCTTATTTTCTTCCTCCACTTTTTTTCTCTCTTTGTTTTTTTTTCTTTTTCTCCTATCTTTTTTTTCTTCTTTTTTTGCCCTCGCGAAGGTTTTGGTAAGTGGGGAATCTCCACTCGCAAAAACCTCTGCAAGAACGAAGAAGAAAAATGGAAAAATAAGAAGAGACGAGAAAAAATAGAAAAACAAAGAGAAAAGTATAAGAAGAAGAAATCATAAGGAAAAAAAAAGAGAAAAAAAAAAAAAGACAGAGAGGACAAGAAAAAAAAAAGAGGAAGAGAATGAGAAGAAGAAGAAGAATAATAATAATAACAAAAAAAAAAAGAACAAGAACAAAAGAGAAGAGGAAGTGCGGGTGGTGGTGTAGCCAGCGGTGGTAGGGCATGGTGGTGTGGACGAAAGTTGTGGGGCGAGGTGGTGCTGCTCTTGTGAAGAGAAAAGAGAAGGGAAAGTGGTGGTGTCTTTGAGCCAAGGATGCACCGACTCGCCAGATAACCCCCGTATCACGTGTCAAATACGTGTCGGACACGGACACGCGTTCGACACGCGTTCGACACGTATTTGACACGTGGTCAACGGTCAAAATCCGTTGACAGGCATCGACTCGTCTCGGACTCGGTCCGGACACTGTCCAGACTCGGTCCAGAGAGGGAGAGATCGAGAAAGGGAGAGACAGGGACATCGATCGAGAGAGAGGGAGAGACAAAGGGAGAGATCGATGGAGATCGAACAGATCGATCGACAGAGAACAGATCGAACTCGATCTGAACTGATCGATCGACAAGAACAGTCTTCAAGATCTGAATTCGATCTGAACTGATCGATCGAAATGTTTCTTCAAGATCTGAACTCGATCTGAACTGATCGATCGACAGTTTTCAAGATCCAAGTGAGGGAGAGGAGGAAGAAGGCTCGCGCAGGCTCTGTTTTCCTGGTCTCCTTCAAGATCCAAGTGAGGGAGAGGAGGAAGAAGGCTCGCGGGAGGCTCACGGGCTCTGTTTTCCTGGTCTCCTTCAAGATCCAAGTGAGGGAGAGGAGGAAGAAGGCTCGCGGGAGGCTCTGTTCTGCTTCCTTCACTCTGCTTCCTTCACGAGGCTCTGTTTTCATATGGTTGTTTTGTGTGGAGAGTGAATGTATTACAAAGTGGAATTCCAAAAGCATATAAGTCCTTCACTTATGACTTATGAGCTTCCTTCACTTATGAGGCTCTCCACTTATGAGCCTTCCTCTTCTGAGTTAAAAAAAAATAAAAAAAGCCTATGTGAGAAAGAAATCTCGTGAGTGATGAAAAATATTTGTTGTTGGAGGATAAAAAAAAAATATTAAAAAATTAAGTTTGACCGTGTCGACGTGTCCCCGAGTCCTAGTTTTTAGAAAATTGCCGAGTCGGCGTGTCGTGTCCGTGTCCGACACGACGCGCGTGTCCGTATCCGTGCATCCTTGCTTTGAGCATATCACAAAAAAAATGAGATGGTGGCTTCATTTAGCGAAAATGTTGGTGATATTTAACAATAGCCAATACAAATTCGTTGAAATATGAGGGGGAAAGGTTGGATTTGGAATAACTCTTGTTATATATACTTTTCACTCACAAATCCTTCAAAATCCACAACATTAACAAATTCATTAAAATCCGCTACTTTTTGAATACCCCCTGATTTTGGTGGATTTTTGAAAAGCATGAATTGAATACCCCCTGATTTTGATGGATTTTAAAACAATCATTTAAAATCGGTATTTGAATACCCCTAGATTTACATGTATCATTTTAAATCCTTAATTGAATACCCCTGAATTTTAATAGATTTTAAAAACCAACACAATCCATTAAAATTCGTAATTGAATACCACCCCTAAATTATTACTCTACGCATCCAAAGGTCGGTGCATCTAGGTAAACTTCAGGCTTTAAGGTTAGTAACTTTTGTGAATTTGGTTAGTAAATTAAGCGAGCAATAACTTTTGTATGCCGCATTAATAACGAAATTAGCTCACTATGGAAAGGCTTGGCTTTGACTATGCTTTAGCTCACTGAGCCCTTTGGGTGCACCGTTCCTTTTGAAAGGAAAGGTGCGCTAGGCGCTAGCGCATTCTGTGTTAGCATAAGCACAGAGTTGACGTCCTATTAACAGCTTTGTCCGTCTTAGTGGGTGAGGTTGGGATTATAAGACTTCGTAAATTTTAACAACATTTTGAGCTTGAAGAAGGATAGCTATATGTGGAGAACTTATCCATGGAATTATACAAGGAAAGCTGAAATTAATTAATCCAATTAAAGATTGATAGGTACCTTTTTTATCATTTATCTGCTAACTTGCTTGTTTGAATGCTTTAATTTTCTAGTCGTCTTCCTGAATTGAAATGGGCACAGAGGGAGGATAAGGTCTATCTCACAGTGCTTCTGCCTGATGCAAAAAATGCGAAGGTCAATCTTGAACCAGATGGAGTCTTCACCTTCTCTGCCACAGCTGAAGCAGAAAACCATCTTTATGAAGTAAAATTGAATCTCTTTGACAAGGTCAATGTGCAGGTACGTTGTTCCCTATAATTGGCTATCAGTTGCCAAGATCTAGATAAAATATGTGATGAAGAATATTAGTTTGTGCTTAGTATGTCATGAGGGATGAGTTCGAGCTGATAATATATGTGGCACACACTAGATTAAAATGTTAGCACCATCCAGTGACTTTATTTAACTATAACATGTAATGTTCATTTGCAGTCTATTTAGTGGCTTGGGAAAATGTTAATAGTGCACAATGTTTGATGTTATTCAGATCAACTAACACTCATAGACCGGAGTTCTTATTCATTTCACTCCACTTTCTTAATATATTTAACAATATTTATGCATCATCCTAAGATTTTAGAAGTGTCCCACGACCATAAAATTTTCTGGGTCTGGTACTGCATATTAAGGATTGACATCTTGCATATTAAGGATTGATATCTTGATCTCATCCATTGACATCGTGCATGTACATTAGCATGACGTTTAACTGGTATTATCTCACTTTAGCAAATTTCCATTCTCTCCAGGAAAGCAAAATAAACACAGGAGTGAGGGGTATATTCTGTGTTATCGAGAAAGCAGAAAAAGGATGGTGGAAGAAGCTGCTGGCTGGCAATGAGAAGACACCACACTATGTAAAAGTTGATTGGGACAAATGGGTGGATGAAGACGAAGACAAAGGTTTGCTTCTTAATGAACTATAGTTTTTAAATTGTGAAAATTTAGGTGCATTGTCATATACTCATATGCATGGGATTATTTTCCCTCCTTGTTGGTTTCAGGGGACTTAGATTTGGGAGGAATGGATTTCTCGGTATGGACACTGATATCCATATAGGTTTCATTTCTCTAGTTATCCTGTGGATTTGGTGCTAATTGTTTCTCTGTTTCCATCTTTTACAGAACTTTGGTGGCATGGATGATGATGATTTTGATGATGTTGATGAAGGTATCAAATCTGAGACCTCTACATCCATTTGTAATATATGGCAACCAACTGATGCTTTTATTTTCTCCATAGTTTACTCCTATGTCATTTTTTTGGGAATTTGCACTCACTTGATACAGTAGTTATTTTGTCGTTTTCCCAAGTTTTGTGCACAAAACTCAGGAACTACCAAGATTCATATTCACTTTGGACCCCTGATGGCAAGCGGCCTACGTAACAAGGACACTATTTCTGAAAAGCAAAAAAAAAGTGTTAAGACACGTGTTAGACACTCACGGATATTCTCATTGGACACTCTATGCTTACATCATAAACTATTTCAACAATATTATGAGCATATTATGACAAATTAGTGATATATTCACCTACAAGTGAATAATAAAATTAATAAGTCAACTTATTGTTGAAAAAGTAAATAAAACTAAAATGTACAAGTGTGTCCCGAACATATCTTGTATCTCGTGTTGTATTTTTTTGCTAACATGTCCAACACCTTGTGTTCATGTCGTTACATAGCAAGAAGCACAGGCACTACAAAATTTTCAAAGTGTGTGACATAGACATGACACTCCTTGGACACTTGGTCAACTTGCCTGGAATGTTTGAATATGTGAGCCACTAGTTGGACATTGTTTGTTTAAAAGCTTTTGTTTGCACATTTAAAAAGTGGGTGTAATTGAAAGAATGAAACATTTTGAAAATGTAGGTTTGAAAGTTAATGCCAATATATTAAGATTTTGATTAATTATTTGAATGTTTTGGACCTAGAGGGTGTTTGTTTTTGTTATTTATCATTTGAGCAATGTCGTCACCATCGTCACCACCTACCTTGACCTCCCATCCTCCTCTTCTTGCTCCTATTACTCTTTCTCTTCTCTATTGGTAATTGTATGAGGAATGTAGAGCGGTATAGGGTGGCTTCTGGTAGTGGTGGAAGTGGATTCAATGGGGGTATTTGGAGGAGAGAAAACAAGTGAAAAAGGCGGTTAATGTTGTTAGTTTGTGGTGGGTGGTGGGCAAAAATGTAAAAGAATTTCAAGTCAGCACTCAAAGCACAAACACCATTTAATTTTACAGCTTCTAATCAGCAGCTCGTTCAGAAGCAAAACATACAACATACAGTTCATTTAGAAGCTCATTCAGAACTTCTTCTAACCACTTAAAAAAAACACCACCTTAAACTTTTATTTAATATGTTTTTGAAGCATTATTTATTCAGCTCACCATTTTTTATTTTGCTTAAGGTTTTACATGCGTTTAATATTTTTTAATTATATTAATTAAATTATATTTATATTATTGCAACATCCGTGTCCTTTTTTAGATTTGTCGTGTTGTTGTGTATGTGTCCGTATAAGCATTTGTGTTTCCTAGAAAGCAATAGACAAATTTTGTTATCTTATCCAAAAATGTTGTTTTGTTTAAAAGTTTTATTTTCAGTATATATTTAATTTAATCTTTGTTTTAGATGAAGAAGTGGAAAAGGCAGCTGCAAAAGAAGCTGCAGTGGCGGAAGATGCATCAGAGGCAAAGAAAGAAGCTGCAATGACAGAAGAAGGTGCACATGCAGAGAAGGAAGCTGCTTCAAGCACATAGAGTGCTGCTCGGTGCCAGCCAACATTAGAGTGTTACTATACAAGTATTGTTTTGCAGCACACGGGCTTTCAAAAGTATTTTCTTGTCAAAGTGACTTACTTTAGGTATACCTGTCAAAATGTGGATTTCAAGGATATGATTGTTGGGAATGAAATGTCTTGTTAGGGATTGATACTTTCCGCCCTTCTTTTACAATATATTAAGCATTTAATCTTACTTGTTTTTAGTTATCGCTGGTTCAATGTAGTTCTTAGTTGATAGCTATAGGCTTTTAGCTTCAATAAGCTTGCAGGCTGCAGTCGTTGGCTTTACTTCCCCCACCTTGGACTTATGTAGCTTCTATGGTATGGCTTTACTGCACACCTTGGACTTATGTAGCTTCTATGGTAGTTTCTGAGCAGCTCATGACAATTAACTATGTTCAATTGGGTGTGTGTTATATCTGATAATGAGTGATGTGAGATTTACTTATAGGTGGACATTCATGAGGGCAGGCATCATATTTTGCATTTCATATTACCTCTGAAATTTGATTTAGAATGCTCTGTATGGTGAGAAGGTCCTGATGTGTAGACAGAACTGTTATAAGTTTTCCTGTAAGTGACTGCATGGAATTGTTGTAACAATGATTAATTTCGGGTTTGATTTGGTAGTCACTCTTAACTGTTCATCAAATAGCCATCTCAGGAAAGATTACAACAAGCTCTCGAAGCTTTTTGAGCTGAAATTTTCAGTAAAAGTACACATTACCAGTAAAAGTTTTGGACCGTTTTGACATGTTTTAATCATATCGTGCTTGCATGTATACTCGTTTACGTCCATCAAAAGCCCTAAACCCTCAAAACGAAAGAGGAGAAGAAAAAACAGAGAGCAATGGAAGAAGAAACAGAGATGGAGGTCGAAGAGACCTCTCCTTCTCCTTCTACCTCCTCCTTGAAGCATTTCGGCATAAAGAACTCCATCCAAACCAAATTCTGCGACGACTACGTCTTCCAAATCGACTCCAGGTACATTCCCCACCTCTCTCTTCTCACTCTCCATCTTCTCTTCAATCACTAACTTCTTCAAATTGTTTGTAAAAGCGAGGAGAATTTGACACTAGCAGTTTCTCAATCGAGGAACGCAATCAAACTCTACTCTTCAGTCACAGGGCAATACATTGGGGAGTGTACAGGTCACTCTGGACCTATAAATCACATTTCATTTGCAGGTCCTTCTCCAGCTCATGTTCTTCACTCTTGCTCTTCTGATGGAACTATCAGAGCTTGAGATACCCGGATATTCAGTCAGGTATTGTTGACTGAACTGAATGAAGTGAACAACCCCATTTGATGTTTCTTGGTTTTATTGCGTTAGAGGATGAAAGTTAAAGTTTTTGTGAATGGGGTTTGGTTTTACTGGGTTTTATTGGAATCCCATTTGATACTTGTAGTTGTTGTTGCATTGGAGAGGTAAAATTTATGGTTTTGGAAAATGGGTTTTATTTTGTTTGGTGGGTTCAGGTTTCTTTGCTGAATGCGGGCTCGTTGCAAGAAGTGTTCAGCTTTTTGTTTGGTGGAGCATCGAATAATCTACTTGCTGCTGGATGTAAAACTGAGGTATACATTGTTGGTATTTTCGGTTTTCGTGTTATTGAATTTTGAGAAAGCAGTGTAATTGATTTTGAGATCACTGAAAATGCCATGTTGAGTACTATAACTGTAAGGCAAAAAGTGTGTGGTTGACGGCGTCATGTGTGTGTGCATGTGGTGGTAGGGTGTATAAAAAACAGGAAGTGTAGCTTGAGAATGTTCTCAATGTCAAATCATGAATTGGACTTTAAGAAGGGGAGAATTTAAATCGATCTATGACATAATATTCAACTGCTCGGTTTTGATTATAAACTCTTTCAACTATTTGGTTGGCTTTATGCTATATTGTCATAATTGGTTATCCCTTAACGAGCATTGTAGGTCAGCTGATCAGCTTATGGTTTTCATCTCAGTACTCTGTGTTTCTATTCCCATTTGAGTGCCTTGGTAGTATAACACAGTTGCATACAGATCCACTTTTGGGATTGGAGGAATGCAAAGCAAGTGGCTTGCTTGGAGGAATCTCATATGGATGATGTTACTCAGGTTTGCTTCTTTGAATTCCACAATAAACTGCTGTGTTTTAGCTTTTAGCATTGGTCAAGCACTCAAGTTACTCCTTCTGCAAAGTTGTATGAAATCCTTCCTTCACTTCATTTATACTTTTTTTTTTTATAAATATTATCCATGAAAACCTTAATGTTCTGAAGAAAGAACTTCTCATAAGAGAAAATTTGTATAGCACAAAGATGCAACCATCAATTTACAATATTACAAATCTGACCTGACTATGCATAAACATATCTGCTACTTAGTTCGATACTTATCTCGAGATCCCCTATTTTGCACCTCCAAGTTGCCAAGCAAATAGCGTGGAATAAACTTTCATATATTTGGTAAATTGTGATGATGAACCAGGCCTCTTTGTACCTGTTTGATCATATCGACTCTACATGGTTTCAGTGGTGTGTGGTCCTTGTCAATGTTACATAAACTACAATGATTGTTTAAGAGCTACTACAAAATCTGTAAGCTTCTTTAGATTGTATAATATTAATTGATCAAATACATAAAATATTGATTTAATGACCTTATTAATACATGTATGATGGAGAATGATTGCTAGGACAAGCAGTTGTGGTGAACTTTCTCTACTTTGGTCTAGTGTACATGAGACAGTAGTTGGCCCACATTACATGGAAGTTTACTTATGAATTGTGTATGATTACTGCAAGGAAAATCTTTCTCTAGGTTGCTGTATTGGCTCTTTCTCTTCTGCGAAATGTTCATTTTTATTTGTTTATAAAATTTTAAAAACCAACTCACTACTCAACACATATAAATGTGTTTATTACCAAGTGGTATTCTAAAAGTAGTAGTTAGGCGTTTGGCTTGTTCTTATAAAATTACTAGATTGGGAAAGGCATGAAGGGAATGGGAGGCTTCTGTATGATTTCCACGTTAGAAACTGTACATTGTGCTCTGGTAATGATGTTTTTTAGCTACAGAAAAAGTTGGTTGCTTCTGATACAGGCAGTGACAGGATACAATGGTGTACCATGATGGTGTTGTTCGAAACACAATGAATTAATGCACATTTTCTACTAAAAAAGTTGGCAGTAACAGTCAAATATAACATAACTTAGGAAACTCTGTAAAAGATCTAAAATAAAAATCTCAAAATAGTGCAAGGAAAAGAAATAAACATTGAAGCATTGAACATGCATGAATCCTTCAGCTTGCTGAGTGTAATGGAATACTCAGATTAAACATTGGTGAAAGAGATAAGAATAGATGTTGGGACAGTGCATGAAGCAGGGAGATGTTTAATAGCATTATTTCTTTGCAAAGTTTAGTTCATGCCATTCGTGATACTCAATTTGTCGTCTTTACTTTTTTTGGAAAAAAAAAAGTTTTCTAGTTATTCATTTTCCAAAACATATTTAGTAATGAGACCTTGTTACAAGTTTTCAGGTAATGAATGTCGGAACTTCAATTGGCAAAATTGTATTCTTTGGAGAGGTTAATCAAAAGCTTTGGTGTTTGACACATATTGGAACTTTAAGGTTTCGCAAACTTTAGCTTGTCTATATGGTCAACTCATTTTTTTTCCTAATTGCTTTCCGGATTATGTTTAAAGCTCATATCATGTACCTTGCATATGTCTGAACAGAATCGATAATGTTCAGCTTATCTATGTGGTCAACACTTTTTCCCCCTAATTGCTTCCTGGATCTAGTAGCTTGCATCTCTCTGAGTTGAGAATTGGTAATCTAAAACTGGTATCTCCATTGGAATGTCCAACATGTATGAACATGGGATATCATTAGGTTCTGCTGCTTGCTTTTCCATTAGAGGAAGTTTACCGGCACTCTCTGTTTGTGCTTCATTTGTCAATTGTTGCCTCTCCCTTTAGATTCTTCTTTTGACATGCTTCATTTAATGTTGTTGGTTCATTATCTTGCATCATTTGTTGCTCTACCTTGCAGTATTTGGGACTGGAAAGATGGGACAAATGAAGCAAACTTTGAGGATGCTCGTGTGATGGCTTCTAAGAGTTGGACACTTGATCATGTAAGTTGATAGCAATGAATCTTTCCAAAATATTTGGTGTTGTTGGTTATGACTGGCATCATGCCCATGGATGTGCGTCTTCCAAAGTTTTTGACATTGTTATTTGTTCAGGATAGGTTAAGGTAAGACCTAAAGACTTCAATAGAAGCCCCACAGACGTGCTTGCCATCTGTAAATATAATGGAAAATAACATCATTCGTAAAAGTTTCTCTGTAATTCAGTAGCTCTTGCTTACAATCATTGATCTCTTTTTTTTTTTTTCGATCACTACCTTACTAGACCATCTTTGCATACACCATCTTTATGTTCACAATGCACATACTCGTATAAACATTTAACTATATATATATATATTGAAAATTATGGAGTTGTTAGAGTTTCTTTGGAAATCGGAAAAAAAAAACCTCACTTTCTACCACATTGGGAACTCATATTTACAGAGTGCATCCTATGGTCCCTATGACAAATTGTCATAGTCGTCATCAATTGGTGAATAAATGGGCTTTACATGCCTTGGTTGTTGTCAGGCTGAGTCTTACCACTATATTCTGTCTGCAGGTTGATTATTTTGTTGACTGTCATTACTCGAGAGCTGATGAACGATTATGGGTGATTGGCGGCACCAATGCAGGCACAATAGGCTATTTTCCTGTATATTACAAGGGAGTCGGAGCAATACACTCTCCAGAAGCTATTCTTGAAGGTTGCCACTTGGGCGTTGTGAGGTGTCACGCCCCGATTTTCGAAGGAAAACGAAAATCCCAAAATTCACTTAGGATTATCCGTTTCCCCCAAAACTCGGGACGTGAGAATTCAATAACAATAGAAACAAATAGCAGCATGAACTAAACATCTGAAACAAATAAAAATCTAACCCGGAGAAAACTGGCATGGCTAGCTCACTAGCGGAACTCCAGGAATGTACCCAAGAAGCAAAAGTTCACTCGGGTCAGCAATAAAGCTGGTGTGAGAAATATTCATCCAAAAATCAATAAATCTGCGCATGACAACATCAAAATAAACAATAAACAACAACACATTAGGTAGTTCCTCAATGAGGCAATGGTGTTATCATCCTAATAAATAAATATGCATTATTTATTACTAATAAATAAAATTTATGAGTTATCAATCCTCATAAATGCAACAACAATATATTTCATAATTATATTAGATTATTATTGAAATATTAAACAAACACATTTTTCTACTTTTAGGAAGACATGTAGTTCTCATTCAATGGTCGAATGAGCATTTAGTTTTTTCCTTTAAGGTAATCACGCACATACACAAAAAGAAATCTCGCTACTTTTTCACAATCGCACTCTCCTCCTGTGCTGAACACACCTCACCCAAGTGTGCCTCCCTTGCATTCGAAACCACTCGGAGCGTACATGTTCCAAGTGGGGTGCCACCTCGAGGAACATGTCATCACACTCGAAGTCCGATCCATGGCAAGTATTCTTCCTAAATCTACACGTACAACCGAACACACATGGAACGGTGCATCGATATGCAAGCAAGTCTGCATATCCATAATATCACACGTATACAAGCAAGTCTGTATACAAATTTTTTTTTTTCTTTTAACATTCTTTTTTTTTTCGGAGTTGTGGAAAAGAGCATAAAAATAAATAAATCCTCAAAACTTTTATGGTGACGCTTTGTCAACCATAAATAAATCAATCACAGTATCCACCATTCTTTTGGGGAACAAGTAATATTTGACACATTGCCAGTTCACACATCTCATCTCTTTGCATCATACGAAAAATAATATGCACACCAATTCGCATAACAATACAAATACTCAAACTAAAACAAGTGCTCAGTTAAATTCCAGTCAATATCTATTACTAGGAAATTTTCTTCTAACCCTAAACTAAATAAGGGTTTAATCATACATAAAACTAATACAGACAAGACACTATCCCTTAAGCTACCACTTCTAACAAGTTGCAGAGAATGACAGGGCGTGACAACAAAGCTGTCTTACAGCAACTTGCTTTCTAATTCATTATGAAAATCTTTGTTAAATCAGTTTATCTAACGCCACAAGCCATAATCTTCAACAATGTTAAGATTATAAATGTGCATGTACACTACCCCCTCAACCTTTTTGTTTAAGTGTTTAACTGTTTCTACCATGAGGTACATTAGTCTACGCCACAATTGGAGCACCAATTCAATTACAAATTATATTGTGTAGCTAAGCTTATAGGACACATAAACAATAATATAGGCTGCATACTTTTGTTGCATAGACATATGCCCAACAGGAAGTCAGTTATGCAAACCATAGTGGCATGATATGATCATAAATATTAAGTCACTGTCACCTCAAGATTTCTGTAACATTTTAGATAAACTAAAAAGCATCCTATTTTGACTATATATGAAGAACCAATCCTCCAACTCTACAAGCAACATCCAAAAGCACAAAACAATAGACTGCCTATTAGCTCAACTTTCAAAAACCCAAACCTACACAAAACCCGAACTAACCCTCCATGTGGAACAACAACATGACAAGCTTTGCGATCGAAGAACAAAAGGGGCGAGATGAGACAGAAGAAAGAACATACAATTTCATATATAATTAACACTCCCAACATTCTCAATTTCATAAAAAAATATATATATATATAAAAGGAGTATGAAGAAAACTCACCGAAATTGCAAATTGCAAAGGATTGCGCAGCCAGCTCGCGACCAATTCTGCAGGAACAGCCAATCTTTCCTAGTTCCTTCCCAAATCAAAACTCCTACTTTCTTTCCTATTTCATCTCTTCAATTTCATACAACCAATTTCTCTTAGAATCAACAAAACAAAGTCAGTCATACCAAACCGTTCTAAATATAAACCTACAGCTGAAGCTGAAGAAGCTTTCACCTTCCTCCCTTCACACTCGATTGCACTACACAAACCCTTTGGCAAGCCAACAGTCCACAAAGTGAAAACAGACAAAGAGATCATGCAACCAACTTTCCTTTCGAATCAACCTGAGAAAGAAATCGCAGCCAGCCAAAGAAAGAGAAGTTGCAGCCAACAAGGAGATGAAGTTGCAACCCTCAGAGTGTTCATGCCAGCAACAGAGTGAGATCACGCACAACAGCAACAACAAGGTCACGCACAGCAAGAGACTTCCACAAATCAGCAATTTCTCTTCACGCACAGTTAACAACAAAGCTCCATCTTCTCCCTAATCTTTCTTCACCTTTCTCATGCCACAACAAACTAATTAGATCTGAAACCAAAATAAACAAATGGGTAACTCCAAATCAATGCTTTGCTCAAATTGCAAGCATGTTCATCCGAATCATCTGCAACTCCAATTCCCACTTTCGCAAGTTCACCACCCAATTTTCAATATCATCTTCAGGGGCTATAGAATTTCATGAGATACATCTAGGATCGGAAACATGCATTGTAGAACAAATCTTCTGTTGCACATCTGGTCTGATGCCGGGCGAAGCAGAAGATCCAAAATGAGATTGGCAGATCCAGTACGAAAACGACAAGTTCGTTCACTGAATGAACCGAGAACCATCAATAGATGAAGATTATCCTTAATCAACGGATCAGATCGTTCGAGAGGGAAAAATCGACGGTCACGATTCGATCTCTCCGCCTCTGAAACGTTTATCTTCTTCTTCGTCTCGCCTAATCGCATGCCCAACACCACATCTCCAGCAGCCTCGCCTTCCATTTCTTCTTCGCACAATCTTCATCTCTTCCTCGGCTAATCTTCATCTCTCTTTCGCCTGACCTCTCTTTGTCACTGTCGCCAATAGGTCGTCGCCCTTTCTCTCTCGTCATGCACACAGTCGGAGCAGCTTGCACAGCAGAAGCAAAGATCGTGAGGAGGAAGGAGGAAGAATTTGTGAAGAAGGGGAAAAAGGAGAAGGAAGGAGAAAAGAAAATTGAAGGAATAGGGTTTTCTCTTTATAAGGGGTGGCTATTTACCCCCACCGAACTTCCGAATGCACCCACCCTATTTCACAAAATAAAAACCCTACTTATTAGTTTAATAAAAGCTCACAACCAAACCCAAATACAATTTTAGTAGCAACCCATCAACATTAGGGTTTACAAAAGAAATTTATATTTATTTAATTAGGCGGGTATTACATGAGGACTGTGTTACCAGTGTCTAGCATAGGCAAGACTCGCCTTAAAGGTATTTTTGGATGGAAAGGTGGCGAGGATGGTAGCTTATGTTGTTGGTTGTCTGATGAATCATCACAACCAAATCGTTCATGGGTTTCGAGTGCACTGGTCATGAAATCTCTAAAAGCCCACAAGAAGAAAAGGCACAACCCTTACTAGTAAAAATCCATGCTTTGTGCTTTATGGTTTGGCTCGGTGCTCCAAGATTAATTGTTACGTCGACTGTCGTCTCGAGCAAGTTATATTCGGATACTAATGGGAAAGAGCATTGTCAGTTGTAAGAGGGGCATATAGTCCGTCTCACCCTTTTTTTTTTCTGAGCAATTGTAGTATAGTAGTATTAAGAAGAAGAAAAAAGTAGTTATGGTTTTGCACCTTATTAATCTATTTGGAGGCCTGAATTTTTTGCAATTATGCTATACAATGAAATTCAGACCTTCGACAGGGCAAAACGACATGTCCCGTCACAAGGAAGATTTAAGCTTTTTCCTGGTCTTCCTAAATTACAAACTCTTTGCTAATAAGGTAACATTTGAAATGGTTAGATTTATCTGAATGTCAACAGTCTACATTATGAAATATGGCAAACATCCTCATGTTATTAGTGGAACAAATTATCAGGCAAAGAGCAAGGGTATGTGCAATGATTGAATGATCATATAAACGTTCTGTTGATTTGAGCACGAAGTTGTGTTGAATCTCGACTGTGTTTTGTTTGTTGGATTGGTCATGGAAGGTGTAATAACATTTTTTAGAGCTTTAAATTAGGGAGTTGACAATATCGCAAGGGAATCACTAGTTCTGTCTTTCTGGCACTAGGATGTTTTGGTCCCCAAGCAAGTCTGAGTTGAGACTTTTCAAATAGAAGAACTTCAAAGATTTCGAGGAAGAAAGTAGAGAACAAATATGAAGAGAAACCATTCCAGTCAGCTGACCCGAGAAAGAAGTACATGAATTTAGCTTTCCAGGTTTGCTATCTTAGGTCCACTACAATATAACCTTGCAGCGTAGCAACAAAGCCGTGGAGTGGGCACAATAAATAGGAGCATCTTATAAAAGTTTACGATTATCCAAAGCACCTATAGATAATCACCTATAGTTACTAAAGTATCGACTGTTGTATACTGCCATGGATTGAAATAGATCAAAATGATTGGAAGAAATCATCTCTCCTCTAGTTCCATCGCTTTTCTGCTTGAACACTGAAGTCTCTATAGATAGTAATAGGTTTTCAAAAATTTGCTTGAATTTGTTGGTGAACTACGCAGAAATCAATGCATGAAAAAACAGCAAAACTACAAGCCAATCAGTCTGAATTTAGACAAATTAAAATTTTAAACAGAGAGCATTACAATATCCACTATACTCCTCCCATGTAAAACACCCTAACAATCCAAGAGTGTCTTCCCCATCTATCATCTTCACCCATGATCTTGTATAGGCCTTACGTTGCCCAATCCAATCAGTATCAGCCACGACCACGGCCTCCACCTGTAAACAGAAGCAGAATCCATTAATATAAAAAAATAAAAAAAAAGGAAAAGGACTTCTTTGACAAAGAGAGGGCTAATGCTGGATACTCTCGTTGCAAAGACAACTTGGAAACTCCCATATTTCGAAACCCAAATTGAGAAACACCTCTTCCATTGTGGTCGGACAAGCAGACTTAAGAATGTGATTCACTCTTTAATTATATACTGAATTAATGATATTTCTATTGTCCTTTCTTCATTATTTTTCATTGTAAATAATATGCAGAAAGAAAATGAAATGTTGTACCTCTGCCACCACCACTTTTGTTGTTGGAACTGCCTCTTCCACGGCCTCCGCCAAAGCCTCTAGCACCTCCGTCATCTTGTCCACGACCAATGCCTTTCCCTTGTCTCCCACTGGGGCCATCATCTCTACCTCTTCCCCTTCCTCGTCCTACCCCAGGTGGCTTTCTGTCTGAAATATGAAATAAAGCAAACAATGATTAACATCAAATAGACCCTCTAAAAGAGGGCTAAAAATATGGGTTAAATCCTGTGGGGTCACTGTCAAAGAAGCTCAAACTCGCCCAAAAAAATTGATAAAACGTGAATTTCAATATTTTTATGAGAGCCCTAGTGTCTAATGAGAAAACATGAGACCATGGGTGATTCTGGAAACCAGAAGCACGTTGAAAAGTATTCAGCAGTTTGGTGGCTCAAAGTTTGATAAGTAAACATTTTGTGGTGGGTAGTGAGTACAAAATCATGCAGATTCCAGGTGGTACATGATAAGTATACTTAGCATGTCTACAATGATAATCAGTCAATATGTCTTCTTAACACTCCCTCTGTTATAAGGAAAAACGAAACATGGATGCATGTTCAACCAATAACTGCAGTCACCAACCTGATCGGCTCTTGTTTGTTTCTTCCTGAACTTTATCAATCACCTGGAAAGGAAAAATGTATCATGATTTGTGAAATCAGTGATCAAGAAGCTTAATACATCATGTACAATGGTATAACTGTGACATGGATAAGAAAGAATACACATGGAAAATGGAACCTCTACTCAACAATGCCAATAACCTAAGTAGAGTTTCTCAAGAATGTCACAATTGTCAAGTCTAGTTAAGGTGGTCTGGACACCAAAAATATAACTGCAAAAACAAGCTTCAAAACTCCATTTTGAGGACTGTTAAAACTTATCAGAGTAGGTCCGCCCCACCAGATGCCTATTGCATCACGATGGAGGAAGGGGCAAGGAGAAACTAAAAGGAGATCATTAGCATATCAATGCAAAAGAAGCAACAAATTGCCCTTTAACAAACAAAGGGATTTGTCAATCTTTGGTTAGGGTCATTTTTCAGGGATAGCACCTAAGGACAGCGAAAACAACTAGTACATTCGCATATGTTACATGTTTTAACTACATAAAACATGTTTTCTACATTGTGACAATGATACCCTTCTCAAGCTTCACCTTGCTTCATGGTCATATTTGCTAAGATTGTATAAAATATTCATGACAAACATATCAAAGCATACTAAAGCACACAAGTAAGCAATACAGAAAACACACTATATATTCATAATTTTGTTAGTAATAGTGTGCTAGGCACAGGAGTTTAAAATCTCACCTCATCTGGAACTCGAAGGTATTTAATTGTATTTCCGCGAATATAACACTCGGGCATACGCCAAAACCTATCTCCATCCTACATTATTCAAATGCCCTCCCATCAACTCCATTAATTTTCAATGTCAGCATATTAACTAATATGGGTGTAACTAACTTACTTTCGAAGTACAGATGACCTCGCGAAGATGAATATTCATCCAAGTATCACAATTTACCAAATGCCCATTATAAGTCTCCCCATTCTTCAGCTCCACCAACTATCAAAACATCAATTAGTCAAATTTTCATTTCAAGACCCTAACTCCTAACAAAACCCAATCATTATAAAGCAAAAACACAATCAAACACTCACCATGGGGTGACCTTGTGCGGTCTTTAGCAAAGAAAGTGGCAGCTGAAACAATCAAAACAACACAAAATCAGACTAACTACACCCAGTAAGCTCAAAACATACCAAACCCTAACCCTAACCCTAAATTGAACCAAAACAAGTCACCCACTCACCATTTTGAATGTGCTGTAAACGGACAGGGGCAAAACCCACCACCACCACCACCTAAAACCACCAAAGAAACTACAAAAACATCAAAAGGATGCATCTTGAAGAAGATCTAAACAGTTTCCAGCCTAGTTACTCATCAAAACTTAAGAGTAAAAACTGAGGAAGACTAGGAGATGTTTGAGAAAATAACAGTAGAAGGAGACGAAGAAAATCGATAGAATCAAAAGGGGTGATAGAGGAAGAGGTGAAGTGACAGAAATTACTTGCTTTTGGTGCCTCTGTTGATCGAAAGCGAAGAGAGAGATCGATCGATCGAGCGGGGTTTTTCTTTCAGAGACTCAAAGTTTTCGTTTTTTTTGAAGTTGGAAGGTTTGGGGGTTTGGACTTTGGGAGGAGAAGTTCTAGCTGGCCCGTCCTCACAGCCCGTCCCATGGGACGGACCCTCCCAGGCACGTGGTCCTGCGTCATCCCTCGCACGTGTTCGCGTCGATTCAAAAAAAAAAAAAAAAAAAAAAAAATGAAAAAATCAGAGGGAATCGAAATTTTTGGGGAGAAAAGGAGGCAACCTCTCCCTCTCCCCATTTTCATCTCCACAGAGAGAGACAGAGACAGAGAGTAAATGTCTTCCCTCTCCCGCTCGACACTCCCTTTCCCCCAACGAAGACCGACGGTCCCTCCCTCTCCCCGTACGAAGGTCGACAGTCCCTGAGAAGACGAAGACGAACCCTCTCCCAAAAGGTAAAGCTTCTACCTTTGTTTTAGTTTATTTTCCCTCACAATCTCTCCCTCTTTGTGTGTGATTTTCTGTTGGGGATGGCTACATCTAGGGTTTCTACTAGATCTAGGGTTTATTTGCTTTGATTTGGGAATTTTCATTTGTTTTGCCATACTCGTCAATGATGAAGAAAAGCCATGAAGATTTTAAGCCATGAAGATAGATTTTGCTGTAAAATTCCATGGTTGCTGTAAAGAATTTGCTCAATAACAGGTGAATTTTACTTCTTTTTAATTTCAGATTTAATTGGGTTAGTTTTTTGTGAATTATGTGCTTTTCAGAGATAATTTGGATACTCCTAAAATTTAGAATGTATTATAGATTTCATGATCTAACTATATTGGTTAGTAATTGAGTGAGTATTTAGCATGGAATTTTAGAGCTTTTTTTGAGAAATTTCGGGCTATAATTCAGCCTTGGACAAGCCTAATGAGCTTTTTATGGTTCTTTTGGCTAAATATAGAATTCCGTTAATTTTTATGGAACCATAATCGATAGCATTGCAAAGGTCAAAGGGATCATCAAGTTTGATCTGCATGCTGAACCACAATCTGGGAAAACAAAGCTGGAAGTTGGAGAAAATATTAAAGGCATCTTTGACTTGGGACCTGGAAGATATGGTTCAGAAGCTATATTTGTTCCTCGTGAGCCAGGTGTTAATTCCGAAGAAGATGATGGATACTTGATATTCTTTGTCCATGATGAAAATACAGGGTAAACTTTCTTCTGCCATCATTGTCATCCACACTATTATACGTAGATCATTTGATCCACCATCAAAATTTAAGCTTTCTAACAGGAGGAGAATATTGTTTACCATTTTCCAGAGCTTCATGTATCTCGCTGTTATAAAAATCTATGCAAGAAAATGCCAGATGGGATCAGTTGGTCACTTAAGAAAGGAATATTTAATGCATACATGCATTGTCTGTTGGGATGCATGCTTAATGAAATGTTAAATAAATACTCGTGTGATATGCCCATGAATAAATAGTATATGCATATGGTTCTATTAAAAAGTTTCCTGAATTATGATTCAAGTCTGTTTGTGACATTATTCTGAGAGTTGAGAGCATCCTGGTTCCTCACCAACCTATTCTGTAAGCCTTAATAATAGTTTTATGCATACTAGCATGATGCACATGCTTTAACATATCATTAGAGGAGGATGACCAAAATGAGTTATTTCATTGTTATTAGAACCAAGTTACTTCATTAAATGGGAAAAGAAAAGCTGGGTTTGCAAATTCGTTTTTTTTTTGCCGTGGTTTTGAAATTTGTACATACATAAAATTATGCCATAGTTCAGACTTAGTACTGGTTTAGTTGTCATGCACATGCATCAATAGTCAGGAGTTTTAAGGAGAATTTAGTGAGGTTGCTTGGCTACTGCGCTGAAGCTCCTTATAGGTAACTGGTCTTTGTTGTTTGCTACTGAGTAGTTGTTTTAAGCTTGTTATAAGACAATTAAATGTGGCAACATATTTTTATTTACTTAATTGGGTTTCTTGTAGGATGCTTGTTTATGAGTATGTAGACAACGGGAACTTAGAACAGTGGCTTCATGGAGATGTAGGTCCTCATAGTCCTCTTACATGGGAGATTCGAATGAACATTATACTTGGAACCGCAAAAGGGTATAGTCTTTATTTTATCCAACTCAAGAGTGTTTTCGCTTTCAGTTCGTTGATTTGTGAATTGGATTTGGAAATGAAAAATGTAGATTGACGTATCTTCATGAGGGACTTGAACCTAAGGTCGTTCACCGTGATGTTAAATCAAGCAACATTTTACTTGATAGCTCAGACTGCTTTGGCTGACTTAAGGAGATGACTGCTTTGGCTAGCTCAGACTCATGTTCTGTTGTTGTTGTTGTTGTGGTTTCTTTTGTTAGCTTGAATGCCTCCAAGTGTTGGAGAAAATTCTTCATCACTCAGTGAGTAATGAGTATGGTTTTATTGCTTTAAATCTATGAAAATCAGTTCAGTCAGTGGAAAAATTCTGATTTTGTATCAATTTGAAGCAATTCAGGTTTTTATGAGACCCGGCTGGTTTTGCGGAGCAAAGTGGGTCTGGAACAGCCGCGCGTTGCAGGGGCAATCCGTGGTCGAGACATCATGGTCTGGAACAGCAGCGCGTTGCAGGGGCAGTCCGCGCGTTGCAGGGGCAGGCCGTGGTCGAAGGGGCAGGCCGTGGTCGAGACAGCGTGGTCTGGAACAGCAGCGCGTTGCAGGCGCAGTCCGTGGTCTGGAACAATTTCGCCTTCATGTTGTCTGGGTGCGGGTGCTGTCAGTGGATGGTAATGTCCGTAAGCATGCTGAAGAAAATGAGCCTCAGCCTCTACTTCTCTAAAGCTTTACGTTATTTGGGATTATTTGCTTCCATTTTTCAGTGATATGAGCCCAGAGTGCAATCTATAGTCACGAATTGCTCATTTTCCATATTGAGAAATTGTATATGAATAATATGATCTTTTCCTTGTAGTTTTGAAGTCGTATCTAATATATTTCCTTTATGTCTGGTATATCCAGTTCTTGTCAGGAGGACAATCTGAAGTTGAAGCAACATTGAACCTGAATGCGATGAACCAAAGCCCCAACCCATGGCACGTATCCTTCTCATATGCACGTGCACTGCAGAACACTGTGCTGAAGACATGGCAGGGACGCCCAGAAAATGTCGAAGCTGCTCAGAAGTCTCTACTAATCCGTGCCAAGGCAAACTCTCTAGCCCAGCTTGGCAGGTACTCTACTGAGGGTGAGAGCGAATAAGCAAAGAAAGGAATGTTCGTCAAGGGCTACACCTACTGAGCAGCTCCATAATTGGACTCTAATTTCTATCACAAAATTGAACAGTTGCCATGATTGTAGTAACTTTAGATGCAGATCGGCTGAGGTGATTTTATTGTCTTCTGTTTGAATAAGTTATCTGCAAGGAACATAAATTAGCATTTTGGTAGCATAGCTAAGAGAAAAAGTATTTCCGGTAAACCTCAGGTGATGTATTTTACCATTTTCACTGTGTGAATGTCTTAATTTTCTATCTGACGACTTTTCACATTTCATTCCTCTGCATTTCTGATGCCGAAGCTATACCATTTTTGTTTCATCACGCTGATGTCTATGTTTACTCAAACCCAACCCCTATATCTTCTTGCCAACTTGGAGCTAAATTGTGAAACCAAGAATAAGTAACAACAAAATAAATATCAGAGAATCTTTCTGTGCTATGTTTCAGGTTAAGCTTTTTTTAATTGATTTTGAAAGATGAAATCAAATAATCGTTTTGCTATGTCTGGGTGATAAGTTTTTGATTGGTTTCAACAGTCATGACTGGTCATGCCATTAAACAAGTGATGTCCCTGGTTCAACCTTCATGCCAAGCAAATACATCATTTAAGCCAGACTTCATGCCCTAAGGCTTAGTGGCTAAGTGGTCTACACCAGAAAGTATTAAAGCACCGTGTTTATTTGGTCTAATTAAAAATAAAAATAAAAAAATACATAGGCGAGTCTCTCATACAAGAGGGGTTGAGAATCCTAAACTTTGGGTGCCCGGGATCTACATCCACCTTGGCCTTTAAATCTTTATAAGAAACTACCACTGCTATGAAAAACGAAAAAAGTAAACAAAGTTTTCAAAAATGGCATCTGACATTCTGAGAATTCTCTTGGCCAGTGCAAAATGACCCTCCTATGATGGTATGATGGGAGAAAATATGAACAAAACAAGTGTCACTTATAGTTGCGTAGCAACATAACTTGTAATTTTCAATTTCCTGGGAAAATGTGGTTTCATATGCATAGAATTCAAGTTTTTGGCTTGCTATATAAAGAACTCATTAGCTAGACAATCTCATTTTCACAAATAATTGTTGATACATTTTACAGAGAAGCTATAGGTGATATAGCATGTATGACAACGTATGTTTTTATCGGTAGTCATCGAGTTCTCAAACTTGGTATCAGCAACTTGGAGATTCTTTCTCTCAAAGCTTTGCTTGCTCTTGAAGTTGCTCCTGTTCAACATGAAATGGATCTTAATTAGAAAATAATTAAGAAATTAAATAAAACCAAAGTGCTTCGCAAAGTTATGATAGTTTGTTTTATAGCAACTTTAACTGCATTCTACAGGGTTATTACATTCAAAAGAAAATAGGATCTGATGTGGGTAAATATGGTTATAGGATCTAAACTTTTGAGTATCTTCTCTCAACCTTCAGGATGTTTAGGTTTTCAAGTCAACTGTAACAGATGAAACCCAATAGTTTTCTGGGAGGAATACAGCAGAAAAATTTCTCTATATTTCCCAAAAGTATTTGTCATTTCTGAAGCTATAAATGTTTACCCATCACGAAGATCCTTGGTCCATGAAGATATATAAGGCACATCATCTTTTAAATCAAAGACATGCATAATATGGAAGATAAAGATTGATCAATTGACTCCAATAATTACCTCATTCACAAAGAAGGCATGGAATCCACATGGAACTCTATTTAGGAGATCAACAACAGCTACAGGATCAGCTGACATTGTTTTTGCATCAATCACATTGACTGCAGATGTCCTGCAACAACAGCATAACAAGGTGAATTTCAAATTGTTTTATCTTAACCATATAAACCAATTTTAAAAACTAAATTCTCCTTAAAACTCCTGACTATTGATGCATGTGCATGACAACTAAACCAGTACTAAGTCTGAACTATGGCATAATTTTATGTATGTACAAATTTCAAAACCACGGCAAAAAAAAAAACGAATTTGCAAACCCAGCTTTGCTTTTCCCATTTAATGAAGTAACTTGGTTCTAATAACAATGAAATAACTCATTTTGGTCATCCTCCTCTAATGATATGTTAAAGCATGTGCATCATGCTAGTATGCATAAAACTATTATTAAGGCTTACAGAATAGGTTGGTGAGGAACCAAGATGCTCTCAACTCTCAGAATAATGTCACAAACAGACTTGAATCATAATTCAGGAAACTTTTTAATAGAACCATATGCATATACTATTTATTCATGGGCATATCACACGAGTATTTATTTAACATTTCATTAAGCATGCATCCCAACAGACAATGTATGCATTAAATATTCCTTTCTTAAGTGACCAACTGATCCCATCTGGCATTTTCTTGCATAGATTTTTATAACAGCGAGATACATGAAGCTCTGGAAAATGGTAAACAATATTCTCCTCCTGTTAGAAAGCTTAAATTTTGATGGTGGATCAAATGATCTACGTATAATAGTGTGGATGACAATGATGGCAGAAGAAAGTTTACCCTGTATTTTCATCATGGACAAAGAATATCAAGTATCCATCATCTTCTTCGGAATTAACACCTGGCTCACGAGGAACAAATATAGCTTCTGAACCATATCTTCCAGGTCCCAAGTCAAAGATGCCTTTAATATTTTCTCCAACTTCCAGCTTTGTTTTCCCAGATTGTGGTTCAGCATGCAGATCAAACTTGATGATCCCTTTGACCTTTGCAATGCTATCGATTATGGTTCCATAAAAATTAACGGAATTCTATATTTAACCAAAAGAACCATAAAAAGCTCATTAGGCTTGTCCAAGGCTGAATTATAGCCCGAAATTTCTCAAAAAAAACTCTAAAATTCCATGCTAAATACTCACTCAATTACTAACCAATATAGTTAGATCATGAAATCTATAATACATTCTAAATTTTAGGAGTATCCAAATTATCTCTGAAAAGCACATAATTCACAGAAAACTAACCCAATTAAATCTGAAATTAAAAAGAAGTAAAATTCACCTGTTATTGAGCAAATTCTTTACAGCAACCATGGAATTTTACAGCAAAATCTATCTTCATGGCTTAAAATCTTCATGGCTTTTCTTCATCATTAACGAGTATGGCAAAACAAATGAAAATTCCCAAATCAAAGCAAATAAACCCTAGATCTAGTAGAAACCCTAGATGTAGCCATCCCCAACAGAAAATCACACACAAAGAGGGAGAGATTGTGAGGGAAAATAAACTAAAACAAAGGTAGAAGCTTTACCTTTTGGGAGAGGGTTTGTCTTCGTCTTCTCAGGGACTGTCGACCTTCATACGGGGAGAGGGAGGGACCGTCGGTCTTCGTTGGGGGAAAGGGAGTGTCGAGCGGGAGAGGGAAGACATTTACTCTCTGTCTCTGTCTCTATCTCTCTCCGTGGAGATGAAAATGGGGAGAGGGAGAGGTTCCCTCCTTTTCTCCCCAAAAATTTCGATTCCCTCTGATTTTTTCATTTTTTTTTTTGAATCGACGCGAGCATGTGTGAAGGACGACGCAGGACCACGTGCCTGGAGGGTCCGTCCCATGGGACGGGCTGTGAGGACGGGCCAGCTAGAATTTTTGCTTTGGGAGCAAGTAAAGCTGAGCGAAAAATCTAGCTGGCCCGTGGTCATGGCCCGTCCCATGGGACGGACCCTCCCAGGCACGTGCCTTTGGGAGGGCGTCTCGCACGTGGTTTGCTTGCAAAAAAAATTTCTCTTGTTTGTTCTTCAAAAAATTTCTCTTGTTTGTTCTTCACTTCAGCTTCTTCACAGAGCAAGAGAAAGCCCTAACCCTTCTTCATCGACTCCTCCTCGCCAACTTCTCGCCTCCTCACTGCTCATCGAATCCTCCACTCCTCCTCGCCAAATTCTCGCCTCCTCACTGCTCATCGACTCCTCCACTCCTCCTCCTCGACTGCTCCTCCTCCTCGTGGCTGCTGCTCCTCCTCCTCCTCCTCGCGGCTGCTCCTCCTCCTCCTCCTCCTCGCACTGCTCCTCCTCCTTTGGGCAATAAATGAAATGTGCATCACAATCGACCATAACAGTCTTTTTTTTTTGCACAAATATTAGTATCACCCCCCAGAGTATGGCTTTAAGATCTACAGTTTCTTGAGGAATTTTAATAAAAAACAATCCTGTTGCAAAGTTTGTAATGAGATTGTAAACAACAAAATTGGTAGACGTTCTATTTTATCTGATTATTTGTGAATGTTGTATGGGTCGATGAGAAAACTGAGAACATAATGTAGTCATTTTCCCTATGATATCACTTCATCCAGTGAGGGATTTTCTGTGATGGTTGGATAAGCGATCATTTGTCAGAATGATTCCAAGGCAGAAATATTTTTCCTAGAAATGCAAAACAATTTTAAATGAATAACTTGAGTACAATGTAAGTTCATAGTTTACTTGAGATCCAGTGAGAGTTGCACTTGATTACTAAAGGAGTAATTATAACTTGAGTATAATGTGTTGAGACCACAAATAGGAGAGAATAGAGAACAAAGGATTGATTCAAGTATTGCCATTCTGACATTGTGATTCAGATCTGCTTTGCTATTAGCAGTCAGACACTGACCTTTATTTTGATTCTTGTTTGCAGATTTGGAGCTTGAATGCAAATTCAATTGATCAGAATCAACTATACTTCAGAGAACATCTTTTGTCAAATGGTGATTCACAAAGAGAAGCATGGAAAATGATATATGAACAGACTGTTTAGAATGAACTGATGTGAAAATGCAGAGAAGTGTAGCAGAAGGAGAAAAATGATTTTGTATTAGAAAGATAGCTAATGCTATCTGTATAAAGAGATTACAAATAAATGAATCAATCTCTCTTCTGTTTCCAAATCTGTATAAAAATGATTTGGAGCTCCTCTGTTTCCTGCATTGGCATATTTCTCAAGCATCACGTAATTAGAACTGTTGTAAACTATCAAGACTGTTGAAAACTATAAAACTTTAATTAGAACTGACTCATTGTCTTAACAACTTATTTCACTGATCTTAACAACATACACAATTGTCCACATTCTCTTCATGTATCATTCAAAAGCAACAAAAGAGTACAAACAGGAAGCAATTGTCCACATTCTCTTCATGTATCATAAGAAGCAACAAAAGAGATGCCAATGCCAAACAAGAGATGCCAAACAGTCCAGTACTGCATGGACTCTTCCTCTTCCTCTTCTTCTAATCCTGTATCCTTGTTGAAGCTACACAGTGAAACCTCTTCCTCTTCTTCTTTCTGTATCTTTGTAAATGTCTCATCCATCATTAGTGCCTAAGAAATTGCCAAAAAAAAAAAAAAACCACACATGAACATCATACATAACTTGATCTCAGGGAATGGGAAATTGAATGGAATGTCATGGGGTTTCATCAAGACCATAACTTGATCCCATGAGGGTTGTTATACTTAAAAGCTCATCAAACAAATCCCTCAAATATACCACATTAGACTATCTAGGAAAATTAGCTTAGCTCAACTCAGTTTTTGGGTTCATCCCAAGTATCCAACAATGTTTGCATAGAGAAATAAATGAAAAAAAAAGGACAACATTCCTCCATCTGTTTGCACATGCTGCATGCATTTTGAAATTATCATTTGGTTAAATCACTAGCTAGTGACCTCTTTGGATATATTAGTCACCGAAAATAGTGTAGTAGACATACACAGATATTGTACAAAATAAAAACATTTTCGTCTTTAAGGCTAGAGAAAAGCCTTCTATCAAAATGGTCATCTCAGTGAGATGAAATGAAACCTCAGGCTTAGATAGGAAATACATGAGTTTATGTGTAAGTTTGAAGTTTTTAAAATATTAGAGTAGCAAATGTGGAGTAAATAACAATGGAAAATGTGCTGAAGCAAGAGTTTATCAACATTTTCAAGTGTTGCTTAATTAGTGACTCTTCAAGTGAGACTAGTTGCGAAAACTTGAGCTTATGGCGCTACTCTTTTAGTTAATTTTACTATAACAATGGTGGAAACACATCACCATCCGAGAGTATTTTACCTCTAATTTTAGCCATACATCCACATTTAGCTGTACCCCGCATGTTTATAACACTTTGTGATTGACTTCTATGCTGTCCAGACCGACCACATGCAAGCGTTAAGAATATAGTTTTTCCATTTTCATCTTTTTCTGTATTTTTTACTTTCACTGGAAATCCTTTTTTATAGGCATAATCATAATAATAACGTTTGTACTCATCAATGTCGCTAAATTTCATCCCTTCTGTAGGATCCCTTATCTCTTCTAAATTTTTTTCATTCTCCATCAATTCAATATCTTCTACACTATCCATCCCTTATATACCTATTAAAGGAGTAATTATCATCAGATATGTAATCTTTAAAATGTTTTACAACTACGCTAAAATTATGATTGATTTATACAAAAAATAAATTTAACAAAATCTAAACAAATCTATTTTTTTAACAAAAAATATGGAGGATTATCATGAATTTCAGTAACATAATTTAACAAAATATGAACATACAAACATTTCAACATACAAAAATTTGAACAAAAATTTCAGTAGCATAATTTCAACATATGCAGGAGTAGCCCTAATTTTCAAGTTAAACAAAAATATGCAGGATTAGCCCTAATTTTCAAGTTAAACAAAAATATGCAGGATTAGCCATAATTTTCAAGTTAAGCCCTAATTTTCAAGTTAAACAAAAATATGCAGGATTAGCCCTAATTTTCAAGTTAAGCCCTAATTTTCAAGTTAAACAAAAATATGTAGGATTAGCCCTAATTTTCAAGTTAAATAAAAACTGATACATATGCAGGATTAGCCTTAATTTTCAAGTTAAACAAAAATATGATGTGAAATTACGTACCAGAAGAAGGAGGAGGAGGAGTAGTGCGAGGAGGAGCAGCCGCGAGGAGGAGGAGCAGTCGAGGAGGAGGAGGAGGAGCAGCAGCCACGAGGAGGAGGAGCAGTCGAGGAGGAGGAGTGGAGGAGTCGATGAGCAGTGAGGAGGCGAGAAGTTGGCGAGGAGGAGTGGAGGATTCGATGAGCAGTGAGGAGGCGAGAAGTTGGCGAGGAGGAGCAGTGAGGAGGCGAGAAGTTGGCGAGGAGGAGTCGATGAAGAAGGGTTAGGGCTTTCTCTTGCTCTGTGAAGAAGCTGAAGTGAAGAACAAACAAGAGAAATTTTTTGAAGAACAAACAAGAGAAATTTTTTTTGCAAGCAAACCACGTGCGAGACGCCCTCCCAAAGGCACGTGCCTGGGAGGGTCCGTCCCATGGGACGGGCCATGACCACGGGCCATGTAGAATACTCAAAGCTGAGTATGTGCATAGTTAAAAGGTGCAGAAATTCTAAATGTCGAGGTTTTGGGCGAGGAAACCAGCGAGGAGAATGAGGTGGATGGGTGGAAGCCGTTCAATTTCCTCGAGATGCGTGCGTTGACTTTTCGCGCGCGTATCCCGAGGGAGGTGAACGGCTCCCACCCCGCCACCTCCCTCCCCTCGCTCATTTCCTCGCCCAAAACCTCGACAGCAAGGGTTATTGATGGATCGGTTTGAACCCGAGGTCAATGACGTTGATTGGTCAAGATTTATTTAATGACTGAAATACCCCAACTCTAAATTCATACTAATCTCAAGGCAGTCCTAACGACCCATTTTTTCTTCCTCTTCCTCCAACTTCTCTGCCGAAAACCACCGTCCCCAACTGTCTTCCCAAACCCAAATCATTTCCATCGTACACATCAAATCTGGGTGAACTCCCCATCATTATACCACTCCTATCAAAGAAACCACCACCCCAAGTGCCAATCCCACCTTCAATCTTATCCTCGTCTTCCCTTTCTCCGCATCGAAAGTGTAATTCTTCGCAGATAACCCCCCATCCCTCCCATCTCTGTCACCAACTCTAATCCCAGCCAATATCATGTTTTCCTGCAAATCCAACACATAATTCACAACCCATGTAAAGAAAATAATTGTATTATTTGTTGTTTGTTCCTTGATTGAATACAAACATATATAAGTTAACTTCTACTTAACCTTGTTGAAACATAAAACTTGAAACTTCCTATACAAAATAGGGTCTTATTCAACTTTCGTATTCTAACTTTCCTATTTTGACTTTACTTCTTTAACTATTATGACTTTCTTATTCTCTTTTTTTTCCTTATTTTAGAGGTGAATCAATATTGGACTTGGGATTGGCTGTGTTGAGTGCAAGCACTATATATTCTAACACGACCCCGCAAGCTGGACATGTAGACAAATAAAATGTGCAACTTGGAGGAAATTTTGAAGCTCAATTTGGTGAAGAAATCATGACAGTCGAGTGAAGTTGTTGATGGTTCGATTTGAGTTAGCATGATTGTCGAGTTCTGGATAAAATTTTGGAAAAATTTCTAGATGAAGAAATCATGATTGTCGAGTGAACAACTAATGGTTTGACTCGAGTCAGTGTGACTATCCAATTCTGATAATTCTGGTATGAAAAAGTCATGATTGTCGAGTGAGCGACTAATGGTTCGACTCGAGTTAGCATGACTCTCCAATTCTGGTATGAAGAAATCACGATTGTCGAGTGAACGGCTAATGGTTCGACTCGAGTCAGCATGAATCACCCCTCAGCGTGAAGGCTAAAAAAATTTCTCAGCACAAATGTTGGTATTACTCAACATTGGTGCTGGTATTGCTCAACACAAATGTTGGTATTGCTCAACATTGTGCTGGATTGCTCAACGTTGGTGTTGGTAATGCTCAACATTGGTGCTAGTATTGCTCAACATTGGTGTTGGAATTTTTTGTGGTAGTAATGACTAAAGCTTGTGGTGCAAATAGCCCATCGCTTTAAAAATCAATTTTCTTTTTTCCCCTTATTTTCTTGTTCTTCCTCACAACTCAGTTGCTCCTTTCCTGTGTGCAATTATGTTTTGCTGTGTGAGAGAAAAACAAAGAAGACGAAGGGAGAGATGAAGAGATGTTGGGGAGATGTTTTGGTTGATTGTCAAGTAGAAGGCGAGATCGTGGCGCTCTATTCGGATGTGACGTGGTTGCGAGATTGGTTGTTGTTAGCTGGAGAACTTGCTGGTGAGTCCACTTGGTTGTTGTGGTTGTTGTTGTTGTTGCCGTGCATCTGTTGCGAGAGAATTATGAAGGTGTTCGTGGTGGCTGCCAATGAATTGGTTTGTGGCTACCAGTCACGAAGAAGCAAGCGATATGGTGAGAAGATATGAGTGGTGTGATCTGTTGAGAGAAAAAGAGGTTCTACAGTGGTTTGTGTGTTGGCGGAAGGTAACGATGATATGTGATGGTGAGAAGTTGATGGCGAAATGTATGTCGATTGGTGGAGGAGATGAAACAATTAGTTGCTCCGATTGAGTTGCAGGTTGTTGCTTGTGCGTGAAGAGAGTTGTAGGTTGAAGAGAAAGGAAGTTGGCTGCATGATCTCCTTTGCTCGGTTGGATGCAATTTACTCTTTCGGTTAGTTGTTCTGCGTGAAAAAGGATTTTTTTTTTTTGGTTGCTGGTCTGTTGAAAGATAGTATGTCTCATAGAAGACAGTGTCTGTTAGTTGGTTGAAGAGAGATTCTTGGCATGGTGTTTTCTCTCTCTGTATCTTGTTGCTCGGGAGTTTGTTGAGTAGATCCGGGAGGTAGCCCTTATTGAACAGAAAGCGGATGCCATTTGTTGTCTTCCGTCGTGTACTGGTTGGTGATTGTAGGCGAACTTGCTGTTGTCATCCCTTCCCCGCCTCTTGCGTCTAGCGTAGTCGTCGGAGGTGGGGAAGAGTTTGAGTCCTCGAAGTCTTAGGTCACAAATTTTTTTTTGCTCTGATACCATGTAAATAAAATAATTGTATTATTTGTTGTTTGTTCCTTGAATGAATACAAGCTTATATAAATTAACTTCTACATAACTTTGTGAAAATATGAAACTTAAAAATTCCTATACAAAATAAAGTCTTATTCGACTTTCCTATTCTGACTTTACTTATTACTATTATGACTTTCTTATTTTAAACTTTCCTATTTTAGCTTTCCTATCTACATATTCTAACAACCCCACTCAACAAAATGTCTATAAACCCAAACCCCACCAGCACAAACACACTAGCAAATACTTTGGTTGTTAATGGTGTCAATGGGGCAATATCTCCATACCCAATTGTACACATAGTGCTATACAAAAGTACAAAGCATCAACTACTGGGTGAGTCTCAACACCAGTAGTATCATCTCTATTGAATGAATAAATTAATACTCCAAGTGAAAAACAAAACATTAGCAACAAAAAAGCCTACCTGATTATTGAACTTGATTCAAGCTTGGGTTTTTTCATCTAGGGTTGGTTGTTTTGCTTCAAGTCTCTCATGATTGCCAAGGCTGATGCTGTTTTGGACATGTGAAGTGCAAATTTCCTTCTTACAATACTTATGTCTTGTCATAGTGGCTAGTTTGTGAGCCTCATTATTGAGTTATCTACTGATAAAATTACAAAACCAAAGGGGATGAATATTAAGTAATCTTCGAATGTTGGTGATTAGGGACCGCCAAACCCAGTCCATGTCCTCGCGAGGGTGTTGTAAATCAACATATATACTGAAAATAAGTTATCCAGAGTCGCCCAACAAGAAACTTGTTCTCCACTGTCGTGTTTGGATAAGAAGCAGAGTCGCCTCAACTGCATGACATTCATCGTATTGTCTGTTACCTTTGTTACCTTTCCTTCAATGGGGCATGCCACTTGAGCAATAATCTCGCCTTGGAGATTGACCGCAGAAACACCGATAGCACCTTGTTATGATGAGGCAAAGAAGCTGACATCATAAGTAACAACAATTATATCTGAATCCTGGTGTTGGGGAATGGGTCTGAGTTGTAGGGATCTAGAATTAAGAGGATGATTCCTGGTTGTTCAACCTTGCTTGCAATGATTTGTTGGCTCGTGATGAGATTATGTCCAAGAGTGAGGGGGAAAATTGCACAATGCAAAAAGAAATTTGATGCTGACGGTGAGCATCTATCAGCCTTGAGATTTGTATGAATATATAAATGGGGTATTTCAGTCATTAAATAAATGGAAATGACTTTTAAGGCCTATTTTTTCCACAAAGTATATCATTTAGATACCGTAGTTGATGTAATGACTAATTTGTGCATACTTTTATGACTAACAATGGTTCTTTTATAAATTCGTGTTAATCCATAAAATTATAAGACATTTTTAACATTCCTAAATAAATAGAAATCCTATTTTTATAACCAACAATGACTTTTATTAACTATTCTAATTAATAATAATAATAATAATAATAATAATAATAATAATAATAATAATAATAATAATAATAATAATAATAATAATGATAATGTTGTTGTTGTTGTTGTTGTTGTTGCCCGCTATAGCTTACTGCAATGATCAGTCATAGTTTTTTTTTGTTTTTTTATAGGTTTCCTAAACTTTAGTTGTCACTTGTTGAAAAAGATTATGGCAGTTTTAATGTATCCCCAATGATAGTTGTTCAGTCCCTTATGTGTTTCACAAATATTAATCTCTGTAAGAAACAAAAAACTTGAGTATTATTCATGTAAATTTTTTTTTTAAATTTTGTTTTTGCAATTCAAGTTTTGAGGCTATTAATGATCTGAGTTAAGAGGTAAACACTATGATCTTTTTATAGGTGAAATCATGCAAGAAAAATGAATAATAATAATAAATAAAACAATTTTATAGTATTTCTAGCTCCATTAAATGTGTTTTGAAAAGTTTAAATTGACGGAAATCAACTTATATAGCCTAAACCAAACGGATCCAACGATCAAACTGATGACTCTGTATTTTAAAAAAATTGATAGTTTAAGTTTTGAGACGAAATGAGTGAGTTAGGATGTAAAGACTGTTATCTACTTAAAATTGAAATCGTCCCCCCTCCCCACATCATAATAATAATAATAATAATAATAATAATAATAATAATAATAATAATAATCATAATCATTATAAATAATAAAATAGTCATTGTTGGTTATAGAAGTATAAAAATATGCAAAAATTAGCTATTACATCAACTACGGTATCTCTATTTTGTAAAAAAATTATGCCTTAAAAGTCATTTTTCGTTAAATAAATCTTGACCAATCAACGTCACTGACCTAACGGTTTTGTTAGAAATGAGTGTTAAACTCAATTAAAATTTAAAGTAAGGGTTAAACTCACAAATTTTTTAAGAGTGTTAAACTCAATTAAAATTTAAAGTAAAGGTTAAACTCTATTCAATATAAACTAAGGATGGTCGAATTCAAAAATCTATAATAAATTTAAAGTAAGGGTTAAACTCTATTCAATATAAACTAAAGTTAATAAATACCATAAACATAGTTTGTCGTTTGCCGAGTTCGAACTCGTGACCTGTGGATACAACTTCCACACTTCTACCAGTGAGCTGGTACACCATTGGCAGTAGAACGAGTTCGTTGTGCAACAGACATGAGGGTATCATATTGGAGACGAACCTATGGAGGAGAAGTTAGTATACACTTGATCTGTTGATGAAGATGTGTTGAAGTGAGGCGTGTAACAAGTGATTGTGGTGGAAGCAGGACTAGGAGTGTTTGATCAATTGGTTGAAGAAGAAATCAGAATATAGCATAAAAATAAATAAAGAGCAACCAATATTGGACGTGCAAGAAAGCGTACTCGAAACTTTCCAATTTGTTTATACCAAATCATTCCTCTTCACAACTCTCAGTTGCACAATAAATAAATAAATAAATAAATAAAATAAAATCTAACAGCCAATATTGGAATCACAATATTTCTTGCAAGTTCAATTACCTAATGACTCACCTTAACCGCTCTCAATTGCCCAATTTTTTTTTTCAAACAGCCAATATTAGACTCAAGATTTCTACGAGTTCAGGGAAGGGTATTCTGAAAATTTCCAATTTTTTTTTACCAAATCACTCCTCTCAATTGCAAAATAAAAAAAAAAATAAAAAAAATCGAACATCCCATATTGAACTCGCTAGAGTGAGCCTTAGTGCAACTCGTGAAATTTTATGGCGAGAACAATCGAATGAGTTTTATATCGTGTGGTAATGGTAGGGTGAAATTTTTTGGATATGTTATTTTCCCTTCCAAAAGGGTAGTGATGAGAGGATGAAATTTTGTTTACATTAAATTTTACTGCCATAATTCATTACAACTGAACCAGTCTCCATCTTTTTCTTTCAATGTAAACAAATAATAACTAATACGCATTTTTTCAACTTCCGTTGTCGTCCAGCCTGGTTAGGATACCTGGCTTTCACCCAGGCGACCCGGGTTCAAATCCCGGCAACGGAAATTTTTTAGCAAACATAACCTACATAATAATAGCTAAAAAAAATAAAGATAAATTGCAAAATCAGCCCTACATAATAATAGCTAAAAAAAATAAAGATAAATTGCAAAATCAGCTAAGAAACACAAGGCTTTTTTATCATTAAAAACATAATGCAGCTCATTAAGATGATCATGTAAACCACCACTGTTTACATGAAAATACTACTACTAGTCTCAACAAACAAATCCAAGTCTACATAAACAAACTAATTAGGAGACTATCTTAATCAGTGCTTGTGCTTGAATAGCTGGTAGACTCTCACTGCAAAATTTCTCCCACAACTCCTTAACTGACATTTCAGAATTTTCATGTTCTTCATCTCCACAATAAGCTTCATAAATCGAAGTAATCGTCCTCCTAGCCGCTTCTCGTGCCTCCGGAAGCCTATCGTTCAATAGCTCCGCTGCAATTTGAACAAGCACAACCAACCCAAATTCTTTCATCCCTCCTAATCCCTGAAATTATAGAGATCAAAATTTTAATATACTCTCTTAATTAATTAGCTACATTGCCATTTATTATAAGGCTCATATTGTAATTGAAACCAACATATGTAGTAGTACCATTTTGGATACACAATGGGAGAAGGAGACTGCAGCTTTAGCTCGAACTTTCGGGTTGCCATGGCTAACATAAGCGCGAAGCTTATGAAGCAATGGGAGTGGAGGGGCTGACACAACCATTACATTAAGCGATTTTTCAGCCTCTTCGCATACAAATCTTTTATCCTGAGATGCTTTAAGCAGAAGCTGCAATAGCTGAATTAAGACACCCACACAATCACAACCATCAACATACTAGTCACCACATGAAGCATAAACAAAATTTGGAGATTAAACTAAAATGAGATCATACCAGCTGATCAAATCCATCTGATGGTGAGGATTCAATCAATTCAGCACCAAAGGCCTTGAAGATATCAGAAGCAGCCATGATGGATGTCTTAATCAGTGCACTCCTTGGGTTTTTCATGGATTTCACAATCACTAGCACAACCTTCTCCCTGGTAATTCGGCGCAAATTAGTAAACAACGTCATTAAATTTGCGCGAAATATTAAAGAAGTAGAAGAAGAAAAAAAACTTACAAAACTGGGAGCAAAAGTGGGGAGTGGTAGAGAGCAAATCTTCGGATGTAATTCAATGATTCACATACTTTCATCCAATCTTTAGAATCTAAACCTTCAATTAAGCTCTGATTTTCCCATAAGATTAAAAAATAAATAAATAAATAAACACAAATATTAGCACAAATAAGAGGAAAAAAAAATCTGAAAACTTTTCAAGATAATAGGGTTACCTGGAATTCGGATTCAGGGTCAGGTATGGGTTTGAGATCCTCCGAAGGAACGTAATCGATTGATGCATCTACAGAGACTGGAACTGGGACTATGTTTTCATCATTTAAGGGTAAATCAGATGGTTTGGAGGTTGGAACTGTGAGTTTTGCGAGCTTTTTGGGTCGTTCGGGGGTGATTGGGAGAGCGTTGTCGAGAGATCGGAGAGCCATTTTGTTATTCTTCTGTGTTTTGCTTTGGATTAGAAATTACAGAGCAGAGAATGATATTGAAGATTGAAAAAGAGGATGCTTTGTGGAGTTTAGTGTCACGATGAAAGCCTAGTAGAGGTTTTTTAAGATTTGAAAATTTAAAAGTGGGAAGGCAACGGTCGAAATGCAACGGGTCATTTTGACTGGTGTGGTGGGGGCAATGGGGGTGGGTGGAATTTGGAATCCGATTTTGACCTTTTAAGGTGAATTTTAGCCGACATGAATGGATATATATATATATATATATATATATATATATATATATATATATTTTATTTTTTATAAAAGCATATTGCATTTATATATTAAGAATATCGATTAAAATACTGATATCCTGTCATAGTGGCGAGTTTGTGAGCCTCATAATTAAGATTTCTATTGATAAATTACAAAGCCAAAGAAGATGAATAGTAAGTAATCATCGTATGCTGTTAATAAGGGGACGCTATACCCCGTCTATGTCCACATAAGGGTGCTGTAAATCATCATGCAAAAAGCCTACATGAATGGAATTGCAATATATGTAAAATCATCATATGGATTCTCATTATTTGTGTAAATTTGAGTGGATTTCTTGTCGATGATGATGGAGCAACTTAGTGTTGTGGTCGAAAATTCAATTAAGTTCTCCAATTTTTGGTCAACGGGAAGTCTATTTATTCTGATTGTTCACCTTTTCTAAACGTCGAGGGAATGGGCGAGGGATGGGTGTAACTACACATCTCCCTCGAGATGCGTGCCATTGCTACCACCCATCCCTCGTTCTCTTTCCTCGCCCATTCCCCAGACGTTAAGAAGGGCTCCTGATTGTTTATTGTAGCAGTCTCATTAGGTTATTCTTTCATAACTCTAGAACTGCCTTTACCATGTATTAGGCAAACACCCCATAAAATTAGAGAGGGATTTCTTTTTTGGAAAGCGAGAGAGTTTCCAAAGCCAAAACACCCTTGACTCATTTCCGCCTTTTCACCCTAGTGGATTGAACCAAATTCAATGAGTAAGTCTAGCCAACCAGGTTTGTTGATCACTTTTGGGATAAATCTTCATTTTTTTTTTTACACTTTTTATCTCTGCTCTTTAAAACACAACCACATACACCACCTATAGACAAAATAGAATTGTAAAAATACCAAGACTTAATCCAAAAGTGGTCAGTAAACCTGACTGACAAGAATTGTTTAAATTCAAGATGACACATCACTCCATAGCCAAAGTGTGTTCTTCTTTTATTTATATTTGTTATTCTGCCACGTCCACAATGTTTCCAAAAGCTTTCATTTACTTCTCAGCTAGCCACATTGAAAGCAAAATTGTGTTTTCTTCAAGATGTAAGGTTGCGAGAAACATAACACATGTTCGAATTGAGAAAAGCAATGACTGTTGCACACCACCAAAAACGCTTTCTCACATCACCATTTAATTTTTTTCCTTACTTACTCACACCATCAATAAATATGCATAACCTAACAGAGAAACCCAAACTCAAAACGAAAAAAATAAGGTAACTTTCGATCAATTTAAACCCTCAATTGAGATCGATTCTCAAGCTCATCAAAACATAAAAATTGTAGTACTCTGAGTATATAATAAATATAACTTGAATCACTTGAAAATGTTTTGAAATGAACAAGTTACGGTCATTTTACTAAAGTCGCGCAAATCTGTCTTGCAATGAAAATGAGATAGTGTCCCTAACTTTTAGCCAACTTATGTGCTCGATCCAGACCGATTCTCACCAAAAATTGTAGTACTATGAGTTATCTAATAAACACAACTTGAATCACTTCAAAATGTTTTGAATTGAGGAAGTTCTGATCATTTAACTAAAGTCGCACAAATCTATCTCGCAATGAAAATGGGATAGTGTCCCTGACTTTCGGAAAATTTATATGCTCGATCGAGACCGATTCTCAAGTTAATCAACACATAAAAGTTGTAGTAATTTGAGTTATTTGATAAACACAACTTGAATCACTTGAAAATGTTTTGAAATAAGCAAGTTATTGTCATTTTACTAAAGTCGCGCAAATCTGCTGAAATTTCCTGTTCACCCAGAACAATGCGAGTTTTTGCAAAAATCTTGCATTGTTTTGGGCGAATAGGAAATTTCAGCAGTTTTTTTACTATTCACTCAGATCAATGCGAGGTTTTTACAAAAACCTCGCATTGTCTTAGGCAAACAATAATTTTATTTGTGATTTCTGAAAATTTTTCTGAAGTTTATTTTGTTTTTGTGATTAAAATTTTTTCTAAAGTTTCCATGAGATTATTTTGTTTTTCTGAAAATTCTCGGGGAAGTTGCGATTTGGGGTTCTATTTTTAAGGGTTTCGATTTTGAGGGAGGGGGAAGAGATTTTGAGGGAGATGGAAGAGATTTTCGAGGGAGAGGGGAGAGATTTGAATATGGGAGAGGGAATAAATTCGGATAGGGGAGGGAGGAATCGCGTTTCGATTTGAATGGGGAGGGAGAAAATGTTGGTTTTTTGTTTGTATAGATGGTTTGAGAAAGTATGGTGGTGTGGGAGAGTAGAATGGTGTGAGTAAACACTTATGATGGTGTGGAGTAATCGCTGCCATTGAGAAATGAAGATGAGTTCACAGTGGCATTGAGTAGCACAAGAAGGCGAGTTTAACATATCACATGGGTACACGTGCATGGGTAAAACGTAAAAACAATATTATGAAAATTTTGCCCTGAGGTAATTGCTAAAGTGGACGGTCAGAATGGGGAAACCTTTTCCTTGACAAAAAATTAGAGAGATAAACCATTTTTTGAATAATTTATGGGGGAGATTGTTAAAATATGTAGGGCTTGTACTCAATATAGGCAAGCTCAAGTCCAAGATTGATTTACCTCTACAATAAGCAAAGTTTCATGGGGTTGCTCATAATGTTTGTCACGCCCCGATTTTCGAGAAAAACGAAATCCTAAAATCCACATAGGATTATCCGTTTCCCCAAAACTCGGGACGTGAAATTCAATAACAACAGAAACATTTAGCAGCAATGACAAAATATAGTTTAGAAAATAAAACAAACTAAAATTTTTAACAAAGCTCTAACCAGGAAAAACTGACGTCGCTAGCCCCACTAGCGGAACTCCCGTAACGCTGCTCAAAAGTCTCTAAACCTGAAAAGCTAATTGGCTACATTCCCAAAGGAATGTACCCAAGAAGCAAAAGCTCACTTGGGTCAGCAATAAAGCTGGTGTGAGAAATCTTCATTCCGAAATCAATAAAATCGCACGTGATAAACATCAAGTGAAACACAAACAACAAACCATCACACCAATATGTAGTTCCTCAACGAGGCAAAGGTGTGATGCAAGAAAACACAGTTCCAAGAATTTAGTTCCTCAACGAGGCAATCATATCATCATCCTAATATGTAAATATGCATTTACCTGTACTTACCCTATAGGAGTTGACTATGGCAAGTCGGACCTGCAGAAATATTAGTGGACTTGCCATCCTGCATAAAAAGGATTAGAAATAATGCAACGTCATTTATTCTTTTTATTTGAATTAGGTTCATCTTTTTAACGGATTGATCACTTAGACGATACCACATTTCTTTTGTTTATGATTTCCCCTCTCTTACTAGAGAAACTAAATGACCAGTGGGTCGTCTTGCGGAGTTGGGGCACCCATTTCTTACTAGAGAAACTAAAATAACCTTCGGGTTAGTCTTGCGGAAATGTGGTGAGTTTGTATGCCTAAAATAGGCTTTGATATTTATCCGTAAAAAATGTGACGTGAGTTATGCGCATTGATAGCCCAAGGGTGGCTTTTGGTACTCATATAGTTAGGGGTATCCGCGATGCATGTCTGTATGTGATGTCCCCACTTGGGCATGGATGACGGAGTAGTCCTCCTTTATATGAGAGAGGCATACGGGCATGTATGTTCGGCACGGAGGTGGTGCGAATGTGGTATCGTCTAAGTGATCAATCCGTTAAAAAGATGAACCTAATTCAAATAAAAAGAATAAATGACGTTGCATTATTTCTAATCCTTTTTATGCAGGATGGCAAGTCCACTAATATTTCTGCAGGTCCGACTTGCCATAGTCAACTCCTATAGGGTAAGTACAGGTAAATGCATATTTACATATTAGGATGATGATATGATTGCCTCGTTGAGGAACTAAATTCTTGGAACTGTGTTTTCTTGCATCACACCTTTGCCTCGTTGAGGAACTACCTATTGGTGTGATGGTTTGTTGTTTGTGTTTCACTTGATGTTTATCACGTGCGATTTTATTGATTTCGGAATGAAAATTTCTCACACCAGCTTTATTGCTGACCCAAGTGAGCTTTTGCTTCTTGGGTACATTCCTTTGGGAATGTAGCCAATTAGCTTTTCAGGTTTAGAGACTTTTGAGCAGCGTTACGGGAGTTCCGCTAGTGGGGCTAGCGACGTCAGTTTTTCCTGGTTAGAGCTTTGTTAAAAATTTTAGTTTGTTTTATTTTCTAAACTATATTTTGTCATTGCTGCTAAATGTTTCTGTTGTTATTGAATTTCACGTCCCGAGTTTTGGGGAAACGGATAATCCTACGTGGATTTTAGGATTTCGTTTTTCTCGAAAATCGGGGCGTGACAATGTTGCCTTGAATAGTTTGTAATGTTTGTAAGTTTTGTTTGAGTATCAATTTTGACAATGGAGAAAAGCCATGTAATGTGTTGATACTATTTGGTTAATTGGTTTGTTTTATGACATCATATTAATATTTTTTAGTCTTTCTTGGTTCAGTTTATATTGAGTAATCTTCGGGCATTGTCTTGTATATGCGTGTATCCTCTTTCTGTTTGGTTTTATTAGATAAGTTTATGAGGTAATTAGCACTACTTGGTTATACTGATTGATTAGTCTGGTAAACGACTTATATGGAGCTTTAGTTTACTTTTGCTGAATTTTGTTATTTAGAGCCTATTGTATTTACTGCTTTGCTTACTCTACTAAGATGATAAGTTTCATTAGTCTGTCTGTAATGGTAAGCTTTGTGGGTTCATTCATTTTAGTCAATGTGCTATTTTCGGCTTTTCATTTAACAGTCTTCGCAGTGTTCAGTTAAGTGGATACCTGTTTTGGTTGTTTGTTTTGCAGATGGGTGAAGAAGCAGCCGGTGCTCTTGTTCCCGAGTCCTTCTTGAAGAAGAGAGAGAAGCGAAGAATGGGCCTTGGCTAAAAAACAAACCATGGAAGCTCAGAAAAAGGAAAGTGCAGCTAACAGAAAGGTCATATTCAAGAGGGCTGAACAATATGCAAAAGAGTACAGCGAACAGGTATATGTAGTTTTTTTCGTTTTGTCTCTTTATTGGTTAATTGTTGGCAAGTTATTTCCTCTTCTATTTTCATTGTTTTCCTTGTGTTGATAAGCTTACTGATTGTTATTTTTCTTGATGTGAACTTCAGGAAAGAGAGCTGATCAGATTGAAGCATGAAGCCAAGCTGAAAGGAGGTTTCTATGTTAACCCCGAGGCCAAATTGCTATTTATCATTCGTATCCGAGGGTGAGCATATACTGCAACATTCTAGCATTCCTTTCTTAGCTTGGGACTGTGTACTACCAAGTCCTTGTGGTGCTGTGGTCAGAGTAGAAAAAATGTTGGTGGTCATTTGATTATGGAAATATTGGCAGCACTTGTTGGTGTTGATGATAAGAGGCATGTAATAAATGAAGTATTACTATATGCATGGGGAAATATTCACCGAGACAGCATAACAGTGACCTTGCAGGTTACCTGCACGTAAGCAATCCTCACCTCCAACTCTCCAAGTACATCAAAGCTATCATTTCAGTGGAGGACGTGAGAGGAAAATCTTTAAATTTCACGAATATCTTAGAAGTCGCCTTTTTACACCCTCCTCGCATGTACTAATCTTGCACTAACTTTCACACATGGCACTGGGACTCCAGTTTTGAATTTGCTCCTCTCCTATCCATCGAAGCAGTTCACTTAAAATAGTGCTATTGATGATGCTAATTGCACTCATCCCCAACCACTTAGTCTTCTTACATCTCGCCTTTTTGGTTTTTGGACAATTTGATTATATTGAAATGTTCTCCTTGGGGATTCATGCAGTGCTATTTTAGCTTTACTTTGAATGTATCTTAATTAACAAACGTAAAGTCTATATTTGATTATCCAATATTAGTTCGCCACCTGTTGACCCTTGTTGTTTGTGTGCAGTATCAATGCAATGGCCTCAAAGTCAAGAACCATTTTGCAACTTCTCCGTTTAAGACAGGTAAGTTCTAGTGATTACTTTCACACGAGTAATCAGATTAGATCAGTGTTATCTGAATGCTACTTGTTGGCAGATTTTCAATGGCGTTTTTCTTAAAGTGAACAAGGCAACCATGAACATGTTGCACAGGGTTGAGCCTTATGTAACCTATGGGTAAGCACCCACTATATCTAAATGATTGTAATATTTCAGGATACTGGTCCACAAGCTGACTGGACCAAATGTGTTTTACCTATTCATTCATTCCAATATTTGGATTCTGTTAACTAATATTTTGGTTCTGATTCTCAGATATCCCAATCTCAAGAGCGTGAGGGAACTGATCTACAAAAAGGGGTCATGGAAAGCTGAGCAAGCAACGAATTCCTTTGACTGATAACTCCGTTGTTGAACAGGTAGATTTATCTCATGTTGCCAGAAATGTTTTGCAGGCGAACTATGCTTCCTGTCCTGATTTCTGTTTTCTGTGCAGGCCCTTGGCAAGTATGGAATCATTTGCACGGAAGATCTGATCACGAAATCTTGACTGTTGGACCTCATTTTAAGGAAGCGAATAATTTCTTGTGGCCATTCAAGTTGAGTGTTCCTTCTGATGGCATGAAGAAGAAGAGAAACCACTACGTGGAAGGTGGTGATGCTGGTAACCGTGAGGATTTCATCAATGAACTAATCAGGAGGATGAACTAGAGTGAAAGCTCTGCATATTGTTTGATCCTAAATATATGATTTTAAGCCGAATTTTTTTGTAGGTGAATTTGATCTGATTTTAGCCCAAAGTTTGGTATTAGACCTATTACTTTCTGTGAAAATATTTTATTTTGGGTTCTTGTTGAACTAAATATTTTATTTTCCTATGGTCTGAGTTATCTCCATCTGTCTTGTTATCAGTAAAGAAATTCATTATAGCCATGGTTATAGTATGAGTTTGTAACGCCTAAAATTGCAGACTACTTGGAACTAACAAAACATTCGTGCCATTGGATTGTTACAACATCCAAACCTTGTAAAACTAAGTTGGACCAAGTTATTTGGAAAAGGTGGAAACCACAGTAGCTTGTTTCAATCATGAATCAGAGTGGATGCGTGTGTGTGCGAGAATACACATGACTGGCATGATGGTTCCTGTAATGCAATCGTGATTAGCTTCAAGCCTATGGTAGAACAAGTTCATGCTTCTCTTTTTGTGAGCATTTTGTTGGAATGTCCATTCGTATGAACTCAATGTTCCTTTCAAAAGTCCCTGAATGCTTATGGTTATGGTTTTTCTTTATATAATAATTTTAATTTTTTTTAAATAAGATTGATTGTGTTCTTATTTTATTTTTCTTTCCTATTTTTTAAAAATAAACTATTTAATTATTTTTTATTCAGTATATGTCTAAATGTAGCAAATGATGATTACTTTATGGAATTCTCAAAGAATCTGCCAGTACCTATTTTATTAATTTAGATTTTATCAAACCTGACTGAGGTTATTCATGCAATTTAAAAAAAAAATAAAAGAGTAGGTTTACATATTTTTCCACAAATTCAATTTTATATAAAATACCCATCATGACCAACTTCAGTAATTTGAGTTTTAATAAATTTTGTTCATGATTGTTAATTTTTCATGTTTTTAAATTTTGTATATGTATCTTGGCATTAAATTGGATGTAATTGATAAAGTATTATGCTTAACTTTTGTAAATTATTAAAGTTATAATACAAAACCCAAGGTATTATGCTTAACTTTTGTTACTGTCATACTTAAAAAGAACAAAGCTTCTACGGAGCCTGGTCCGAAATCACTGATTTGTGCTTGAGAGGGTGGTTCCCACGTGATCGAACCACTCTACCCTTCTCTCCATGGGTTTGGAGAAGTTGGATTCGGGTAGAATTGGTTTGATCACGTGAGGATGGAGAAAAGGGTAGAGTGATCCGATCACGTGGGAACCATCCTTCCAGGTACAAATCAGTGCTTTCGAACCAGACTCTCTAGAATTTTTCTAAAAAGAAACACCTCAATTTTTTTTTTTTTACATTAAATTTTATTAATTGTGTGTTTTTATCGTGTTTAAATTATATTATTCATCTAATTATCTTGTATTGTAATATCGAGAAAATAATCATTTGTGCTTAATTTTATTTTTCAGTGAAAGTGATTCAATGATTGATTAGATAAAACTTTACCCCCACAAAAACACAGTCAACATTAAACTTTACCAAAATTAGACATCCCCATTCCTCGAGATACGGATCAAGCATTCTTCTCTATTTATATAACATTTTCCCTTCTTCATTTCTTCTCCTCTCTCATTTTTTTTTTTCTTCATGCGATTTCTAGGGTTTGCAAACACCCAAACCATAAAAAGGTGAAAAATTTACCACCTATTTGATCACTTATACACTCTTTACTTCTTACCCTTTCGCTGATTTCGATTGATCTTGCGATTTCTCAAGTTTGGGGTTTTTGTGATCTATAGGAATTGAGGTGAAGCTTTGAGTCAATCAAGTGAGTTTCTGGTAAGTTTCGATCCTGGTATTTTTTGCAACTTTTAGTATATGTTTAGATGATTATTGGCTTAAAATTGCTTGATTTTGTGTGATAAATTGAAACTTGATTAAATGCCTAAATGGGCAGACTTTGAACTTTGTGTTATTTTCTTATCCATTTAGAATAATGCAATTTTTCTTAGGTTGCTTCGATGCTTTGGGCATCTAGGATACACTTGGGACACGCCTAATTTTAGACATCGCGATTTCAAGCATCACAGATATAAACTACGTTTTAAGGAAAACATGGTATTTACATCACAGTTGTTCTAGTTGTCTTAGATAGAATATTATGTTGGACACTCCACACCCGTGTTCGAGTCTGATACTGGTGCCCGTACCCGTATCTGAGCAACCTAGGATTTTTCATATAGAATTATGCAAAGCCTAAATAACCAAATTATCTATCTACGTGTTACTTGTATATTTAACTATTTAAGAGTCCCTTAGAGTAGTCAAAATGATGATTCGGTGTAACTGGTGATTTCTATGTCTCATTTGGAGTTTAAGAGTCTATATTGCTGCGAGTAATGAATCTTCATATGTTTGTTTGTGTATAGAGTTTGTCTATCTATTCAGTAGAAAGTCAAAGGTCTCATAACAACTGACAAGTCTATAAATTGACAACTATCCAACCTCAAATAATCAAGCATTTAGAGTTCTTCACAAACTTTTTTATCTATCATGATGTACCAGTCGCACAGACATTACAACTAAATCCCATCATACATGTCTAAATTTGTCAATATGTGAGGTACACAACATGGACAGACATTACAACTAAATCCCATTGTACATGTCTAAATTTGTCAACTTGTGAGGTACACAACATGGTGTTTGCGGGACAAAAAGGACAATCTGAATAGTGGAGTGTCGTTGTTGCAAAGACTTGGTTAAAACTGACCTGAAAAGGCTCTGGTATTACCCCATCTGTCTTTTGCTAATCCTATTCTTTTTTATCACAAGCCCATAGTGTGGATAACACAAGTAGTGTAGAACTGTTTCTGAAATGCAAGAAACACCCTTACTTATTTTCCCTTTGTTTAAACCCAATGTAGCATTAGAACTCCATTTTCTAATATCTTGCACCGGTCTGGTGTTATTATTAATGGGAATCTGAATAATGTGCAAGAAAATCTTGAAGGGATGGAAGGGGACTGCCTCAGGTTTGTTTCAAATTTGTGTTCCTCTTCTTTGATAACTTTGTCTGCCTGCTCTCTTTTTTGCCGTACCTCGTTTTTCCTGTTACCTGGTCATAGTTATTACTTGCCAAAAGAAGAACAAGATCAACTGACAGTAAAAGAAAGGCATAACTGGCAAACTTTATGAATCCTTTTGTGTTTTGGTAATACCCTTTCTTTCCAAAACCAAATGTATAGATGTGGTTTGGACGAATTCATGCAGAATATTGTGAAGATTATTGCACGCCATGATCCACAAGTCCAACCTTCACCTCAAATGAATTTATAAGACAAGCCCAACTGTACATTGGCAGTATATGACACTTTTTCATCCATAACAGTGGTATCAGATATTAGTCACCATGCACGGATCTCCTAACCCATGCATGATTACAATATCGTACAGATAAGTTAGGTTTATTCAAAATAAGACAGGGCGTGGTAAGATAATATATCACAGAACACATTTCTGGATTTGACCAGAATTGGTAAATATATATGATTTTGATGTCCTTCTGTGCCTTCCGATGTAAGCATTGGAGATTGCTAACTTCTAGGTGGGAATTTTAATTGGATTACTAAGATTTTTAAGTGGATCGCCATTAGGCAATCCAATGTTTTTTTTTTTTGTTTGTTGATAAGCAAGACAGGTTCAGCCTACAAAAAAAAAAAAGGGTTCTTCATTAAAAAAGAGACTCCACTCCAAAGTGTGAGCGCGCACAGAAATACAGTCCGATTGAATCCAAAAGATTCCTTGTGAAAAATGAGACTTTGTTAAATGCCCACAGCCCCTTTGAATTGATACTAATTACGACCTGCTAACATATCTATTTCCATCCTCTTGAATATTTGAGTGTTGCACTCCATAGTAGTTTGCAGTAAAAGTTCTGTCCCTCAGCCATTTCCCATTGGTGGACTATGTTCTCTGACCCCGTTGCCCACTCCATTCGGCCAGGTTGGAGGTGCTAGGTCATTGGCGTTCATAGAAAAGTGCTATAGGTGTAAATTATATCAAAGATCCACTTAAATTCCTAGCAAGCCATTATGGCACTTTTCTATAGAGATTTTTTTGTTTCATAGCTGAATTGTTTGATTAGGAAGGTATGTTTTTCTAAACATTATGCATATTCTTTTGTGGTATTTCTGCATCTATTCAACTCATCTTATTTGGATGTCATATTGTTCTCTAGATTCTTTCAATTTATTTAACAATCTTTTTTTGTTAATAATATAGTGGTTTGTCTTTGGAAAAGTCAGTAGGATTTTGAGAGCAGTAATGAGGGAGACCTGTGCTTGAACTCTAGTTGATAATTGTTTGTCTATTACAGGAAATCAGTCCCATGTCCTACTTGGTTTCACCATCCACGTCTTTCTCATTTTGCGGTGTTGAGGATGACATATAGGGAAGTTTTGAAAGCAGTGTTTCCTTTGCTGGATGGCAAAGACCTTGCAGCATGCATGCAAGTATGCAAGCAATGGAAAGATATTGCTAGTGACGATTACTTCTGGAAATGCCTCTGTGCTAAAAGATGGCCTTCAGTCTGCAAGAGACCTACACCTCCTCCTTTAACTTACCACAAGCTCTACCTCACATTCTCTAAACGGCACCATCGACGTACTCTCCTGCCACCAAGATTGTCCTTCAGTGACTTGGAATTCTATATCGATATCTGGGCAGAAGATAAGTTGATCTTCTCAGATGTTGTTGCAGGCCCAGTTCTACAATCTGGGATCAAGCTTCCTCCACCTGGAATATGCGACATGCTAAGGTTCCATCTAGAAGGACCAGACTACAAGATGACGGTCCCTGTGGAGCCAAGATTCACTGTTCCTTTGAGCCAAACTGTCAGCGTCTCTGTGCTAGTTGGACGCAAGGATAGAAATGAAATTGCATGTATTGTCAGAAAACCCTTGTTTGATTACATAGATAGGACATCATACAGGGCACTTGCATTTGACTACCTCAACTTCTCACCCGTCTACCCCTTCACATCTGGTATCCGAGCTTGGGTTTCCTTGCTCTTCATGGACTGCGGAAATGATGGAGTCATTGATGTTTTTGGGATTGAGATGGACTTTTGTGATGCTGCTAGCTCCGAGACTGAGGTGTTATGGCTCATGGACATGCTTGATTGGAAATAATAGAGAAAACTTCATCTCTGTGGGGAGACATGTTATATATGATTTTCATGCTATGAGATGGATATATTTTCTTTTTAACTTTTGAACCTTTGTACATATATAAAATCTTTGCAAGTAACCCAGACTAATAAATCCGGGGCTATTTTCCTTCTCTCTTTTGTCGGATACTTCAGATTACCGTAGTTGTTGCCGAAGTTGATCGGCTGTGAAATTCATTCCATATGCACATTTGTGTCGATATATGTGTTTTTTCATGTCATCAAGAAGCGTCATTTCTACATGTTTTGAGAGTTCTGCTTTCATAAATGCGAAAATTCTAAGTGTCGAGGAAACCAGCTAGGGAAATGAGGTGGAGGGGGG